>OU426987.1:156278698-157478698 GCA_911387755.1 Chrysotoxum bicinctum
TATTTATATTTATATTTATATTTATATTTATATTTATATTTATATTTATATTTATATTTATATTTATATTTATATTTATATTTATATTTATATTTATATTTATATTTATATTTATATTTATATTTATATTTATATTTATATTTATATTTATATTTATATTTATATTTATATTTATATTTATATTTATATTTATATTTATATTTATATTTATATTTATATTTATATTATATTTATATTTATATTTATATTTATATTTATATTTATATTTATATTTATATTTATATTTATATTTATATTTATATTTATATTTATATTTATATTTATATTTATATTTATATTTATATTTATATTTATATTATATTTATATTTATATTTTATATTTATATTTATATTTATATTTATATTTATATTTATATTTATATTTATATTTATATTTATATTTATATTTATATTTATATTATATTTATATTTATATTTATATTTATATTTATATTTATATTTATATTTATATTATATTTATATTTATATTTATATTTATATTTATATTTATTATTTATATTTATATTTATATTTATATTTATATTTATATTTATATTTATATTTATATTTATATTTATATTTATATTTATATTTATATTTATATTATATTTATATTTATATTTATATTTATATTTATATTTATATTTATATTTATATTTATATTTATATTTATATTTATATTTATATTTATATTTATATTTATATTTATATTTATATTTATATTTATATTTATATTTATATTTATATTTATATTTATTTATATTTATATTTATATTTATATTTATATTTATATTTATATTTATATTTATATTTATATTTATATTTATATTTATATTTATATTTATATTTATATTTATATTTATATTTATATTTATATTTATATTTATATTTATATTTATTTTATATTTATTTTTTTATATTTATTATATTTTATATTATATTTATATTTATATTTATATTTATATTTATATTTATATTTATATTTATATTTATATTTATATTTATATTTATATTTATATTTATATTTATATTTATATTTATATTTATATTTATATTTATATTTATATTTATATTTATATTTATATTTATATTTATATTTATATTTATATTTATATTTATATTTATATTTATATTTATATTTATATTTATATTTATATTTATATTTATATTTATATTTATATTTATATTTATATTTATATTTATATTTATATTTATATTTATATTTATATTTATATTTATATTTATATTTATATTTTATATTTAAATTTATATTTATATTGTATTCAACGTTATCCTCGATGTCTCTCTTAAATCCTTCCCAGTTTATTTTTCTATTAATTAATCTAGTCAGTTTTTCACTTTAAACAAGACTTTCGCTGATAGTGAGACTACTCGTAACAGCAGATTAAACTGCAAAAATTTCAAAGCTTTGCACTATGGCTGTTTTCAAGTGATCAGTCGGCCAAAAAGTCGGTTCTTCCATTCGAATGGAAGTCCTAAATGTTTTCCATTTCTGATTCGTAGAACATTCGACCCTTTTGAGGTATCTATTCACTTAGAGCCCCAAAATCTTTGTTTCGTATTAAAGTCACCACCAACAGTAAAATTAAAATTAATTAAAGTCACTTTTATCAATTTTGTTTCGTGGAGATCAGTTTATGGAACATACATTCAATGTTTCATTTTGAGTTGATTCAATTGATTTGATTCAACCTCTATTGTCGGTCCTATCGTGTGTTCTTTGCAATCTTTTATAAAAAAGAAGCTCAGCTTCTTGCTTTGTTTGATGGATACATAGGGTAGTAGTCTAAAAATCAGTCGATCTTACTATTTGATTGTTTTTTGAAAGGCGTTTCCGATACCAAACAAATAATGTTAATACCTTCTTCGAACATAAACATTTCTTGTTTTCCAAGTTTTTGCCATAAGCCGTTGGCATTCCAAGTTTTAATTTTCGGAATTTGAATGTTATTCTGAAAGAAATTCAAATTTTAGATAATATATCAAGTTCATCAAGCAATCATATCCTGTCAGGAGTAAATCAATGGAACAATCGATTTATAAAGAGAAATTCAGTGCAGGCCAAGAAAGGTATCCTACGCGGGGTAAAAAGCATTTCGGAAGAACAATGACAAAGCAAAGATCTATATATTAAGCCGAATAAGAAATTTAAAAGACTGCAGTGACAAAAATAAGATATATCAAGAAACAGAAGCTATGTGGGAAATTAGGCTAAAACCTCATCTGAGTTTAGCTCGCAAATAAGACGGTAGAAAATGTATTATAATCAAAGATTTAAACGCAGGTTGTCTAAAGACTCATTTCGGAAGCCTGCTAAGTCTACCTGTGGAAAGTCCAATAAGATGGCACTATTGTACACCCAGATAATCGAATAATACCCTCGACACATCAATAAGGGACTCTGATGTAATAGTTGCAATTAACAACCTCAAAGATTGTAGAATAGCGGGCGCGAAACGGATACCAGCAGAATTCTTTTAATATGAAACAAGCAAGTTCAAGTTATTAGTACACTTACAAGTTTGTTTTGCTCCTACCTATAAATTCTTCACAGCCATACTTCAAGTAAAGTTTGAAGGAGTGTATAGAAGATTAGAAACTTTTACAGGAGTTTCAAGCCAGTTACAAAGCCGGACATTCAACTATTATCATATTTTTGTAATCGATTCATTTCTTTATCAGAATTAGTAATTATTTGCTTTCTTCGTTGACTTGAAATCGGCGTTCGATACAGTAGACCGTGATGCGCTTGTGTACAAACTTTGTAGTCTGGATACGTCTTGTTAAAACCACATATCGTATATGTCTATTCGATGCAATTAACCAAAGAAATAACGTTCCAAGACGGTGTTCACATTGGACTTACTCAACCGATTTATTTTGACGTAAGGTCACCCTGTCGTGTTCAGACACAAAAGTAGTATGAACACTCCAGACTCACTCCAGACTGGCGTCTTGTAGTTGTCATAATTGTTCGCCATTTGCTATGTCACTACAAATATACAGTGAGTTACAAAAGTAAGTAAGCACCTCTTATTTTAAACATCATTTCCTTCAAACAACCGATAGTAATGTTAAAAAAAAACTTGATATTTTTGTCTATAATTGGTATGTATTTTGAATTAAAAAGTAACATTTCAAATAAAACAACAGTGTTCTAAAATTCTGCTTGTTTAGATTCATGGGTTTTTGCAAAGAAGAGCCGGTTTTGCCGATTTATTTTACTTATGTAAGGTTTCTTTCTAATATTTCGACCATGATAACCGGATTGGTAGAGCACTCGTCGAATAGTTTGAGGGTTACATGACTTACCTGTTTCTTTGGTTATTTCTGCTGATATCTTTGTTGGGCTTACTTTGGGATTCCTCTTCACTTTCCTAACAATAATACGGCATTCCTGCTTGTCATTGTCATTGATGGACGGTCATTTTGCAAACTTCCAATGTTATTTTATTTGGTTATTATTTCCACTTTCCGCACTCCGATTTATTTTCCAAATAGTGTTTGATTATAATTTTTTTAAATGAGTGCTTACTTACGTTTGTCATATTATTTTGCGTGTCATATTATGTCAAAAAACAAATGTCAAAAAATCCATTAATTTTCAATTTGTTTAAAAATCCTGCCTCACTTTCTCGTCTCTTTCTTACCATGAAGTGCGAATGAGAAAAAACACAGAGACGTCAAAATAAGTCGGCGGAGTGAGTCCAATCTCCAATGTGAACACCGTCCAACACGGTCATTTTCATCAACGAAAATAAAACCATCCGACGCACGATGCCACCGGCATGAAAAGCACACTTTACGGTTATTTTTTGGGGATGTAGTGGTGTTTCTTGAAGCACATGATATATGATAAAAGTGACAAAAAACGTATACTTATTGATTTTGTTGATTAAGTTGTTAAACTAAAAATGCGCTTACTTGCATTTCAATACTTGTAAGAAGCAGAGTGTTTTAGCATTGATTGTTTCGTTAATACGAGTACCTAGTTTGAGGATGAGTTTAAAATGAAAGTTCAACGTTGTCAAGTCCCAATTGGGAAACACTTTATATCGACTAATTTTGTTCATAGATATTTATCCATTGCCTTACGAGTAAGAATGCTGTCAATGTTCAAGCTAAAACTGCAAAAAGAAATGCCCAAAATGCATTTTAGTTTTTGATTACATTTTTTTATTGCCAAATTAGCATATTAATATTTTATTTTATGAAATATTTTTGATAAACGGATAATTTTAAATTAAATTAAATCTTTAGAAGAACGGCCTCCGAACACTTTAATAATTTTAACTATATTCCAGACATATACATGGAGTTCGGAAAGTATAATCAGCACAAGTAAACACCCAGAGCATACTGGTGTTTGGAAACTGAAACATGAAATTGAACTAGTGCCTGGATTCTGGCACGCTCGTGTTAAAACTAAAAACACTGTCGGCTGGTCTAAGTTTTCTGCTGAGCATAATTTCAAAATTGATGATACCAGGGATGAGGGTAAATTTTTTGCTTTTAACTAAAACTCTCACCTTATAAAATGTATTATCCTTTTAGATGATATGGAAGGTAGTATTCCTCAAGATATGGTTATGGCAGCTGGTATCGGATCTGGAATCATTACCAAACCCACTGAAGGATCTGGTGCTACTCGATTAACGCTTGTGCATACTTTTGTAATATGTCTCAGTATGATATCATTATTCAAACCTTTTGTGCCATTTGTTATGAATTTATAAAATATAATAATGTCAAAATCTTATACTGATAAAATAACCTTTTTATTAACATATTCTATGAAATATTTACATATATTTACTCAGAGAAGAATGAAAAATCACAAAATGAAATAGAAAGTTTTCAAATACATGTCTCAATCGCTATTAGATAACGCTATTAAAAATAGATTTCCTATACAAAAAATTAAAGTTGGTAATGAAATTTGCTGCCCGAAAACAATAAATTCAAAAGAAAGCTTATATTATCATTTCCAATACAATTTTTATTACTATGTAGTACTTAATTTAATGTGTAAAAATAGATTTATTTTAAATTGTACTGTATATTTAAAATACAAATTAATATTATATTGACCAAAGCATATAAATCTAATGATAATTACGGAATGAATGTATGATAAGCATTACAAACATATGAAAGAAAAGTGTATACTTATTATTTTTTTAGTTAAATATAGCCATAACTGTTTTGTAATACAATCCATAAAGACATTGTATAAGAATATATATTAAAAATTAAAATGATGGCAGGCATTATAAAACATGAACATTTCTTAATACTACTTAGACCCGTTTGTTGTTACGAAACTTAACATAAAATCTTATGTTCAGCTTTTGTCTTTGTGTACCTAGTTGAACTTAAATATTCAATTTATGCTTCAGCAAATTGGTTTTAAGAACCGTACTTTATTAACAGGGTCGTTAATTATGATAGTGTATGTATAAAAAAAGATGAAAGTCACGTCGATTTTTCCATAATAAATTATTAAAGAAAAAACTATATTCTGTCTTAGTTAAAAAAAGTTTTTTTAACTGCAGCAGCAGAATGTATTGTCGTGTGCGGCAGTTAGTGCACTTTAGCTTAAATTTTTAAATCTCAAATAACGAGAGGCAAATCGAAGGTTTTTTGTCTTCTTAAATATATATATGTTTACCTTAAAATAAAAATACATAAAAAAGCCTTCCTATATCACAAAAACGTTTCATTTTCTGTTTTAACTCGTATAAATAAGACAAATGAACAATCAGTTTTGATAGTAAAAAATAAACCCATTCTCTGCAAACATGAATCTATGTAATTGATTTTTAATATGAATTATATATTTTTACTAGTCACCTAAACTGCAACTTATTTACATACTTAATTAAAAAAATCACTTAATAAAAAAATTTAAGATTTTAATTTAAAAACTAAGAATGTAAAGTGCCATTTTGTACTGATGTTAATTAAAAATAAAAAAAAGTATGTTATAAGAGTAAAAGCAAAAAATAATTGGCAGGGAAATTACGAGTTAATATGCATACCCATCGTCTTGTTTAAATGAATACTTTACTTTTACAAAAAACTGAGATAAGCAATCCATATAATTATAAATCCAAGTCCATCAAAAATAAAATAAACACAATAATACAAGAAACATGGACTTAAGGAGTTTGCATTGAGCAACGAAGATACGTTCACTTTTTATTCTATACGTATGCCATTAATTGGCAAACATATCTTCAAAGTATAAAAAATTTGCGAATTAGAGATCTAAGCACATAATATATGTAATTGATCTTATCAAATAACTAAAGCAACAATATAATTCAAACGGCTTTTGTAACACCCGGTACTATTCTAAAACAACGTTTACCAAGAACTGGGTATCGATGTTTTTTTGTGTTTCAACATCAATGTTTATGAACCAAACACCAATTTTTTAAAACATTAATGTTTCGTTTGCATACCAAACTTATTATTTATTTATTTATTCAACTGTAGCACAAGTACACACGTGTTTTGTAACTATACTCTTTTAATTTCCCCCAATCATACAAAATTATGAAATACATAGATATATTAAAAAAGGATTAGGAAACATTTTAAAATTTTTAAAAAATATAAAATATAGGTATTAGACAAATTTAAAAGCAATTTTCAAAAGGAGTTTCGTTAATTTTGTCTAGAAATTGGTAATTATTTTCATTTTTATACATTGTTTGGCTTCAGTGTTTAACTTCATTAAATTCATCAAAAAACTGTGATTACCTGGAGAGTTATTCTTACATAAGCTGAAACTCCAATTAATAATAAATATACGATTTTTTTTTTGTTAACGAAGTAAATTTAAAAAATTACTTTTGACTTGCCAAACAATATTTACGATCACACAAATTTGAACACTCTGAAACTTCAATTTCATTGTTTCTTAATAAATCAAACATAAAATTCCTCCAGCAGCGCAGCGCTTCCAATTGTCATTGATTGTATGAAAAGATCAAACAGAAATAAATGTACAGAGACATTAGATTATTCTTAATTTTTGATCAATAGTTACATACATAAATCTAATTACTCAAATAAGATCTATTTTTAAGCAACAAAGATTTTTATTTATACAATTCAAAAGGTGAGGTATGATGAATACCAAAGTGCGTTTCGCTCAAGTACGACAGTGGACTCATGAGTTAGATGCTTTCGTACCCTTCTAAGACGCAATAATTGGTCGATGTTTACCGACTCTTATAAAATTTACAGAATTAATAGACTGTGAATTTTATTTTTCTAGAGGAATTTAATTAAATTCAGACACTTTGAATAATAATTTCCGTGGTCAGACTATTAATCAATGAAGAAATATGGAATGAGACAATAATTTTTGTTTAAGTGGAGTGATTGAATTTAATTCATTTGATTTCTATAAAAACATTTTTTCAAGAGGTTCTAAGTTGAGGAACATTCGTTATTCGAATATATAAAAAAGAATCATCGACATCCAGGCAATGTTGTAGATTTGAACTGCATCCATATGTACATGATTTTCAACTAGTTTTCAATACATATCAGAATTATATGATTTCAAAATTTAACCAGGACCATTCTTCAACATGCAGATCTTAAAAATTCATATATGCAATTTTCGCAGGTACATACTAATTATATATTTTTTAGTTTCAAGCCGACTTTGTTAAATTGGCAGAAGTGTTTTTTTCTTTTATGTAGAATCATTTTGTTTATTTAACAAAAAAATATAAAATGGATCTTTAGTCCCTCGAGTTCCCTATTTCGTGCCACAAGTTCTTACAACTTAATTCTGCGGAAAGTTTTTGACATTGAATTTCCTTAAGATCTTTACAGACCTTAAACTTGCTATTAATGAACTTTTTTAATCTAATCATTATTAAATGGGTAAAGATGAAGATTGATTGCTCTTATCTCTTTATAAACTTTTACAGCATTATCTTCAGCAGATTATTTTCCCTTTAAAAGAAGAGTTTAAAAATATTTAAATAGAATTATAAGTAACGACCTTAAGAGATGTGCCTCATAAAAATAATATTATAGTTTACAAAAAATATTGTGTATAGAAAATTAAAATTATAAAGAATTAAAATATATGATAGAAAAAAGAAGAAATTTTTAGGATTGATAGAGAAAATACATATTTACAACTTTTTAAATGAAATATTTTTTAAAATTAAAAACACCAGTTGAACGAGATATTTTTCATTCATATTTATACGAGTATGTATATACAAATACAATTGTGTACCTTAAAAAAAACTTTATTGAATTGATAAAAACAGAAAACATCAGCAAATCTTTTATATAAATATTTTAAAAACAATAAAATAGTTTTGGAAAAAAAAAAATATAATTTAGAAACAAATCAAATGTATGTATCTTTGTATTATATTATGCAAGCACAAAAATATTTTATTTTGTAATTTAAATTTATAAAAAGTCAGTATTTATTAAATTTGTTTAGTTATAGTTTTATGTTTAACATCAAACATAATACATTGGTAATTGAGAACCTTTAAAATATTTTCGCAGAACATATTTTTTGTTATTGTAAATATTAGTTCATAACAAAAGTAATAATAAATACATAAATATATATTTAGATTGCAAATAAAAGCTTATCTGTAACTGTTAACAGTTAACATCTTTTTCTTTCGCGTTAATAAATCATTGTAAGCTATATATCAATATTTTCAGTTGTTCTCAGTGGGAAATTAATATCACGTGATTATATGAATTGAAAATTATTATTTTCTAAATGACTGTTTATTACCGTTGATATAATACACGAAGAGCTGTCCTGCCAGACAAAAAAGAATTGGCGAGCGAACTGTGTACCTACATATTTTGATCAAAGTTGACATTACAATGATAGCGAAGACGAAAAAAAGTGGGTCTCACAATTCTATCTGTTTGACTGGGTGATTCTACAAACAATGGAATAAAATGATACAAATTTCGGCACGACGTTTTTGGATTCCAAAAGTCGTAAGAGTTTTTCTAGATAATCATTAGAACGTCCCCTTGCGTTGTTGAAAGCGGCCAGTTAAATAAATAAAAAATGACGGTTTTAAGGACATTTTTTGAAAAAGGATGTTCAGGGTACTGAGTTTTTTTTTAAGGGAACTGAATAAATCTTTATTTTTTTTCTTATTTTCTCTTGGGTACACATTGAAATATAGAAATTAAATTTAATTATTCTTCATAAACATAAAAATTTATGGTAAATAAATATTATTTAGCATTTTATTAAGAGAATATAATATATTATAATTAAATATTTTTTTTTTCTAAGAATCAATTTAAAATAAATTATGTTCTTTAAAAATTTTAAAAATATTTCGCAATGAATTTTGAAGTTCAATATAACTAAAAATTTCTCAGGTTTCTGAACAAAATATCATTTGCTCATTTATTAACCAGGGGACTGTGGCCAGGGGATTGAGGTTTTTCATGGTTTTTGCGCAAAAAAGGTATTAAGGTTTTACTTTAAAAAATAAAAATATATACATAATATTACAGTTTTATTAAACCTATACTATACTTCTAACGAATTATGCCTTCTTACATACAAATTTGTTTTGTAAGACCTTACCAGAAGACTGATAATCTAAAGGGACAATCCACGATTTCTTGCACAAATGTCTTTTTCACAATATGTACTAACATAAGAAACAGAATCGATTTGCACCACTATTTTATTGTAAGGAGATTTCAAATTGCCAGTGCTGGAAATTCGATCGATATCCTAGTTATTGATTTTTTCGACTGTTTCAATATGCCAGGGACTGATCCAAAAAGCGGGGGACAAAGTTTAATTAAGTTTTTTTGTAATAAAATAAATTACTAAAATATATTTATCTATTTCGTAGCAAAGATGTGTTATTTTCCGTAACTTTGGTGCAGTTCATGTAAGTATTAGACCTGAAATAAGAGAACGGTAATAATTTTTCTTTGCTAAAACGCACTGGGGACACGTCAGGGGACTGAGAATCAGACACTTTGAAGAATTTTCTGAGCAAGATAAAATAAGGTCAACCTAATAATATTGTTAGGCCAGGTAGATATCAACAAGATTTAATTTTATAAAAAAAAATCAGATTAAATAATTGAACGGATTTTAAAATATTTCTTGGGCCACCGAAAATTCCATCGTTTGTAGAATCACCCGACTACATCCTAAACGGCTCAGCCGATTTTCGTCAAACTTGTAGATATTGTTTTTGGTTTTTTTCCCCACACGTTTTTTCTTTTTTTTAAGACCAAAAATAACGGTACCTGTCATACGATTTTTTTCGAAATTTTATATATATTTTTTTTTTTTTCAAAAACGGTACAACCGATTTTGATCATTTTTTTTATGTTAAAGCTCCCTAGCAGTTTCAATATTATTGTGTATTCAAATTTTTATAAATTTTTTTTTTGATTTAAAAAAAAATAATTTTTTTTGTTTTTTTTTTTGAAAACTTAATATTTTGAAAACCTCATGCTTGATTTTCTTAAAACTAGATAAATAAAAGTTTCTTATATAATCTACAAGATACGAGAAAAAAAAATATTTTACTTAAAGATAACGGTACCCACCATACAAATGCTAAAAAATGGTTTTTGAAAATCGTATTTTTCTCGATAACGGTTCCGAGAATTTTGATAAAATATTTTTTTCTTTCGATTAATTCTAACGATCTATAATTTAATAAAAAAAAATTTAAAACAAGATACTCGTATTACTGACCGTACTTAGCACAGAAAGATTTTTTCGAATTTTGAATTTATCATCATTGGCATAATGGATTTTAATGAAATTTTTTATAGAGAAGCTTTTAAAAAGTTTAAAAAACATTGCATTTCAAAACTTAAAAAAAAATTAATTTTTTTTTTAGAAAATTCAGTACCTCAAAAACGGCTGAATATTTTTTTTTTTTTGTAAATTTTTATTCGAACAAAAATAAAAACTTTAAATTGGCGTACCAACATTTTTTCTTAAAAATTTTTTTTAAAATTTTGTATATAAAGGCTGTTTTCTTTAAGAAACCACTAGAACGAATTATAATTTTGTTCTTGCGTTAACTAATATTTGCTCAAAACACATGACATCCTGTGCTTAGCTCCAACTACTAAAGGAGATGTTTTAGTCAATTAAAAAAGTGAATTTTGTGCTTATGAACAGCTTTTCTCTAATAACATTCATTTTTGAAATTCTAAGTCTTTTACATAAGAGCAAATTCGTGCATTTTTTTTTTTTTGTTTCTGAACTATTCTGAAATATTCTTTAACTTATATTAGGATTATCCAAGCTTTTGTAAACATTTTTGGATTACAACTGACTATATTTTGAATATTATAAGGTAACGCAAAATTAGAGTAAAGCCATCGTTCATTAACTTTCACGAATTTCTCCTATTTTCCTTTCCACTAGTCCAATTTTTTTTTCAATTTTACAGAATAGAACTTGGAAAACTTTTAAATTTTTATTTCAACTTCATAAATTGACTCTTCTAAACAAAGCGATTCATGATTTTTCGCAGCGCTGGCAAACAATTTCAGTTAAAATAAAATGCACGATTGGGTCGCACGAACTTGCTCTTATGTAAAAGACTAAGAATTTCAAATATTAGAGAAAAACTTTTCATAAGCATAAAATTCATTTTTTAAATACAGTAAAACCCGCTTAATAGAAACGGCAAAATGTCACAGTCTTTCTTTCACTTAAGCGGGTTTTTCACTTAAGTGAACCCCGCTTATGTGAAAAATAATTTCACTTAAGCGGAGTTCGGATAAGTGAAAAAAAAATTTTACTTGAGCGGATTTAAAAATTCCATTAAGCGGAGATTTAATGCTAGAAACAATATTGTTTTTATTTTTTGGACTTGCCTTGAAAGAAGTTAAATAAAACAACGATTAAATAACACAAAAAAAATTTATTGAAAAACGAAAACTAGCAAATTTTTGTTCTGTTCGATTCAATTTTTTTTTCACTTAAGAGATTTTTTTTTAATGAAAAATATTAAAAATTAACTGAAAATATGTTTCAGTTATCCGGGTTTTCCACTTAAACGAGTTTCACTTAAGTGGAGTGTTTTAAGGGAAATTGGTCGGAAAAATACTTGGGGATGAAAAAAGTGTTTCAGGTAAGCAGATTTTTCTCTTAAGCGGGTTTTACTGTAACTATAACAACTCTTTTACCGGATACAGTTCTTGGCACCCATAAGGAAATTTTCATCTTAAAATGTGAATAACTTTCGCATTAAAAGAGCGGTTGATATATTTTGTACACCAGAATAAAATTAAATTTTAAATATTTTTTCTTAAACTTTAACTTTAAGTTTTTTTTGTAATAAAATGTAAAAAAGGTAAATTTTAAAAAGCTTTCTAAAAACTACAGTTATTGGCACCCGACTACAAATATTAGCACCCAAGGATACAATTATAGGAACCCCAAAAATAAATGAAAAAATATGTTTTTCGAATCAGATTTATAATTGTAATGCAGATCTAGGAATATTTAACCTTTTCGAAGCCAATATTTTGGATATTTGCCCATTTTTTATGTGGGAAAGAGCTTTCCTGAATATCATTTTCGTTGTACTTCTGTGTTTTTCGGGGCGTTTTTTGAAACTGAAAATTTTTTAGTTGATATAATTATTGACACTCTTAGAAGTATAATTATTGGCAGTGCCAATAATTGAAGCCCCATAGACTGAATAATTTGCACCTACATGCCAATAATAATTGAACCCCTACTTTTTAGCGCAACCAATTATTGGCACCCCTTCTTCTAAAAATTTAATAATTTGCTTAACAAAAATTTGTTGAAAACATTAACTTTAATATATTTTTTAAACAAAAACTTTGAATTTTTATTAAAAATACCATAAAATAATCAAAAACAAAAGCTTACCAAATTCTCTTTCCTTAGCGGGAACACTCAATTTTTTATCACTTTTTCACAACACTAAAATGTTTTTACTTTTGCATTTATAAAAATGACCTGAAGAGGAAATTAATCAAAACAAAATTAAGGAATTATGGGAAATTAGATACAGTTTAAGAAAAAAACAAACATTTAATTGTCCGGGCCACGAGATTCTATAAGAACCAGTTTTTAATTTAATGAAGGGGTGCCAATATAAGTCGTTGTAGTGGTTTCTTAAAAAAAAATAAGCTGTTAAATAAAAATTTTTTAAAACATTTTTAAGAAAAAATTGTTACGCCAACTTAAAGTTCTTATTATATAATAAAAAATAAATTTTCAAAAAAATATAGAGCTGTTTTTGAGATATCAAATTTTCCAAGAAAAAAATAGTTTTTTTTTTCAGAAATTGAAAAAATATTTGTTTTTCAGTATTGAAATGCACTGTATTTTAAACCTTTTAGAAGAAGAAATTTCATTAAAATCCGTTATACCGATAATGAGAAATTCAAAATTCGGAAAATAGGTTCAAAACAGTCAGTAATATCTTAATTTCAATTTTTTTTATTAAATTATAAATCGTAAAAATTAAACGAATTATTAAATTATAAATCATAAAAATTAAACGGAAGACAAAATATCTTATCAAAATTGTCAGAGCCGTTTTCGAGAAAAATACGATTTTCGAATACCATTTTTTGACATGGTATGGTGGGTACTGCTATTTTTAGGTAAAATATTTATTTTTTCTCACATCTTGTAGACTGTATTAAGAAACTTTTATATATCAAGTTTAAAAAAAATAGAGTATGGGGTTATCGAAATATGCATTGAGTTTTCGAAAAAACATGTAGAATTTTTTTTTTTTAATCCAAACATTTTTTTTTTGAAAATTTGAATACACAATAATATTCAATCTTTTGGTGAGTATGAAAAAAATTATCAAAATCGGTTTGTACCGTTTTTGAGAAAATCAAAAACAAAAAATGGTACCCCCAAGGGGGGTTTTGAGTTTTTTTTTTAAATCTGTCGAGCAGTTCTTGAGAAAAAAAATCCTTATAGAATTTCGAAAAAAAATCGTGTGGCAGGTACCGTGTTTTTGGTCTTAAAAAAACGTGTGAGGGCAAAAATTTAAAAACGATATCTACCGAGTTTAACAAAAATCAGCCGAGCCGTTTAGGCTGTAGTCGAACAGAAAGACAGAATTGCGAGACCCACTTTTTTCGTCTTCGCTATGATCGTAATGACAACTTTGATCAAAATCTCGATTTCGATTTTTTTTACGAATGGATAAATAGAATAAATTTGAATTTTTTTAAATACAGATTCTGTGAATGCAAAAGAAACTTTGCATGCACCCAACCTCGCACCTACCCCAAATCCTATAGTGTGCCCAAGCAGGGGGGTTGCAGGGGGGCAGCATGCCCCCCCATACATACTTTACTGTTTATATATTGTAATGTTGGAAGCTAGCACTGATTTATTTATGTAAGGAAGCAAAAAATATCAAACATTTTGTAGAAAAGTAGTTTTAGTTATTTTCGATTTTCTCAAAAACCAGAAGACATAGAACCATGCGGTTTTTTGTGTTCGATTAAGAACTGATAGATACATGAAACACATATCAGCTAATTTACAATTTCATTTCACAATTTTGAAAACAACCGGTCTAAACATTTTTTTTCACGTTTTTTTTATCAAAATTTGGACTTTAAATGCGAATTTCTCAAAAACTATTGATATGAGTAATAAAATTTAAATGCAGGATTATAGAACAATCTTTTGGCTTTCAAACACAGTATAGCACTTTATTGTAGGTGTTGCCGTTGTTTTTTAATATTTTTTTTTTCAATTTAAACCATTTTTTCTAAAAGTGCCCCTACCTCCTAAACGGGGGGAGATAGACCCCCCCCTCCCATAGTAAAAAGTGCTTGTTTTTGACCCCCCTACAAAAATCCGTTATCAAATCTTGGCGGCCAAGTTATCGTACTCTCCCCGAAAACAGACAGAGACAGAATTTCGAGACCCACTTTTTTCGTCTTACCTATCGTTAAATTATATTATATGTATATTATACCTATATATTAATAAAAAAATCCCTGTATCAAGGCCTGAAAAAACAATTTCAGTGAGAAAATACTAACGGTAATGTCATCGTTCCGCTGATCCCATTGATCTCTTTGTTCAATTAGAACATTGCATACATACAAAAGTATTATTTATAAAACCTTTATATTTAAATTGTAATAACTGGAATCACGATTTCTCAGAACTGCAAAATTTCTTAAATCTAATTAACTCATCTAATATAATGCTACTTGGTGACCTTAAAGCAAGAATAGGAATATACCAAAATCCAAACGATTTAGTTGCAAGTCATCCTGAAGTTTTTCGAACGGTGAGAGCCCAAGTAACATCGTTGGAGCTAAATGTTATTTAAATGTTCTTAAATTGCTCTGAGACAGGCGCGGATCCAGGATTTCGTTCAGGGGGGGGGGCAATTTTCGTGATATTTTGCTTAACTTAAAAAAATGGTCCATTTCTCTGCATTTACTAAAAAGTTATAAACATAATCGAATATATGTAAAAATAACAAATTATAAAATTGAATTAAGGAAAGCATGTGCAGGTACATAATATACATATGTAGGTCGTATGTAAATATGTAACTATTAAATAGTAAATCAAAAATCTTCGTTTACATTACTTTAGCCTCTTTCAATAATGCTCTGTATGCATGTCTTAAAATATTAAATAGGAACTCGTACGTATTAAAAAAATGAATTAATTAATTTAAATGAAGGAATTATAGTGTTGTACATGATATACATAATTCTTTAATACTTAATTCTAATATTTTTGTGTGGCCGGTTTTTGAAAACGGTTTTTAACATTTGTATGGTAGGTAGATACCTTTATTTTTAGGTAAAATAAAACTTTTTTTCATACATCTTGTAGATTATGTTGAGAAACTTTTATTTTTTAAGCTTAAGAAAAATCTAGCATAAGGTTCTCGAAATATTGAGTTTTGAAAAAAAAAATTGAAATTTTTTTAAAAATCCAAAAATTTTTTTTTTTTTGAAAATTTAAATACACAATTCTATTTAAGTTTTTTGGGAGCTTAAGCAAACAAAAAATGATCAAAATCGGTCATACCGTTTTTGAGAAAATCAAAAACAAAAAAATGGTTCCTTGGGGGGTACTCTCTATAACCATTTTTCGGAAAATTTTTTTCAACTAAACTTTAACTAAATGAATTTTTTGTATCTTTTTTTTTAAATCTGTAGAACAGTTTTTGAGAAAAAAAAATTACAGAATTTCGAACAACTTTCGTATGGCAGGTACCGTTATTTTTGGTCTTAAAAAAAAAAGAAGAAAAAACGGGTGGGGGGGAAATTAAAAATGATAAATGTTTAGGCTGTAGTCGAACCGACAGACAGACAGAATTGCGAGACCCACTTTTTTAGTCTTCGCTATCATCGTAATGTCAACTTTGATCAAAATCTCGAGTTCGATTTTTTTTTACGAATGCATAACTTGCCGCACGAACTTGCTCCTATGTAATAGACTAGGAATTTCAAAAACGAATGTTATTAGAAAAAACTGTTCATAAGGATAAAATTATCATCATTTTTTAAATTCTCTTAGTAGTAAGAGACAAAAACAGAATGCTATGCAAATATGAATTTATGCAAGAACAAAAATTATACATATCGTAAGTCGTTGTAGTGGTTTCTTAATAAAATAAGGTTTTATATATAAAATTTTTAAAATATTTAAAAAAAAAAAATAGTACGTCAACATTAGGTTTTTATTACTGTACGAATGAAAATTAAATTTCCAAAAAAAATATTGACCCATTTTTGAGATATCGAATTTTCCAAAAAAAAATTTTTTTTTAAATTCAAAAAATATTTTTTTTAAGTTTTGAAATGCAATGGCGCAAAAATTTCAAGAGTTCTCGTTTAAGCAATAAAACCGGCTCTACTTAATGCAGTCGTTTAGCTTGGAGACTTTGTCTAACTTTTTCATAATTTTAATCACGTGTTAGACAACTCTTCTAACTAATGTGGGTTTCACAACAGAATCTAAGCGAATTTGCGTTGAACAACCCTTAATTTGACAGATACATAACTCACACAACTACAAAAACACAAGAAAAAAAGTAAAAAAACGGACAACTTCAAACCAAATAATTGTTCGCAGAAAAAAGTGCATTTTATATACTATCTCGGTACAGTTTTTTAATAATTTATAAGTTATTTACATTATTTTAGATAGAAATAAAGTATAAATCGCAAATTTACCTCATAAAAACTCAATTTGTTGTTGCAAGGTGCAGATTCATTTAGCTATACTCGTCTTGGCCGGCGGCGGCGTGCATACATTAGATATGTACATTTGTACAGATTTGTTAATCGTGGAGCACTTTCGTACGATTGTTTCGAATTTATAATATTCAGTGATTCAGTCTTTTTACAAAACAACATCTTTAAAAAATCGAATAAATCATCAGTAAACATTTTTTGTTCGATTTGCTTTGGTATGAAATGACCATTGTCAATATACTTTTAAAAGATAAACTAGCTATTTGCTGCTGTTAAAGTAAGACTAAAAGTACATATAGTTTATCTCCTGTAAAATTAACAAAGAGTCGGTTCTCGTTTTATACTCAATATATAGAGTCGACTCCCATTCTAAAATTGATTTAGAGTAGGTTTTAAATGTTTAAAATTTTGCGCCAATGTTTCTTAAAGCTTTTAGAAGCATCTCTATAAAAAATTTCATTAAAATCAATTATGTCGGTAATGAGAAATTCAAAATTTTCAAAAATTGTTCTATGGTAGGTACAGTGACTAATGTCTTGTTTTCAAAATCTTTTGTATTAAATTATAGACCTTAAAAATTAATAGAAAGACTAAAAATTTAAGCAAAATTCTCGGAACCGTTTTCGAGAAAAATACGATTTTCGAAAACCATTTTTTAACATTTGTATGGAGGTGGAGGGTACCGTTATTTTTAAGTAAAATACATGTTTTTTCTTATATCTTGTAGATTATTTTAAGAAACTTTTATTTATTAAGTTTTAAGAAAATCAAGCATGGGGTTTTCGAAATATTGAGTTTTGAAAATTTGAATACACAATAATATGGAAACTGCTGGGGAGCCTTAACATTAAAAAATTATCAAAATCGGTTGTACCGTTTTTGAGAAAATAAAAAAATGGTTCCAAGGGAGGTACCAAAAATAATAATTTTTTGGAATTTTTTTTTCATTCATTACCTAGGTTTAACTAAATGAAATCTTATGAATTTTTGTTTTTAAATCTGTAGGACAGTTTTTGATAAAAAAATATTTATAAAACTTCGAAAAAAAATCGTATGGCAGGTACCGTTATTTTTGGTCTTAAAAAATCAAATCAAAAAACATCCGGGGAAAAAAAAATAAAACCCATATCTACCAAGTTTAAAGAAAATCGGCCTAGCCGTTTGGCTGTAGTCGAACCGACAGACAGACAGAATTGCGAGACCCACTTTTTTGGTCTTCGCTATTATCGTAATGTCAACTTTGATCAAAATCTCGAGTTCAATTTTTTTCCGAATGCATAACCTGCCTTATAGTACCTATAAGTCGCAAGTAAAAAGAAAAAAGTGTTATGGTTTTTATAATTGTGAAACGAAGAACTGCCCAGGGGGGGGGGCAATTGCACCCATTGCCCTCCCCCTGTATCCGCGCTTGTCTGAGAGAGTTAAATGCAAGGCTCTAGCTCTATTTCAAAATAGATTGCAGCTCTTGGTAAACGAATATAAAAATCTAGCTCTGTAATAGAATTTCTTAACAATCTTTAGCTTCGTTATGTTTAAAAGCTTTCTGCTCGATAAATATGCTCCATAATAATGTTTTCATCAGCTGTCGGAAAGCATAATATTAACATTTTGATACTTAACTCTTTAAAATAGCTCTTTAACAGCAAAAGAATTTTTTGAAGTGTTATTTAAGAGCTTCAAGCTATATCTTCATGGATGTTTAAGAAAATGGCGAATATTTAAGAATTTTTATAAAACAGAAAAAGAAAACTATTTACAGTGATGTGATGACTGCATTTTGAAAAGAATCATGAAAAACACAGAAGCTTTATCCAAAAAAGTGCACGAGCCAAATAAATATTTTTTTCTCAAGTTCAAAATTAAAATAAAAAAAATTACGATTGACTTAAAACAAATTATTTTAGAAGGGCGTTGTAATATTTCGAAGTACAATGTCAACATTTCTGATAAAAATGAAGTCGCACTTAGAAATCACCCCGCATTGAACGTATTATGGCTTTTAATTATTACCCTTACTCATTATTCTATTTAAATACATTTTGATGCTAAGATGATTTACCAATACAAATAATAATTTCTCTTCGTGTTCAATAGTATGATTTGTATTTACTAATACTAATAGAAAATAAAGTTTATAACTCCACGTAAAAGCACGCAGCTCTATGGCAGTTTTAGAGTGTACATTAAAGCTTTCAGCTGACAAAACATACTTACAAGCACTATTAAGGAGCTAAAAAGTGCTCTCAAACTCAATGAATTAGCTGGAAGTAGGCTCCATGTTTGCTCTAAAGGCAGATCTAGAGCGTGTTTTAGAATAAACGAGCTCTAAGATTAGCTCTGAAAGCGCTTTTCAAGCATTAATACAGCTAAAAATGTTTCTTGGGAGGGTCTCTTGATAAAACCGTAAGTAGTTGTGGAAGGCGTCTTTTAGGTATATTTGAAGATTACGGATTTGTTGTTATGAATGGTGTAAGTAAAGGGGACATTAACGGTGAATTTACCTTCGTTACAGAACGCGGTTGTTCTGTCATTGATTATTGCGTGCTAAAAGGTTCTTGGTTTGACGTTCTTGCGGACTTTCAGGTGCTTACAGAGACATTCTCTTCTCATATGCCTGTTAAAACTGTTTTACAGTTTTCTCAGTTAGCTCCGCAATCTACAGGTTTAAAAATTCAAAAACTTAAATGGAATGATAACTATCTTGATGTATATAAACGTAAGCTTTTCGATGAAACCAATCTCTGTCCCATTCTTCAAAATCTTTCAAGTGAACAAATAATGAATATTTTGCATGATATAATCAAAAAATCCTCTCCAAAGAACAAAGGCATTACTAAGCAGTTTAAAGAAGAATGGTACGACTGGCAATGCGTTAGATATAGACAAAAATCCTTCTCTCTACTGAATCTTTTCCGCAAAACAAATAGTACTTTTTTTAGGAAGCTTTACATCTCAAGTAATAAAGATTATAAAACCATTTGTGAGAATAAGAGAAACCAATACTACCAAAGAATAGCTACAGAGTTATTTAACTGCAAAGATTCGAAACTTTTCTGGCAGAGAGTTCGAAGGCTAGGCCATTGCAAATCGACAACAGCTTTAGCAGTTGAAGTAGAATCGTTTGCTTCTTATTTCGGCGGACTTTTAACCAGAGGAACATCTCCACTTTTCTTTCAATACGCACTCCCGAATGTTGTAGATGACGAACTTGATGCACCTATTGGTTTAAATGAGCTGGTTAATGCCCTAAGAAATATGAAAAACAACAAGGCGTGTGGACTTGATGGGATTCCAGTTGAGTTTTTTTAAAAATAGCACTGCTAACTTTCACGAGTTTCTTTTATTTTTTTTCAATCATGTGCTTCGAAACGAGGATGTTTCAAGTTTATTCTTAAAATCCGTCATTTTTCCGATTTTTAAAAAAGGAGATATATCTTTGGTTGAAAACTATAGAGGTATATCAATTCTCTGCAGCCTAAGAAAAATCTTTGCTCAAATATTATACAACCGCTTATCGAACTGGGTAGAACATAATAATCGACTTACTATCTTTCAAGGTGGTTTTCGTGTTGGACTTTTTTTTTGGAATTTTCGCGCTGGAAACAATAGTTAGAAAATTTATAGCAAAAACAAAAAGATCTACGCTTTTTTTGTTGATTTTAGGGCTGCATTTGACACTGTCAATAGAAACTCACTTATAAGTTAAGTTTGTTAGGTGTTTCTACAAAATTCCTCAAGATCTACAAAAAACTAGTAACTAGTACTTCAGCGTCAGTTTGGAACGGTAGCGATATGTCCAATTCCTTTGCCACAGAGACTGGAGCTCCTCAAGGTTGCGTTCTCAGTCCAATTCTGTTCTCCCTTTTCACTAACGATGTATCAGATAATCTACCTGGTGGTGTCGTAGTAGGAGGTGTACACATAAAAACACTCTTATATGCAGATGACTTAGTAATCTTAACAGATAACCCCCTAACATTACAGCTCCAAATTAATAAGCTTAAGAATTATTGTGACACTTGGGATCTCAAGATTAACACGTCGAAATCAAAAATCATGGTTTTTCAGAACACGGCAAGTAGAAGACCTCCGATAGAAAACTGGCAGCTGGCAGGCCAACCTATAGAAGTGGTGCAAGAATTCAAGTATCTAGGTTTCTTGTTAAGTTATAATCTAAACTTGCGGCCACATATAGAAGAAAAAGTCAGCAAGGCAAAAACTGAAATTAATCTTATGTGGCCTAAGTTCTATTGTAATAAAAATGTGGACACCGCATCTAAATTAAAGGTCTTTAATGCAACCATCAACTCCTGCCTTTGTTACGCAAATCAAATTTTTGGTTATAAAAAGGTGGAAGAATTTGAGCGCTTGCAATACTTTTTCTTTAAACGTATCTTTAAACTACCTACCTCAATCCCTTCCTACGCTATTCACGTGGAAGCCGGTATTCCTCAATTATACTACAAGAACCTCAAAGCAAGTGCGGACTTCATTATTAAAATAATGAAGCGCCCAAGCACAAGTCTTCAAAAGCAGCTACTTACGTATGCTTTCAGGTGCAATCTTTCGCCTTTCAAGGACTGGCTCGATCTGGCTACGGAACATTATGTGGTACTCAATTTAACCCTTGAAAACTTAAATGATTGGCAAAACAAGTTTTATGATTGTATCGCATAGATAGATCAACGTTTTTATGAAAGCTGTCTAAGCAGAGCGCGATTGTCTGAATCTAGAAGTCTGTACAGAACGTTAAATCACTCTCTAGGCTCTAATAGTTACTTCAACCACAGCATAACTAGCTATGAAATCAGCACTATATTTAAATCGCGAACTGAGACTCTTTACTTAAATTATATGCCACATAGACAGGATCTAACAGTGAATTGCAGCCTTTGTAATCTGAATGTACCGGAAGGCATTTTCCACATCCTTGCAGAATGTCCAATCTTACTTGAAATAAGAAGACTATATTTTTCGAAAAGCTTTCTCACTCTTCAAGAAACTACGGATTTTTTAAATGGTATTCACGGATGGAAGATATTATCGCAGTATAGTATTCATGCCTATAAGTATCGCAATAGTTTTTTTGGAATTAACATAGATGTTATAATTTTTATATAATTTTTTTAATGCATTCTCCATTTCTTCACTCTTTTTGTTTTTATTATTTATTTTGATCAGTTATTTATTGATATCAGTTATTTATTTTGTATTTTTTTGTATCTCTTTTATTGTCAATCAATCGGCAGACGGCAAAAACATGCCATGCTTTTTTTCTTTTTGTTAAACTTTTATTGTAATTAAATTTAAGTTTATTTATTATTAAAGAATTAATAATAATAATAAATAATATAAAACTTTGCAATGTTGAATAGGGGCATTATAAACTAAACGCGTTTGGAGGTTGAATAGTGGCTATAAAAGGACATTTTAGTACTGTCACTTTCACTTTGACATCATATTAAATATTGCGAATACCAAAACAAAAATGCTTTTTAGTTGATGTAGAAACTAAAACCTTCTTTTATTTTTATTTATTGAAAATAGAATTTTATATTATATTAAAAACAAAAATGCTCTTGAATCGAAGAAGTATGGCCCGCTGACGCCGCCGCCAGCCCATAAACCGCACCAAACAGTCACTCTTTGTGGATGCATCGGTTTTTTAACTGACACTTGTGGATTCTCATTCGCCCAAATTCGGCAATTCTGCTTCTTAACGAATCCACTGAGATGAAAGTGTGCCTCGTCGCTGAAGATGATTTTCTTTGTAAATTCACCATTCACTTCTGTCTGTTTAACCAACCATTCGGCCTATTGACGACGCTTGAAATGATCAGTAGGCTTCAGCTCTTGAGTCAATTGAATCTTGTAAGCGTTCAAATTCAAATCTTTATTTAATATTCGCATCAGTGATGTTCGTGAGATGTTCAATTTTTGGAAACGACGACTAGTCAAGTTTGACGGCTCTTCTGCCACACTATCGCGAACAACAGCAATGTTTTCCGCAGAACGAACTGGGCGAGCATGTACATGTGTTTTCACATTTCCTACAGACCCGGTTTTCTGAAAGTTGTGTACAATTCTACCGATTGTGGACACATTCAGTCGATTATGCTGACCAAAAAAATCACGAAGTGCACGAAATGCATTTTAATTTGAACGCCCATTTTCGTAAAAGGCTTCAACAATCTTAACGCGCTGCTCAATTGTGCACCTCTTCATTATTGAATTTGTCAAACACTGAAACACAAAAATGTCAAACTAAGTTCGGCAAAAAACTTGATGTTAAGGTGTGACTCACAATTAACATCGCGCATTATGGTTGGACCACTCTTTAGTTTAACAAAGAAAAAGTAATTGTATTTTGGTTGTATGAGGAAAGTATATTTTATATATAGTATAAAATTTCATACTTTTATTCTTATGAACTTATAAACCTTATAAACTAATGCCTTTGATTTAACAAAAAACATATAACAGTGGATTTATTTAATATGCAGCTGCAGCTGTACCTTGTGGTTCAACAAAATCGAAAATAAATTAGTCCAAAAGTTAACAAAAAAAACCAACGGTCATGATTTCTTCAAATTAATATTTTTAAGCTTCTATTTCCAAGAACAAAAAGATTTTTAAGTCTATTATTTAAATTGGTATGTAATTCGAAATTCCCACATGTGCTTTCAAAAAACAACGGTCAAGAAAATTAGTGCAACAAAAATCTACCTATAAAAATCACAAAAACTCAGTTATGGGAAAATTTATTTCATAAAACTAATATTTAATATTTAGTTTGTCACGGATAAGTTGACCCTATCCTGCTCGGATATATCTCCCACTTAAACAAAAGAAGAACAGGAACCCCTTTTCGGTCCAATGGGGCGTAGGTTAGGTTGTCCTGGTAGAGAAGTTCGGCAGGCATGCCTGCAAACACGCGACACTTGCTGGTCGGATAGTCGTGGAAACTTACACTGCTACCGGACCCGTTAAAATTTACATGCCTGTTTTTGTTAATAAATAATTACACTTTAAATCGAAACCACAAATGAAAACCAGATTAGAAGATTGTATATTTCCTATTCTAAAATAAGACTTGGAAACTATGAGATGTTGAAAGTTTCCATTGCGAACCCACCCTCAGTCGAGTTACAAAACTCTGACCATGACCATTGACCATCCTTGGCTAATGTGTCGCAAATATTATGACACTAGCCCCTAATTTAAAGTTGAATAAATTAATGAAATTTATGCACTACCCGTCGAATGTATTCTCTCATCGTACGCCCCCTTCTAGCACAAAAAATATCTCAATTAACCATCACGACTACTATATTCATCCAAATAAATAATAAATCGGAAAGTGAAAATTTTAAATAAATTTTTAAAGATTTATTTAATTTTTAAATCTTTTAATTTGTTTAGTATCAATTTCTCTTAAACCAAACAAAAATATTTATTTCAAATACCTACACCCTTTGTGATCAGTTGTAATAGAGATTTTTAATTTCTTTTATCTCAAATTTATTTCGCCTACTATTCTAGTCAAATTTCTATGATTTTTAGCTTTAATTTTTTTCTTGATCTGTGATATTAGTTTTAGGTTTTAATTCTTTGAATTCATTAGGTATTTATTTAATCGTAATTCTATTTTGTTTTAATCTTTAAATTAATTAGAAAAATTGTTTGGCTAGCTTTAAAGTTTTCTCTCTTATTGAGACATTACAGTTTTACAGTCTCAGCCTCATTCACCTACTAAAGCTTAAAAAAAAACTAATTAACTTTCCTATACTCGTACGAAAATATAATGTGAAGTTCTCTTTAATTATAAATTTTAAAATTTACTTGGTCTCTGTCGTCATTGCATCAAATTTAATATACACATGCTCTCTTTAGTTTGATATTTGTTCTACTCTATTTTATAATGGTTCTTATTTTGACATTCTCTTTCGTTAGAAAGTGAGTCGAATTCGTTGAAACTTAATTTTGAGACTCGGCGATTAGAATGTTAATCGAACAAATCGAAAGTTCACCCAATCCATAGAAAGTTCATTCATTTGCGAAAGCTCATTCAATTTTGACATTCGAAAGAATAGAATTAAATGTCATTTTTGTGTCGTTTGAATTTTTCTGTCGAGTAAACAACAAAATATGTAAGTTTTTAATTAATTCATGGAAAATAAATTACTTTTATTATTTTTTTGTTGTTTTATGTTAAAAGGTCGCATTCCAACCGCGAACAAAAGGAAAAGTTAATTAAAATAATGGAAGAAAACCCGGAGGTAGCAAAGGGTTTTTTTACCACCCGCGTTGATACGGAAAACATCCTTTATCCTTCTCCTCTGCACTTCTTCAACACCATCTTCATTTATAAACAACACAAATGCCATATTTTTATTTTTTATTTATTATTTTATGTTTTTATTACAGAAATTTAAATTATTAAACAATAAACAAAACAATTCCAAATAAACAAACATTTCATTTTTTGGTTTTGACATTTCACAAACACTTCTCTTTTGTTTTTGATATTTTAGTGTGACCAAGTGTACACGAAAAAAAAAATAAAAATTTAGAACGCGTCATGAACAACTTATTTCTTTTAAGAATAGTTTCAAAACAGCTGAGAGCTGAGTTGACAGAAAATATGTAATAAATTTATGTAGTTCTTTATGGTTAAACTTTACTTTATAATGAAAAAGTGTATTATTTATTTTGTTTCTTGATTATTTATCCAACATCTATAAAATGTTTAGAAACAAAAAAAAATGTAAAACGGTCATACTAATTCAAATAGAAATATAGTAAATGTCAAACAGCTGATAATGAAAATGAATCTTTTTTTAAGTTCATTTTATGCTAACTTTCGCAAATGAATGTTATTCGTTCGAATCTCAAAATTAAGAAAGTTCATTCGAAGGAATAGAATCATTCTAACGAATAGACTATTCATGAGAATGTCAAAATAAGCATGAATAATTACATGAAACGAAACGAAAGTTGTTTCTCATTTTCTCTTTATTCTTTTCTTTTGATAGAAAATCGTTTACTCTTTCTTGTGCTCACTACATTGAGAACTCTCTCAATGAGCCTTTTTATTAAGCTTTATAAATTTTGATGCTCAATATTTCAACCCTCAAAACTCCCTTCGTCCAATAGATTTAATATAATGTATGTTATTCAAAATTAGAAAAAAACTTAGACTCACCAGTGGTCTATTTCACAAAATTATAATTACAATCAAATTTGTAATTGTAAACTACAATTACAAATTTGTAAACTGATTTTCTGTTTCACAAACTACACATATAATTCCAACAAATTTGTAAGAAAAGAGAAAAAAAATAGGGGAAATTGTAATTTACAATTACAAAAAAAAGGTTTCACAGTTTAATTTCCAGACTTGTAGATTACAATTTTTTCACAAATTTGTAAGTCGGCGATAGAGAACATGAACAATTTGTCCTATTATTTTCTCTGCCTTAACACGTTTCAAGCGAAACTTTTCATTGAATGTAAAAGTATTAAAAATTTCGTAATTTATACGCGGTTGATAAATTTTTCTTGGTCTGTTTAGCACGAAATGGTCACTTATATCACTATTGGTGTTACTATGCCTACGACGCAACGACATTCTTAAACTGGAAACGAGATTTTTATTGAAAATTACAAATTGTAATCAAATCTACACATCATCTTTCTATTGTAAGAAATTTTGATAAACTGAACAAAACTGTAAAGTTAATTGATTTGGTGAAACACAAACTTCCAAAAAAATTATATTTTACAATTTGTATTTGTAAACTACAAAAAAAAATAGTTTTGGTGAGACGAAAATAATGAAATTTCTACAAATTTCCCTTTGTAATCTACAACTACAGTTTTGTAAGACAATTATCTCGTGATACAGAACTAAACAATTTTTCTACAAATTTGTTAAAAAAGCACTTGTAATTTACAATTTGTAAGTTGGTGAAATAGACCACAAGATGCTTCTTTTGTAAGCTTACGTGTTTTTTCTACTTTACTAGAAATCAAGTTGGCTGGAGAGCGTGCTCAAAATGCAAAATTGAAATTAACGGTTTCTTCCAAAGCAAATTTTTTGTTGCAAAGTTGAAATAATTGTCTATCAACCGGTAAAATTTTGAAGGTCGGAGAGGTTGTAGGTTCAAAGAAAATAAGTGGTTAAAGTTGTGTTTTAGGGCAATAGGAGTTTCTGTTGTGATTTAGTCGGTCAATTTAAAGTAAAAAAAAACTTTTCGCAGTGAATTCCACAAAATATCAAAATGTCATCAATTAATCAAGGTCAGTAGATAATAAACACGTATTTTTAACAGCATCAAAAATAAAACTCATGGAAAGAAAAACAAAAAATTGAAAAAATCCGTATAAAATGTTTAAACATATTTTTTTCCAAATTGCAACAGATCAAAATCTTAAAGCAATTGAACGTTCAGATTAATTAAACTGGAAATAGGTACTTATCTTTTTCTTTCTTTTGTTTTTGGTTTTGTTCTTTCTTTCGTTTATATTGCTAAGAATATCACTGACCACAAAAGAGCTTACAATATAATATGTAAATCTAAAACCTTTATGTAACTCGATACTTATGTTTGATCAGTGCGATCATAGGGAATGATGTCAAATTGATAACTAATCAATAATTATTTGTTTGATCGTATAGCTCAAGTGTAAGCTCTTGAGCTTGCGAGCAGTTCGGTGGGTCGAATTTGCGATGGATGCTGATGATTTGTGTGATCTGTGCAGGGTTGCGAATTTTTGAATTAAAAAATCCTTAAGTCATAAGTCTATAGATGACTTGTGAATTAAAAAAATTTAATTCATAAGATATTTGTTGACTTATGAATTAAAAAAAATTAATTCACAACCCACAAAGTGACTTATGAATTAAAAAAATTTAATTCCCAAGCTACTAAGTGACTTGCGAATTAAAAAAAATTTAATTCACCACCTACCAAGTGACTTATGAATTAAAAAAAATTAAGTCATGAGCAAGTAAGTGACTTATGAATTAAAAAAAATTCAAATCATGAGCAACAAAGTGACTTATGAATTAAAAAAAATTTGATTCACCACCTACTAAGTGACTTATGAATTACAAAAATTCAAGTCGTCAGGGCGTAAGTGACTTATTATTTAAAAAAAATTTAAGTCATGAGCAACAAAGTGACTTATGAATTAAAAAAAATTCAATTCACAAGTCAGTTGGTGACTTGTGATTTAAAATAAATTTAATTCATAAGTTAGTTGGTAGATTGGAAAATTTTAAGCTTGTTTTGACTACATAATTATTTATTTTTTGGGAGTTGCCGTTTATGCAGTCGCTATAATCCAATTAAATAAAAAGCTTTGTATATTGATAAAATCTTTGTGTTGAGCAAATGATGGGTTATCATTCTCTCTTTTGAAAGCTTTTATGAAAATCATAGAAAAAACCTTTTTAACTCAAGCATAAATCATTTAACAATCAATTGTTTAGTGTGTTTGGTGTGTTTAGTGACTATAGTGACCAGTGCACATTAAAATAATATACCTAATTGTAAAATAAAACAAAGTGAATATTCAATATTAAAAACTTAAAAAAATATACGTATACGTTTATTGGTAAGGATTTTATATTCTTTCTTTTGAAGATATTTAAAAACATTTAACTATAATGAAGGTTGTTTGTGGGAATGATAGATATATGAATTCAGCTAAAAGTACATACCGAAAAAGCCAGTTAGTATAGTATAGTCATTTTAAATGAATTCCTAGGAATAAATGTACATATTATTTGTGTGTGCTGATTTTATTGTGAAACTAATGAATGAAAAATGCGGTCTATAAACGTATGTTTAAAATTTAAACTTAAAGATTTGTAGACATTTATATTTTCTAAAAAACAACCTTCATTTATGACCTCTATATCATATTTTGCTCGGGCCAGAAAAATTGAACACCATTTAAAATTAAATATCTGGCAACATTAAAAACATATCAGCTCAATTTAAACGTAGTTTTAAAGGTTATTATTTTTACTAAACACAAAATGAGGTGCCTACCATGAATACTGACAGACACTAAATTAACCCTTTTTTAAAATCGTCAAAAAGTGATGTCAAAGTGATGTCAAAGTTGAAAAAAACAGAAACAGAAACAAAATAAACTTAAAATAACATTTTTAGTATTTCTTGATTGAATTGGCCTTACATATAACACTCATTTCAAAATTTTTGTCATTAATTTTATTAAATCAAGCAAATCAAGCATTGTAACATGGGAAAAAAACTTTTCTACTGGTGCAGAAGACGGCAAGGCAGTGTTATATTTTAAAAACAAGGATCTAACTAATGGAAAATCATTTAAATCACTTAAATTAGAGCATTTGCTCACCAAAAAATTCATAATCTCAGTTTCCTCACTTTCTTGGGGAATAAGTGAGTTTATGACGATGTTGGTGCTCACATCGCCAAAATCAAAAAAATCGTCGGTAGCTACATTTGTTTCCACAGTTTCAGTTCTTGTTTTATTTGTAAGGCATTGTATAAGATTTTTTACCTTTAACTGTTTCTCTGTGTCTAGCAGATTTATCCACGCTATTTTGAAACGAGGGAGAGTAATTGCAGCTATCGCTGCAAATTCACACTTATCTCTTATTTCAAAATAGTCTTGAAAGCGTGTTAAAAGTGAAATTTTGAGTTTTTCGACTATGGGGGCGCAAAACTGAAGTTTGTTAGTAGTCAATAGAAATTCCCATTGACTGTCAATAAAGTTGGCAAAACATAGCCATAGTGGCAATTCTCCTCTCCTTGTAGAATGTCTATTGCCTTAGCTAAGGGATTTGACCAACTTAAGTAATCGGCAATGTATTCAAAATCACTTTCAGAGAAAGGAGAAATTTTATTACAAATAGTAATAAGCTCGCAGGCAAGCAGTTTTTCTTTCAGCTGGAATAGCTGCTGCAAGCAGTCAAATAGACTATTCCAGCGAGTAACCACAGGTCTTTTTAAGCAACACCCCAAATAAATTAAAAGTTGCTCTCGAATCTTTGGTGAGCCCAAACACTTCCACAAGGACTCGCATTTTTTTATTACATTGGAGTGTTTAGACTTCAATGATATTATATCATTTTTGGCCTTGTATGCATCACTGCTAGCAATTAAATTGAGGGTGTGACTGGCACATCGCAAGTGATAGGAAAGGTGTAGGTCAAAGGGTACATTTTCAACATAAGCGTCGATTTCTTCTTCGAAGTTGTCATCATCGGTGCTGCTTTCATAGTCATGGAGAAATTCCTCATCACTTTGAAGTGGACATATATCGTCTGGAAATATGTTTTTAATTTGTACAATAAGAATGAAATTAATAAGAATTCTTTTTTGCCAATAAACGGCAGTTGCAAAGAACTTTATTTTATATAATTACAAAGAGCTATCAACGTGCTATTACTTTTTGAAATCAAATAAAGGCATCAAGACATCAAGAATTTTTGTTTTAATAATGTATATTTTATTTAATGTATTGTAAAACGAATAAAATTTCTTCAATTAATTTCCTTTTGACTAGAACAAAAAGCGAGGTATTATTTAAATGAAACTATTATTACGATACTCTTAAAGCAAATGTTTTGAATCTAAGAAATGAATATACAGGGCGTCAGGTAATTCGACAGTAAAGACTGATTTTCAACTTTGACATCACTTTTTGACGATTTTAAAAAAGGGTTAATTTAGTGTCTGTCAGTATTCATGGTAGGCACCTCATTTTGTGTTTAGTAAAAATAATAACCTTTAAAACTACGTTTAAATTGAGCTGATATGTTTTTAATGTTGCCAGATATTTAATTTAAATGGTGTTCAATTTTTCTGGCCCGAGCAAAATATGATATAGAGGTCATAAATGAAGGTTGTTTTTTAGGAAATATAAATGTCTACAAATCTTTAAGTTTAAATTTTAAACATTCGTTTATAGACCGCATTTTTCATTCATTAGTTTCACAATAAAATCAGCACACAAAAATAATATGTACATTTATGTTATTCCTAGGAATTCATTTAAAATGACTATACTATACTAACTGGCTTTTTCGGTATGTACTTTTAGCTGAATTCATATATCATTCCCACAAACAACCTTCATTATAGTTAAATGTTTTTAAATATCTTCAAAAGAAAGAATATAAAATCCTTACCAATAAACGTATACGTATATTTTTTTAAGTTTTTAATATTGAATATTCACTTTTTTTTATTTTACAAATAGGTATATTATTTTAATGTGCACTGGTCACTAGTCACTAAACACACTAAACAATAATTGATTGTTAAATGATTTATGCTTGAGTTAAAAAGGTTTTTTCTATGATTTTCATAAAAGCTTTCAAAAGAGAGATAATGATAACCCATCATTTGCTCAACACAAAGATTTTATCAATATACATAGCTTTTTATTTAATTGGATTATAGCGACTGCATAAACGGTAACTCCCAAAAAATAAATAATTATGTAGTCAAAACAAGCTTAAAATTTTCCAATCTACCAACTAACTTATGAATTAAATTTATTTTAAATCACAAGTCACCAACTGACTTGTGAATTGAATTTTTTTTAATTCATAAGTCACTTTGTTGCTCATGACTTAAATTTTTTTTAAATCATAAGTCACTTACGTGTGTCGTAGCTTCTCGCTCACACTGGGTGACGTCTTCAGTTAGTTGATCGTGGCGAAGTAGACGGTGTCACAGAATCCAATCAATGATAATCGTGGGAACTAAACGTGTGGTTTCCGCACTGTAAGCCCGCACCTAATACACGCACCAACAGGTGAAGTTGTCTTTGGAAGTCTCTTGGTCCAGTTGGACCAGAAGAGTGGCTTAATTATAGGTTTTGTCCGTTCCTACTAGTTTCTATTGAGTATATTCTGTAGACTTGATGGCCGAGTGTCACGTTAGAGAAGAGGATGGTTTCGTCACTACACGTGCCGACGACGTTTAACACATTTCCGGCTAACGTTGCGAAAATGTAACGTCATGTTTGTGAGAGTCTCCAGCTTAAATGACCATTTATTTTAATGAACTAACAAATGATTTTGAAAGTTAATTGAATTATCTAATCGACCTGTTTTTGCATTTTTTACGAAAATTTACTTAACTTAACTTTTTTGAGTAATTAAAAAAAATTCCCAACGTCATATTTTTTTTCAATTTTTTTTTTTAAAACTGTTAGATAAGGAAAGGTTCAAATTATATTTTAATATACATTTGAACCAATTCATATGAGTTGCCTGCTTGGCAGGTGAGGTAAAAGTCCTACGTTGCGTTTTCGCAACATCCACCAAAAGTAGTAGCATTTTTACCCAAAACAAAAAAAAATTGTTTGTTCAGATTTCACTGCACATAAAATGTGGTTTCTTCGAAATAGTGTGTGCTTGATAAAAAAAATTCTTAGAAAAAAAAAGAACCGAAAATTCATTCAACAGATATATTGGAAAAACCATTTACCGATCACGCGACCACATTCTTAGAAATAATTAGACAGTACACACTTGTTATAAGAAACCTCAAAGCGCAGGTCATTTTTCTTATGAGCTTGGTCCTTATAAGAGAACTCACATGAAATGCTTTTTTTTGGTAAAAAAATTAAACCAATAAATCATAAATTCGTGGTATATTGGAAAAACCCAAAAACCACAAACGAATATATAAGTTTTTTGAATTTGATTTATTTTTTACTTGCCACGATATGTGAGTGAAAGTTATCTTTTAAAAATTTCTTGTGTTTGAAAAAAAAAATTATGTGTCGCAAAAGGTTTTTAAATGCCAAAGAACTTGAAGAGTTGTTGATGAATCCAAGCTCAGACGAAGAAGACGAAATCAAGTTAAATTTAGATGGTGCAGTTGAAACAAAAGTTATAATTTTGCCACCTAAAAATTATGCTGTGAGTGATAATGAAGAAATCGATTATAATGTGCAACTTTTGGAAGATGGAAATATTTTTCCAAAAGAATTAGCATTGAGTTAGAATACACCTTTGATGATGTAAGTGCTAAAAAGCCACAGGAAAAATACGATGATTCAAACAGTGCATCAATATCCCAAAATATCGCCTCAACATCAAAAACAGCATTACCATGTTTCCAGTATGACATGCCAAAGTGGTGTAAAAGCCACGGCGCGTTGAATTTTCGAATTTTCGTAAATTCCAACAGACGTATGAGATGACAATATACGATTTAATTAAATAATTTATGACAAAATCGGTAAGCTTACAATATTAATCATATTCATAATATATACTGTTCTTCCAATATTATAAGATAATCCAACTTTCAAAACAAATTTCAATGAAATCCGCAAATTCATTGGAATTTTTTTGTGGGAATACATACAGTTCCCCAGTTGGATCTTTATTAGTCTAATCAACCAGTATTTCTCTGAGTGATATGATGTGATAAAAAATGTTAAGGGCAGGAGATCGTTTCAAAACTATAAAAGCATATTTACATGTCTGTGATAACCGTAAAATCGATCTCCAGTACAAGTTTGCTAAGACTTCCGACCTAAACAACTTGATAAACGCAAAATTTATGCAATTTGGGATATTCGCCCATAATCTTTCAATAGATCAGCAGATGGTTCCTAATTAAGGACGACATTCGGCCAAAATGTTCACAAAAGGAAAACCCATATGCTTTGGGTATAAATATTGGAACTTGTGCTCACATGAAAAATACCTGTTCCAATTTATACCGTATGGTGGTGCATCAACCGTAATTTTCTCAGATTTTGGTTTGGGCACAAACGTTGTACTGAGGTTACTTTCAAAAGTCGATAAACCAGGTCAGCATACGGTAATTTTCGACAATTTTTTTACTTCACATAAACTTAGTCAGCCGTATCTATAAAATTTTCTTAAACTGCATCTTAGAGGTTATTTAGTTAAGCATACTTAAATATTTAATTTGCCTTTAAATGATGAAACTTCAATTAGTATCTATAATCAATTTTTCATTGGTGCTTAACTAAACGATAGTTGTGTCACTAAACGTACAATAATCTACAAATCTAGGCAAAAAAAAAAAAAGAGCTACTATATTTTAAATAAGACAGCTGTTTTCTGACGGATTGAATTTGTAAATTGCACCTGGAAGAAATATTTCAAAACTTTTAAGTTCAAAAATATTTAAAAATTTAAAAAAGAGTCATGGAACACACATCCACCCCGATCGCCACAAACAAACGCAAAAGATCTGAAAATTGGGACGCTTCCGACAAGGTAATGTATTGAGTTTAAAATATACCAGAATAAATTTAAACAAAGAATTATTTCTATGCACAGATTCTCCTACAACTGCTTATTGAAGAGCAAATTTCTATAACAGAAGATAAAAGTGTTGATACAAACACATCGAAGGCTAAGCAGGGAGCATGGAAGGGAATTCTCTGCTCGTACATATTTTTTATTCAATACAAAATTTCCATATCTTAATTCTTTACATATTCTAGATTTAACAAATGCAGTAATAGTACAAGAGATGTTCAGCAAATACAGTGCCAATGGCGAAATACAAAAATGCAAATAAAAAAACGAACGTCAACCTACAGGAGAGAAAGGGGTGCAACTGGAGGTGGTCCACCTTCAAAATCACCAAATCCCAACGACGAAAGAGTGATGGATTTGATCCCACTTGAATTTGCATATGATAGCAATAGGTTTGACAGCGATGTAATTGAAAATGAAGACGTTAATGAAGATATTGAATTTTTGATTGAAGAAGTGGAGGAAAAGGAAATTTGGAATCCTCCCTGTGAAAATAAGGAGCTTACAAAAGTAAAAATAAATCTTTTATTTTAATAAACATAAGTGCTTATTTATTATTGTAAAAATGTTTTCCACAAGGATTGCAGCAATACTTCTGAAAAGAACAAAAAGTCGAAAAAGAAGTCAGAACCGAAAAATAATAAACCACGAAGTTCAATGGTACAAATTAATATTAATTTATACGCAGTTCTGTGTATAATTATATTTCGTGTACGTTATACTTTTTGTTTTAGTGTGACGAAAATTTGAAAGTTCGGTATTTGGAGGTGGCAATTGAAGCAAAGAATGCTAAAGTCCAGCAGATGAACAAACAATCTGAAGAGTATATAAAAAATCTTCTTCAAGAGCGCTTACTTAAGCAAAAAGCATATGAAGCGGATGAGAGAAGAAAGGAAGAAGAATACCTTCTGAAACTGAAGTGTATTCAAGAAGAGCATGAGCTCAGAAAAGAGCGTATTAGGAAAACAGAATTGTAAAATTTTCTTATTATGAAACAGTGGTTTCATTTTTTTACAATTATTTTTCCAACTTTGAAGACTGAAATAATTATAGAATGATACACGATCTGTAACTGATTTTTATACTTTTCCTTAATTTATTTATTTATTATATTTAGTTTAGTTTTTTCTTTGTAAGTCTGAAAAATGGACCTGAATTTTTTGTTGTTGTTATTGTTTCTTAGTATAAGTTTTCTATTGATGAATAAAAAAAAAGGAACATAAATGATTTGAATTTCGATTTATACTATACATTATAGTAACATTCAAAAATGTTATATAAAGGGTTTTTATGGATATTGATTTTAGATTGATATGCTATTTCTGGATATTGATTTTAGATTAATATGTTTTGTTTACTGCCTGTTTTTATATTAAATATACTAATAAGCTTCATTGCTTTATTATTATTTCCGGAAATATTAAAAAAATATCCGTAGATAAGAAGTAAATTCTTTTTCAATTTGTATATGTTTTTTCGATGAACTGCAGTTTGGAGGAATTTACTTTTGATTTTTGTGGTTATTGCCTTAAATTAAAATACAATAATATGGCTTTATAAGAATACGTAATGTAGAAACGTAAAGTATATAAAATATCGAAGTGTCCCAAACCTTTTGGAAGCGGCAGAGAAAGATATTTTTGTTAAATTTTTCACTATTTTTAATAAAACTGGGAAAATGTATGAACACTTTCTGATACCGCTTCCAAACAGTTAAGGGTACTGAGATTTTTGATACATTTCCTCCTTCTACATTAAATATAATAATAAGCTGCATCATTTTATTTTCACTTAAAGCAATGTTTTAGAAAATCAAATCGAGCAAATTAGGGTTTAGTTGAGATTCATAGCGCAACTTATCACATGCATCTGATGCATTTGATATTAATTCACGCAGAAAAATGTCTTTATTGGTGTGAAGTGAATGAATCACTATATTCAGTACTTTCCCTACCTCAGCGTCAAATTTTAAATTTTCAGTTTCTTGAACATTATGCATTTTGAGCTCCATTATTTGCCTACTACCCTAATAATTTAAGTATTGAATTACGATCTTTCATACACCAAAATTAATGTGGGTGTAGTTATTATGACACCCAATTTATGGGATCTCTTGCATAACAAACTTTTGGCAGCGCATTGGATGAAACGAAAAACTTCCTTGACACCCTTCGCCAGCCTCCTTATCATGACGTGTATAACAATGTTACAAAAAATAATATCATAGAATTCAATAGGATAATCCCTAGAGATTTCGTCTGTTCGATGCTTGTATTCTATTTTTATTCTTAAGACGATTGAGATCAAAACTATAATCAGGATAAGAAATTTTGTTTATCGGAACATTAAAATCCTGAGTAAATTTATCCATCAAGAATTTCGACGGGGAAATAAAGTAATCTATAATAGTCTATTATTTTCCTTGTGTGCTTCATTCTAGTTGCAACCCATTGTTCCCAATAATTTATGTCTATAAATTCAGGAATTCTTCATCTTCTGTAAAATATGCCTTGTAACATTGGGTTGCACATTTTTGATCCTTTTGTCCATCACAAAGCCGTAATAAATCTTCAGAATTATGTACGTTGAATAAGCCTTCCTCACATTAACCAAAAATCATGTAGCGTAAAAATTGTAGGTATATTTTCTTTAAAAGCAACTTCTGGTAAAGTAATTGATAGATGATTAAGATGACCAAAACGTATAAGATCTGAATAAATTATGTCAAACAAATACCCGGAATTTTTTCACAATTTTTCTTTATTCGCCAATACAGTCGACTCCGCTTAACTGCAACCCCAAAATGCAAAAGAATCGTTGCAATTAAGCGGATTTTTCACTTAAGCGAACTTCGGATAACTGCAACCTTGTTGCACTTAAGCGAACTTCGGATAAATGCAACTTTTTTTCATTTAAGCGGAGTTGTTTTCAAATTATATTTACTTTTATGCATACATATTTGCATTTAATTCAAATTTCAGGTAAAAATACGACTGTGACGATTGGAATGACTGATGGAAGGGTGATAATGTAACTTCATATTGTAACTTCAAATGTAAAATTTTATGTGTGTTCGTTTGAAAATTTTTGGACACGTTCTAAGTTACACTTAAGCGGAGTTATTTTAATACAAACTGTTTATTTGGGGAAAAAAATTGTTTCAAATAAAAGGAGTGTTCACTTAAACGGAGTTCCAATTAAGCGAACCTATTTATTTGGAAAAGAGTACAAAATAAATCGGTGATAGATGTATTGTTTCAGATATCCGATATTTTCAGTTAAGCGGAGTGCAGATAAGCGGAGTCGACTGTACCTACTTTGTCGTTTTAAAAGTGGGATCGATTTTATGGAGGTACAGTAAGATCTGCAACACTTCCCACTATCTATTGACCATAGGTTGTGGCGGCAATTGGTGATTTTGAATGGGAGCTGCTGCCGTAGTGGTAGTTAATATTCGATTTTGACTGCGATTATGGCCATTGTGATTGTGAAAGTTATTCGAGGCTATTCTTGAATTAGGAGGAGGAATTGCTTTGTATTGTGAGTCATCAGAACGAGAATTGCCTTCGGATTTATTCTCATCCCCACGATCAACGTCACCTGTTCCAAGAATATAAAGACAAACATTCATAAATATTAAAGAGTTTCCCTTTTGATACATCAAGACTTCAATTTTTTTATTCTGTTTTGAATCTTCTTACCGTCACTGCTATTTGTGCTTGTTATGAAAGTTTCTGTTTTTATAATTTTTCTCGGCTTATTTCTGCGATAGTATTTGATAATCCTCTAGGTAGGGTATACGACCGCGGAAGGGATACCTATAATTAAAATAATTCCTTCAAATAAGTTCATCTAAATACAAAATTAATGAATCCTGCCTGATTGTCTATATCCGACGAAGCTCGATGTCCGATAGGTTCATTCAGACCAAGGACACTATCATCTGCAGCTGATACATCTAGATTTTCGTCTCCAGTGCTCACCCGATCTGGATTATGATATGACCTTCAATTATATTTTGTTTAAGAAAACATTTCTTTGCCCTTTGATATTGACGCTGAGAAAACTTGCACATAAAATCAGCGGCACCTACTTTTTGTGGCGATTGCTGCTTCTGCTGTTGTGTGATTGTAATCGACGGTGTTGGAGGTGTTGAATATCCATTTTCGATCTTGGTGGTGGCAGAACGTTATTTATTTAAAATGAAATTTATTTTGTTTAATCCAAGAACCAAAAACTTACCATTTAATCGGATTAAATTTGCAAATTGATTGCAATTGCAAAATTAAAAAAAAAAGTAATGACAGTTCATTTTGCTTTGTCAACAACTGCTGGGGTTGAATTAGCAAAAATTAGTTCGTTTTTTTTAGGTGACATCTTTTGATCGTGCATTTTCGTTAGAGAGATCCATAAAAGTGGAACCACTTTTTTTGAGGATCTGTATGAAGAAAATGAGCAGTCCATATATAATAAGTCAATGGCCTTAAATGAAAATAAAATAATGTACTTAGTTTAATAGTATATTTAATATCAAAACAGGAAATGTATAAAACATTTCAGTGGTGAAAACGGTTTGGATTTTCAATAACAATAATAAGAAATAATAAAAGGATATAAAATATTCCCTAGTTGAAGTTTTGTTCAATAAATACTCTGCGGGATAGATTTGTATTATCGTTTGGCTGAAATATTTCTTGATTTTGGATGTTTTCTTCACGATCTTCATCATCGTTTTCGGGCTCATCTAAAAAAGAAACATAAATGTGGTTGTTTTTTGCCCAACGTTGATACTTACCCGTATCGAAGTTGTATCAAGTTAAGCGGAAAATAAAAAGAATTTCGGAGTAGTGATATTTTAAATTAATAAATTTGCCTTTATTGTCCGTTTAAAACTTATTCTTTACTATAAATGTTTAATGTTAAAAGGGTCTCGAAAGATATTCGTTCGACGTATAGGATCGTCCAAACGTTTTCCAATCGAATAAAATAAAACAATAAACAATTATCTTAACTACTGACCAACTAAAGGAAAATATCAAAATATGTTCGAATGACGTATATGGTCATCAATCGATTTCAAATTGATTTCTTTTCCTTTTTACACCTTACTACAAAATTTTTCTTAATTAAGATCAAAATATATTTGTTCAACATATAGGTAGTACTATTGAACAATTTCAATTTGATTTACGCTTTACCTTTCTCTGTGATACTCCGATGATGTCTGGAACTTAAAAGAGGCTGATTGCAAATTTTTCCGGCTTTTTATAGGTGATTTCGCGCAGAAAAGTGCTTCCTACTTGATGAATTAAGTGATTCCAGAGTATAATAATTTTATTCTTGTATTCACCACATGAAAATAAAATTTAAAATATATATTAGAATTGTTTAATTTTGTGATTTATAGAATTATTACAATGTAAATAGTTAAAGATTGTTTAATTAATAATTTATAACAATGTTTTTATACAAACGCGATTTTAGCTTGTTAAAAAAAGGATGTTATAAAATTAGTGTGGTGAATTAATTTTATTTATTTATGATAAATTTTACCCTTGGCATCACCTTTACCTTGAATAATTTTTGTTTTCGTGCACCTTCGCGAAACGCCATTTTCTACCTTTATTATTATCTGTCTCCCTCTAACATATTGACCAAATGAATAAATTTAAAAACCTTAATATCTTTTAAATATGATTAAATTTTTTAAAAAATGTTTTAAAATTACATTCTTTAATTAAAACTTTATATATGTACTTAACGTGCCACATTTGTTCGGCACTTAAAGTTTACCTGTCAAATTGACACATTTTCTTTGCGCATGACGGGAGTGACATTTCGTGATTTTTTTTTGTTTTGTGTTTCAATTTTGTTTTAATTTGTTTGATAAAACAATAAAATATTGTGCAATTAACATATTGCAATAGTTTAATTGTTAAAAAGTGTAAAACTGGTGTCTCTATATGTTGCAATAAGTGTAGTGTTTTTTGTAGGTTATAAATATAACCTGTAGTAAAAAAGAAATACTTAGTTTGTCTACAAAAGTGTCTTGTAAATTGTTTGTGCTTTGTTTAATTTGTTATTTGTTCAACCAACACTTAAATTGTTAAGTTTTAATGTATTTCTTATACCCTTTTAGGTTTTCGTTCGCTGTTTCGTCATCGCGGGTGCTCCGTTGGACATGACTGGCATTTTCCTCACGATGGACACAGTGGTTTGTATATTTACTTTTATATTGCTTACCATGAACTAATTATCTTATTTTTTTTAGGGTATGCTGCAGAATAATTTAGAATTTAAGTATATAAACTAGATAATAAGTATATATAAACAAAATGTGCATATATTTTTTGTTTATTAAAAGCAGATTATATATACAACTTATAAAAATTGTTGTTTATTTTTGTTTTTGTATACATATGTGTATGTTTTATGTTGATGACTCAACATTCTCCCCCTGTTGAACGGTTACGTTCTAAAATTCGGGCTTTAATTTTCTCGATACCTCGTCGGTGATGATGGTGAAAGACAATTTTTCCGGCTTTGTTGACATTTACCTTGACCTGGTATCTGTCTGGTAAATTGACGGTGAATTGTTTTCTCTTGCTGTTTCGTATACGTTCGAAGTCTACTCTCTGCAATGTGTCCCGATTTATGAAAATATCTTCACCTTCACGAGTGATGAATTTTTGGTATTCATTTTCGATCCGCATTTGAACTTCTTGATCCCTATTCCTTCCTTCGTCGGTCGACATGTCCATAACTTCGAGGTTTGACCTTATAAGCTCCTGTAGAGGTGTTGAACATGCGGAAGGAGAGAATCGTATATCCTCCAAGATCGAGATACAATCGAGGTCATCCCATTCAGACTGCATATTTACTATAATGTGAAAGGTTGTTAGATTTGTTTTTGATAGATTTGACAAACTACTACGACTGACATACGATGGACATACATAAACTACTACAAACAACACATAGACAAGATTTTATTAATTAATCAATTTCATGTTGTTACAGTAGCTTCTGTTTGTTCGATCGGTAAACGACAGATTTTCACCACTGGTCTTTGACAAGTGGTATGCCTTGATCGTACTGTCACTACACGTACTAATCCATCCTTTCCGGGATGGACAATTTCAACGACTCCTAAGGGCCAAACGGTAGGAGGAGTGTTTTCATCCTTAATAAGGACAACGTCTCCAACTTTAATGTTTTGTTGATGGGTGAACCACTTAGGTCGATGTTGTAAACGATTTAAATATTCTGTTGACCATTTTTTCCAAAAATGTTGGTTCATTTGTTGGATATGTTTCCATCTTTGATTGTGGGTTGAATTTGAGGAGACCAGATTTGGTTCTGGAATTGAATTTATTGCTCGACCAATAAGAAAATGGACTGGAGTCAGAACAGCCAAATCGTCAACATCATTTCTTAACTCGCATAACGGTCTAGAATTTAAACATGCTTCAATTTGGGCGAGCAAAGTTGTTAATTCTTCGAATGTGCAGACTGTCGTGCCTAGAACACGACGTAAATGATATTTAATTGACTTTACTCCAGCTTCCCATAAGCCACCATGATGGAGTGCGGCTGGTGGGTTAAAATGCCAGTTTATATTCAAATTCGAAAGGTAATTTGTAATGTCTGGTGTCGCTTCCTTGATAGATTGTATTATTTCGCGTTCCAGTATTACCTTTCCTCCCTTAAAATTGGTTCCGCAATCTGAATATATATCAGAACATAATCCTCGTCTCGAGACGAATCTTTTTAATGCTGCAATAAAAGCTATTGAGGTTAACTCTGATACGACTTCTATATGAATAGCTTTAGTAGCCATGCACACGAATATGCAAAAATATCCTTTATAATGTTTTGCGTTTCTGTGAGTTGACATTTTTAACTGTATAGGTCCGGCATAATCTATTCCTACATGTGCGAAAACCTTTGTAAGATTTACTCGAGGTGCTGGTAAGGTACCCATCATCTGCTGCATTGTGGCTGCTCGATGTTTAGCGCATATAACGCATTTATGAATTAATCGAGTAATAACCCGTTTTGGATCGAGAATCCAAAAATTGTTGCGCAGGGTATTAAGAACCAATGAGGTGCCTCCATGCAGCGTTTCCTTATGTATTTTATTGATGATTAAGTTACAAATTTGATGATCTCGTGGTAAGACAACAGGGTGTTTCATATTGTAGGGAATGTTTGCATTCCCGAGTCTACCACCGACTCGGATCAAACCATCTTTATCTAAAAATGGATTGAGCATTATCAATTTGCTTTTCTTAGGTATCGGTTTGTTATCCTTTAGTGCATCCAATTCAAATTTGAACGCAGATGCTTGTATTGTTTTAAGGATTATTACGCTGGCAGCGTTTAATTCATTTACAGATAAGGCGTTTGCTTGTTTCTGTGACGGATTACGACAATTTTTGATGAAACGCAATACCATAGTTGTGACTCTGATAAGTTTCGTGTATGTTGAATACGTAGGTAACCACTCATTTGTTGATGTTGATAACAGAGTACTTGTGGATGGAGTTTTGGCTTCCAAGGTTGTGGAGTCTAATTGATGTGGATTTTTAGGCCACTGTGTCTGATCCTTAATGAGCCATTCAGGACCATGCCACCATAAATCGCAATTAATTAAATGCTTAGTAGTTGTTCCTCGGGATGCTAAATCAGCTGGATTATCCTCTGTAGGAACATGATGCCAGTGTTCAGTAGGCAAAACCTCTTGAATCTCCGCAACTCTATTAGCGACATAGGTTTTCCATTTTGAGGGATGCTCCTTGATCCATTGCAAAACGATCATAGCGTCGGTCCATAAATACACTGGAACATCCTGAAGTTGCATATCTTGAATTGTAGCTTTTGCAAGTTTTGCTAGTAGTAGTGCTCCATTTAGCTCTAAACGAGGCAAAGTAATTGGTTTAACTGGGGCAACCTTTGATTTTGCGGTTAGTAATCTAACCTTAATATCACCGTTGCTATCCTCAGTTCGTATATAAAGGACTGCGGCATACGCTTTGATAGAAGCGTCGCAATACCCGTGAATTTGATTTGTATGGTTCGTTTTTGAGATTCCAATCCATCTTGGGATTTTAATTTGATTTAAATTTTTCAAATCATCTTTAAATTCACACCATTGTTGTGAAATTTCTTGAGATACCTTGCTGTCCCAAGAATATCCACCTATCCATAACGTTTGAATCATTATTTTGGCTGTAATTATGATAGGTGATATCCATCCAACTGGATCGTATAAGGATGCTATCTGTGATAATATAATCCGTTTGGTGTTTGCCTGTGTGCTTGATAAACCTTGAACATTGAATGTAAAATAATCTTCTTCAGGATACCATCGAATTCCTAAAGTTTTTATTGACTCCTTTTCTTGTAAATCGAGTGAACCCTTCATTTCTTTATCCTCTGGAGGCAGATGAGATAAAAGTTCAACGCGGTTACTTGCCCATTTTCGGAGCTTGAAGCCGCTTTTAGCAAGCATCTCTCTTAGTTGCCTTTGTAATTCAAGGCACTCGTCTATGGTTTCTGATCCACTTAATAAATCATCGACGTAAAATTCTGATGTTGTGGCCTTGACTGCCAGTGGATAAGTTTCTTGTTGGTCGATTGCTGCCTGTTGTACTGTGCGAACAGCTAGGAATTGCGCAGGTGATATACCAAACGTGACGGTTTTAAGACGATAATCTTGAAGTTCCTTTGTTTCTGGATTTCTCCAAATAATACGCTGAAACGTACGATGGTCTGGATGCATCCATATCATTCTATACATTTTTTCGACATCTGCTGTGATTACAACCTTATGTTTTCTCCAATTGAGAACTGTGGAAAATAACTTAGGCTGTATGGTAGGGCCAATTAATAGTTGTTCATTTAATGATCTTCCATTTGTTGTTTTGGCGGATGCGTCAAAAACTACTCGTAACTTGGTTGTTGTACTTTGCTTAAACACCGCATGATGTGGTATGTAATAATGCGGTTCATTGTTTGCTGGTGGACTACATTGCTCCATATGACCCATTGTCAGGTATTCGTCCAAACATTCTTCATATTCACGTTTAAGTTGAGCGTTTTTAGCGAGTTTCCTTTGCAAGCAATCATAACGCTTTAATGCAAGTTCTCTGGACAAACCTAGAGTCGGACCATTTGGATCTATAAACGGTAACTTGACCATATATTGATTGTTTGGCAACCGTTCATATCCGGTTTTGTATAACTCCTCACATTTCTGCTCTTCTGGAGTTTGAGTGCTGAAGTTTGGCACTTCTTCCATTTCCCAGAATTTTTGTAGTTGAAAACTGGGATTGTTGATAGGACTGACCGTTGCGATGAATACCTTAACTGATGAGTTACGTAACGAGGGATTATTTCCTAATACTACTCATCCAAAAATTGTGTTGATGGCTAATGGAGTCCCACTTGGACCATAATGGATTCCTTCACGAATTATGTGTCCGTATACATCAGCCCCAAGCAAGGCATCTATTGGACTAGATTTTCAAAAAGTTGGGTCTGCTAAATCGAGATCCTGAAAATGTTTCCATTCTTGCTTCGGTGTTTCTTTGGCTGGCAACAAATCAGTGATTGTTTTCAATATAAACATTTTTACCTCTAATGTAGGGGTATTGGTTTTGATGGGTTGAAGCGTTATATGCACCTGTTTATTGGAGTGTGCGGTTTGATTTTTGTTTAAACCAATTACTTCGATTGATGTGGGCGTTCCACGTATTTGTAACCTTTGGCAGGCAGATTCTGTTATGAAGGACGTTTGCGATCCTGTATCTAAAAGACATCGCAACATTATTGAACGACCATTGCGGTCAACTGCTGCTACCAACGCCGTTGGTAGTAAAGCGTTATAATTTTCCGTTGCAAAGAAATTGCTTGTCCTTTCCACGTTACTGTTAACAACTTCTGCTGTTGAATCCTTTGATGAAGATTCATTTAAGTGAAGTGTAGTATGATGTGGCTGTTGACATTCCTTGCATCTGTTCTTATTTCGACACTTAGCGTGCGGATGTTTGTTTGAAAAACAATTCATACACCTATTGGCTGCTTTAATCGTTTTTCGACGAGTTGCCACATCCATATTGATGTATGCTGAACAATTTCCAACATAATGCTTTGCCTTGCATGCAGGGCAATGATTATTAATGGTGGTGTGGTAGGCTTGAACACCTTCCTTTTTGATGGTGGATGTGGTTGGTTTTGCACCAATAGCACTTCCAATAGATTCCAATACACGAATCCGTTTATTTAAGAAAACAAAAAATGTTTCAAATTTCGGAAGATTTTGATTGTCTCCTAGTTCCTTTTCCCAAAGGCGTAATGTTACAAATGGTAATTTCTGTACTAGAAAGTATATAAGCAGAGCATCCCATTGAGTGGTGTCTACCTTTAACGCCTTGAGTTGTTGCAAACATTCTTCAGTTATGTCAACTAACATTTTTAGACTCCTTCCTGATTCAATGTTTATTTTTGTCTGATTAACTAGAATCTTGAGGTGGAAGTTTACTAAAGTCCTTGTGTTTTCATAGCGTTCCTTCAGTTTTTTCCAAGCTGGCTCATAATCCTGGTTTGTGATGGGAGTGTGTTTCAACACCTTTTCTGCATCACCAGTGAGACATCCCTTTAAGTAATGTAGTTTTTGGACTGGTTGTAGTTGTTGGTCATTGTGAATTAATGAGGTGAATAAATCTGAGAATGATCTCCATGAATTGTAATCACCGTTAAATTTGGGCAATGTTATTTTCGGTAATTTTGTATGTTTAAATTGAGGATCTCCTACTACTTGAGTCGTAAAATTAAGGCTGGTATCTTGGGTTGTTCGGTTACAACCATCTTCAAGTTCACCCATATACTCGCAATATTTGATTTCGACGTCATCAAATTGTTGCTTTTTTACGTAAGCATTTTCGGAGTCCGATTTTGTGGTTATAAGGATTTCAAGGATTTGTCGATCTTGCTTGACGAACTCGTGCCATAAGTCACGTAGATCTATTATCCTTTGCTTGTAGAATCCAATAGTCCTTTTTTCCAATCTGGTTTTTTTACCATTTTCAATCGTTTTCTCAATTTTCGTTTTTAAAACGAGTTGTTTCACAAGCAACTTATCTAGTTCGCTCATGATTAAATTGAATTTAAATACGATTTAGTTTTTAGCCCGGTCGAATAATTGATTTTTTTTTGCTGTGATAATCACAGAAAAAAAAACAAAGAGAACAAAAAAAAAATAAAAAAAAGAAAAAGAATAAATTAAGTACGGATTGAATAACAAAATTATTAATTGATATCACTATTCCTGGATGGAACCACCAATGTTTTTTGCCCAACGTTGATATTTACCCGTATCGAAGTTGTATCAAGTTAAGCGGAAAATAAAAAGAATTTCGGAGTAGTGATATTTTAAATTAATAAATTTGCCTTTATTGTCCGTTTAAAACTTATTCTTTACTATAAATGTTTAATGTTAAAAGGGTCTCGAAAGATATTCGTTCGACGTATAGGATCGTCCAAACGTTTTCCAATCGAATAAAATAAAACAATAAACAATTATCTTAACTACTGACCAACTAAAGGAAAATATCAAAATATGTTCGAATGACGTATATGGTCATCAATCGATTTCAAATTGATTTCTTTTCCTTTTTACACCTTACTAAAAAATTTTTCTTAATTAAGATCAAAATATATTTGTTCAACATATAGTACTATTGAACAATTTCAATTTGATTTACGCTTTACCTTTCTCTGTGATACTCCGATGATGTCTGGAACTTAAAAGAGGCTGATTGCAAATTTTTCCGGCTTTTTATAGGTGATTTCGCGCAGAAAAGTGCTTCCTACTTGATGAATTAAGTGATTCCAGAGTATAATAATTTTATTCTTGTATTCACCACATGAAAATAAAATTTAAAATATATATTAGAATTGTTTAATTTTGTGATTTATAGAATTATTACAATGTAAATAGTTAAAGATTGTTTAATTAATAATTTATAACAATGTTTTTATACAAACGCGATTTTAGCTTGTTAAAAAAAGGATGTTATAAAATTAGTGTGGTGAATTAATTTTATTTATTTATGATAAATTTTACCCTTGGCATCACCTTTACCTTGAATAATTTTTGTTTTCGTGCACCTTCGCGAAACGCCATTTTCTACCTTTATTATTATCTGTCTCCCTCTAACATATTGACCAAATGAATAAATTTAAAAACCTTAATATCTTTTAAATATGATTAAATTTTTTAAAAAATGTTTTAAAATTACATTCTTTAATTAAAACTTTATATATGTACTTAACGTGCCACATTTGTTCGGCACTTAAAGTTTACCTGTCAAATTGACACATTTTCTTTGCGCATGACGGGAGTGACATTTCGTGATTTTTTTTTGTTTTGTGTTTCAATTTTGTTTTAATTTGTTTGATAAAACAATAAAATATTGTGCAATTAACATATTGCAATAGTTTAATTGTTAAAAAGTGTAAAACTGGTGTCTCTATATGTTGCAATAAGTGTAGTGTTTTTTGTAGGTTATAAATATAACCTGTAGTAAAAAAGAAATACTTAGTTTGTCTACAAAAGTGTCTTGTAAATTGTTTGTGCTTTGTTTAATTTGTTATTTGTTCAACCAACACTTAAATTGTTAAGTTTTAATGTATTTCTTATACCCTTTTAGGTTTTCGTTCGCTGTTTCGTCATCGCGGGTGCTCCGTTGGACATGACTGGCATTTTCCTCACGATGGACACAGTGGTTTGTATATTTACTTTTATATTGCTTACCATGAACTAATTATCTTATTTTTTTTAGGGTATGCTGCAGAATAATTTAGAATTTAAGTATATAAACTAGATAATAAGTATATATAAACAAAATGTGCATATATTTTTTGTTTATTAAAAGCAGATTATATATACAACTTATAAAAATTGTTGTTTATTTTTGTTTTTGTATACATATGTGTATGTTTTATGTTGATGACTCAACAGTGGTCTAATATATACTTAAAGTCAGATTATTTATTATTATTATTATCATATTACCTGAAGTATTATCCTGAAAATCGATAGCTAAATTGTGGAGAACAGCTAAGGCAATAACTGTGGTTTTTGTATTTTCGAGAGATCATCGAAAGCCTACAGCATTGCGCGTTGCTATATGTGAAATGTTGTACTGCTCTTCAGAATGGGTTCGAGGATTTAGTAGAGGAGTAAATAAAATGTTGTAGCAGGCGTATCCCCCATCCCCAAGTAAAATTCCTTTGAATTCCTCGCTATTAAACCTTTCCTTTATTCTACTCTCTCTAAATATCCTGGAATCATGCGTACTCCCTCGTCTCGAATTTTAAGTGTGGAATCACAAACCACCTGTGCATTCAGAGAATAATACCCTTTGCGGTTAATGTAGAACTGTCCAGTTGGGCCTCCTACCTTGGGTATTCTTATATGAGTACAATCAATTGCACCGATGACGTGTGGGAAACCACGAATTTCCTTAAATCTTTCTATTTCCTGTATTTTCTCGGAAATTGTTGTTGGCATTTTTACGTACTGAGGTCTCTTTGATGGAAGGGCCCTGGCGACTTTTTGGCAGATCATACATAGCGTGGATTGACTGAATCCATGTATGTCTGCCCCATCATCTTGCATCTATAAAAATGATAGAGACGTTGAAATGTGTACTTGAGGAATAATAATTATATATTACCTCATTCCGGCCCCAATATCTTATCGCAGCCATAACTTGGAGGTCAGCAGAAATTTGACCACCTCTAGGTGATCCTTCAAGATCACATCTAACAAGGTTTATAATTTTTCTCATATTTTCCTGTGAGAACCGGTATTTGCGTCGAAAAACTTTATCTTCTAGATCCATTGGATTGAAACGAGGTTTATAGATTTTGCTGGATCTTCTACCATAACCCAATGTGCTAAGCACATTCAAATCATTTATAAATGAAATAAAATTGTTATCCATTTTAATTTATACTTTTGAATCAACACAACACAACACAAATTCTCAGTTCGAAACTTCAAAATTTATGGGATGACAATTGACATGTCAAAATAAATGTTAAAATGTCTTTAAGTGACCTTTCAACGCGGTGGATTGCGTTTAAGTTAAGAGGCCTTTAAGTAACGTTACTTAAATGTGAAAATTGATTATAGATACCGATTTCATACTTAAGCGCTGTTTGGAGGTATTTTAAAGTTAAGTAAGCTTTAAAATTTCTTTATAGATACGGCTGAGTGTCTTCTATTTACAACAGGTAATTTACATATATTACTTATTTTTTACAGAGAAACCCTAATGAAGTTGTTCGTTTCGATGACATGAAACACACTGTCATCAAAACAGAAAAAAGTTTTCGCTATCGGAAGTGTTCAAGTCAAACTTTTTTTTCTGTAAAAAGTGTAACGTATCGCCTCATCCAAAATGCTTTGATGGATACCATACAAAAACTAATATTTTATGAGCATACATAGCTATGTATGTATATTAGGGTGGACCTTAGTTCAAAGAAAACAAATTTTTTTTCTTTAATTTCGCGGGGCACAACGTAATTTGATTATATACCATAAGAAAGTATTTCAGTATTTTTTTTGGAATTTTTTAAATGACATTTAGAAGTCGCTACCAAGGTTTGAATTTTAAATAAAAACTCAAAATCTGTATTTGTTAGTTTCTTTTATTTTTATAGCCAGGACATATAACATATGTACTACAAAATTATTTTTGTTATAAATTCAGATATTAGGTAGATATTTGAATCATTTATTTTTAAGATACAAAAGGGTTGACTTGTTAGTATAAGGGTACTTTTTCCTATACTCTTTTACCAACAAAAACAAATATTGCTTTTGTTCTTCATTGGTTGTAATTAATTTATTATATTCTTGCATTAAAGCAACACCGCGCTTAGGTACGTCGTTCACTACGATAACGATATTTTTGGCAGTTACATAATCAGTGTCTTCGTTCCAAGTTTCCACGTCTTTTTTCAAAAAAATTGTTGAAATACCTAGGATCTGGAAGAATCTTAAGGAATTACTAGTAACGAAGTTTTCTATATTTTGTTTTCGTGCATATGTGTGATGTGATATCAAGGTGTATTCTTTTTAAGCAATCTTCTGTGCCTTCAATTTTCAGTGCTTCTACCATTTTTTTCTTCTCTTGAAATGAAAGTTCGTCATCGAAAACGGCAAGCGAAACTAGCTCTTCCGACAAATACCACAAATGATTTAAAATCTTTTTCAGCGCAACAGTAGCTATATTTTTGTTAAAGCTTTCAAATGCTTTAAGGTCTTTCAATAATGTAAGTCGTTAGTCGTTTCTTGGTGCTGACCATCCGTTACAGGCTTGAAACCAATATTTAACATAAATCTTCACGTGAAAATGCATATTTCTCTCACAGCCTTTTCGTCCTTCTTCGTTAGCTTATAAACTGATGCTTAAATAAATAGATTTTCAAGCAGTACAAGGCTCTTGCCATCCATCTAGCTCGATGTGGACCAGCAGGTCTCCTAAATAAAACGCCTTTTTCAGGAGCACCTCATGAGAAAATGTTAGTGAGATTCAACAGTTCTCTGTAGTCATCTCGAGGTTGATGTACTTTAGTTGCTTTTTGCTACGATTAGACAAACAAAATCATTAAGAAAAACAAAATCATTACTTAGGGGCCAGTTATAGCTATCATTGAAAACCATCATTGAAAATTTTGTTTTCACTTTTTGGGGTAGTTAAACTATGAATATTGAGAATGTTTGGTATACAAATGAAGCTAATCAATTATATATTTTACTTTTGCAAATAAAAATTAACAAATATGTTAAATATTTCTCAAAAAACTAGTTTTAATTTTTCAATGATGAAAATCGTTTTGAATGAACAGCCGATTTTCGTTCCAACAAAGTGGAACACAATCGTTCCAATGATTTGTGTTCGATTCTCTTTCTATTCTCATGTGTCAGTTTTTTTTCAATGATCAACTCTAACCTCAAAAAATTATTCAGGTTGTCTTTGTAATTTATAGTGATGGGTAGGATATGAATTTAAAATGAGTTTTATGAAGTACTCATTTTGAGGTGGTATTTTGTCTCACCTCAAATGTCCCATAGGATACACCTATTTTAATGGGCATTTTCAACAAAAAAAATCAATTTTTCAATGACGTCTCTGCAATTCTAATGATCGTGAAATTTGAATAAAACATACAAAGTTATCTATATGTACCTAGATACGTAGGTATACAAAAACATTTTTACTATTCTCTTTTCATATTGTTCTCAGGCGAGATGCGAGACAAACGAGAGGCGACTGAAATTTGAAAACCGCCCATTACGAAATAGACAAACACTAGCACAAAAGACACTTAGGCTAGGCGCGCACATTCAACTTTTAGTTGCACAACTTTTTGGTTTCTTATAGAAAACAGATGAACTATTTAGTTGAATGTCCGCGTAGGTGCATATAATTATATGTTACACAAAATAGCGAATTCATTTTAGGCAATCGCTTAGTTTGTACACAAACTTTTAGTTGCTCAAACCAAGCAGTTGCGAAACTAAAAATTGAATGTGCGCGCCTAGCCTTACACACTATTGGTATCCATACAATGGAACATGATTTTACCTCATATGTTTCTGGGAATACCATGGATATACTCTACTTATATCTTTATATGATATGTATTTTAATATATTTTCTTTCATTTGTCTCCTTTAAAGAACATTTTGTTGACGAAATAAAAGATAAATATTCATTTTTACATGATGCACTTATTGAAATCTTTTATGATAAAAGTCAGTATGATTTTTAGCAGATTTCATAACAGATTTTGGCATGCTGAATACCAAAAATGCTATTCGTAAAAGATTTTTTCTATTTTCGAACGTTCGACATTTCATAAAAGTTTTCTTAGCAGATTTTATAACAGATTTTAGCATGCCGAATACCAAAATTATAATTCATAAAAGATTTGTTGACAGCTTAAACTTTTGTATTGAAATTCATAACAGAATAACTGAATAGAAGATCTCGCCGAATAGGCCTAAATGATTGCAGTTAGCAAAAAAAAAATTTTAAGCAATAACATAACATGCGACATTTTGTATTGCCTCATGAATGAAGTACCCATCACTAGTAATTTAGCAAGTATCAAAGCGACAGATATTTTCAATGACAGATCTTTTCAATGACAGCGAAATTATTGATTGCTATAACCGACTTGTCGAAATATATTCCACCGTTCCACTGATTTGTGTTTCAGTGATGGTTTTCAATGATAGCTATAACTGGCGCCTTAGCAATCAACAAGAATGGATACTCAGTTTAAAAAGTCAAAATGGAAAAAATATAACAAATAGAAAAGATTTAAACGAAAATGCCACTGAGTTCTTTGAAAAACTATTCTCCTCGACCAAGAACATAATTGAAGAAGAAAATATTGACATCATAGATATCGATCTGCTCACAACACAAACTCCTATGTTTTGCAAAGAAAATATTGAAAGGACCATAGACGATTTGAAAAAAGACAAATGCACTGGAAATGACGGAATCTCTGCAGAAATGATAATTTACGGAAAAGAATCACTTTCTGAAATCTTGACGTATATATTTAACAAAATAACACAAACTCAACAAATTAATTCACAATGGAGAGAAACAACCATAACACTTATACATAAAAAAGGAAAAAAAGACGATTTAAATAACTATAGACCCATAAGTAATATTTCGACAATTTATAAGCTGTTTTCAAAAACACTCTACAAGAACATCAAGGAAGATTTCAACAACAAGCAACCTATAGAACAGGCTGGATTCAGAGAAGGTTCTCAACAACAGACCACCTACAGACGATGAATCAGATAATAGAAAAGTGCAATGAATTTAGACAACCAATATACTTTTTATTTATAGATTTCAGTAAAGCATTTGACTCTGTTGAACACAACACAATATGGACACCCTATAGAAAATCAAAATATGAACCCAAATGTTATTAAGACTATCAAAAACATATACAAAAATAATGTAGCACAAATAAAAACAGAGAGTACAGGACGTAAATTTAAAATAAAAAGAAAGAAATCAACAGACGCATCACAAACAGTTGGAAACAATTTTGGAGCCTCAAACTGATTTTAGAGTTGGACCAAAGTGTTGAAACAAGAAAATATCTCTTTGACTCCGCCATTTTACCGGTATGTACTTACATATGGACTACAAACCCTGAGCTTGACTACAAAATCACTTGACCAGCTGAGAATCTGCCAGACAAAAATGGAAAGAAAAATCCTCAACATAACACCTACCGAAAGGATACGAAATGAAGAAATCCGCAAGACTACTCGAATAATTGACGTAATAGAGAGAACCAAAAGACTTAAATGGAGTTGGGCAGGACATATTTCAAGACTTCAGGATCAAAGATTACAACAAAATGGAGACCGGAAAACAAGAGACCAACAGGACGACCCAACAAGAGATGGAGTGACGATCTTTGCCAAGTAAATGTAAATTGGTATAATGATGCAAAAAATCGAGATCGATGGGCTGCCTTGGGGGAGGCTTATGCCAACAACTAACAAAAAATCGAATTTAATCACTAACTTTTTCAAAACTTTAAGAATTTAAAATACTAACCTAATAGTAATACATAGTTGTAAAACATAATTTGTTAAATATCTAAAATTTATAATTAATTTAGTTTTTGTAATTAAACCGAAAAAGAATAACTTTTAAATAATTAATAATTCTCAATGTTTATAACTTTTAATAAATAAGGCAATAAAAGCTTATATAATAAAAAAAAAGTTGCTTTTTGGCAAAAGAAATCCTGTCTGCGGCCACTTCTGCAAAAATATTTGCCTCAGCATCATCTGTTATTGTTTTGAACTCGCTTTGGTCAATAGTGTTCCAATTGTTCTTAAATCTTTTAGATAATTGTATATCAGGACCACTAGATGGGGCAAGCGATTGATCCACTAGAGCTGACAACATAATTTCCATTATGTGGTGACGACAAGCGAACCAAAGCATTTTTTATCCATTTTTCGTTCCAAAACAACGCATACTCCACTTCTTAAGCCAATATTTACAGCAGTAGTGTCAAAACACAAACATTTTACCTAATCGTTAAAATTCCATGAATTTATAGCTTCGTAGATAGCTGACGCACATGCTTCACTTGTTCCACGTTTCAGTTTTGGAACTGCGAGTACTTGATCAACTCCATGTCCTGATGCCAAAATTGGCAGCCGATCTACAATTTCATGTCCAGTAATATCTTCTATAATTTTACCGTCCCAATGGATTATTAATGATAAATTTGGTTTAAACTCGCTTTTCATTCATCCATTCTTTGAATAGTTTTTCAACTTTACTGATGACATGTTTTTTTAATTGAATTTGTAGGTATACTATGTAGCTTTTTCCCAAAAATGTATAAGTCCGCAAGCCGTCAAAGTCGCAGATTCACGTATGCTTTTCGTTCTTCATTTTTGTAGTAAAACAAAAACGCAAAACTTCATCGATGAATGTTCGCCTATGCATGCGCACGAACCAATTTTTAACTTATTATGATGTGCGCACGCGTACGCCGAAAACCGAAACCATTATGCTGGCTCCTCCATGTTTAACCCTGCAGTCGTCTCGCACCAGAAAGTTACACCATTTGCCGCGCGGATTACATAAATGTAATCCATTTTAAAATTAGAATAAAACCTGTATGCTTCAATTTTTTAAAATTTATTTTGCTCGAAAATGCAATTTCATATTATTTAAACTTAAAATATAAATTATTACTTCATTATTTAACTGTAAGTACTAAAATAGTGAACAAATCTCCACAAATACTGTTTCAGCATTCTCAATTTTGCATTAGTGGATTACAATAGTAATCCGCGCGACAACTGCATCAGAGTTAATAACCTTGACTGTGAAACGTGGATTATATTCTGTATTTGTTGGCCGTCTAACATATTGTCGAGATACCTTGCCACCATCTTAAACTATCTTAGACTCTTCTGACCACAGAATATTTCTCCACTTTGACTATTGACTGCTTTATCATGCTCTCGTAAGCTCCTACGAACCATTTCAATACTGTACTCTGTTCAATTTATATTTGCAGTACAGGCCTTATGGGAGAGCTTTTTCAGAAACACTGGTGCCTGCTGCTGTTTGCACGGCACCTTAACTTTAAAAATTCAAATTGCCACTGAAATAAGAAAGAGAATCACTGAGTTACATTAAAATTGTTTGTGTAATCTTCTTTGAGCTCACGTACAGCCCACCATGACCTATCTGCTCCATGGGTGAAAGGAGAAGGAGACTGATCGCCAATTTGCAACCAACCCTTATTGTGTTTATTAAAAAAAAAAACACTGAATCAGAGTTACCATTTCCGCGTTGATAGAAATTAATATGGCATTTTCTTTGGTTTGTGCTATGTAATTTTGGTAGCAAATATTTTTCTTAGATTTGTGGCAATTTTTAATGTTCCTACGGCAATCCTGTAAGAGCTTTAAATTAAAAATAGCTTTTATTGAAATCCATAATGTTCAGACTGAAAGGCAAATATCCTATCTTCTCTGTACTGCAAATATAAATTGAACATTGTAAATGTCAAAAATATTCTCTATTTCGGATGCTGGCATAAAGGGATTAATTTTGGAATGCCTGTACGACCCTTTTTATCAACTTCGATGACACTACCGATTTCCGCCAGCGAGTTTATACCTGTAGGAATAATGTAATGGCCAGCGTTGCCACAAAGTGCCCGATCGGGCCATTTGGCCCTCTGTTTTAAAATTTGGCCCTTTGCCCGGGCCAATTAGAAATGGTTCCCAAATCTAAATTTTAGAAGATTTAACATCACATCATAGTACGATTATCGTGCTTAGTAATAATTAAAAAGCTTTACAAAATTAAATATAAACCATTGCTATGCATCGAACTGAATTTATTCATTTATCTCGTTTAATGATTTGACAAACGTCAGTTTCGTCCAGCGTGTTGACTTCTCTGACGTCATTTATTTTTGTCATCTACCAAAGCGTTTATGTAACTTTAATATCAAAAAACTTAATCTTACAAATTATATCGTAAATTTCCCAATTATGAAGATCTTTTGATAAAATATTTGCGTTTGCAAAAAGAATTTGATTTTTTAAATAAATTTTAATACAAGGACTACTTAATTCGAGCTGAATCGAGTCTTAAACTTAACAGTACAATTTTTTTGTCATTTATCAATGATTAAATATGTTCAAATGTTATCCCCAATTGCATGCAATATTCTGGGAATACATCTACAAATATATTTAAATAATTTGCAGACTTTTTTTAACTCCGTTTATAATCCCCAAAGTACTCCCTCTAACCTTTCTGCCATGTTTAAATTCAATCAATATCGGTCACTTAAACTTAAGTAACAAAGATGTTGAAATAGTCTTAATTGGACTAAATGATGATAAGCAACCAGGACCCGATTGTATTCCTCCGAACATTTGGAAAATGAAAAAAGTTTTAATTCATTTGAATTAATTTTGTATTTAAAAGTTAGTTTTTTTTTTTTAAATTCACTCAGTTTGTTTATTTTTTGCTAATTACATTTAGTATTTTTTTTAAGGAATAAAAAAATATTTTGTTTATGAAAATAAACTGGGCTTTAATAATAAGCGAAAAAAATTAATAATCATTAACGTGTTTTTTTGAATGAATTGCGGAGAAACGGTTGTCCGCAGAAAAAAAAGTTTTGGAACAACATAAAACTGTAATAAATTCTTGATTGGTTTTAAAAATAATCTTACGAATCGGACGTAGTTTGGCAAAGATAAAGCCAGTTAATGCAAAAATCATAAAAACCGTTATAACTCGAAAACGGGACGAAAACGAGAAAATTACCTCTTAAGTTTTTCGACTTAAAATGACCTCGGGAATCCATGGTTTTCGTTTGAGGCAGTGACTGTGAGACACCCTGTATATTGACTTTGCTAAGGAGTTCGATAACGTAAACCACCATATACTAATACAAAAATTGCAATCCATTGGCTTCCACTCAAATATTTTAAAGTGGTTTGAATCCTACCTAAACGGAAGAAAATAGTTTGTGGGTATTAATGATGTACTATCAGATCTAATTGAGGTCACATCAGGAGTACCACAAGGAAGTTACTTGGGCCCTCTTCTATTCTGGCTGCTGATCAATGATATCACTGATTTCTTAAAAAATGTTTCTTGTTTGATGTTTGCGGATTACATTAAAATATTCCGTCGTGTTACGTCAATTAATGATTGTAATTTACTCCAATGTGATCTTCATCGCTTGTCTGAATGGTGTTTAGCTAATCAGCTTTTGTTAAACGTATCAAAGTGTCAATCTTTATCATTTTTAGGAGTCTATCATATATTCCTTTTCAGTATTCTATAGAAGATACGGAACTCTCAATACTTAACGAAAAGAAAGATCTCGAAACTCCGCTTTAAATCCCATATAGACTGTGATTGCTAAGGCTAACTCTATGTTAGGATTCATTAATCGGAACTCTAAAGAGTTCTCTGATCCTTTTACTCTTTGATCTCATTTCTTTGCGTATGTAAGGTCATCATTAGAGTATTGCTGTGTAATTTGGGATCCATTTTTTCAAGTTCATTCTAATAGGATTGAAAACATACAAACATACAATATTCATACCCCAAATTATAAAACTCGGTGTCAACTTCTTGGCTTATAATATCTTGTCGTTCGTCGTAAAAATTTTGCAATAATATTTTTGCGCGATATTATTACATCCCATATAAATTGCCCTTTCCTTTGTCTTTTCCTTTTTAGTGAACCTCATCATCGGGTAAACATGAACCTTTAACTCGATGCATTAGAGAAGCCAACACTATTATTTGTAATTATATTGATTTTTTTTCTCAACAAAGTCAAGAATCTTTTAAGAAGCACATATTGATCTAATTCGTAATCCGGTGGTATTAAGTTATTATTTTAGATTAAGTTTATAATTTTATTTTGTTTGCTCCACTAATTAATTATTTGGTTTTTCTATTTTTTAATAAAAAAAAATGATTCGGTAGTCTGTAAGATTATTATATATTATTTGTATAAATCTGCTTGATGAAATAAAAATAAATAAATAAATCGTATAGACATTTGTTTTTTTTTCGCCGCTTGTTGTTTATTCGTTCGTTGTCCATTCATATATTGAATTAAAATATGGAAAAGTTATATAAATATTTAAATAATATTACTGGAGTGATTTATATTTTTTTAAGGTATTTTAGGGTAATTCCCAAGAAATCAAATCAGACGACAGAGTAAAGATCTGCTTCTGCTGCATTAAATAAATAATGCATTAAATAAATAAATAAGAACAAAAACAAATATTAATGTATTGTAGTTTAATGTTTTAAGGACGGATTTGTAAGTAAAATATTTGGCCCCAACTTTTGTCAAATGGCCCTCAAAAAATTTCAAAATGGCCCTCTATGTTTTTTCCTTCGCGGCAACGCTGGTAATGGCGTTTCTTATAGTTATTTGTGAGCAGCCAACTAAACTTTGAACCTCCCAATAAGTTTCGCCTTCCGAATGAGTTCAAGCTGTTTAGGAGTGATATCTAATGTTATTTTCATTGAAATATTTGAAAATTTATCGGTTACAAAATTTAAGCTTTGGCAAAATTTTCTATTCTGTAGTAAAGGTAAACAAATGTAATATCTTTGTATATAAAAAATGATTACAGACTAAAATTTGATGGGTTCACTGGTCAAGTTTTTAAAACCTTTCGAATTGGGCATGAAAAAAAACTTGCCAAGTAAGCCCATCAAATTTTAGTCAGTAATCATTTAATAATAAAATTTCTCTATTACATTGTAGCTGTTTCAATATTATTCTACTTTAAATATTCGGTATTAAACCTTCATGAAGTAAGAACTTGGCGTACTTTTAGATCTCAGTACTTTTCACGGCTGACTTGTTACACAAAGGTTTTTGTATAGAAGAACTTGGCTCTTTTTTTAACATTTATGTTTTTGGTCTGATCTCACTCCTTTTTGCAAAGATTTTAATATTTTGCCTTGTCAAAATCTCGAAAAATACGGAAAGATAGGAGGGTGGACTCTACTTATCTACTAAAATCACCTTAGTTTATAGCTTCCTATTTCTTTTGGTATATTTTCTTTTTGTTATTGGTTGTTTTGATTTGCGCTTCAATTATTTCTTCTTGTCCTGGCAAGATACCTAACACTAACATACCTACCTTAATTACAGAAATCGGAAGTGCTCCATATAAACTAAACATTTTCTCATAAAGTGGGTGGATACCACGCCCCCTGAATGGAAAACCCCAATTTTTATTTTTGGTCCTTTATATGCAATTTGAGCCCTACCGTTCTACGAAATTTCATTGTTCTACTGCAATCGGAAGTGTGCCATATAATTTACATCAGTTCTGAGGAAGTGGGCGGATACCACGCCTCTGAATGGAAAAACTCAAATTTTATATTTTGTTCTTTGTATGCAATTTAAGCCCTACCACCTTACCAAATTTCATCATTTTACAGTAGTCGTAAGTGCTCCATTCAACCAACACCAATTCGGAGAAAGTGGGAGGATGCCACGCTCTCTGAATAAAAAACCTCATATTTCCTCCACAAAATTACAAGACTCTACGATGTCGGGAAGTGCTCCATAATTTTAATGATCTGTCAGTCAGTCAGTTACGGTTTTTGTAATTTTTGAGGCCTTATATCTCAGGAAATTGAAATTTGGTGAGGCGGCTGTGCCTGACTAGCTTAGCTAATATACGGAATTTTAAGTTTCTGACTTCATTGGTACTGAAGATAAGGAGGGGTCAAAAATCGCCTGAGTTTGTTCCTGTGAAAAGGGTGCAGTGCCCTTTGATGTGAGTGAAGAAGCTTTTGAAGGCTCAACGGCTCATAGGAAACCTGAGACTGGAAGGGACTTACCTTCTGCAGCATCCAAACACCTAAGATAAGTAGAATTTTTCATGATAAATTTTAAAGTATTAATCACTTGCTGGCAAAATACAGTACCCTTAAAAAATTATTTTTATTTAATAGCAGCGGTTGGGAATCAAAGCCAAACCTTCTATTAAACAGTCTAACGATTTAACCATAATGTCAGTTTGAAACTATATTATAAATATATTCTAACTATGATTTTATGGTTTAGAATTAGAAGGAATCGTGAATATATTTGTGGTATATTTATTATATTTCTGATTTGATACACTCAAAATTAACTTTATATGATAAGACTTTGAATGACAATGTGTGGAATTTATTCTCCAAGAAGTAACACATAAGAACAATAAATTACTGTCAAGCAAGGTGTGCCATTTTAAAACTACAGCGACTTATTTTAATGATTAAAAACTTTCACTTTTACCGGAATTCCACACTGAAAGCACGCATTGTCCCCAACCCTTTTGTATTAATTGCATACTTTTGCTCACGTGAGAATTTGAAAAACGTTCTCTAGGTCCCAATTAACTTAGCTTCAAACTCCATTATTGCACCTTGAAAATGTATAATAACTCTCACTGCCACATATCAGTATTTTAAAGGTAAGGCCTTAAGTCCCGTTTTAGTTTTCAACTACGAAACAAATTTCGAGGTCACTCAAGATGTTTAGAATGCAAATTGCACTCCTCCAATCATAAATTTTACGAATGGGTGTTGTCCTTTTGTAGAAAATGTGCAGCTTAAATAGAAAGTGTATGTTCTCACCAATTTGCAGCAGGGCTTCACAAAATTGTATGTACATACATATATGTACATATGTATATTGAACGTGAATTTCTGTTATTCTTGTTAATTAAATTATCGATTTCAATAATTCACTATTTGTACACCACCACACCAATACTAATGTAAATTTCTACGTGCCGTGCATCGCATCTTAAATGAAGTACAGTCTGACGAAGCTTCTTCAAATATAATTTTTGGTGACAAAATATGTAATGCTTTTTTAAGAAGAAGCCGACAAAAATTAACATAAGAACGAATGAATGATCGTACTGATCGCTTCTTGATACAAGTTTTTAAATATCTTATGGTCGATACAATTTGGGATAGTTCAACTAATTCGCACTCGAAGCGGATTTTAAAGGGGTCATTAATTCCTACAAATGCTCTGCCTTCACTATACTTGTTGAAATTTATTAGGTATAATGTTGGTAATTAAAAAAGATGGCCTCCCATTACATCTTAACGAACAGTTGTTGTCTATTTCATCTATGGCAGTTCCTTTGATAGGTTTACCGTCCATTTTGAAGAAATGTGATTTGAATTCGTTATTACCTTATTATTTATGTGTTCCTTCACAATGTGTTCCGCAACCGAAAAGATGTTTCCCCTTCAAGAATGAGGACAGCATAAGTGATATTTTAAATTCATACTACATACATACATACATATGTAGGTATATTAGACTGGGCCAAAAAAATTGACTATTTTTTTTTTTGAAAGATATATCGAGAATATCATTCAGAATGACAAAAAAAAATTTTCGTAAAAGTTTGAGCCCTTAATATCAATTTTAAGGGGGCTATCATCGCTAATTTTGGTTTTTAGTCATAATTTCATGTTTTGCGTCAGAACTGACAAAACATTGAAGTAAAAAAAATTCATTTTGACTTACTTTTATATAAAATTAAATTCCCTACAAAAAAGGTCTGATTGAAAATTTTCGTCAGACAAGCCGTTTTTGAGTAATTAAGCTTAATAAATTGTTATTTTTCTTCGATTTTACTTTTTTAATTTGGAATTTTGTAACTAACGAAAAATAACAATTTATTAAGCTTAATTACTCAAAAACGGCTTGTCTGACGAAAATTTTCAATTAGACCTTTTTTGTAGGGAATTTAATTTTATATAAAAGTAAGTCAAAATTAATTTTTTTTACTTCAATGTTTTGTCAGTTCTGACGCAAAACATGAAATTATGACTAAAAATCTTAAAATTGATATTAAGGGCTCAAACTTTTACGAAAATTTTTTTTTGTCATTCTGAATGATATTCTCGATATATCTTTCAAAAAAAAAATAGTCAATTTTTTTGGCCCAGTCTAAGGTATATATAATAACATATATAGACAGGTATCTTTTTTTTGAAGTTAGGTCCCAACTATAAAGTTAACAAACATGAATTTATGCGAAATCAAAATCTTTTAATCGTTGAAACGGTTTAAAAAAATTGGCTTGAATTATATTTAAACAAAATATCGACCCGTTTCTTATATAACAAATGATTGAGACCTTAGAGATAGGCAGTTCTTATAACTTTTAAGCAGCTTATGTAATTTAAAACCGGTACAAATGCCGATTATGAGAAAGTCAACAATCAGAAAAAGTTTCTCTGATAGGTACTGTTATCTTAATTAAAAATCCACATGTTATTGAATGATATTTTGTACGAATTAAAAGATACAAAAAAATTAACAAAGAAAGTATTGCAGTTACCCTTATGTTAAATTAGGTTAGGTTCGGTTAGAAAGGTTATGATACGGTAAACCGTATCGTCTCACCATTTCAATGAGTCTATTGCAGGATTTTGATAAGGGAGTTGTGCAGAGGAGGAGAGATTTTATTGAATTGAATTGAATTTAGTACGATATTTATGGCAGAACAGATATATCATCCAAGTCCAACTCGTCTAAAAAATATTCTCCGAGGGCTGCTTTTCTGGATCTGACTAGACTGAGGCATTCACAATGAAAGTGAGTTCGCTTCTTCACCTTGACATTCGCTACACAGACTCGACGAGCTAATGCCCATTCTGCTCATTAACCCTTAGCTGCACTTGTGGGGTCCAGGTGACCCCAGCGCTATTTAAATTACAATAAAACATACAATTTTCAAAAAATTGGAATTGTGGCTCCATCTGTTATTAGTTGAAGCATACCTCTTTCCCCTGAAACCCATAGTACGATAATATGCGCGCTAGTATCGTTCTGGCAGTCGTTGGAAGTGGTGTGGTGCCGTTTAAGACCCCAGTGTGGCAGTTATGATTATTTAAGTAATTTTTTTTTTACTCTGTTTTGGCTCCATTTCTCTTAAATAATCGTAAGTATAATATTTTGACTGCTCAGAATTTTTTTTACAACGTTTATAATATTTATATTAGTATATTTATTCGTTACCATTAGATGGCATACAATTTGCGCAATAGGACATTGCCACAAGAAATTATCGAGGATGATTGTAACAATGGCGTTGCTGAGAATATTTCGGATGCTGAAGTCGATGATGGTTCTGAGTCTGAATTCAACGTATCTGATAGTTCATCTTCATCGGAGTTAGATGTAGAGATGGAAGACGCAACTTTCGATCCACGTCTTTTACAGTCTCGAGCACGCGGTCGACCTACGTCGAAGCTCTTCATAGTACAAAATAATTATACTTTTTTTCTAAGACAAATATGAAGTATTTTTTTCTTGAAGGTATACATACATCTTGAGAGTATATCATTAAATTTTTAGCTCAAAATATTAAAAAATGAAAAAAATGATCATTTTCACCACTTTTTTCAATTAACAATTTTTTTTATTAATAATAAATATGAATATTTTTGTTTAAACCTACTTAATCTTATAAAATACATATTAATGATCAACACAGAATTTTTTCAAGCAAAAAAATTCAATAGCTGGCTCACAATACGATATTTTGTTGTTGGGGCATTTCGTACCCCAGTGTGGCAGCTATGTTATTCTACAGAAGTGTGGCAGCTAAGGGTTAAAGTTGGTTCCTGTTTTGTTGTGGCCGGTTAGGATGGATAGTTGGAGCTTGCTTATCCCGTCTGTTTTATTTTTTTCCTCGAAATATTTGGCCATAGGTTCCTTGATAATAGACAAGATTCGATTGGTATTATGGAATTTTATCAAAAATGTTTGTTATTAGAAATATATAACATCTTATCATATTAGTGTTCCATTTATATTCATCTATTAACACTGAACACTTTAACTTTTGTTATGAATAACACTTCTAAAAGAAAAAGTTTTTTTTAAATGTCAAAACGAATTGTCAATGACTTGTGAAAGTAATAAACCTTCTTCGAGGAACTGGTCGTCTTTTCATTTACTGGGTAATAAATCCTGGAATATTTTAATAATCCTAATTATAGGTATTTCATCATTTTCTAAGAGCCTGTGAAAACCAACCTTCGTTATTTTATAAAAGCTAAAAGTTTGTCAGCGCATGCTCCCAACACAGGTAAGAACGATGGACTATTATGAAGTTTGAGTCACGCGTGGCTTTGGCAGGTAAGCGGTACTTAAAGTGTGTAAAATACCGATCTAAATTCATCAAATAATAAAGTGTGATTTTTTGGTATTAGTTTCAGAATGTTATTAAAAATCACGCCATTCATTGACAGAGACTTAACGTGGTGGAAACCCCTTGCCAGACACCCTTAATGTTCATGAAATTATAATTCTACTTACGTTATAGTATAAAAGCTGATTTGTTTATATGTATAATACTTGGGTAATAATTAGATGATGTTTCCTCAGTAGCTAGACATTTTTGATAGTTCCAACCCCTTGCCAGGCAAGCATGTCGGCTGTAGAGTAGCTGTAGGAGCAAGCGCGAGACAGTATATATATGTGAGTGAGATAAAGTAATCTTATATGCTACAACTACTTTAAATTGTTAAAAATTTAATTTTATTCTTTCAATAACAGGCTATAAAAAAAATAAATAAAATAATACTACAAAATTTTATTGGAAATAGATTAATTTCATACAAGTTATTATAAAGTTTAAAAAAAGATTGATTAAAAAAAGTGTAGATACAAAAACTTGAAAAAAAAATTATTTTCTTTAAAAAAAAAAACAAAAACCTCATAATTTTAAAGCTAAAATGTAAAGGAACAATAAAAAAAAAATAACATTCATCACCAGTAGTTTTTCCATGGCAGTCGGGGCAAACCCGTGTATACCCGCGCCCGCACAGTGCACAGTGCGGCGACTAGTGGAAAAAAATAATAAAAAAAAATGTGCCAAAAATGTGAAGCAAGTATGCCAAATTCAAGGTAATAAGTCTAAATGAATGAATCGACAGTTTATTTATGATAAAGTTCAATTTTCTGTTGTCAGAGATCGTCAGAAGATCAGCAAAATAACAAATAGTGTTTTGTAGGATTTGTACTTACCGGTTGAAAGAGCGTTTACTGAAGAAAAGAAAATAACATACGATATTTTTTTCGCTATCCTCACAATCAGGAGAGAAAATATAGTTATTCTAACGGCATATTTTTTTTTTACATGTAAATTTAAATTTTTTTTTGAGAGTCCAATTCAAAGCTTCTTTTTTCGTGTTAAGCACTGACTTTGATAAGTCATATATTTTCTGTGGGGCCATATGGGAAAAAAGTGTTTTTATTTAAAGAAAGAAAACAATCATATCTTTTAAAAAAAGTAAGTTTTTTTTGCAACAACTTGCACTTTTTCTTGCAAAAAGTGTTTGTTTACGAGCATTTTTTACAGAATGTGTTCAAACAGAGAGCTTTTTGATGTTTGGTTTTCCAACTCAACAGCCCCAGTACCTGGTGTATTGCAGTTTATGGATATAAAATTAAATATGCAATCAAATTTAGAAACTAAAGATCAGAAAATCTTAGCAAGACACGCATCAACAACTTGTTCAGAAATAAATAAACGTTGTCACTTCCATCGCTTATACACTCGAAGACTCGGATAGTGATCTTTTTTCGTAATTTTTTATTTTTCGGTTTTTCTTTTTGTTATTACTTTTTTTGAACAATTATTTTTGTCAACAATAAAAGCATCCATTATATTTTGCAAGATCTTTTATGCGATATATTCTGTGGTCGTTGTGCTTTGAAAAAATGTATATTTTCCTACTAACCTTTAAAATATTACAACTTTTGTATATCGAATAATTATCAAATTTTTTAAATGTTTGCCTTCTAACTAATCATTTTACAATTGTAGGCGTGGCAGTGGGTGGATTTTTGTTCAAATAAATTTTTCTTATCAAACACATTAATTTTGTACATTTTTTCAATATCATACGAAAAATTTTAAAAAAAATCAATTTTATAGCAAAAGTGGGCGTGTCAGTGGGCGAAATTTGCGCTATTTTAACTCATAATTTCTTCACCGACCAGAATATTAATAATTAAAATCACTATCGTACTAGAAGTTTTCATGTAACCAATTTATTACCAAAAATGGGCGTGGTAGGGGGCGTGAAAATTCCTCAAATTGAGTAAAATCCCCTATTTATTACATTTAGCAACCAATTTTGTATCACAATTATCTTGATTTTGAAAAATAGATTTTTTTCCACTACCTGCATACAATCGACGCACTGTGCAGTGGTGCCAATTGTATGGGAGAGCGGAAAAAAATCTGTAAAATCTGAACCATGTAACGGAATTCAATGAAATTTTGCACACATGTTTGGACTGCGCTTTCACACATTTTGACAAAGTTTGGTTTAAAAAAAATCATTTAGAGAAAAGTTATTGACATTTTTCGGATTTACAGGGTTTATTGACTTTTTTATTTCTTTTTTTTTTTGTGTTTGTTTTGTTTTTGAGCTAAATAATCAAATACATACATAATAACCAAATATAAGAAATTAATAAATAAATGAGTACACATAATCAATAATATTAACAAGGTATTTAATTAATTCAAGAGCTTCTTCACTCAAATGAAGATGTTTTTTCTTTGGTTCAGATCTTAATTGGGTTATAAACGGATCGGATGATATCAGGATCATATGTATAGTGGCCATACGTCCCGTTTTTAGCGGGACAGTCCCGTTTTTGAGGTCTCTGTCCCGCGGTCATTATTGTCCCGCTAAATGTCCTGCTTTTCCTAAGTTTGTAAAAATATGTGTAGGTCTCTACAATTCTCAAAATGAAGCAATTATAAAAATACTATTTTACATCAATGTGCATATAAATTGGCGCATATAAAACAAACGTAAGAGCTGTTCAAGGAAGAAAATGAGTCCATGTTTATTTCATGTTAAATTATATGTATAAATCAAAGTGAAGTGAAGTTTATTGGACGCATAGTTGCAGATAGGCAAATAAAAAACAACTCAAATGTAAGCACAATAATTCATAATATTAACGCTTCAACAAAAAGTTCAAGAGGGATTGTAAATTCTCGGAGGATTAAAAAAAATATCCATTCCTTTAACCGAGCAAACGTAACACAGTTGCTTATTGTAATGTCTGCGAATGCGAGTTTTCAATATTTCCAAGAGGACAAAATGATGTAATTCGCCACACTAAAATACAAAATCATAAGTCTAAAGTAATGGACTCTGTTGCATCAATGAATTAGGACTCATTTTTTCGTAGTAGCGATTACACAGATCGTGAGAAGGAGTTAGCACTTGCAGAGACAGTGATGTGTATCCATACCATTTCCCATTACCACAGCTTTAGATCAATGGATTTCAACTGCAAATTGCTAAGCAAGCTGTTCGATAAAAAGTTCTCCAAAACCGAATTAGTTGTTATTAGAGTTACTACAAGAATAAAGTAATATAAGTCTTGTATCAATTTTCTCCGGTGCATCCAACAAAAAGGATCTGAAGCTGTTTCTCACTGTTGTCAGGTGTCCCGCTTTTGCTTCAAATAAATCTGGTCACTTTAATCATATGGAATATATCTTCATTCGTTGATAACCTTCCTTATTCCTGCATTCTTGGGCCTCTTCCGAAAGTGATCCAACTGGCAAAGATGCACTGTCTATTACTTTGTGAACAGTTGCGGCCATGTGATACCAAGGGTATAACGATATCGCGATCTTAGCTGTCTCTTCACTATAAGTTTTAAATTTTTGGGTATCGATTGAAAAATTGCTGCAAAAACTTCCAATATGACTGCGAGTCTGGTTATCAGTCTAATGTCTATTTTGGTGATATCTGCAGCCACATTTGGATTTCCGAAAAATCTTTTGAAGTATTGCCATCATTCGTTGTTCCAGTTTCTTGCTTTATAACTTCAACTTTTATTCCAACCTTTGATACAAATTCTGCTTGAATTCATTTTTTTCCTCTTCCTTTATAGCACGTGAGTAGTATCATTAGTTCTCCATGCTTTAAAGCTTAAGTTATATCCCAGGTGCAATATGCACTTCATAAATCGAATCCGTGCATGCAGTGATGACATTCCTAGAACAAGATCTTCTTCGTTCAGGATCTTAGATTGCAACTTGGATAAGTCATTCATCTCTGAAGACTTAGCTCCACAAATAATGCAATTGCTCGCTGAAGTAGTATTTGTCACAGCTTGAGCTACTTTTCCATCTATCATAGTAAAATAAAGAAGGTGTTTAACTTTGACAACATGCATTCCAACAGTGATTGAGCTCTCTTCCAGTTCTTGAATTTCATTTCCACACGGTTTTTCTCTTCTCGTATGATGTCAAGTGTTTCCTTCTTATATTCAAATTTTAGAGCTCTGCAATATCTCGTTGAAGACGGACGGGGATTAATCCATGTAATATTGTTTTCTCCAGTAGTTTGGTCTTTTAATTGTTAAAGTTCATCACTAGGAATTATTTTCAAAATTGGGCTAGCAGTATTATCCAGCAAATATTGCAGCCTTACTCTAGCAGATGTCTCGTTTTCTTCGGATAACAAGATTTTTTGGCCTCAACAATATTCTTTTCCATTTATCATTTTTTTAAGACCGTACTAATTCTGAAAAAGTTTTCAGAACATTGGTTATAAAATTTTGTCTAACACCCTTCAAAATCTTTTCACGATCATAAAAAGCAATAGAAAGCAATAAAATTCTTACTAATTGTTTGTTTTATGTTTGGAGACAAAAACTCGTATGCAGGTAAGAACCCACAAATAAATTTACTTTTTTATTTATTACCTGTCTCTTAAATGTTGGATTAAAATATTAAAGTACACATTTTTTAAAGTACTATTAGTTCATTCTAATAATATCATAAAACAATTAAGCTCACCACATATTTCCAAAAAAAAAATAAGTTTAAATTTGGAAAAAAACTTTTTTTTTTTATCTTGAGGCAAACTTGAGGCAAGAAAAATTATTGAGCTTAAAATTTAACTATATAAGATATCTGTGAAAGGATTAATTTTATTTTATATTTTAATGAAAGATATATGTATATTTTTAACAAAAATAAAATCTTGGTTGCATTCTTTTCAACCATTATTAACCATGAAATTACAAGTTTTGCAACATGACCAAAGTCGAAACCGTGTTTTTTTAATCGGATTCAGTGAAACAAATTTGTACCCTGCGTTCAAAATCGGATCAGGACGGATACAATTCTTTCAAGAATAGTTAGTGGAATATTGTAGCTTTCCAAAACTAGTAGCCACTAGACGTAGCTTAATGTAGCTAAAACTGTAGCTCTAAGGAAAGAACACTAAAATATTAATTTTAGGTCACTCAGTCTTAACCCAACTAAAAGACGAAAAAAAAAAATTCATTTTTTTATTTTCTTTTTATTTTGAAAGCTCAATAGCATATTATTTATTAAAGAAATTTTGTTTTTAGAAACAATTATTAAAATGCTGATCTTCATGAAAAACAATTAATGCAAGAAATTACATAAATTTCAAAACTTAAAAATAGGGTAACTTTAGACCGCTGTATCTCGCATATCCCTCGATAAAAATTTGAGAAAAACATGGAACAGTTAAGTATATATCTATGAAAAAATAAATAAAACAAATCCATATTCCAAATTTAATTTTTTGTATTTATTTCCGCAAAAGCACCACTGTGCGCCGGTCTCACAGACCGAACGTTTCCTCAAACCACTATACGTACACATGCTCGTCACACAAAAACTTAAACCGCAAAACACATTAAAATAAGGGATGAAACTAATCATTAAAATTTCGTAGTTTTTTACGGCTAAACGCTTCATTAATATCTGAGACCTGATACGTATTAATGAATAGTTGAAGCCGTGCTGCATCTATACTATATCTCACATTATAAACTGTTGAATAACATCAAAAGTGCTTTGTTGTTCATTATTATTTTCAAATAATTCGTATTTACCATTAAATGAATAAAGCTTTTTGATGCTCTTGCGTTTTTTTTATATTTTAAAAAGACCATTGTATATATAATCTATCTATACAAAATAATTGTCCTGATTGGTAACCGTTTAAAAATTCATGTATTTGAATAAAAATCCTACATTTGCTCCAATATACATACATAGATACAACACAGCGAACGAAAAAAAAATCAAACCTTCATTCCAAAAATAAGCGTTTTTCTTTTTTAGCCCCGAGCAAGGCACAGAGCGGGGCCTGAGCGCTTAGAGCTCGCTCCGAACCGAGCGTGACCTGAGCGCTCTGAGCTATTTAAGAAACACATCTAAGCACTGAATTGTCATTGTATCATTTTTCAAATAAACTGTCAAAATTCTCAGCTTTGTTTGTGAAATTTGTGTTTTCATATTCTTGAAAACTTGTTTTTAATTAATTTCTAATTAATGAAAATGGAAAAAGCAATTATTTTAAGGGAAGCGTTCAATTTGTTTTTTGATTTTGATGATGAGGAAAACTTTGAGCAAAACTCGCTCATAATTACAGTGGATCAAAAAAAGAAATCGGACATACAAGTTTTGTCTCTTTAAATCACAAAATAAAATTGATGAAGGTTTGAAAATAGCGGATTTCTGCATTTATATAAAGTTTTTACTATAAACTCTGGATATTTAGCAAAAATTACAGTTTTATTAACAAATTATCATCGAAATTCAATATAAAAGAAAATAATCGCAAATTTAATATCAAAAAAGAAATCGGACACTCTGTGTTGTACTCATTTTTTTGTTTTTAACGGGACAAATATAACACTTTTAGGTTCTTAATATTCCGTTACATTTGTCAGATGTTTATTTGATTAGAATTTAATGCGTTATTATTAATAAGGTCAAAATGGAAGAACAATGTTGATATACACGATAGAAGTACGAAAAATAGTGATACAAATTTTTTAAAAAGGTAACTCTGTACGTGCTATTGCAGAAATTGTAAAAAGAAGCAATTCTACGATAGCAGACATCATAAAAAGATTCAAAACAACAAAATCTGTTGAAAATTTACAAAAATCTTGAAGACCAAAAAAGTTTACTCAGACGATGAACGTTGGATATTGTAATAAGTTAAAAAATAAACCCCAAATAGGTGCACCAAAGTTGACAGGCGTAGGTAATGAAATACCTGCACTAAGGTATTAACCCTGAAACCGTAAAAACAGTGCTGCGAAAAAGTAATTTTCATGGAAGAGTGGCAAGAAAAAAACCTTTTATCAACAAGAAAAACCGAATCAAGAGAAATAGTTTATAAGGAGCTACTAAAAGACGGATTTCTCATTCTAGAATCATCTCTCTTAGTCGAATTGCAGTCCAGCATTCTCCCGATTGTAGTCGCCATCCTTGGTAAATCCATTGTATTGGTCAGATTGTGGGGAAGCTATTCGCATCAAAGTAGGGAACTTTAATATTTTGATTACAAAACTAGCAATTAACAGTCACTTTAAAGTTTGATCTTATTTTTACGTATAATTTGTAAAGAATTAAAACAGTCACAAAGCTTATTGATATGCGGTTTTTTCGGCTTTTTGCAAACAAGACTAAAAATATACCGAGAGCTTCATATCACATGTGACGGAGAACGATGTGCGAGGAGAAGGTAAACACAAATTGACAGCATACAGCTGTATCCTTAACTTACAGAAAGTGAGATAGCGACCCCTATCACAACTGCAAGTACTACAATGCATTAGGGATAGGAACGAGCCCTCCATATTATATATATACTCAAAGTTTTAATATCATCGCTTCCAAAAAATTTAATGAAGTTAACCGCACTCAGCTTTTTGCTCGGTCTGCTCGGTCATTTATTATCGAGCTCATCGAGCAAGCCCCGTTCGAGGTCTGAGCTAAAAACGAGATGCAAGTTGAGCGCCTACGGCGCTCGGGGTTAAAAAAGTAACATAGTTCTTTTTTTGACAGGTCAGTGCCCCGCTCGGAGCTAAAAAAGAAAAACGCCTTTTTTCTCTATACGTGAAGCAAAAAATGCCACATCGTACTTATTTGTATAGAAAATGAATAAAAACAAAACAGAAGATAGCTTTCTTGTTGTCGCTTTGTTTTGGACCTGCGTCGGTTTGCTTTTACCGAAAATATTGTCACCACTTCCTGATTATCGACTGTCCTTACTCTCCACAACTCTACGTGAAAAGTTGGGGAATACATTCGTCCAGGCGGCGCGTCGTTCGTTCCTCTTCATGAGAGTACTATAGATTTTATATACAAGGATGAAATACTTTGGAAATTTTTTAAATAGTTGAGTTATTGATTATTTTTTCATACAAAATTCGTTTTCGGTACAATTGACATCATTTCGTTCAATTTTATTTCAGATTTCAGTACAATTGAAAAATTTAATTTTTCATCCCTAATCTCTACACCTATATTTTGAATATTATTAACTCTCCAAAATTTTACAGAGAAACCTAACAAGTAGGTACTATCGCAATGCTTAAGGTGCCGGCCGGGCCGCCCGCCCCATCGTTCATCTTCATGAGAGTGAGAGTACTATAAGGTTTATGTACAAACGCAAATGTATTAAAACTAAAATATTTAAAACAGGTTCAAAATTTAAGAAACAATCTAAGGAATCGAATGACGCTAAAATAAAACAGTTCTTATCAAAATAATAAAAATGGGTTCATTTTCGAAGGACTCAATTTTCAGCCTCCGGGACTCATTAAAAAATTAAACCTGCGGTAACACTGGTATGTACCTTCTCCTGTCCGATGCTAGGGATTCAGTTCTAAGGTTCATTTTCTCCTTATTCGAATTCCAGTCAGAATAATCTGCCTGCCACCAAAAAAAATATTCATTGTTCATCATGCAAACTGGAATTTTCTCCTGCATCATATTCCACTTGCCACTCACCGGCTTCATTCAGTCATCATTCATGTACTCACCATACCATCAAATTCACCACACCACTTATACTCACACTCTCCTCGAGTCAGTTAATTGTGATTGTGAATCCCAAATTCATTCAAAAAAATCCCTTGGGTAGTGTGGTTGATATAAAGAAGGTGAACAGCGCATGAATTTTAAATTTATATAGAAAAAAAAAAAGTTTTCAAATATAAAAGAACGGCTTAAAATAAAATCTCTCATCATCATACGTCACGGATAAATAAATAATTTTGCGAAATTTATTTGAATCGAAAATTTAAATAAATTAGTATTGCGAAACTCAAATCAATTTAATTGTGAAACGATCGTTAAGGAAGTTCATTCAATGTGCTAATAATAAATTGTGTCTGGTGGTGTGAAAGATAATTTGGTATATTTCTAATTCGGTGAAAAGAATTTCTTAAAAAAAAAGAAAACAAAATGAAGGTGCAAATATTTTTTCAAATCTTAGCTGGATTAATCTTTATTTCTGTATGTAGCTCAGGTAAGTTCGTTTAATGACAAATAAATGGATCTGTTTCGCTTGAGATTGCAATTTTAATCGAATCTTATAATGATGTATTGCACTGTTATTATTTTTGTTAATAATATAATTATGTATATAAGAAAAATCTTATTTATCTCCAAAATGGTTCTAACTATTTTGATAGGTATAAGAAAATTATTGTAGGCCATACACTACATTTTGGTCAAACAAAATTTAGGAAGAAATGTTACTAACGGTACCTGTCATAGAACCGTTGTTTTACATTCGGCTTTTTCTCATTAACGGCCTTAACTATTTTAACCAAAATTTCTATAGAGGAGATGCTTAGGATTTAAAAAAGCGTAGGTACCTACCTACATATACAAATTTTCAAAAAAAAAATATTTTTGTTTGGATTTTAAATTATTTTTGTATGTTTGTATGTATTGTAGGTATAAGGTTAACTTTTGTTTTTTTTTTTTTGTTTTTGAAACGAATTTTGTCTATAGTCAGTATTTTGTATGATAGGAATTAAGAACAGAACAATTCCCATTGCTTCAAAGTTCTAAACGATTAAAACCTGATTTCAAGAATAAAAATTGTGTGGATTAAAATTGAACTAAACAGGTAGTAATTTTGTATATTAAATTAAATTATACATAAGTAAGTACATTTAGACTTTATAGGGTATTTTGTAAAAATAATATTTTGAAATGATTTCTGATAATACGAATTTGTTATTCAACATTAAATTAAACAAAAAATATTTAGTAGCCTGGGTATAAATACACTTACCATAAACCTATATAGGATTCGCAATCGAATACATTTTGCAAAAATTCAATTCTGAAGAAATTAAGAATTAAATTAACTTAATATTTTCATTTATTTCAGTTTTTGGTTGTATGATTTGTTTTTATTATGGAATTTAAGAAAGACATTACTGACTGTATCCACCAAAGAACATTTTTCTGAATTTTGACTTTCTCATTTTTGGTATAACGGATTGTAGTAAGAAACTGTATACAGAAATTCCTTAAAAAGTTTGAAAATTATTGAATATCATTACTTACAACAAAAAGTTTTTTTTTCTTATTAAAAAAAATCAAACAACTTCATTTCAAAAATTCATACCTATCTTGAAAATTGGTTAATAGTTTTTTCTTTTATCTCCAACTAATAACATTGGCTAAACATTTTAGACAGCCTAGTATCAAGATATTGGGCCTTGTGAATAAAAAAAAAGCTAAAGCTAAAACTTGGATTTCTAAGTAAAAGCTTGATTTTTAGTGAATAAAAATAAGCTTAAGCTAGCTAGTTAAAGATGTTTTCTAGTAATAGCTATTTTAAAATAGCCAAAGCTAAATTCATTTAGTTTTAGCTTGTTTTCCTAGCTTAAGCTTCAATTTGTGTGAATAAAAATAGCTTAAACTAGAATATTATAGTTAAAGCTACAAAAATTTCAAGATTTTTTCGACCTGTCTAGAAAGCTTTGACTAGGTCTTATTTTCAGTATTAACTTGTGCGAGTTGTTAATTAAACATAAGGGAATATCTCAAAAAATAGGACTGTGAACGTATAGACCCAGAAACTGACATACGAAATGTTAAAGACATTTTTTAGCCGAAAAATACTTGCCCTGTAGAACAGATAACAAATTGTAGCAAGAAAACTTTCCTTTCAGTCATACATGTACCTGTTTTAGCTAAAGCTAACTAGCCGAAACATGTGAATAAAAAAACGAACACCTTAAATTACGAAGCTTAAGCTAGAATTTTCCAGCATAAGCTATTTAGCGTTATCATTTTTTTATTCACATAAAACAAAGCTTAAGCTAGTACTGTCTAGCTTTAGCTGCTAGTAAAAGCTATGACTAGTTGGCTTTAGCTTCCTCCAAAAAAAGCTTTAACTTTTTTTTTATTCACAAGACCCATTAGTATGATACTTAACAGTTTGCTTACCTTAAAGCAGACTATACTAACTCTTTCTTAATATTAAACATTTTTAATAAGTATCTTGCAAAGACTACGATTTTTAATAAGTTGCTTTTGAATACACCTAACGTAATGACAGTTCATGCTAAAAACTACGTTAACATACCTGTTTTGACATTTTGGAATGACGAAGTTAATACGATTCTAAAAGAATAAAATAGGTATTCGATGATTTTAACTTTAATAAAAGGCTACAGGAAGTATGATTCGTTCTAGCAACATATCTAATAGCAGTCCACCTCGACCGGTTACTGACATACTTCCTTTATTTAGCTTCCAGTAAATGGTCCATTAAATATGAATATTTAAGAAATTTAAAATTTCCTTTACTGAAAATTTTAATAATTATATATTTTATGTGTCTTCAGACTCTTTTCATTAAAAATAGTTGAAAAGTAAAAAAGACAGTAAACTACTTAAAAATTTGCAAATTGTTTAGTAGTATAGTTGTCATAGGTAAGGTACTAATACCTTAACTGTAATTTGTTTTTTTCTTCAGTACAAGAAATGTCATTGTGAAACCAAACCAACTAAAAAACTCAAGCCATGGATGTCGAATTATTTATTTTACCGTACGCAAAACCTTCATAATTTATAATTTTGTTTACCTGACAAATGATAACAAAAAACATACAATAATTAAAGAAAATTATTTGGAGATGCACTACGCCTTCAGAATTTATAATAAAGAGCATCTTTTTAATGTTGCCAATTCGTTATTGTAGATTGCAAACACTTTTTCATAAAAGCAATTACAGAAAACCATTATTTGATCCAATCTCTGAAAAATAAGCCTATCTCCTTCGATGCTACTTTCTCTTAAATGCAAAGGCCCTTCTGCAGATGATTCTCCCTAAATGATAATAAAATAAATACCCAAACAGCTGATCATACATATTTACAGCACCTTTTCTTTGTTCAGTATCCTGCACTTAGCCATAACCATCATCCATTGTTCGCACCTTTGTGGGTCTGTTTAATTGGAATTGCTCTTTTTCCTGATTATCCGTGTCCTATTTCATTTCTGAGGGGATACAAAAAATCGTTTCTCAATTTCCATCCTAAATTTATAACAAAGAAAATCTAAGTATGTATGTACATATATATATATGTAGTAGTATACATACATAAACATGTCTATACATTTGTACATCTCCTTTTTGGCAAAGAAAAAAATATCATTGTAAATGATTTCAGATTTGTTTTGAGTCTTTTCTTTTCATAACAATAAAGGGTAGTAGGTATTTGCTCTAGAAGAGAGATTCCAAGTTCAAGGTTATGGGATGTTAATTTTATAACCAAAGCCCGATGTACATTAAAACAAAGATTCGATCTGATACAAAATAGGGTCCAGATTATAGAGCATCAACGATATAATATATTATTATTATTATAATTTATTAAAACATAATTAAAAAAATAATGCTAACATGAAGAATGAGCACAAGTTACTTCGACTTCCGGCTCTAATAGAATTTTTGTATTGTTGTAGAAGGTTTCGACCTCCTCCTTATAAGATATTTCTGGGGCTGGGTTTTGTTTTGTTTGATTGCAGAACAGTCTTTGACCATAATTATTGAAATATGCATTTGCTTAAAAAAAACAGCAGTTCCTATTCATCTTTTCAGGTTGCGAGGTATGTTTTTTGGACGCATTGAATTCCAATTCTATGAGAAAGAAGGTGAAATAAAAAAGTTAAAATCGAAAAATGATCCGTTCAAATAATATTGAATTTCACACATTTCTCTGTAGGTACATATGTATGTATGTACAGTACCTACATATGTTAATGAAATTTGCATCAATTGTATGTATGTGTTTTTTTTTTAACTTTTAGATAATTTGTTTTGAAACTTTGTCCTTTAATTTATAAAAATTTAAAATTGCCTCACCAAATCTTTTTTTTTTACAAAAATGTTTAAGGAATTTTGTCAAAAATTTTGATCTACCTATTGATAAAACTACTGTTACGATTTTTTACAGAAATCTCCGTTTTTTATAAATGCGTATACAATTTTTAAATTCGAAGGTGCTATTTTGATATTTTAACTATTTATCTTTGTGAAATTTATTTCTCTGACCGATTTTAGAATTTTTGACAAAATTTGAAATTTACTATTACAATGTTAAAAAGGTATTTATTTTTTAATTAAGGTTTTCAATACGTTATCGAGAAGCCTTATAGAACAAAAAAAGCAAACAAACAAAAGCTTCTATAGAACAAATAATAACAAACAAACTACGAGTATATATGGGTGATTCTACAAACAATGGAATAAAATGATACAAATTTCGGCACGACATTTTTGGTAGTCGTAAGAGTTGTTCTAGATGATCATTAGAACGTCCCTTTGCGTTGTTGAAAGCTGCCAGTTAAAAAAATAATAAATGACGATTTTAAGGACATTTTTTTTAAAAAGGATGTTCAGGCTACTGAGTTTTTTTTAAGGGAAATGAATAAATCTTTATTTTTTTTTTCTTATTTTCTCTTGGGTACACATTGAAATATAGAAATTAAATTTAATTATTCTTCATAAACATAAAAATTCATGGTAAATAAATATTATTTAGCATTTTATTAAGAGAATATAATATATTATAATTAAATATTTTTTTTTTCTAGGAATCAATTTAAAATAAATTATATTCTTTAAAAATTTTAAAAATACTTCGCAATGAAATTCGAAGTTCAATATAACTAAAAATTTCTCAGGTTTCTGAATAAAATATCATTTGCTCATTTATTAACCAGGGGACTGAGGTTTTTCATGGTTTTTGCGCAAAAAAGGTATTAAGGTTTTACTTTAAAAAATAAAAATATACATATATATAATATTACAGTTTTATTAAACCTATACTATACTTCTAACAAATATGCCTTCTTACATACAAATTTGTTTTGTAAAACCTCACCAGAGGACTGATAATCTAAAGGGACAATCCACGACTTCTTGCACAAAAAATGTCTTTTTCACAATACTAACATAAGAAACAGAATCGATTTGCACCACAATTTTATTGTAAGGAGATTTGGTACTTCAAATTGCCAGTGCTGGAAATTCGATCGATATCCTAGTTATTGATTTTTTCGACTGTTTCAATATGCCAGGGGACTGATACAAAAAGCGGGGGACAAAGTTTAATTAAATTTTTTTGTAATAAAATAAATTACTAAAAAATGTTTATCTATTTCGTAAAAGATGTGTTATTTTCCGTAACTTTGGTGCAATTCATCTAAGTATGAGACCTGAAATAAGAGAACGGTAATAATTTTTCTTTGTGAAAACGCATTGGGGACACGTCAGGGGACTGAGAATCAGACACTTTGAAGAATTTTTTGAGCAAGATAAAATAATGTCAACCTAATAATATTGTTAAGGCGTTCACCTTTTAAAATATTTCTTGGGCACCGAAAATTCCATCGTTTGTAGAATCACCCATATGTATGTATGTATGTACACTACACATATACTTTAAGTATACCTGAATAAAAGACAAGGTATATTTTGACCAGTATCTTTGTATATACAGCTGAGGGCAGTGAAATAATAGTGGGTACTGGCATTTTATATTCCTTTAAGTTGATGAAAATACAAAAGTTTTTTAGCATTAACTGCATTGCGAAAGAGGAGTACATATCCCTACTATGTCCATAAAAAAATGCAAACTGATTTATAAAGCCGCAAATATTTTTTTTTTAACACATGATGCAACAAAATTTTCAAGTGCAATAAAATAGTAGTATAATAGTAAAAAGTATTTTATTCGAAAAATAATTATATTTTATTTATTTTTTTTTTTTTATAAATAAACTTAATATTTAGTAGCATGACTACGATTTTTTATGACAGATATACAACGCCTTTTCATAGAATCTACGAGGCCTTCACATCTCTTCAGTGGTATAGCCTGCCCTGCGAGTTCAACTACAGCCCAAAGTTTGTTGTTGTTTTTGGGCCTAGCATTCCATACCGCTTTCTTAATATCTGCCCACAGGTTTTCAATGGGATTGAGGTCAGGAGATTGAGCTGGCCAATGCATAACCTCGATTCCATTGGCACGAAACCATTCATTTGCCAATTTACTAGTATGTTTCGGGTCGTTATCTTGTTGGAACGTCCATTTTAGCGGCATGTCCTCCTCCCTCAGCAAAAGGCATCATAGTGTTCTGCAGTATTCCTACGTATGTATGCTTGTCCATTATATTATTAATTTTATTGATTGGAAATTATGAAAGTGTACGATGTAATGCCAACCAAATTTATATATGATAAATTAATACTAAAAAAATCTAAAATAATTGTAAGTTCTTTTATTTTAAAAAAATATTGGAAAATATCAAAATCTACAGCCATGTAATTGGACAAGTTCCATAATTTGTATTTTCTTTAAATTACGAATACTAAGACCATTATTTTTTTGCAAGTTAAAAGAATTCTTCAAACTGTCAACACTCTCACTTGCCTTTACTTATTGACTCTATTTTGTTTTACTTATCGATTTTTAATTGAGTGATGTTTAATTCCGCTACCTATGTACATGTACGTATACGAGTAAATAGGTACTTTTCAATAAAATGCGCCTAAAACGTTTTTCTGTTTCGAATTTATCGGTATTCTGTTAATTTTGAATGAAAATAAATGTAATTGTATCATATTCTTTTAATGAGCTAAAGCTAAGTATTTTAAACAAACAATGAGATTGTTTTTCGAAGCAAAAACTATTTGTAATCAAATACAAAAATAAATCCTCTAACAATATACCTACATAGTTTCAAGATATACTTTTTGTTGTATTCAAATTTGTATTTCGCCCTTTTTATGACATTGAACACTTAACCATCTTCATCAATGATTATGATTGTTATGATCGGGTCATGAAGTACAAATATTTTGTTTTAGAAGAGTATTTTTTGCCTTCACATCGACATTGTTGGTTCGTTTGTTTATTCAATTTTCTTTGCATCTTTAATCAAACTTAACGCATCTACCATCAAGCGCACTGAGCCCGCTTATATTCGTATATTAGTATTTTCTATTGGAAGCCACTTTGTGTTCGCTTAGGAATATGATAAATTATGTAATATCAAAAACATATCCCAGATTGATATACGACCATTAAAAAAATTCAACACACTCGCTAGAAAACATAAGAAGAATATCTGAAACAAGCAAAAAGTGTATCCATTGGATACCGATGTACAGTGCCGGAACTAGACTCCTTGATACCTAATTAGTAATTTGAGTAGGGCTCCATGGTTATTTTGTTAATATAAACCTGCCTGGGAAGTTGTTTTTTGTTAACAATATATTCAATTTATGAGGACTAATACGATGATGTAAAGGGTCTTATATTTACAACAGTTTAAATATGACGTGTTTTTGGAGTGACTCGAGCCCGTACGCAAATTTATTTGTAATCCGGTACTGTGTATGGGTTGGGAAGATAGGGCGTTAGATGCTATAATTGAAATATTGTGCACACCCAATTTCTTTCCCTCAACCAAAAAAAAACTATAGTAGGCATATACACATTATTTCATGGGCCTCATAGAGTTGCAAGTCCCTTTAGACCGAATAAATACTTAAAGTGCTATATAACGTTGTTGGTGTGCGTGAAATTTAATGATCCAATTAAGAGCCACTCCTTTCTTACTCATTAACTTATGGGACGATAAGGCTTAGGAAGTCGATCTTATGAGTAACGAATCTGTTAAACAAAAACACGAAAAATATCGTACCTTGTAGGCACGAATCGAAGTGCTAATACGCCCCCTTTATATAATCACTTTTCACAACTAACTATATGATGTTTGCTTTGGCAGCGGGTGACTAATGCAAATTGACAATTCGCAAAAACCGATTCGATAAGACGAAACGTATAATGTGATCTTTATGTAAATTAAATTTTGGTCATTAGGGTTGGATGAAAATGGTATAAGTTCTCGAATTCTGAAAACCTAGCATTCCAAAATAATGTTAGTGCTAATTTTGGTTATGTATTGTAGCGCAGTTCTGCGAAGTTATTTTTCCAAAGAAATTCGGGCGGGAAAGATTTCTCATGTTAATTTTAAGAGAGTGACTTAAAAAGGGGCAGATATTTTTTGGGAAATATATTACTAATGGTGCGGGTGTCTTTCATTATATGTTGTAAGTAGTTATAATTAAGAAGATTGTGACATCATTATTTTTTATTGATTAAAATTAAAGTCACTTTGACTGTCGATTAAATTTTTTTATTTAGTAAAAAAAACATGGGGTGAATAATTATCTGGTGAAAATGAGAGGGTTCTTTCTTTTATATGTAGAAAACTTAAGGGAAAGGTCAAAGATTTCTTTGCTATGCTGTTGAGTCAGCTGCTCGTTCTTGAACTTGTATCTTATTATTAAACATATGAACGTAATTATTATAATAGAAAAAGTGCCAATTATTTACAAAATATGTTTACAATATTTAAACAAAAAAATAAAGTAGTGCTGACTTAGTAATAAGAAGAAAATGAACGGCGAAAACAATCAAATTCATTTAAAATGTATTGTTTTAAATATACCTATCCTTAGTTGAAATTGATTCCAAGAATTTATGTAATCATTTTTTTTTTATATTTTATTCTATAAGCTCACATTATTTTGTTTGAATAAGCATTTTGTTTTTGGGGTTTAATCGATATTTAAAAATGAAAGCTAAACACATCCTCTTTACGAAGCTAGTGTAGGGTTGCCATCCGTCCGTATTTTCCCGGACATGTACTCTTTTTTCACTGTGTGGGGGAGGTCCGGGATAGTTTTTGATAATTGTCCGGGATTGTACTCCTTTTACCCATTGTGTATCTATTTACTTTTATGGTACTTATAATTAAATGGTTATTCAAAAATGAACCGAGGCCCATTAAAATTAAGTGAACGAACAGATCCAATATATGAGAAAAGAAATTATAGAACAACTGCCCAACTTATTGTTAAAGCTCTTACACAAAATAACTTATTATCAAAAGTAAGTGGATTTTGCGCTGACAATTATTGCAATACCAATTTTGGTGGAAGACAAAGGAAAGGTTCGAACAATGTCTATTCGAAGTTAAAATCTTTAATCAACCAAAACATGATAGGTATAGGATGTCCACCACATTAGTCAATGCGATCTACCATGGATGTGATACTTTACCAGTTGACGCCGATATCATTATTGTAAAAATATACAACTATTTCTCTATCTACACAGTCAGAACGGAAAGACTTCGAGATTTTTCTGAATTTCTTGAAAATGAATATAAGCCTTTCTTATACCATTCGAAAACCAGATGGCTTTCTCTCTATTTTGCTGTTGAACGTCTTTTACTTATGTACGAGAATCCGCCTAAAATATTGCAAACATTTTTTAAAGACGACTTAAGCGAGGCGTATTTATTTTTGGTTCATTCTCTCATGTCAACATTCAACGTCAATATTCAAAAACGTTGAAATTTTACAAAATATTGTCAATAATATTTACGAGCGAATCGATAACGATTTTGTTCCACTTAAAATTAAATCTATATTGAAGAAGCTTGATGATTCCGGCTGTAAAGAAAACGTTATTAAATCCACGTGGACAAAAGATAGAAACAAACTGTTACCTGATTCCGTCAAAGGAATTATTTTAACAAAAGAATTAATTTAACAAAAAAGCAACAGTGATATATGTACTTAACAGTATTAGATGTAATGAAAAATACAACAAGCACTGTAAAGGCTATTTATTAAAAAAAAAAACAAATGAAGTTCCTTTTTTTATACCTCAAAGATGTTTTGTAACTTAAAAATGTGATTTTTAAACTAAATATTTATTTTTATTTAAATGTTAATACAATTTTTTGTTTCCTCTTACAATATAAATGTGTTTATTCTGTCCTTGTTTTGTACTCTTTTTTCAATCCTCATTTGTCCGGGAAAGTCCGGGTTTTTGAAACTCCAGTACTAGTTTCATCTAAACATATCTGGCTACCCTAAGCTAGTGGTCTGTCAAACTTTTGTCAGTTGTTCGCTCAATTCCGCCTCTTATTTTTTACATAATTTTGGGCTTAGATATTTACTAAAACAGTTATAACGGGTGTTTAAGGTGTTCTCCTTAGTTTTGTATGCATGATAGGTAGGTAGAACCCGTTTTTTTATTTCACTGCGAATTACTGAAGCTAACTGCTTTTTTTTTATAATAAGCGCACACTCAAGGAGTTATTAAGGGGTTAAAAGGATAGGGATGCACATTAATTTTAAATTTCTGAATATTACAATGGTAAGGGAAAATAGAGCTAGGTAGAGCATTCCACATTCGTGTAGTCCGACTGAAAAAAGAATCAGTATTTCACAGAAGTTAAACTCAAGGGTAAACTGATGAGCATTCCTAAAAGCGCGAATATTACGGTCAAATTGTTTAAGGGGAGGAATGCAACTGGCTATTTCGCTAGAAAACTGTTTATAGAAGTAACGGTAATATAAAGAAAGGCAAGAAACATTTATGCGGTGCTCGAGAGATGCAAATGTTTCCCTTATATTTCTATAACCTATCATTGCCCAAATATGGGAATTGCACTCGAGCTTTGGACGAATATAAGCCTTAAAGATAAGAGCCAGATCAGAAGGGTTGCAAAATTTCTTGCAACGTCGAAGGAAACCAAACACTAAGACAGCATTGGGTTTTTGAAAGCATTAAATTCTACACGTTTTTTATTCCCCGTTAGACAATGCTGTCAAGATCAGAATTTAATTTATCATCCGCTGCCATTGGAAGTCCACATCCGAAGGACAACGATATGAATCTAAAAACTAATATGAAAATGTGAGGGTATCTACTGTCGTCAGCGAAACAATTTAGCGATTCCATGACCTTGGAAAGAAGGGACGTAAGAACAATTGGACGATAGTTAGAGGGGAGGAAGATTTACCTTTTCTAGGGACAGGCTGGACAGATGCTGTTTGCCATCTACTCGGAAAGAGACCAGAAGAATAGTATACACATAAAAGCTTACGCAGTGGTTTTGCCAGCCTTGAAGAACACCTCTTCAGAACAACGGGAGGGATACAATCCGTGCCAGCGGATTTGTGTATGTCAAGATCTTTCAAGACTTCCAACTGTACGAGTACGGAAAAAGATTGGTCCCATGAAAAAGTTTGTGTTCTCAAGCACAAAATGAGTAATTACGCTCTTTTTGTCAGCGTCGAATTAACAGTAAACTGTTCATTGATAACGAGCGTAGGGACCGAGTACAAAGTAGTATTTCGAATATTTTTTACGAATGACCAGAAATTTTGACTACCCTTGGGACATTGTAGTATTTTTTCATGTAAAAGCTTGGCCTGTCGAATATGATCATTACAGGTGTTTCTAGCTTGTTTGAACTTATTCCGGATTTCCTCAGTAGGGTTGGCTTTATAACATCGGAAACTTACTTCTCTGATAAACTCTTTACAGCTCAAATCACACCATGAATTCTCTTTCGGTTTGATAGATTTTTCTCTATGGGGGATATAATCTCTCATTCTGATATGAATTAAATTAGTAATCATATCTGCACTGGAGTCCACGTCACTATCGAAGAAGCCTAGTGACCAGTTAGTTCCTGAAGAAATCATTGCGACCTTCACAGTTGGCTTTCTCGTATTGCCAAACGGTTCTCTTGGGGTTTTCTATCTAACTGAGGTTTTTTGACACGAGAAATTCGCAAATATGAAACAGTGGTCTGATGTACTTAAAGATGATAATACACTGATGGTGTATTTATCAGGAGGTAAGAAACTAGTCTAGTGTGTTGGCGGTTTGCCCTGCAACGTCAGGAATTCGAGTTGGCTCATTAACAAGCTGAGTCAGGTGGTTTAACTCACACTCAAAAAAATTTCGTGTTTAAATATTACTAATTCATGCGTGCATTCTACGAATTTTATTCGTGGTTTTCAGCTACGAATAGTATTCGTAGAATAGAGGTTTATTAGTACATATTACTAATATTTTATTAGTATTCGTAGAAAAACAAACGTATATTGTACGAATACTATTGGTACAATGTACGAATATTATCGGAATATTTACTAATGCCCTTGTAATTCATTTGTAAATTATACAGCTCCCTTCGTATATTTTACAAATATTATTGTAGAACTTACTGTCATTAAATATGTTCTCTGAAATTTCCTTAAATATTTATTGTAAGAAATATTAACAAAGGTAATGTATTTTTTAAGTTAAAAATAAGTTTTTTAATTCATTTTAGTATCATATACGAGTATATGAATAAAGTTAAAAAAAATATATAAAGTATCTGAAAATTAATTAATTCATTATTAATATAATTAACAATCACAGTAGGTAATATGTCCAAACTCCTTATTTTCAAAGGGCCACTAAAAATAAATTTAAAATTTGACATTCAAAATCTTCCGAAAAAAATTTGTACTTACATTAAAATTCTTTTAGCAAAAAATTCCCACATAATATGTATGCGCTGCTGCTTCTGGATGCTGTATGTCAAATATTAAATAAGCTTTGAGGCATATGTATGTCTATAGGTACTCACCTCGTCTTTTCGAAAAAAGCAGATGTTGGTATAGTCCTCAAGATTTGTATCTTATACATACACTGTATGAATTTACAAAACTATTAATTAATTCAGACCACTGCAGCAAAAAAGTGTGACGCGTCCATTACCTTATAAATAATTCGCGCACTATGCAAAAACACGTTTCAACGTGTTGACGAATGGAATACCTTTAATTTTTAGAGCTGAACACATATTATTTTTTTTACTCATGATTAGTAAATAATACTAATGCACTTCATAAAAATACGAAGTTATTAGTACATTCTACGCATAATGCGTACGGTCTACCTACGAATGAATTCTGTCTACTAATATTAGTTTTACTTAGTAAATAGTACGAATTTATTAGTAAATACTACGAATGTAAAAGTTTAAAGTACGAAGTCATTCGTACGAGAAATTAACGAATGTTATTAGTTATATGTACACAATAACTCGTACAATGTACTCAAACAAATTTTTTACTTCTTGTTTACGAATGAAATTAGTGTATTAAACGAATAGATTCGTGGATAGTACGACAGTTATTAGTAAAATTTTACGAATGCATTCGTAGATATACCACTGTACAAATACTTCGTACATCTTACGAATATTCGTACAATGCACGAATATTTTCTTTACGAATATCATTCGTAGCCATTTTACTAATAAATTTTTTGAGTGCAGACCTCAACATACATATATCTTCCTTCGGGACAGAGCATCAAATTCATTAAAAGTTGAATTTCTGCCCAGGTTTAGACTTCGATAAATGAAACAGGTATGTATGATGTGCTTGTGTAATGTGTATTTTTACCATATAAAATTGAAATTCGTATTTAAACATTTTCCATATTGGGGTTGAAGTTGTTACGCAACATCATTTCTTATAAAAATCACGAAACCGTGGTGTGGGAAGAATAATGGCACTAAGCTATACCGATTTAGAGAAAATTCCAAATGATTGGTATTTTCACCTACCTGAGTTTCACTTAGTGCCAAAACCGCTGGCTTGTTCTTTACAGTATGGCATAGAAGTTCTTTCGCAAGCCCCGAATGTTGCTAAAATCACTTACTTAATATTGAAAATATTCACAAAACAAAAACAAACTAAATCAAACAAATAGTCTAATTTAATCTCACCTAACTGCCTTGCTTTTGATGACGCTTCGAGAATAATACTCTGTTCCAAAAAATTTTAAATTCCAATTTCTGTCTAATAAACAAGTTTTTTCATTCCTTCCATACAAACACATTCAATACAGTAAGGTTGGCAGATCTTACATGCCAGTAAGTTCACTCTTCCATTTCTTCCTGTCGAACGAACCGTGGAATCTTCATCTAGTCAATTATCAACCTCACGACCGTAGTTGGCTGGAGCACAATCCTTTTGTAACTATGATGAAGCTAGTTGAATAAGTGATCTTCTTCGATAGTTCTCCACAGCCCATGTATAAATATTGTGAAAATGTGTGATCCCATGTAAATTGAGATTCGTCCATAAAAAGAATTCTTATAATAAACTCTTTGTCAGTGAGTGAGTCTCTTTTCTAAATCATAAAAAAGCAGTTCTTGAACAAGGGCCCTACATTGTATTTCGTTCGGAAAGTGCTCTTTTCCCAACTTTTTGGTACTCTGTAAAAGTTTCGAAATGCAAAAAAGTATAATTAATACTTTTACCACTTACGAATTAGTTCTTTTTTCGATTCTCGAATTTCTAAATTAAAAAAAGTAGTTACTTAATGCTTTTACCGCTTACGGTATATCTAACTGTCGAAATAATTCTTTTGGGAACTGTGAAATCAAAAAATCAAAACAAATAACAAACAAGACCGATCAGGGGTGGAATCGCGTAAGGTGATAGTTGACTATCAATTCGTTGATTGTCGTTTTTGACTATACACTCAAAAAATTTCGTGTGTAAATACTACTAATTCATGCGTGCATTCTACGAATTTTATTCGTGGTTTTCAGCCACGAATAGTATTCGTAGAATGGACGTTTATTAGTACATTTTACGAATATTTTATTAGTATTCGTAGAAAAATAAACGTAGGTATATTGTACGAATACCATTAGTACAATGTACGAATATTATTGTAATATTTACCAATGCCATTCGTATATTGTACGAATATCATTGTAATATTTACTAATGCCCTTGTATTTCATTCGTAAATTATACAGCTCCATCCGTATATTGTACGAATATTATTGTAGAACTTACTACCATTTATGTTCTCTGAAACTTCCTTAAATACCTATTGTAAGAAATAATAACAAAAGGTATTTATGTTGTAAGTTAAAAATAGTTTTTTAATTCATTTTATTGTCATTGTATATGAATAAAGTTAAAAAATAATTAATTCATTATAAATATAATTAACAATCAAATTAATATTTAAAAACTCCTAATTTTATGTACTTAGGGCCACTGAAAATAGATTTAACATTTAAAATTGAAAACTTCAGAAAAAATTGTACTTACATTGAGATTCTTTCAGGAAAAAATTCCCACATATGTATGCTCTGGCTCTGCTACTTCTGGATGCTGTATTTTAAATATAAAATAAGCTTTAAAGCAAATGTATGTCTAGGTACTTACCTCGTCTTTTCGAAAAAAGCAGATGTCTGATCCACCACTGCAGCACTTTATAAATAATATCACGTCTCAACGTGTTGACTAATGGAATACATTTAATTTTTAGAACTGAAGACATATTATTTTTTGTACTCATGATTAGTAAATAATACTAATGCACTTCATGAAAATACGAAGTTATTAGTACATTCTACGCATAATGCGTACGGTTAACCTACGAATGAATTCTGTCTACTAATATTAGTTTTACTTGGTAAATTGTACGAATTTATTAGTAAATACTACGAATGCAAAAGATTAAAGTACGAAGTCATTCGTACGAGAAATTAACGAATGTTATTAGTTATGTATATGTACACAATAATTCGTACAATGTACTCAAACAAATTGTTTACTTCTTGTTTACGAATGAAATTAGTGTATTAAACGAATAGATTCGTAGATAGTACGACAGTTATTAGTAAAATTTTACGAATGCATTCGTAGATATACGACTGTACAAATACTTCGTACATCTTACGAATATTCGTACAATGCACGAATATTTTCTTTACGAATATCATTCGTAGCCATTTTACTAATAAATTTTTTGAGTGTAGCTGTCTCTATCATATCAATTAAGAATTATAGAGAGAGCGATGGTCAAAACGACAATCAACAAATTGATAATCAACTATCACCTTACGCGATTCCACCCCAGAATACATTTAAGTTTTCCAAGAAAAATGGATTCGGTTGCACTTTGGATGTTTGCATGGATAATGAAGAATTTATTACGGGAAAAATGAAATATTGTGGAAATGTGTCCTGTACTCGTAAAATTCGATTGGTGGTACATTTTAAGACATTCCTTATTCGTTCTGTCATCATATTAGTTGTAGAAACAAATTTTCCGAATTTCAATGTTTCTTACATTCGGAAACGTGTTTCTAATTACGTAACTTTCACTTTTGGAATTGTCAATCAGAAAATAGTAGATATTCGTTTTCGGAAAATTTCACTTTCAAACGAAATGCAGGATAGGGTCGCCAGGTATATGGTGGAATGGATAAAGATTTTATCAATGCAGTAGCATAAGAAATTTGAGTTCTGGAAAACATTGAACTGTAAAGCTAAGCGTCTGATCCGGATTGATGAATGAGTTATAACAGCTTCCTTATTCTTTCATCAGCCAAAATCCTTTTTACTTGTAGAGCTCCCGTGTTAGGTCGTAGATATATGATAAGAACTGATCCTTTTTCTCGAAATCTTCGTATATACGAGTACGTATGTACGTACTATAAAGTGAGCTTATAGTTCATGGTATCATTGCCGCGCACTAGTTGAACATGAATGTAAATAATGTTTGCGTATTCTTGGTTTGTAAAAACTGACATTTCAAATAGCATTTCTAAGCAACTGTTACCTCTGCGCAAAAACATAAACTGATGAATTAATTTGTTTTAATCTTTATTACCGCTGTTGTTTTGTAAATTTTCCATATTGGTATTAACAAAATTAAATGAAATTAGTGTTTTTACAAGTACCCATAAAACGAGCACGCTCTAAATATTTCTTATTGTTGTTCCAGATCAAAAAAATATTGCAAATTATTATTACTCTTATTATCAACTGTTGTTAGGAACGTAGGCAACAAATTAAAAATTTCATTTTTAACGTTCATATATTTTCATTAAACGTCGTCGGTAAGAAAATCTGAAATTGAAAATTTGATCTTTTGAGACCCCAACAACAATATCAACTTAATTTAAATGCAGTTATAGGGGCTGAAAATAAAATCATAAACGAAGTTTCTATCGTTCATATTAACAGACAGAAAGTAAGCCTTATGTTAGATCCCGTTGGAGACAGATCTATACGTTAGAAGGATTTTAATTTTCTAAGAATCATATCCCACAATATTTTTGAGGAACTAGGCGATACCCTTTTTAATATCGAGCGGCAAACAACTTGTTGAATAACTTTAAGATTCCAACGAAGATCGCCATTTTATTCTATTAAAAAAATATAATGTATATATGTATAATAAGTCTAACTTATGTACATACATATAAAAACCATGCATGTACCTGTACTTTTCCGGTTTTATTGATTAAGAATCTTCATTTTTTTAATGTAGTCTACATTGAATGGTGTCTTACCAAGAGATTAAACATAATACGAGTATGATAGCAATACACCTCGAGTTCGTTTTATCCGAATTAAAGAAGTCAAAACAAATCGAAAGTGTTCTATAAAGGCGCCCAAGCAAACCTAATGCGTTTGTATTATTGTTTTCGGAAAGTTGGCATCGTCTTTATTATAGAATATTTTATAAAGAGCAAAATTGTCTGGCCATTGTCAAATATTGTGCAAACGCATGTGTGTCATACTAACCGAAACAACTAAGTGACAGTGGTGATAAATGTCTTCGGAAAGCTGAAACAAATGTTGCCCAAGTCGCATTTAGTTATTGAAAATTAAAAAAAATCGATGATAATGCAATGTATAGATAATGAAATTTATTTAGAGAAAAAGTGTTTTATCGTAAACCTACCTATCTAGTTATTAAATGCTTATTTTAGATTTCATCGTTGTAAGCAAATATTTCATTCAAAAGAATCATTCGATAAATTTTATGAAGCGGAAGGCATCGGCTATACTAATTTATACCTCATTTTAGGAGAATAGTGATTTTTTATTAAAAAAAAACAATATTGACGATATTTACATTTCAATGAAATAAAAACATACCACATTGAGTTATGAATTGATCGATTTATCGTGTCAATTAATATTGTACCTAAACCACACCCATCAGATGAATGCAGATATTCGTTAAAAGCGACTGTTTTTTATTAGGTGACCCGAACTGTAGGTAAATGTAAAGTAGGTAGGTATGCACATTTTTCGAAAAATCTTTTGTTTAATACAAATATTTTCCAATTAGATTTAACAGATGAAAGAAACATTTCATCAGCTCTTCCCTTCTTTTGTTGTAACTTTAATAATCGCATATAAAGCACCTATACCACCAACACATTCATTCAACACTTATCCAATTTTTATCTGACGTCTGGCATTGATTTGTTAATTGCCCACCATGAATCAGCTAGACTTTGAAAATACAAAAATGCATTCGATACGATCTAAACAAAAATACAAAAAATGCATAGCTTTGTAAACAACTGAGCATAAAATAAACTCCATAAACCATATACCCCACAAAAGATCAGATCCAGACAAAAAATAGAGTAACCTCACGTGTGTATATGTACTGCACATATGGATGTACGAGTATGTACATATGTACCTAAATTCATATGTATGCTTTTCTACGAAGCAACTTCAGAATCAGCATTTATTGCTCTTATGCTTGGACTTTAAAGCGCTGCGCTGCACAGAACCTAACGGATACATACGTGTGTTACGTGATATTTTTTGAATCCGATCACAATGTGTTTACTTAAGGCGATGCTCTTGTTGTGGTTTTGTTATTGCTGACTCTTAGTGGAATTTGACGACTCCTTTGGTTGCTGGATCACTTAAATCTTCCTCGCGGTCAGTCTATATGGAACTCCGTACGAACATTATGTACATAACTCGTATGTAGCTCCAAAACTAGAATGGCATTTTTGATACAGATAGTCTTGATGACGGTTTTGAGACTAATTAAAATAATGTAGTAATTTAATATGTATTGCATATGCCGCAATATCATCAGCTCGTAAAGCGGCAAATACACACGACACTTGTGTGCACACCGGTGTGCCTACACCGGTGTAGCATTCCACTACACACGGCACACCGAATCGTGCACACTTTAGTTGTGCAAGAGATCTCATCCTGGAGAGATCTAACCATAAGTGATATGGACGTCGTCCATTAGACGATGCGGTTGGCGGGTTGATGATGTCGATAATGAGTAATTCAAAATTTGAAAAAATGGTTCTATGGTAGGTTCAAGCTGTAATATCTTAATTTAAATGTTTTTTTTTATTTAATTAAAGATCATAAAAATGTATTGAAAGAAAAAAATTTTATCAAAATTCTAGGCGCCGTTTTCAAGAAAAATACGAATTTTCAAAACATTTTTTAACATTTCTATGTTGGGTACCTTTTTTTAGGTAAAATACATTTTTTTCTCACATCTTGTAGATTATAAATTTGAATATACAATACTTTTCAAGCCTTAGCAAAAAAAAAATATTAATTAATAATTTTTAATTTATCAAAAATAAAAAAAAAAAATTGTTCCATGGCGGGTACTCTCAATAACCATTTTTCGGAAAATGTTTTTAAATCTGTTGAACATTTTTTGAGAAGAAAAAATATTTATAAAATTTCGAAAAAAAATTCGTATAAAAGGTACAGTTATTTTTGGTCTTAAGAAAAAAGAAAAAAACCTGTGGGGGGGAAATTAAAAATGATATCTACCATAGTTCAAAGTAAATCGGCCCAGCCGTTTAAGCTATAGTCAAACAAACATATAGATAGAATTTCGAGACCCCCTTTTTTAGTCTTCGCTATCATCGTAATGTCAAAATTTCGAGTTCGATTTTTTTTCCGAATGCATAACTTATCTTATAGAACCTATAAGTCGCAAGTAAATTTTTCGACGTGCTTTACCGCACAACGATTCGGCTGCAACTGAATAGTGAATACTGAATACTGAATAGCAAATGTGCGTGCACATCGCAATACACATGACACCGATCGAGACACCGACACCAAAAATCAAAAACTTTTGATTTTACCCACACGGTGTCGGACACCGAAAATCGGTGTGCGCACCAGCCCACAGACGGGACACATTTCCGTACACCGACACCGGTGTGCACACAAGTGTCGTGTGTATTTGCCGCTTAAGTTTTTATCGTGTCATTGGATTTTTTTAAGTCATCTGTTGCCTCATCAACGGATGCAAGTCTGGCTGATGGGGGACGTAGACTGCAGAATCTACCACACCAACCATTATAACAGCACAGCAACGTTTTGTTTACTTCGGAAGTTTTAAATCCAAATGAACGATGTTGCCGCTGGCAGAGACATGGTAATAAACACGAATGTGGTGAAAGATAAAAGACTCTCCGTACAGCGTTGGTCGTCCGGATATCCTCTACCACTACGAAGCGGCGGCATTTTGTTTTCATTTTTAACAATAAAGCGAACATTGACCAAACTCAGTTGAGCGTTAATAAATACAATGAATATTGTTGGTTTGAAAATATGTGTGTAAATATTATATTCACACTTTAATTAACATTATTATAATTAAACAAAGTTACTTAAATAGCAGAAGTTGTTTATTGAGCTGAAAGTACATATATGGTACATGAACTTTTATAAAGAAGAGATTTCAAGTAGGTACGTATACAGTTAAATAAAGAACGTAGATGGAAAATTTCATAATTTGCTTTCCTCGTACTATATTTAGCTATGTTAATATGTATATTCTATGCCAATATTCAAGCACTGATTTCCATGCTTAAATTCCATATTTATATTAAGAGTTTTTACTGCGCTTTGTTTCAATAAATGTTTCCATTTTTACAAAGTAAAACCGAAGGTAAGAATTCCTTAGACTTAATCTCCACGACTTTTAATTTATTTACGAATAAGTTTAAGAATTCTTCTCCTTGATCATAATAGGTGTGTTTTTTTTGCAAGTCCATATAGAATTGTAAAATAAAATGCACGACTGGATCGCACGAACTTGCTCTTATGTAAAAGTACTTTGGAATTTAAGATACATTTTAAAAATATAAAACATGAATTTAAAATGAAATTGCCGTCTGATTTCTAGAAAAGTATGAATTTATGCAAACAAACTTTAAAAAATCGTTTTGTTATTAAATAAATAAATTTTTTATATAAGAAATTTCTTTAAAAATTTTCAAGAAAAAAATGTGGGATGCGAATTTTAAGTATTTAATAATATTGATTTTAGGAAATAATTTCAAAAAATAATCGTTCATAGGTTTTGAAGATATTGATTTTTCAAAAAATTTTTTTTTTTCAAAAAAACACAAAAAATAATTTTTTCAATATTTTTATATACAATATTATTTTAAACTTAGGGGGACTCCTGCTGAAAATTTTTGGTTAAAATCGTTTGAGCCGTTAATGAGAAAGTCGAAAATCAAAAAAACGGTTCTATGACAGGTACCGTTAATAACATTTTGCCCCAAATTTTTTTTTTACCAAAACGTAGGCCATGTCCATAATATCACTCCTAATTTTTTTTATCAAAATCGTTAGAGCCGTTTTCGAGATAAATAAGATTTTGCATTACGGGTGTATGGGGGGTACCCTTAGTTTTAGAGCTAAAAAAAAAATTTCAATTTCCCCTCTAGGGAATCACCGAAGACCCATAACTACCAAGTTTGAAGAAAATAGGTCCAGTGGCTTAGGCTCTAGATCGAGGTACAGACATACAGACAGACGTAATTAAGTAATTCTGTGGCAACAATCAATAACCGCTTAAGTCGACTTAAGACAAAAATCGTTTTTTTGCTGCATCATAATCTGCATATTCCATTCTGTTATAGAAAAAAATCCAGGATTTTTAACTCTTTTTTTCGTCAAAATAATCCAAAAAGAAAAAACCGCTTAAGTCGTTCTCATAGGTAGAAGCATTTGCAATACCCGCTTAACTCACATAAGAACTTGTGAATTTCAAAATTTCGTAATCCAATAATAGCTTATATGGATTTAAGATACTTTTACAAAATAAAAAACTATTCACAAATCAATCAACCATATTGCACTGAAAACAGCTTAAATCGACTTAAGCGTTTATTGCAAACTCAACAAAGTATTTTCGCTATAGCCAAACTGAGATAAGTCGTTATTGCAAATTTCTGTTTGTTACTTCGATGGAGACTATGTAGAGTAAGCGGTTTTTAAAAAATGTATTTTCTATGAACTGCAGAATTAAGTCGATTTAAGTCGTTATTATTAATGCAAGTATGAAATACCAATTGATTTAAGAGATTTGGACGGCAAGTTCGTGAATTAATTTAGTTGAGATAAAAGTGTTTTGAGGATAATTAAAGTAAAAATAATTAGGAAAGTGCAACAATATGAGCTCCTGATCCTTACAAATTTTTAATACAGCTCGGAAAGGTGTTTTAGGCAACGTGAAGTTAATATATTTCAAGAACGGCAACGGCAAAAGACAAGTGATACATTTGAAAAAGAAAGTGATCTGAGTGAATTTTGTATATCAAGTTTTATGAATGTGTGTTTTCAGATTTTCGTTTTTGAATATGGAAAAAATTGGTTGGCTATAGCCCACTTATGTATCTGTTTCATACTAATTAATACAAACGTCAAACAATAATTATAAATTGTGCTTTTTGGCCAATAAGGATCTAATTCCAAGTAGTTTTCAACGAAATAAAGTGACCTGCAAATGAAGTTTATTATGAAAATCTGAATATAATTTTTGAATAGTTTTGTGTCAACATTAGCAAAGAATATGAACATGATTTCAGTACAGATGACTGTACGCGATCCCTATTTCAAGCTTGCAGACATGGACATTTCTTCAGATTTTCCTGACGAAGAACTTTTGGAGATTGGTAGGCAATTTGAGGAAAGTAAAATTGTTTCTCTCCCACATAAAACAGTTAAAAATGAATCGGAATATAATTCAAGTATAGTGATTTCAAAAAAAAAAAAAAAAAAAGAAACAGAGGTGAATCATAAACTCGAAAAACGGGAGTAATTGAGGCAAGAAAATGTGAGCATCTTAATATCGAAAAAATTAGTTTTAAAAAACGGAAGGAAATCTTTAAATCACATTGGGAATTAGGGACGTTCTACCAAAGAATTCTTTTTATCGGAGCTTAAATAGAAATAGAAGATAAGAAACAGACATTGAAAAGAGTCATATTCCACCTCGAAACCGACAACTTCATATAAAGTACTTAATTTATTACCTACTAGAAAGAATAGATTCGTGTCCATCAAAAGTGCTTTAAACAATGCATCGATGCTACTGACAGTTTTCTAGAATCCCATCTGACACATCTTGTAAATATTTGTATGTGGTTTTTGGATTTGACATTCAACAGTGTCTGCTAGCAACATATGTACATCCGAAATTCAGTAAGCTTTTACAAAAAACGGCAGTTGGCGGCGACGGCAAACAAGACATTTTATTTTCTATAGTTCATTTGGCGGTCAAAATAAGAATTTAGTTGTGAGCACGATGTTGTTAACATTTTGAAAGCCAAGTCCAGCATTGAGGTTGTAGATCACAAGCTCTAATAGTCATGCCAAACTCATATGGAGTGTAACGTAGATCATGAATTTCAAAAAAAAAAGAAACCAAAAAAGGTACCGATTCATCATCCTCACGATTGGTTTAATTTTGTCTGATTTTGACTATGGTTGTGTTTCAAAAACAAAGCTTTTGTGGAGCAGCAGAGACAATTTTGTATGGAATAACGTGAACAAAGTTGGTAAAATTGAATACAAAACAACTCTGGGTAAAAATCTGCATTTTTCAACACTCACGGTTGTAAAACATGGTATTGATTCACTCAGATGGTTTAAAATTCCCAACTCACCAGCTATCAATGTAATAAGCGTAAAAAAGCTGCGCTTCAAATACTTCTTCCGTTTATTGATCATTAGTTTCATGAATTTTATAATAACCTAGATACAGAAATGCAACCCGAAGCTAAAATACATCCTGACTTAATGAATCCAGACAAAAATGGAGTTTAAATACGAGTACTTTTTCTTACTAACAAGATTTTTCAACTAATTATTTACTAACTTAAATTGGCTATTTTTTACTTAATACGAGTTTTTGCATTTTAGTTACTGTGAATTACGTTTTTTATACATTTTATTTACATGGTTTTCGAAAAGAAATATCGCTTAAGTTGATACAAATAAAAAAAAATGATGACCAAAAACAGCTTATCTTATTTAAGAACACATGGGCGAAAATTTTCAGTTTGCAATAACAGCTTAAGTGACATAGGCAAACAACAAGGTGTTTAATTACTTTTGGAAAAACAACTTAAAAACGTTTTTTTTGCAATAAAATTAAAAATAAAGAAATTTAAAAAAGAAAAAATAGTTTAAACAAATTAGATTGAAGTCTTCTATTATAATCTGCACCGTTTTTGTTTTTTAAATGCGTTGTTTTTTTCCAGACTTAAAAAGAAGTTTCAAAGTGCTCTCCTCGAAAATTGAATTTTTGGACTTAAGCGGTTTTTGCTTGTGGCCACAGAATTAAGCTTAATAAATTGTTATTTTTCGTTAGTTACAAAATTCCAAATTAAAAAAGTAAAATCGAAGAAAAATAACAATTTATTAAGCTTAATTACTCAAAAACGGCTTGTCTGACGAAAATTTTCAATCAGACCTTTTTTGTAGGGAATTTAATTTTATATAAAAGTAAGTCAAAATGAATTTTTTTTACTTCAATGTTTTGTCAGTTCTGACGCAAAACATGAAATTATGACTAAAAATCAAAATTAGCGATGATAGCCCTCTTAAAATTGATATTAAGGGCTCAAACTTTTACGAAAATTTTTTTTTGTCATTCTGAATGATATTCTCGATATATCTTTCAAAAAAAAAATAGTCAATTTTTTTGGCCCAGTCTAATATATATGTTATCGATAATTTGCTCAGAGACGTCAAAAGTGAAGTTTTTGGATTAGTTGATGCTAGTCGCCAATAAGCTGACAAATGTCATAGCGTACACAGTGCTTCCAGCTATGTGGAAAAAAAACTCCTAAATCCCGATGTCGTTTTTTTTACAATTCTATATGGACTTGCAAAAAAAACACACCTTTATAAAAAGTAAATACGTTAATAGCTTTTAGAATAAAAATTTTAAAATAGATACTAACTAGATATTTAGATATTTTATTCAGTTAAATCAAATCTCTTACAAATAGACTGTACAATCTTTTTAATTGCTCGAGTGTAGTAAGTTAAAAATTAATTTAATTTTAATCTGACTATGTAATAAGAAATTAATTTAAAGAAATTTACATAAGTACCTATTAAAGAAAATGATTTATTTTTGAATTTATATTTATGAAATTAGTTTTCATTTGTAGCCATATACTTAAACAAAACGGTCTCAAAGTTACGTGTGTCAATAAGTCTCCTAATGCTTTGTGGTAGCGAGTTAAACAATCTAATGGCATGGATAAAAAATTGTATTTCAGTTATACGGCATGTAAATCGAGGTTGTATTAATGTAATAGAACGCGGTGTTCTTGCAAAAGACAAGAGGTTATATAAATATAAGGGCTTTTTCATGGTTATAAGCTTGTACAGAAAAATAAGTGTTCGGTAATTAATGTATGTGTGGATCGTGCATCCCAATACTGTTTTAGAGAATCTACTTACGTGATCACGCCTCTTAAGATTATACACGTATCTTACAATGTTGTTATAAGCAATTACTAATATACGCTTAGTTTCAGCACTTTGATAACAAAAAATCTCGCAACCATAAGTTATTAAAGGAACTATTAGTGATTTAACCAGCAATAATTTAGTACAAAGAGGTGTAAAATGTTGCGAAAATGAAAGATTCCTAAGAACTCCATATATTTTGCCGATAATTTGTTGAATGTGGTCATCCCATCTTAGAGTTCTGTTGAAATACACATCTAAATTTTTAACTTTATCAACATAGTTAATCCGACTATCACCGTTAAGAACTGGAGGGAAATAGCTTAGGTCAAGTTCGTTTTTATAGACAACAAGGCAGCTTGATTTAGACGGATTTATTTTGAGCTCATTTTCTGCAGACCACTTGTTAACACTTTCAAGATCTTCGTTTATTTTACATATACCATCTTTGATCAGTCCCAGTTTGCAACTAAAGTATAGCTGGTAATCATCAGCATATAAATGTATGGAACAATTATTTGTGCAAAGAGGCAGATCGTTTATGAAAAGTGTAAACAAAAGAGGGCCCAAAATTGATCCCTGTGGAACACCTCTTTGTATAGCCAAATAATTGGACGTCTTGTTATTTACGAAAACAGCTTGAGATCTTCCACACAGATACGAGAAAATAAGCCTGCATGCAGATGAGGTAAAACTAAATATATTTTTCAGTTTATATAATAAAAGATTGTGGTTGATTGTGTCGAATGCTTTTGAAAAGTCTAGTAAAGTTAGAAAAATTACTTGATCCTTATCAATTGCATTTCTTATATCTTCTGTTACCTTAATCAATGAAGTAACACAACTATGTATGTTTAGCCCGGAAACCAGATTGAATACTATTAACTAAGTTATTTCTGTGAAGATACGTGGACATTTGTTGGTGCAACAGTTTTTCCATCACTTTAGAAAAAAATGGTAGGATCGAGATGGGCCTATACTCAGCTGATGAACTACGGGTAGCTTTTTTCTTGACGAGTGGCAGCACTTTAGCTTCTTTCCATAACACAGGAAAAGAAGACGTAGTTATGACAGTGTTGAAAACATGAGTCAGAAATGGCAGGACATAGGGTAAAATGATTTTGATGAAAGTAGGGTGTATCTCGTCAAAACTGTAGGTATATCAACATAAAAATTGATAAGAAGAATATATTAAGACTCAAGTCTAAAAAGCAATCTAAGAATGCTCTCCTTCTTAATTATTATGAACTGTTTGTAAAGAGATTAGTTTTGAAGTTCGCATCTATAATGAAAACTTTTATATGAATAAGTTCCATAAGGCCCATGGAAATTCGAAAAAGAATGGGGATTAGTTAACGAATTGTTAAACAGAAGAGCTTTGGATGTATTTAGTATTTAGTATTTTTTTAGTATTTAGTATTTATTTATTTCATGATTAGCTTACACGGTAAGATACAATATCTTATTTGTAGTGTAGCTTGTTAAATGTACAGTTGCTACATAATTGGTTTAATTCAAGTTTTACATTTTCATTTTTAACAAAAAAGAGAAGAAGATAGAGATATTTCTTAATCTATAAATTACTGAAGTAGAGTTTAAGTTCTTTTCCTATTTGTTTCGTGTCATTTATACTTTTTATTTCCCGCGGCAATGAATTCCAAATTCTTACAGAGTTGACGAAAAACCGACGTTCGGATGTCAAACACTGAAACCGCGGAATTACGAGATCTCGACATCTATTAGAGTTGAAAAAAATTAATTCGTTGTAAAGATCATTTCATAGTTTATCGTACGGAAATTTGAATATAGCCAATCATTTAGAAAAATGTCAAAGCTTTTCAATGTTTACTTTATTTTCGTTTTTTTTTTAGCGCAAACCAATACGGTTCAACAGCGGAATATTCAACTGAAGATGCAGTACTATTTTTTTCTATTGTAACGTGGTAAAACTTTATTTTTTCAGGGGTGTGGAGAGTAGCAAAGCTACTGCGGTGAAGATGGGATAATCCGAACGCGACTATCTTATTTTTTTGGGGGAATCCAAAAATGGCCACCGGATTCCTATGGTTGGGTGGGCTTGGCAACACTGCATCAAACTCAGCAGTGCCTTGAAGTGGTAATCGTCCGTCCGCTGTCAATTTCGATGAATTTGGTTTTATTCATAGGCCTGATTTGTGTTTTTGTTGCTGGTGAAGTTGAGTTTCGGTGACAAGATCCCCCCCATTCCGGCGAGCTAAGCTGTGCATCGCAAGCAGGCCGTGTCACTTGAAACTTAGCACTCCTACCCTTCTCTGAACGGTTCCTTTTCCAATTTCCTTTCCTTTCCTTACTTTTTCCTACCTTACCGCCTTACCGACTTCCTAATATTCCTCTTGCCTCGCAACAAATTATGGCAAATTATGAAAGTATGGACAGAAAAAAGTACACGGCTGCTCTTTTTATTGATATAAATATCAGTGGTCACAAGGCATAACCGCTTAAGTCGATTTTTCATATTTTTCAGGAGAGCTGTTTTAAGTTTCATAATCTCTCTATGAATCAGGAATTATGAATTTTTAAATTTCTTAAATGCAGAAATGAAGAAAGAATACACATTTCTCATATACTAGAAGTAATAAAATGTATATCGTATATTTAATGAGTAATTAAGGAAAAAAACACTTAAGCTGTTATGGCTTATTGAACTTTAAAAAAATAAAAAGCTTAGGTCGAGTTAGGTTGTTATGGCATGTTAAGAAAGAATGATTAAAATTTCTTTTCTCGACTTAGGTCGTTATTCCATGTGTGAGATTGTGGGAAAAAATTTCATATGTTGAGTTAAGTTCTTTTTCCTTACCAATAAACCAGGGTATTTATTAACTTAAGTTAATTTTCCATGTTTTTTTTCTTTTGGTCGTGAAAGTATCATACAAGTAAAGGAACATTTTGTAATAAGAATATTTTATCTATTCAAGTTTTTAATATACATAAGTTTAAATTATGTATTGTACATTATTGATTAAATTTTGAGCAAAATTGATATTTAAGTATATCTTCTGAGTTGTCAGGGCCTGTTAAATGAGGATAAGTATTTGGCTCGTCCATATTGGATAGAAGACTGTCATAAAAAGACTGAAAATCAAGACTTGATGTTTTAAGTCCATGAAATCTTCTTTTTTTTCGGGAAAGAAGTTGTTTAGATTTAAAGAAGCTCTCGTTTTTTTTTTTACTTTTTATAATTTTAGAAACTTCATCTTTGTGCAAGAAATTTGTGAAGGACATTTGATGCAGTTTTTATAGTAACGTAGCTACCGAATAGAGTTCCAAGTTATTTTGTTACCAGCTTCATCTATTCGTTTCCAAGAAACTTTAGATCTATAAAATTTGGAAAAATCAGAAAAATCATTGTCGTTGTTCTTCGTGTCAATTGAATCAGTCTTATTAACGAAATAAAACCAATCTCTTGGGGTTTCAATTTGGACCTTCGTTTTTTTGCTCACTAAGCTAATTGAGCTCGTGATGGGCGCAATCACATTTGTAAGCCCTGCTTCACGGATCGATGAAGGTCCAAGCTTTAATTTAAAAGTGTTTGGTTTTTATTGCCTCTTTTTGAAGTAAAACTTCTTTTCCGGCGTTGGGGGTAAAAAAATTTCTATGCAGCTGTCAGTGACATGTCAAACCGTCACGCCATCCGCCAAAGACAGCGACATGTTTTTAGCATGTGCAAAGTAAAACATGAAGTTGAATACGATTTAGAATTTACATATTTCAAATGGCTGCATTCAAAGATAAACATAAAACTATAGGTTCAGACGTGCAATGGCTATGCAACCAAATAATTATTGACAAGCATATTGAAATCCAAATAAATTTTACCAACACCTAACCCTCGCATACAAAGTACTGGCCAAAAAGTTGGGTATATCCACTACCATTTGTATTCTTGATCTTGCTGTCATAGACGGCATGCCATATGACCATCAGGTTGCCTGAAAGTTTTGAAATTATACTTTTTAATAATATTTATTCGCTTAATCGCACACGCCACCGACATTTGTTTTGGTATTTATAAATTTGAACGTCACAGGACTAATCAATCAAATACTTTAATAATTAATTTTACAAGAGTGCCGCTGTCAGTGTACTTGCTTTCCAAGTTGCCTGGATACTGAATTAATGCCAGGTGACTACTAAGTTGCTCGGGTTTGTACGGGCTAATAAGAAATGCTTGTGTACATTACAAGATTACAACATGCTTGCCAATACTTGCACGTGCAGCCCTAGGGTAATACAAACAAAGCGAGGCAACTTGCTTGTCAAGTGGCATGGGAGTTTTGTACTTTTCTTCTCGATTTCATTTAAGGCTAGGCGCGCACATTCAATTTTTTGAAGTAAAACTTCTTTTCCGGCGTTGGTGGTAAAAAATTCTCTATGCAGCTGTCAGTGACATGTCAAACCTTCACGTTATCAGTCAAAGACAGCGACATGTTTTAAAAATACAAAATGTTTGTGAATTATGTGGTCGACCAATTTAACAAGCAGAAACCACTATCCTTTTTTTAAAAAAAAAAACAAACAAACATATCTTTTTGATGTTTTTTTGAAGTAAAACTTCTTTTCCGGCGTTGGGGGTAAAAAAATTTCTATGCAGCTGTCAGTGACATGTCAAAACGTCACGTTATCCGTCAAAGACAGCGACATGTTTTTAGAATACAAAATGTTTGTTCGTAGGTTATAATCTTACAGAAGCTTTGCTTGAGGAAAAAGAAGTTTTACTTCAACCGCGCGTACGTCAGTACACACAATCTTTTTTTTCGTTGTGTTTTGCTTCACGCCTTAATTTTTTTTTGTTCGATCAATGCGAAATTTTCATTCTCGGATTCGGTAACCTTTCTCTTCGAAGCAAAAGAACACTTGTCTACTTTTGGGGCATTAAACTCTTGGCCGATAAATCCAAACATTTTTAAGTATTTTGATAAGCTTGCCAGATTCAAAGATTATGATTTATAATGGCCGTGTATTGATGTAAGATTAAAGCTAGCGTTTAAATATTTTGTACACGAGTCCCTTCAAATGAAGTGGCTTTCATGTGTAGTAAACGTTTTTCTCTGATATCCTTAAATGGAATCAAACGACACTAACGACAGTGAAGTTTTTTGTTTTGATGACGGATTTAAAGAAGCTCTTAGTTTCGTCAAAGAACTGAAAAAAATATTTTTTACAAAAAACACTAAAAATATTTTCGTATTCTTCATACTACGCTCGCGTTTTGGCTTCCAGTTAACTGCGTACACCAAGGTGTCAAATTTTGTATCCTCAATGTGTTTGAGGGAACCAATATATAAAATTCTTTGGTAATAGCTTTCTAATGACCAGTAGCTGTTGAACTACAGTTCAAGTTTTTAAAATTTAATGCTCTCGGTGCATTTACTTCTACAAATATAAAGAGGCTTGCAAGCCTTAACCTTAACAGTCTTTCTGCTGATTTAAAGTTTAATATATAGCTTTTCCTTGGCTTTCCATTTAGGTCTTGCAAACGTTTCTTCTATTTGAGTTCTCAGAAATTGAATTACTAGACTTATTAAATAAGTGTATCTATTCTGGTTTATTAAAAAAAATACCATCAAATTCGGGATCATTTTCAACGTTCTCAGTTTCATGTACATATTATGTAGTTCACCTGAACAACAAAAAACTGTGTGCATATCTTAACATAAACCTTACCATAGAATTCTATTAAATATTAAAAGTTTTGTTGCTATAACTGATGACTTAAAAACACGAGTTTGGCCATTCTAATGATTGTATTTCGTTATACTCGGTTCAAAATATGGAAACATTTTTGTTTGGTTTAATTGTAACAAAAGTCATAATATTATATTTTGATTTAAGCAAAAATACATTTATAAAAGTACACTCTCAAATCATGAATACAGGGATAGGCAGCAGGAATTCTTTTATTTCATTCCATTTTATTCACGCACAAGCTGCTCTCTATTATTACATTGTCCTGCGAAAAAAATAATAGACAATGTTTTTGAGGTTTGCACAAGCGTAGTGAAAAAAAAATGCTCAATGGAAGATCAATTCTTACGACTTCTTGTTTTGATATTTCTTTTTGAATTTTGTTTTAATTTGACACCGAACATTTATTATAGAATAAATGAAAAGTAAATATGTTGTAACGAGTACTTTCTCTTATTAAGTAATACCTATACTAATTTTGTTTGTATAGGGCACTGCCACAATGTGATATCAGCTCCTTAATACATCACATAACTATATCGTGTAATCAGAATGGTAATAGATAATTATTATCTTGTAATTTGTAAGCATCCTTGCTAATTCCATTATTTGCAGAGCTCATTTTTAGTATCTTACGCACTTCTTTAATTAAACCTTTCAACAAAACATCACTTATCTACACTACAGATGCGACTGTTCGTAATAACCTATCTTCACTTATGACTCATTTTTACAGTAAACTGCTTAAGGCAAAAGAACATAAGTCAACTTAGATTTGTGATTTTTTAAATTGAAACACGGAAAAACGGCCTAATTCGATTTATGATTTTCATACAATCATAGTTTGGTTAGCCAAAAGAACTTAAGTCCAGTTAAGTTTGTCAAGAAATAGAAATGTGATTTGCCATAACAACCTAACTCAAGTTAAGAAAAGTAAATATTTTTTCTACTTTAGGGAATAAGAGCCTATGTTGACATAAGAAAAATGAAAAATAAGCGTTTTTAATTCTCGGCAGATTTTAAATTGATTAATTTGACTTATGTTGTTATTCCTCATTATTTTTTTTTTCAATGCAGAATAATAAAAACTTAACTTAAGTTATGAAACCGCCGTTGTATTTTTATTGAGTTAAGTTGTTATGGCAAATTATAATTTTTGAAAAGCCAGTTAGGTTGTTAGGTTTTTTGTTTATAACTTTTCTTTAAAAAAAGATACAGACGTAAAAAATTGAGTGGGCATAGATTTGTATATTCTCAGCACGATTATGATAAAAACTCAATTTCGTCATAACTCGAGTTAGGCGGTTATGGTTTGCGGCCACAGATATAACTAACGCTTTCGATACCGTCGACCATGACATTTTGCTAAGAAAATTAGATAAAGCTGGTCTTAAATCATGATTTGGAATTATTAAAACATTGGTTTGCGACGCATAAGCTAAAATAATGTTTTTTAACCTACCCTCTCTTGATGATCACCCTCCTGTTCTCATTTGGCATTGATTGCAAAAACTCTCCTATTAACAGTTCCACTTGCAATAGCTTTAATATTATGTACCTAGCTGTATTGATTATAACTTAGTTTATTCTTCGAAATGTTTCGATATTAAAAATGTAACTAAATTTAAATATCTTGGATTAAAAATTGACAGTAAGTAAAATGAATTGGAAACCTCATACACAAGTAATCAAGAAATATTTATCTACTTTCAACCACATATACTCGTATATTTTTTCACTTAAGACAAATTTTCGAAATTGTCCTCAGGTATCATTTAATAATATTACAATAGATCATGACATAATTTTGGACTTTCTGTCACATTTAAAAGACGACTATTCTATTGGACCCGATGGAATACCACCCGCTTTATTGAAGAAATGTAAGTCTGTTTTAGCTCTTCCTCTGCGTAATATTTTTGTTCTATCCTTGAAATTAGGTAAATTCCCTGCAGTTTGGAAGAAAGCATTCTTAACGCCAGGGAGATAAAGCCAATATTACCAACTATAGACCAATTTCCAAACTTTCTTGCATTCCGAAGTTGTTCGAACAAGTTGTATGTGACAGTTTGACATTTAAATGTAAAACTATTATCTGCAACCAACAACATGGTTTTATGCAAAAACGTTCTACTGTTATTAGTCTTGTTGTCTTTTTGAATAAATGTTTAAACTCTCTAGAAAGTTGTCAAGAAGTTGATTGTGTATACACTGACTTCTCGAAAGCTTTTGATCAACTGTCTCATGAGATTATCAAGTTTAAACTTCACTCATACGGATTTCCACCACCTTTCATCAAGTGGATATCGTCATATCTTGAAGATAGGTTATATCAAGCCAAATTCAGAAATTCATACTCAAGAGAGTTTATTGCCAAATCAGGTGTTCCGCAGGGAAGCCATTTGGGACCACTACTCTTTATATTGGCTATTAATGATGCTCCTCTGTGTGTTCGCAATAGCGAAATTCTAATCTTTGCAGATGATATGAAGATTTATAAAAATATAGTATCTTCAAATGATCGGGCTTTACTGCAAGATGATATTAACCACTTTGCCCGACAACATTCAACCCGACAAAATGTCAAACTATGACTTTTTCTAAAAAACGTTCTCCTTACTCTCATGAATATGTTATCTCACGGCACATTTTAACTCGTGTTATGACTGTAAGGGACCTTGGAGTTCTTTTTACACCCAATTTAGATGTTTCTGCTCATATTAATAAAATCGTGAATAAGGCCAATTCAATGTTAGGGTTTATTAAGCGCTGGTCTAAAGAATTTGTTGATCCCAATGTCACCCGGGCATTTTACAACTCCTTGGTGCGTCCCCATCTTGAGTATGCATCGCAGGTTTGGACTCCTCTTTATGATATTCATATTGAGAGATTAGAATCTGTGCAAAGAAATTTTACTCGTTTTGCCTTGAAAGGACTTCAATGGAGTGATCCTTCGTATGTCCTCTCTTATGACCAACGATTATCTATTCTTCAGATGCAAACTTTGGAACAAAGAAGAACAAACGATGATTTGGTATTTTTCCACCAATTAATAACAGGCGTCACAGATGCACCAGATCTTTTATGTTCGGTTTATTTTAATTATCGGGGAGGAGGTTATAATCTTCGAGGCCTCGATATGATTAAGGTCCCAACACATAGGACCAACTATGGCATGCATGAGCCCTTGACACGTATGGGTAGACTTGTAAATTGGAATTCAAATATTTTTGATTTTAATATAAATAAAAGTAAATTAAAAAACCTACTCAAAACCAGTGGTCCACAACTAACACTGCACTAAATGATGAGCCGGTGGTATAACACAGTTCTCTGTGTTGGCAAACCATTGGACGAAGGATGGAGCTTGCTATAAGCTTTCTTCGACCAATTCTGATAGTGTAAAAAAAAAAAATTTGCTGCCGGAACTCCTTGTTCAATCTAAACTGCAATATGGTATTGTATGTTGTGGTGGTGCGTATAAAAACTATACATTCAACCCTTGTTAGTAACTCTTAAGAAAAAAAAAGAACACTTGATCATAGTTTTTTTTTGTTGTTTTCTGGCTCTATTATACCTCCTCTAAAACACTTTTACTTTCATAAGGTCTTAAAATATTCTATTTAAGAAGTGGTTTTCGTTTTACATTTGTTAACACATTTCAGAGTAGTTATAGAAATCTCGCGTTCATTCCTATACATAATTCTTAACACTTTTTCCATTTTTATACATCAGTAGCACCAAGATACTTTTTTAACATGAAGGTTAAAGAATGGCTTTTTAACTACAGCTGGACCTGAACTGGAACTCTATTGAACGTAGATTAACTAAATTGTTTTCTCTTTCTATCTGAATCAAAGAAAAAACAATGAAGGAATGTTTGCTTTGTTTCAGTTGTGAACTGTGACAGAAAAAAAATTAATAAATTAAAATAAATTCTTTTTTCACATGTTTGAAAGGGTTGTTGAACTAAGGTTTAAACGGCAGAATAGTGTCGTTTAACTTAAACTTTAAAATGAACCTTTTTCAAGCTTTAAGGGGGGAAATGCAACTAAGAGGCCAATAATCACGCATTTTTTAATATTTTTATTTAAAATTGACTAATCTTGACCTGATTTTTACAACATATTAAAGCTACAAATTCATATTTTTATTTGTTTTTTTCATGGAAGCATGTCAGATTTATAGGCCTTCGAAAACACTAGGGTGGAAGGTGAGGCATAGATCTGCGTGCATTCTGGAGGCCATAATTTTTGTCTTCCACAGTCCTTGAAAAAATCACATATTAATTGATGATATATATTCTATTTGAACTAAAAAAAAAATGAAGAAAAATGGAGAAATTAAAAATTAGCACCGATTTATCGAAAAATGTCGAAAAGTCGATGGAAAATTCGCGCCTTTTTGCATGAATTTTTACATTTTTTAAAGTCCAATCACAAATATTTTTAGTTCAAATAGATGCTAATGATATAAAGAAAGAAGCTTCCGAAGCAGAGAAATATCGGTTGAGAACTTTTTGAGTTATCGTGCACGCAAATTTCAAAAATGCTGTTTCAAGAAAAACGCGTTCAAGGTTTTAATGATGTTTACCTACTACGTTTTCGACGCGAATCTATACTATGCCCATACACATATATGCATGAATAAAACCCCTGTAGCTAGAAATTAAAAAAAAAAATTACAATATAAAACAGATTCCCTCGTCGACTTTTCGAAAATACTTGCTGCGCTCTCCGAAACACGTCTTCAAAAAATGTTAAAAAAAAAAATGGAGTTCGAATTTCAAATTCCGAGTAAAACCATCATATTCTCCATAAAATGTACGATTTTTTTAGACAAACAAAAAAATCGATTTTTTGGAACTTCTAATTGTATTTCCCCCCTTAAGTGACACTGTGAAACCAAATTTATTGTTGAAATGAAGTTTAAACCAAAAGTGGGGTTTAAACTCCCACTGTGAAACTGGGGGTATGTAATTTTTTTTTCTTGATTATCTTATTTTTTGCTTCTTTGGCATTTCACCCCAAACAGTTTTTTGTAAACTCGATATACTTTCGACACTCTTGTCGTAAGACAACAGCACAGGTCACTTATGAAATTACTACTTCGATGGAAGTTGCTTATTCAGCAGCTCCGCTTTGACGAAAAATATGATAAATATTCAGCAGTTAAATTATTAATTTGTATGTGTAAGTTACATGATCACTAGTCGTTTTTATTGATGAAAAATGTACTGAATATTTAATAGTGAAATCACTTGGTAGGTGGAATGTAAAAACACGTTTTCTCTTCTTGTCGTTAACATAAGTTGTAGCCATTTTGCCACTTCTCTGTAGCAATGAAGAAAGGTATACCGTTTAAATTTCGATCTCATTCATACAGTCTCAGGCACACATTTGCTTCAACACCTCATATTATAAACGTAATAACAGTCTTAATGTTTTTTTTTTTTTTCATTTAAATGTTTGACTTTAAAGGGATATTTTTTACTGTCTAGTTAAATTTTCGAACAATATACTCCAAAAATATGAATTTATTATAACAAAAAGCAAAACTATGCAAAAACGATTGAATGCCATTTTAAACAAAATTTCCTGATTCGTATATACATAATTCGTTGCCTTGCTTCCACGGTGTTCCTAAAAAAAATCCGATCCCTAGGAATAATATATGGATATACAATAATATGGATATAGAATGTTTATAAGGCCAAATAAGTTGGTATTTACATCTTGTCTTGAAAATACATTTAAACACTGATCATAGTTAAAAGTTCAGAGTAAAATATGTTTAAGGAAGCGTAAATATGGTAAATATGCGGGGTTAGTTACCTATGCGTGTAATTTTGAGCGGTTTCAAGAAACAACTTTATTTACCCAAAGACAGGGCCGCCGCTACCATATGTGCAAAATGTGCGGCGCACAAGGGCGCCAACGTCTAGGGGCGGAAAATTAAGAGATCGATCTAACTCAACCTATACAGCATACTCCAAAAGTTTTTCTTAAGCTATTGGAACTTGTTTACATTTGACCGTTCACTACGTAGTTCCCACACACAATCTACTACAAATCTTTATTCATATTTTGTTTGTGACTGTCGCCTCTCACACCAAATAACCTCTTCGATTGCAGTCATAGTTTAAATTGCTTAACGCCATGTCGCCACAGATTGACACTTGGGAAATAGCTTTCCACGCAACCTTCATCTCAGACTTATAAACTCGAAAAGGATTTTGTTTTTTTTTAGATTTACAGCCCATGTATTTCCCATAAAATAAAACGAAAACAGAGTCTCGAAAACATTAATTTAACTAATTACTCGTATTTTTCTATGAATGGGTATCAATATTCTGATTGCAATGATATAGCTAAAAATCTTAAATCTAAGTTGGTAACAAAAACAAAATTATCGAAGGTGATTTAAAACATTCCTTATTTTACCGATGCAAAATGGAAACAAACCATCTTTACAACGGAAACCAAAAAAAAAAAAAACCAACGGTAAAAAAAATGTTTTGTGTCTCTAAATATTTATGTTTCTTTTTATATTTATTTTCGACAAAATAGTTTTTGGATTTTTAAAAAAATAATACAATTTTTTTTTTGAAAATTCAATATCTTGAAAACCGATACACGATGAAATTTTTAAATTACGTTTCAAAATGTATTTTATTAAATAATAACAATTTGCATATCAATTTTTTTTATAAAAATTTTAAGGAAAATTTAGTACACAAAAAACATGTTTCAGTGTGTCTGTATGTCTGTACCTCTCACTACAGCCTAAACCCCTGGACCTATTTCTTTCAATCTCGGTAGTTAAGGGTCTTCGGTGATTCCCTAGAGGAGAAATTGAAATTTTTTTTTTAGCTCCAAAACTAAGGGTACCCCCCATACACCCGTAATGCAAAATCTTATTTATCTCGAAAACGGCTCTAACGATTTTGATAAAAAAAATTAATTTTTGGGGCAAAATGTTATTAGGGGTACCTGCCATAGACCCGTTTTTTTGATTTTCGACTTTCATTAACGGCTCTAAGGATTTTAACCCAACATTTTTAGCAGGAGTCCCCTTAAGTTTAAAATAATATTGTATATAAAAATATTCGAAAAAATATTTATTGGGTTTTTAAAAAAAAAACAAAATTTTTCAATCAATATCTTCAAAACCTATGAACGATCATTTTTTGAAATTATTTCCTAAAACCAATATTATTAAATACTTAAAATTCGCATCCCACATTTTTTTCTTGAAAAATTTTAGAGAAATTTCTTCTTGCATAAATTCATACTTTTCCGGAAACCAGACGGCAATTTTATGCATTTGAACATTATTATCTCATTAAATCCAGGTTTTATATTTATAAAATGTATCTTAAATTCTAAAGTACTTTTACATAAGAGCAAGTTCGTGCGATCCAGTCGTGCATTTTATTTTTTTTGTTATAGAACGTAAAAATTTATCAAATTTCTCGGAGACGTTTTCGAGAAACACACGATTTTCGAAAACTTTTATTTATCAAGTTTAAAAAAATCAAGCATGGGGTTTTCGAAATATTGAGTTTCGAAAAAAAAATTTGAAATCTAAAAAAAAAAGTTTTGAAAATTTTAATGCACAGGAATATTTTAAATTTTGGGGCGCTTTATCGTAAAACGAATTATCAAAATCGGCTGTAACGATTCTTTAAATTTTTAGATTTTTGTTCAAATCTGTTGGACATTGTTCAAAAAAAAAAATTATAAAATTTCGAAAAAAAAATGTATTGTAGGTACAGTTATTTTTGGTCTTAAAAAAAAGAAGAAAAATAAACGTGGGGACAAAATTTCGAGACCCACTTTTTTCGTCTTCCCTATCATCCTAATGTCAACTTTGATCAAAATCTCGAGTTCGATTTTTTTACGAATGCATAACTTGCCTTATAGTACCTATAAGTCTCAAGTAAAAAGAGTAAATAATATTAAAAGGATGCAAAAACTGTACATATATGCTATAATGATTACGTTCATAGTACATATAAGAATTTGGTGTAGCTCGGAACGCGACAACAACAATGCACGTTTGCTTAAATTTTTCAACTGCGAAATAGAGAATAAATAAAACTTTCGCTTATTCAACGTAAATACCCCCGTGCAACCGAGACATGGGGCGGCAATTTAAGGTTCTTGCACAAGGGCGCACGAACACCCTGCGGCGGCACTGCCCAAAGAACACTTAAAATAAGCAAGAACCTTTATAAAATTATAAACAAAAAAATAAAAAGAAACTTATTTGTTTCTCCTGTTTTATATTCATTATTTTTACTTGCGACTTATAGGTACTATAAGGCAAGTTATGCATTCGTAAAAAAAACGAACTCGAGATTTTGATCAAAGTTGACATTACAATGATAGCGAAGACGAAAAAAGTGGGTCTCGAAATTCTGTTTGTCTGTTCGACTGCAGCCTAAACGGCTCCGCCGATTTTCGTGAAATTTGGTAGATATCGTTTTTAAACTTTTCCCCCCACACGTTTTTTCTTTTTTTCTTTGAGACCAAAAATAACGGTACCCGCATACGAATTTTTGTTTCGAAATCTTATAAATATTTTTTTTTCTCAGAAACTATCCCACAGATTAAAAAAAGAAATCTAAAAATTTCATTTAGTTAAAGCTAGGTAATGGATGAAAAAAAATCCAAAAAATGGGTATTGTTGGAACCGTTTTTTTTTTTTTGGTTTTGATTTTCTCAAAAAACGGTACAACCGATTTTAATCATTTTTTTTATGCTAGAGCTTCCCAAAAGTTTGAATAGTATTGTGTATTCAAATTTTCTACAATTTTTTTTTTCGATTTAAAAAAAAATCAAAATTTTGTTTTCAAAATTCAATATTTCGAAAACCCCAACCTCAATTTTTTTTAAACTTGATAAATAAAAGTTTTTTAGTAAAATCTCCAAGATGTGAAAAAAAATTAAATTACCTATCTTACCTAAAAATAACGGTACTCACCATTCAATTGCTAAAAAATGGTTTTCGAAAATCGTATTTTTCTCGAAAACGGCTCCGAGAATTTTGATAACATTTTTTTGCTTTCAATTAATTTTTACTATCTATATAAAAATTGAGATTAAGATATCAGAGACTGTACCTACCATAGAACCATCTTTTTGAATTTTGAATTCCTCATTATAGGCATAACGGATCTTAAGGAAATTATAGAGAAACATCTAAAAAGTTTAAAAATCATTGCATTTCAAAACTATTTTTTGAAATATTTTTTTTTTTATAATGGAAAGGAACAAAATTGGTGAAAAGTATAAAACGCAGGTTAACTCCTATGGCTGGCAAGAATAAAACAGAGAACGTGCTCTTTCAAGTTGAGCAGCAAAGTCGTGAAAATAAAAGCATTCAGAGTGTTCCTGGATCAAAAGTTGTGGGCCTTGGCTCTGATGAAAGCATCGCTTCCCATCGATCAGCGAAATCAAGCATCGTTGCGCGCGGTTAGTACTTGGATGGGGGACCGTTCAAATACCAACCGTGAGCTGTTGACATGTGTTTTTCTGTTGTTCTTTCTTTCTGTCTGTCTCTCTCTGTTGTATTGTATAAGCCAGTGCTTTCAGTGTCTCTATTTCGTAGATTTCTGTGCGGAGTAGTGGAATATGTAATGTAATGTAATGAAAATGAATAATACTCGTAGTTCTTCAAACAAGTCAATTGTGGGTTTTACGTAGTTCTTCCTTGATATGTATCCTTGATATCTGAGAAATATTAACTAGCTAGTTTCAACTCCCTTGTCATTACAAAAACTTAGAGGTTTTAAATAATTAATTGGTAAAATTTCAGCATAATTCAAATTTAAGTAGATTAGATATGGAATAACTCTTGAAATATATCAGGGAGTGGTAAGATAAAATAAACAAATACATTATGTAGCCAGATCGAATTAAATAAAAAAATAAATTGATTTTATACAGTAGGTAATAGGAATTATATAGATAAATGCCAAATGCAAATTTCTGCGTAAGATGTTTTAAAAACAATTCCAAAGATTTGTAAAATGTATGTATGTACACATTTTTATTTTTTTAATATTACAGCATTAAAGACACTTGAACTATAAGCGCAAGTATGTATGTGCGACCTGCATAGTTAGTATTTTTCAAGAATTTCTCATGTTTGATAGTTTAACCATTTATAGGTAAAATGAAAACAAATTCACAATAGACAAAAAAAGATATACAAAAATCATACAGTTTCGTCCACACGTAGTTAATTACAAAATTTATTATTTAAGATCCATCAAGATATCAAAATCTTAATCAATACTATTAGTGATATTTTTTTTTGTATGCTTAAATTTAAATTTAAAAAAAACAACAGCAAGATCAGAAGTCCTAGAGCGACAAATTCTGACTTTATATTTTCTTGCTTCTTTATTCTTGACGTTTGCGTTTGATGGAGTTAAAAACAACATAAAAATACGTTCTGTCGTGATTTCAACCCCAATTTAATGTTTAGACATGGGGATTAAATAATATGTATACAAATTATGATATACTATTTATATTATTGCAATCATTTATTCCTTCGAACCATATTATACGAGATTTTTCCCGTTTGCTCAATACTTAAAGATTAACTAAAATAGATGTGTAAGTTTGTCTTCAATCACACAACGCTAAAATTGCTGGTCAAAATTGTGTTTACATTATAAAGCCCCTTTTAGACGATCATTTCAGTTTCAGTTTCAGTTGAGCTATCAGTTAAGCTTTCAGTTAAACTGATGTCTAAATACAAAAACTGAAGCGTTTAACTGAGACTGAAACTGAAACTGAAACTGATGAAATTCCCATAAGTTTTCAGTTCAGTTATCAGTTAAACTGATGTGTAAATACTTTTCAGTTCAGTTGTCAGTTCAGTCGTCATTTCAATTTTAGTTTGCGGTGATTTATTAAGCGACAAAACTATAGCTATTGCAATAAGGCTTTCATCGTCCATTACGCAATGTATTTCCTCTGATTTTCGACTGCTCACAAGTAAAATGAAAGCTCAACCGAACACTTTACTGACGTCTAAATACACTGCGTTTTTTAACTGAACTGACAACTGAACTGATAACTGAAGGAACAACTGATCGTCTAAATACACTGCCTTTTTTAACTGAACTGAAAACTGAACTGATAACTGAAGGAACAACTGATCGTCTAAAAGGGGCTTAATTAATTAATATTTAATTTCTTTTGTTTCGAAATAAACAACTTGCGTATATTAGTTTTCCGTCTCACTCGTCACACTTCAATTTTCTCACCATCGAAGTTCGTGCTCCCGCAGTTGATTACTCAATTTGCAACGGAACGGAGTATTCATACACTCAAATTATTTCTTAAAAACACTGTAGAAGTTTTTCGTGAATTGTTTTATATTTTCGATGATTCAATTTTGTTTATTTTTTCTGTTACTAAACTACTTTTGATGTATGTGAGTAAGAGAGTAAGATTGAGAAGCTCCGGAAGTTTGTTTTAATATCTTATGGGGGGCATGTAAAATGATATTCCAATTATATCTGCTTCTTTAGCACAATGAATTAGTAAGTAAAAAAATCCTTTTTACGAGAAATGCTTGGGCCATAAATAATATTCTGTTTAATCAACGTTCAATCTCTAATTGACTAGCCGGTGTAAAAAAAATCAAAATATTAGGCATCTGTCTAGAAGGCGTTCAAGAACTATTAGCATCAGTAGTATTCAAATGCTACGTACATAACTACCAAATGACCGTTAGATGGTTGCACAAATGGCGGAATTCTTTTACTATTACTATTTTATAAATTTCTCTATCCATATCTTTTGCCACAAACCACCCCTCACCGTCATCAGTCATCACCAACCAGCTCTGCTATCCAGTGAGCATGACAGCCTCAGATGCGATTTGAAATTGTTAACATTAACATCCGAATAAAAATTAGCAGATGTTCTACAATTGACTCACGGACCCACGCACCATTTAAACATTTGATAAAGGACTCTAATCTAAGGCATAACAATCGCCCTAGGTAACCTAATGAAGTCTGCATTCCGGAAATACCTTACTGACAGATGGTGTCTATATGAAAAAGACAGCAACAATTCCATTTTCATTACTCTACTGTGTATCATAAAAAGTTCGGAAACCTTCAGAAACAATGAATAATCACGTGGTTGATGTACGAGTATGTATATGTTATATTTAAGAGGACTCTTCCCGCAAATTGCTATTTCATTCAACGGAATTTAGTTGTAACAGTTATAATTGCAATGAAAAGAGAATTCAAAAAAGTTTGTCTTTATTTCCTTTTCAAAAATATTGCATATTATACAGGGTGTCTCTTAATTCGTGCATAATTTTTTAGGGCGTGGGTAGGTACATATATTCTAAGAAAAAAATTGTTTCACAATAAGGGGCTATCTTCAGTTTTTATATTATTCAGGGATTTAAGAAGAGGCCTATTTTGGTGTACCCTGACCTATGTTAACTCGGTCTTGAGATACCCAGTTTCTAGCATGTTACGTTTTTCCTGCCCATGCTAATTTTTTGACTTTGGGCTCAATTTTCTCCAGAAAATGCGTAATAAACATACCGTTTAAATATTTTTTTTTTGAATGAACGTAACAAAACTGAAAATTAAGCTCAATGACAAGTTTGGGGGAAAACCCTTAGATCTTATGATACTTTGGAAAACCTAAGCCATGTAAAATTAAAAAAAATGTTCTTTTTTCTATGATAAAAATTTGTTTTGTGTGATTTAAAACATATATAAGCCTAAATTCTTCACAAAAACTTTACAAAAGAGTAGCAATCTAATTTAATTTAATGTTAATTTATTAATATTTGCGTTGTTATTGCTAAAATGAGAGAAATTTGAGAAAATAAATTGGTCTTACGAGTAGAATCGTATTGCAATTCGCGAAGACCAATTTATTAAGGGGCACCCTGATGTATATTTGCTAAGAGTATTTTTTTCTCTGAAAATTGTGCTCAACCTCAAAAGAATAGGAATGAGTACTCTTTCAACTACAAGTTTTAACAAAAGGATTAGGTAGGTATCATATTTTGAGTGAAGAGCAAAGGATGAAAACGAGCCAAGTAGACACCCAGGATTGTGCTATGCAATTGCTTTTGTTATATACATACATGTATATACATTTCAATAGGATCCTTGAACTTTAAACCTTTAAAGAAAAAAACATTTTTAAAAACAAATGCGAGTAGTTAGAATTAATTATCTTTTACAGAGCTTTATTTTGAAAGCCTTTTAATTCCTCATTTTTATTTTAGGATATGCCAGCCCTGCAGGAGATATGGACTCTCCTGATGATTACCAGTATTCAGATGATGAGAGTATGCCAAGTAGTCATACCAAATCGACAGAAGCAAGTCCAACATCCGGTATGGTTCCATTCTTTAGTAAAAGCAATATAACCATTGTAATGCTTCCGGGCAAGAATGCCGTCTTAGAATGTCCCGTCAAAAATTTATCAGGTAAAACGAAAACTAATCATACATAAATATAATCTAATCATACACAAATCCTCTTAAAATAGACAATAATGTAGTTTTATGGTACAAAGACACCAATGCCCTAACTACTGGCTCCTCAGTCCTAAATGAAGAATACACCCTTGATACAACTAACTTTTCATTGAAAGTTATTAATGTCACCAAAGCTCATCAGGGTGAATACTATTGTGAAATCCAACCTCAAAAAATTCGTTTGCATACAACATTGATTGTTAGCGAAGATCCTATTGAGAACATAATTCCAGAAAGTTCGAAATCGTCTCAAGAATCAGTATACTTTAAAGTATCAACGACTCTGACAATATGTTCTGTGATTGGTATTTTCTTGTTCTTAAGGATATAAAGTGTATTTATAAATATGATTGTATAGAGCTGTAAGATTACACATTGTTAATGTAATTGTACTTTTTTTTCTCGAATAAAACTTATTTTAATTTATTTAATGGATTTGAGCTGTTTGATTTTAATTTAGAAAAAAATACACCGTAAAGAATTTTAAGTTGAAAGGTGAGTATTATATTGTTTCCTGTAAGAATTAGATAACTGCTTTTATAATATTTTTGTAAAAAGTTTATATAAAAATAATGTACTATTTTCTACTCTGACAATGTCACTTTAGGTTTTTGAACAATATTTACTATTGGTATTGGAACAGGAAGAAATTCCTATAGACTAGATGGATTAATCCATTTATTAAATTAATTAATTAATTGTTAGCGATTTCTTTGCATATTCCGATTTGCTCGTAGGTTGTTAGGGATGACAAGTTCTATTAAAATTTAAATGATAGCAAACTTAGTTATTTAGAATAATGCGTTCAGTTCTTAAACAAATTACCTTTCACTGAACGCAGTTTTGCGATACATTTCAAAATCTCAACGAAAAGCCACTGCATAATATTTGCTTTTGTGTATACATACATATTTATGCATGTCCATGCGCAACTTGGATCGAATTGATTGTATTAAATTATTAGTATTAGCAATCAAAACATATCAGTTCAGAATCAGATATCTTTAGTAAAATATTATAAACAAAATTAATAGAGAATATTTTCAAAATATACAATTTTTTATTTGATTTTATCATATTTAGGACTTTTATAAGGAAGATACAGTCGGGGTCAAAATAGTAAAAATAGTGAAAATTCAGCATCTTTATGTGAAGATCATGGAGGAAGTTATGTTCCCATATGCTGAAGATGAAATGCCACTGAAATGGGACTTTCAACAAGACAACGACCTAAAGCATACAAGTAAACTTGCGAAGCAGTGGTTCCAAGAAAAGAGGGTTTGTTTCAGGGAGTGGCCTGCGCAGTCCCCAGATCTCAACCCTGTACAAAATCTTTGGTGCGATGTCAAGTGGTATGTTGCTAGTTGTAAGCCCTTTGGAAAGCTATACAGCTGCAGTCTTGGAGGTTCATAACTGCTACCTGTAGAAATATGTGAAAATCTTATTAATTCGATGCAACGTCGTTGTGATGCTGTTATTTCTAACAAGGGAGATGCAACTAAACATTAATATAAGGTTCAAACACTCGACTATCACTTATGGTAGAAATTGTCTATCGCCTTTCCCTTTTGTTTTTCTATATGACTTGCATAGATTTGAAATTACCAACTAATTTATTGAATTTGAAAATGTTTTCTTTTTCTGAAATTATTTATTTCTTTAAAATTAGTAGATAAGAAGATAAATTTATTTTAGTTTTTGTTGTGTCAACAAAAAGGTTCATTACTATTATTTTGACCGCAGCTATATGTGTATAGCTTCAATAAACAAATTAAAACTTATTAACATGGGTATCTACTTACTTGGAAATATCCAAGTGATTAAAATTGAACGAGGGAAATCCAAATATTTTCGAATAGTACGAACTTTAATTATAATATTCAAACAAACTGCAGTTTACACAAAAGTTACTATTTATTTTATCGGTTTATTAATTGCACAAGCACTTTTGATTGATTGTAATTATAGTTATATTGCTTGGTTCGATTATCACTTGTTTTCTTATCACCTTGCTTGTTACGTTTCAAGTGTCGATTTCTAACATTTCAAAACTTGATAATATCCGAAAATGCTTATGTGTAAAATCTTTGTATCCTTAATTACCGTTGAAAAAAAAACCTTGTCAGTTAAATGGAATAATAGATCCAAAACAATTGTTTCTCATTTTATTTTTGTTTTCAATTTTATGCATTTGTTATATGCATTATGTTTAACTGTATTTAAGGAAAAAAATAATTTTTTTTTATTATTAATTAAATAGTGAAAAAAGCATAGGTATTTTATTATTTAATTTGTTGTAACAAAAATGTTCTTTTTGCTTATAAGATAACATTCATTTGAAGAAAGTTGATTTTAATGTACATTAAATGGAAGGCTATATTAACAAAAGATTGTAGTGGTGCAAAAAAATATATGTCATGGCGTAATACGGGGTTGGAGCCCCCATTTATTCCCAGTAGTTTTTTTTGCATGAGAAGAGTGCCACTGTGGCCTTTTTAACTCTTACAATAAGACCCAAGTATTTTGCTTTGTACGAGAATGTTAGTAACATTCCTTTATTTGAGGGGTGTCTATATAGGGAATTTTATATTTCCTAGAGAAGAGGACAAGATTTGATTTGTGAAATTTCACACCCAGTCCTCGCCGATCGGCACAGTTTAGCTTATTTTACGAGGTCTTTTAAGGTATTTATTAGGATGCTTTCCTGATACGGCAAAAGCAATTTCATCCACATAGGCAATCACTCTGTACCTCTCCGCTATCCAGATATCTCAACAGCTCGTTTGCTACCAAGTTCCAAGGAAGCGCTTTGCACCATATCTCTAGATCATCTTGTGGAAAACCCGGTTAGCTTTGAATTAATAGTTCTACTCAGTGGCGGATTTACACTTTTCCCAAGTATAGGCTGTTGAATTCTTGCTCGTACTGAACTCGTTCAGTACCTACTCTACCTAGTAACGTCGATTACACCACCCCTCATCCAAAATTTAATAAAAACTTTCAAGTGTCCATCCCTTCTAGGTCTTCCTGGGAAAATGAGTCGTTTTTGATAGACGAAGCAATTCATTTCTATATAGATGGATCTAAAACCGATGACGGGGTCGGTGGAGGCGTATACTCCGATAGATTAAATCTCTGTCTATCTTTTCGTCTTCCCAATCACTGTAGCGTGTTCCAGGCAGAGCTTCTAGCAATAAAAGAAGTCCTCTCTTGGCTTAAAGAAAACGTTATATCGACTACTGATATACGTATCTTATCTAACCCGAATCAGCTTATGAGAAGGATGACCACAGAACAACGACATGCCGAACCGAGTACCTCAGTGTGATGAAACCTCCGGATGACAACTTAATCATGGACAATGAGAAAGTAGTGTCGTTCTACGGTGACATAGGGTCAGTTTAGTATTGAGTATAGTCAACACATAAGATAAAAATTGATAAAATTCGATTATTTTTTTTAAAACTTTTGATCCATTCAAAACGAAGAATATCTCCAACAAAACATTTTTCTTTGCAACAATTTTTTTTATTCAGATCTACCACACCAATACCGCAAATACAAATACGTACGGACTTGTATGAGTACTTAGTGGGGGAGTGGGAAGAGCGTGAAATATATTTTCCGCAATTTCGCTCACATTTCACTCATAGAAAGTGTGGGCAATGGCCGATTTCTGGTTGGGGGCGTGAACTGGGTGTCTTACCGTAGAATATAGAAGTTTGCGGTACCGTTGAATGTACAATGAAAGAAAAGGGGGAAAAGTCATCGGAAAGGTGTTTGTGGACTTCTATAGAGAGATATTAGAAAACCATCTAAGAAAAAAATATCGGTTTTCGAATTTGCCACCCCTAAAATCTGCCGCCCTAGGCTCAAGCCTTCTTAGCCTGCTGGTAAATCCGCCACTGGTTCTACTAGTTAGGATTCATTGATCAATTCTCCAAGACAAACTTCTGCATTCAGAGATGACATTGCAGACACGATTGCAGATGTATCAACATGTTAAGGTTCCATGATTTGGTCATCGGGCGTCAAACTACATCTTTAAGAAAACTAGGCTTTTATAAATTTAACCAATAAATGATCAAATAAGAGTATTCTTTGAAATTCTATTTGCCGATCCATTAAACAAATTATAACAAAACAAATGCCTATTACAAGATTTCGATGCATACCTAATATGACCAAACGTCCCGCTTTCGGCGGGACTGTCCCGCTGTCCCCAGCGAGAACGAAAATGTCCCGTTTTCCGAATTTTCTACATTTACCTATCTACATATATACATATATCGAGTTCACAAGAAAAACATACACTAACATTTTTTAACATGAGTGCAATTTGTTACCAAAAAAAAACGCACATTATATCTCTGGTAGACGGCAATGTATTTCGGGTCGGCATGATTCATGAAAAAGTCCCCAAAATAATCTGTCAAATTCTGCCTACAAGCTTTAGCACTGACATTGGCGCAAAATACTGAGGTCCACCACGATATTTACGAGCACTATTCCCTTTTTTGTCCATCTAAATTTTATAATAGGTGTGCTTTATTCACTGCTGCATAGCTAGCGCAGCAAAATTTCCCTCGACAAACAACAACAATTTGATTGCTGGCGAAAAAGAAGCCAGTAAAAAAAAAAATGACAGTTGTGCTGTGATAGAACTTTAAATTATTGAAATGAAAATGTTTTGATATCAGGGGCCAGATTCTGTAAAAAAAAGAAACGAAAGCGATCGTTCGTTTTTCAAAAACGAAAGCAAGTACGAAGCAAACCGTTCGCACGTACGAAAACGTTCGTTCGCTTTTGCCATACAGAATGTCACCCCAGATTTTGATATTTTCTATAATAATGGCCAACATTGTAATATAAATTGAAATTGACATATGGAGTGAGTTTGATCGTTTTATTCGCACTTGAATGCTGCGCTGGCTATGCTGCAATGAATAAAACACACCTAATAGGAAAATCCCCGTATTTGTTCCTGTTTCTAATTTTCTTGCAAAAAAAACTACAACAAAAGATTACAGATTTTCAAGCTGGCAGGAATTTAGACAAACCAACCAACTGTATGCAAAAAAAAGTCTGAAACGCACAACAAAAGATGCAATGTTCTCTATATTTTTCAGCTAAACAATAAAAATGTAAACAATTGTAATAATTTATAAATCATAGCAGAAAGTGTACAAGTGAAGCAAAGGAAAAGTAAATGCATTCATTTTTAATAGTTTTTTCATCGTTTCGTGCTTGAAGAAGTGGCAAAATGTCTAAAAGAAATTGTAGCTTTAATACTTATTTGCAAAATATGTACATAAATAGATACCCTATCAGTTTATCAAAAAAAAGGTGGTAAGGCAGATGTTACTTGTGAAAAGGTGTAATACAGATTTTAGTGTTGGACAAGGTGGGGCAAGCGACATCGAAAAAATTATAAGTTTTGCCAGTATTACCCGTGACTATTGCAACTCCGGGATCATTTTCTTCCTTAAGGAAGGAGCGCCTAAACAATCTGAATTCTTTAAACATACATACTCACATACAACATTCTAATGAAGAAATTCTTGGAGAATTCTTCAACAAAGAAAACTTAAATATTAATAAAACTTTCGTGGTTTTTGCAATATTTTTGTCTTTATAGTATTCAATATATTTTGCTTTGGAAAGGTAAGAAAAATTGCTGAAGCTAAAACATTTAGCCGACCTTGAAATAAGTTTCTTTCATTTGATATATTAGAAGTTTCTCAATTGTACTTATTCTATAATCCTTAATCGAAATTTTATTAAATGTACTGTTAAGTACATAAGTCAAACAAAAAAAAATTTAAATTTGTTATGTGGATAATGAGAAATTCAAAATTTGAAAAAATGGTTCTTTTTTAGGCGTAGTCAGAAATATCTTAATTTCAATTTTTTTTTATTAAATTATAGACCGTTAAATATTATCGAAAGAAAAAACAATTATCAAAATTCTAGCCGCGCACGGTTTTCAAGAAAAATACGATTTTTGAAAACCATTTTTTAACATTTTTATGGTGGGTACCGTGATTTTTAAGTAAAATACATTTTTTTCCCACATTTTGTAGATTATATTGAGAAACTTTTATTTATCAAGATTAAAAAAAAATCTAGCATGAGGTTTTCGAAATATTGAGTTTTGAAAAAAAAAATATTTTCTTAAAAATCGGAATTTATATTTTTTGAAAATTTGAACACACAATTCTATTCAATTTTTTGGGGAGTCTTAACAGAAAAAAATGATCAAAATCGGTTGAACAGTTTTTGAGAAAATCAAAAACAAAAAAATGGTTTCAGGGGAGGTATACCGTTAATAACCACTTTTCGGAAAAAAATTTGTCAACCATTATCTAGGTTTAACTAAATTAATTTTTTTTTTGTATCTTTGCTTTTTAAATCCATCGAACAGTTTTTGAGAAAAAAAATATTTATAGAATTTCGAAAAAATTTGTATGACAGGTACCGTTATTTTTGGTCTTTAAAAAAAAAAAAAAAAAAAAAAAAAACTTGAGGGAAAAATTAAAAATACTACGAGTATCTACCAAGTCGAAATGACAGGCAGACAGAATTGCGAGACCCACTTTTTTGGTCTTCGCTCTCATCGTAATGTCAACTTTGATAAGAAATCTCGAGATCGATATTTTTTACGAATGCATAACTTGCTTATATGTAAGTCGCAAGTAAAAATTTGATACTACGATATTGCTGATTGTACCTACCATAGAACCATTTTTTAAAATTCTGAATTTCTCATTATCGGCATAACGGATTTAATAAAATTTTTTAAAGTGAAGCTTCTATAAAGTTTAAAAAACATTGCATTTCAAAACTTTAAAAAAAAATATTTGTAAATTTCTGAAAAAAAATCTGTTTGTTTTTGGAAAATTCGATATCTTAAAAATGGCTCAATATTTTTTTGTGAATTCAATTTTTATTTGATAACTTTAAATTGGCGTACCAAAATTTTTTCTTAAAAATGTTTTTAAAATTTTGTATATAAGAGTTTATTTTCTGAAGAAACCACTAAAACGAATTATAATTTTTGTTCTTGCATAAACGTATATTTGCTTGAAATGAATGTCACCCTGTGTTAAGCTCCAAAGGAGTTGTTTTAGTCATTTGAAAAATGAATTTTATCCTTATGAACAGTTTTTCTCTAATAACATTCATTTTTGAAATTCTTAGCCTTTTACATAAAGCAAGTTCGTGCGACCCACTCGTGCATTTTATTTAAACGGCTAAAACAACTTCTTTATTAGTTGAAGCTAAAAACAGGATCCTCTGGGAGTCAAGCAAATACTAGTTTATGCAAGAACAAGAATTATAAGTACGAATAAAAAATAAATTTCCAAAAAAAAATATTGAGCCGTTTTTGAGATATCGAATTTTCCAAAAAAAATAGTTTTTTTTCAAAAATTCTAAAATAATTTTTTCTTAAGTCTTGAAATGCAATGGTTTTTAAACTTTTTTCTATAAAAAATTTGATTAAAATCCGCTTTGCCGATTATAAGAAATTCAAAATTCAAAAAGATTGTTCTATGGTAGGTACAGTCAGTAATATCTTATTTTCCATTTTTTTTTAAATTATAGATCGTTAAAATTAATCGACAGAAAAAAAAAATTATCAAAACTCTCGGATAAAAACCCGATTTTCGAAAAAAAAAACATTTTTTAACATTTGTATGGTGGGTACCGTTATTTTAGGTAAAATTATTTTTTTTTCACATTTTGTAGATTATATTAAGAAACTTTTTTATTTATAAGTTTAAAAAAAAATCGAGCATGGGGTTTTTGAAACATTAAGTTTTAAAAAAAACTTTAATTTTTTTTTCAATTTGTTGTCAAAAACATTTTTTACCAAAAAAATGGGTCCAAGGGGCGTACCAAAACTAACCACTTTTTACGAAATTTTCTTCTACCATGACCTAGCTTCAAGCTCCAACTAAATGAAATTTTTATAAAATTTCGAAAAGAAATCGTATGGCAGGTACCGTTATTTTTGGTCTTAAAAAACAAGAAAAAAACGTGTGGGAGGGGGGGTTAAAAACGTTTTCTACTAAAGTTTAACGAAAATCGGCGGAGCCGTTTAGGCTGTATGTAGTCGAACAGACAGACAGAATTTTAAGACCGACTTTTTTCGTCTTCGCTATCATCGTAGTGTCAACTTTGATCAAAATCTCGAGTCCGATTTTTTAAGAATGCATAACTTGCCTTATAATATACCTATAAGTCGCAAGTAAAAATTTATTTATAGAAATTTATATTACTGAATGCACCTGCCATAGAACCATTTGTTTGAATTTAGAATTCCTTATTATCGGTAGTACGAAAAAATATTTTTTTAATTTGTGAAAAAAAAATCAGTTTTCTTGGAAGAAACTTAAACTTAAATGTATAAGTAAAAGTGGTATGATATCGAATTCTAACGTCTGGCAGGGTTTTTTCATTTTTCTTGAGTTAAAAAAGGCAATTTTTGTTTCACAAGTATACCCATTTTAATTAATTTATTAAATGCAGGGGTTGACGTTCTGATCTTAAATAATTAGGTCTCAAACGTTTACCTTTTAGCTTTCACCCTGCCAGACGCCCGCCCAAAAGTAATGTAAAACGAGAAAAGGAAAGGAAACAATATTGAACCAAGAAACTTTATTATATCAAAGCGTAAATGTGTCGGGTTCTAGGGACTTAGGTATGCAGCAATATAATGGGTTACCATATCAATTACAGATTGTTAAGCATATTTTGCGAAACTAACAAGGTTGCTATAGCAGTAAGTATATTAAAATCCGCATTTGTTCCCGAAATTCATTGAATGTATCCCAGAGTCGTCCACTTAAAATTGTTTTAAATAAGACTTTGTTCTCTGGTGTTTTTTTTTATTGAGAATGGACGACTTTTCTTTATTTTCAAACGTGAGCATAAATAAAGGTAGAGATCTCTTTTTTGTCGTTGATACCCCAGTGGAGTCTTTGACTATCTCATTTTTAATAAGATTATTGGCATCGAGAGCTTGAAAGCCTTTTTGTATAAGGTCTTCGACAATTTCTTTGGCAACACATGAAGGGTGAAGGCCTCTTGCTACTACTTTTATCGATCTTGTAGCTTTATTTTCGTACGAGTGCCACTCAATTTTCTTTTTGTTCAATTCTTCAGTGACAGATCTATACGCATCGGCGTCTTCAACAATGACTTTCTAATTGTCTTAATTGTATGATGTATATTTACATGCCTTATTCGTGCATTTTTCTACTATGCTCTTTAGCTCGCCAAACATTGCCAATCCGGAGATCATAATTGGAGGTGGTGCAGTTTGCCTGGTACCTTTAACGTGAGACTTATTTTGGAGTAAACCTCCTATTTCTTTATTGGATGTCCTCATTATTGTAGCAGTATCTGATTTTGAACCTGTTTGCTGACATTTTTGAACAGCCTCTGGGCTACCCTCTGCTTTTCGTTTCTTGGACTTACGTCTATTTCGGTTTCCTTCAGTTTCAAGGAGGAGCTCTTCCTCATCAGTATGAAACTCATTAGCAGTTTTTTGTGTTCTTTTCACTACTGGTGACTTTTGACTTGATATGTCTTTCAAGGACTTTTTGTCGAGCAAGCTGACTTTTTCTTCGAGTCTCTTTACTTGTTGCTGAAGACTTTCAACAAGGCCTTCAAGTTGTTTTCTGGCTAAAATTTCTATTTGCCATTTATCGAAATAATTTTCGGATTCAACTTGGTGGATCTCGTTGTTTTTTGTGGAACACTGCTGATCTTTTATTTCGATCTTTTCATAGGTTTTGGTTCCTTTTTCGTTAATGACTTCTATGTCATTTGATTTTTGCGTTGGGGTTTTCGATGGAGTAACCCTAGGTGATATTTTTGGTGGAGTCCTTAGTGTTTTTGAACTCCGTCTATTTCCTAAAAGCAATAATTGGTCCTCCCCAGAATCCGTAGGACCGATCTCCGAAGAGAGTGGATTTACCAGTTTATCTGGATTGCCACCTGGGGTACTATATTTATTCGTTTTACTCATTGCCATATTTTTTTTTTTTGTTTTTGTAACTTTTGTTTTGTCCCATAAATAGCTCAGTTACCTCTTCTATTTAGGTTTCTTGGAGAGCTGGTTCTTCAGAGCGATTATCTTATCTTTTGCTCCTAATTCCTGAGAAGGTAGCTCAGGTGTCTCAGCTCTTGGATTCAATAGATCCAACGCTCGTCGTTAGTTCACCTTACGGTTATCCAGCGGGCACCACTTGGAGGTGACGATGCGATTTTGCTCCGTAAATTTTTGACGCATTTTTTTATTGTTTTCCCTCATAAAACATGAAATTCATTCATGCGCACTGTAGAAAGTTGAGTTCCAAGTTAAAGTGACCACGATACCTTGTGATTCCATCTTGGAAGACTATCAAAAGTTTGTAGTCGAAGTAACAGGTTTTAATAAACACATTTTCAATATCATAGAACACAGGTAACTAACTTATTACTGCATTCCATCGTCAAATGATTATTAAGAAACTTAAAAATAATTGAGTACAAAAGAATTTAAATAACTAGGTACAGTAATATGATTCAACTCACGTCTCTGGTATGTCAGTAAAGTAGCAATGTGATGAGTATGAATAATAAAGTAAACCTGGTGCCTTTAACAGCTAAAATGTTATATCGACTTTAAGTCGAATCACTTATTTTATTTTGATGGCGGACATTTACTTTTGTTGCCCTTAAAAATAAGAAAAAGTACAGATGCGTAATTTAAAATAAGTCCAAATGTGTAGTAAAAGGGCCCTGTACTTAAGTGTTTAAAAAGTTTTCTTCTGTGTATATTAATTATATTATTTATTTTTCCGCACAGACAATTAACTAACCAAACACAATAGTATAACATATGCATGTACATAGGCAGGTAGATATACGAGTAAATACTTAATTCTGATCAATGTGATTAGAATTCTAAATAAGATTACAAAATGCATTTCGAAAGTGGAAAATTAAATTACATATCTCGTTATTAAAATATTTGTTTTTTTTTTCGAAAGAATAGTAACTTTTCACAACGCAGATCAATCATTTGTCAGCGATGAGTTTAAGTATTACCATTTGTGGAATTGAATTAAAAGCATTTCTCTTATTATTAATCCACCGGCTTCCGTTTCAAATTTTTTATCTATTTTATACTATATGTATGTACATTTATGTATGTACATGTGTATGTACATGTACATATTTACATATGTATTCAAGGTGATTCGCATAAGGTGTGACAAAAGGTTAGTTTGTGTAGGTTGGGTTTAGAAAAAAAAAATCTGTATATTCTTTCCTTAATTTAAAAAAAAAAATACTTAGAAAAAAATAACTATAAGAAATTGGTTTACAAAAAGATATAGGTGTTACCGCTGATTTTTAATAATTTTTTTCAATTTGAACGCAATTTTTTTAGAAAATTGCCCTCCCGTCTAAATGGACATGAATACGTTTAAAAAATTGTATAATTTGTATAAATTGTATAACTTTTATAAAGTTGAAGTACGAGTAGAAATGTGTTCCAAAGTAAAAAAAAAATAAAAGATAATTTCGAAAAACTTCTTAATCCAGCATCAACAATATGCACCACCTAGTTGGAATAATAATATCCTCGATGCTCAAATAACTTTTGAGGATGTAAACTAAGTTTTATCTAATTTAAGAGACGGAAAAGCAGTTGGGTCAGACGGAAAGCAAACTTACTGGGAACCTTAGTTATCTGTTTAATAAAATTGCGGAAACTGGAAATGTTTCGAAGCGGTATAAGGAAGGTATTATCATCATATAAAATTTTTACCAGTATTCTACATTCTACATCGGCGGCGGCTAAATGATTAAATTCGAGTCAACAACATGTTTTAGCAGTTCCAAGCTGGTTTTAGATCGGGAAATTCAACCATTGACCATATATTTGTACTAACCAGTAATTTTTCCCTCTAATTTTTCCGTATGATGTTGTGCTGCTAGCGTATTTAGCAGAAACCTAACTGCAATCAATTCGGCATGGAGGAGCTGCGTCGAGAAAATATTGCTATACAGCACCTCCTCCGCGGGTTCACCTTGTCGTGGTGAGGAAGTTTACGTGACAAAACTACTTCCAAACGGGAACAATAAGGACAAAGCAATGACAAAGATAATAACGAACGAGGATGAAGACCTACTACTCTACTCAGCCCTATGCCAATATCGGATTGGAAGATGGAACCACCGTCGGGACAGTTGACAGTTATGAAGTCATAGACTGCTTTTTTGTTGATATAATCTTTCCGGACTGTCGACTTCCTCTAGACGAAGTAAAATCTCCAACTGTACGAAAATAGTCAAAACTTACGAACACAGAACTTAAAAGACTGCAGAAGGAGCTTCCAATGAAGAATAGGCCATTTGCCCATGCCATGCATCGACCGAGGCTACTTCTGCCGAAAATATTAGCGCGAGGGTATTGATGGAACCCCCTGCTCCATGTAAGCTCCATCCAAGCAAAGAGAATGACTGAAACCCAACATAAACCAACTACCGGAATTTCGAACTCACCTGCCAGAAATTGCATAAATAAAAAAGTTGCGGTAGTAAAAGCGATTTCTGCCATTGAAATCAAATCGAAGCTTGAAACTTGCTGTCACGAAGAGCTAAGGGTTCTTGATAAATAGCACAACATAAGGCTCTGTTGCTTTCAACACTATAGATCCTAATCAAACCACAGTGAAAAAACATAAAAAGAGTCACAGACAGTAATGATAGTATGGACGAAAACTATTTAACGATGCACGTGTATATTGCAGGAGTGGCAAGAAACGGAGAATGGGCACTTCACTTACACACCAGGGATTGCCACTCCTCCAGTGAACACGTACGTCAGTGATGCGGCCACCTCTTCCTAATACTGGTAAAATCCTTTTGAGGAACAGAACAGCTCTTAATCAGCAATATTGACCAAACAAACGGACACATATGGTCCTACCAGCTTGGTGGAGGGATGATTTCTCAAGGAAAGGGATATAGGAAAGAATCAAGCTCTTAAAAGGCATCTACCTCTTCTCAATCAGGTGATTATGTGACGGCAGACATTTCTTCAATGACTTAAAAGTACCCTCCGACACTTCAAGCTATACATACCTTGCTGAAACTCATCAACACCCTTAACGGGCTTGAATGACATAGGATTATAGTAGGTTTCAATACAGTGGAGTTACAATTCCTAGGGTATCACGACAGATCTACATTAATCTTAGTTTGACGGTAACAAGATCAACTGTCAGCCCATTGCCCTAACCTTACTTATCACACAGCAGTCAATATAGAGTATTTGAAGCGGTATACGAAGCCATTATGTTCTATGCTTGAAAGAATTTTATCTTGAAAGAATTTTTCGTCTACCATCTAACACGCCCAACTTTATGCTAATGCTGAAAACCGGTCTATCTCCGCTATTTATAAAGACTCAAATTTCTATTAAAAACCATAAAAATAAATCATAGATCGCTTTCCAAGGAAAAATGTCTTTTATACAATTCGATCGAAATCAAGCTGGTACACAAATTGGCTTGAATTAGCGGAAAGTTGTGACATCGCACTAAATGAGAGGAATAATTGGAAGCCGGTCTTATACAATCTTATTGAGGAGCTGGAAGAGCAGGCTAGGCAACGATATCTCGAAGAAGCAAGAGGTTCCCGACATAGAGTAATTTACAGTCAACATAATCTACATGTAAAAACAACTATTTCAAGGATCAAATCAAATGTGACGAAATTTCGATGGGGCTCAAACTACTTGTATCTGGAGAGTTACTCAAGTTAAATTGTATCCCCCATCGGAAAGACTTGCCTATCATTTGTAGCTTGTGTAATCTGAATGAAAGAGGGGATATATTTAATTTTTTGGGAAAATGTCAAAGATAGTGTGAACCAAGAAGAGATGTTTTTGGATGCGATGCCCTTACGGGTAACCTAATGTTTTCACTCCTCAACTCCTTAATAAAGCAGATGTGAGCAAATTGTGCAGCTACACGAAAATTGCATTTTACTACAGACAAAATATTATAAAGGAAAATTTCTTAAAAAAACTCATATTTTGCTTTTTTAATGTACATTTTTAGATGATCATTTATTTAAAAAAAAAAGTTCTTACTTGTATTAATTTAACAATTAACGTGAAGTCTTGAAGTCAACCGGGCAGACGGTAAATGATTTTATAGCATTTTATGTTTGCGGTTGTGAAATAAAATATTATCTTATCTTATCTAGTTAATTGACATATATTCTTCTTAATCTGCTGATTTATGTTTAAAAATGTTACAAGCAAACTTCTTCTTCAAATTTTAACTTCGCGTCACCTGTCACAAATTACATAATATAAATTAAAATGTTAAAAATAAAAACAAAAACTAACGCCGCCGTGCCGGTTGCGCCATCAACATGATCATCAATCGTATACATAATCAAATTAACTATATATTATACTAACTGAACCGGCAAACGTTGTTTTGCCATATAAATTATTTTTAGGGAATTTCTAGTGTAGACAAAAATAACTAACTTAATGTAAGTGTGTGTTCAAATGTATGGAATTCTCGTCTGATTTACGGAAAAGTATGAATTTATGCAAACAAAGTTTAAAAATCGTTTTATTATTAAAGTAATTTTTTATATAACAAATTTCCTTAAGATTTTTCGAGAACAAAATTTGGGATGCCAATTTTAAGTTGTTAATAGTAAAGATTTTAAATAATTTAAAAAAATAAACGTTCACGCATTTTAAAGATATTGATTTAAAAAAAAAAACTGAGAATTTTTTTTTTCAAAAACCCAAAAAATAATTTTTCGAATATTTTTATATACCATATTATTCTAAACTTAAGGGGGATCATGCTGAAATTTTTTGGTTAAAATCGTTAGAGCCGTTAATGAGAAAGTCGAAAATCAAAAAAACTGTTATATGACAGGTACAGTTAATAACATTTAAAACCAGTTTTCGTAAATTTTTTTTCAACCATTATCTAGGGATGATTTCTCAAGTAAAGGGGTAAAGGAAAGAATGAAGCCCTTAAAACCCGTCTACCTCTTCTCAATCAGGTGATTATGTGACGGCAGACATTATCTAGGTTTAACTAAATGAAATTTGTTTGCATCTTTGTTTTTTAAATCTGTCGAAGAGTTTCTGAGAAAAAAAAATATTTATAAAATTTCGAAAAATTCCTATGGTATGTACCGTTATTTTTGGTCTTGAAAAGAAAGAAAAAAAAAACTTGTGGGGGAAAAATTAAAAATACTATATATCAATTTTAAAGAAAATCGGCCGAGCCGTTTAGGCTGTAGTCGAAAAGCAGACAGACAGACAGAATTGCCAGACCTACTTTTTTGGTTCTCGCTATTATCGTCAACCTTGATCAAAATCTCGAGTTCGATTTTTTTTTACTTTTTGCCTTATAGTACCTATAAGTCGCAAGTAAAAATATAGAATGTTAGGTTTTATTTTTCTATTATGTATATGTATGTTGTCTTAAAAACACTGGCTGATACTACTTAACAATTTGCTAACTTTATAGTAGTTTACTACCTCATTCTTAATTTTAAACATTTTCTAACAAGTATCGTACTAAAAGAATTTTCTTAATAAATTGCTTCTGAACACACCTAAGACAGTGACATTTCGTGTATAAAAGTAAGTACAGGTACCTTTTTTGATGTTTGCAAATGTCAAAGAGTCATATGAAGCTATTAGCACGATACTAAAAAAATAAAGAATGTATTCGATGATTTTTACTTTAATATAAGGGTAGAGAAAGTACAATGCTATATTCGATTAAAATTTGCAAATTCGTTGTTTTAACCTTGTATCATACTAAAACAGCTTTAGCATCGTACTAATTGAATTAAAATTTTGCACCACTAATTTTTAGCCTTAGCCTGCTATTAAAACTACATACGTCAAAATTGTGAACAGCATGGTTGTGTTTTACAAGAAAAAAGTTTTTAAGGATTTTAGTAAAAGAAATGAGTTTGAGAATAGTTTAATAACAAATGGTAGGAGGTTGGCTGTAAATAATTTCTCTTAGACTATAAGTTAATAATTTAGAATATATGTAACGAATATATACACAGAGAAATTTTGTACAACTAATAACCTCCCACCAGAAGTCATATGTAAAAGTATTCTCAAACGTATTTTTCGACTAAAAACTTTTTTCTTTGCACATTTTTGACGTATTTTTTTTGGTGGATAAATCAAAGGCTGAAACCAAAACATCTCGTATCTCCATTATACATACGTAGTACATTTGTAATCAGAGGTATACTATTATTCTGATTTCAGCCAACAACGACCGCAACTGAACAACATTATACCTACTAAGATACAAAATTAAAGACAATGGCCCTTAGTAATAGACATTCATAGAATCGGTTTTAAAGTCACTTTTTGTTAGATGTAGAAAAGTTGCTTTTAAAATTTCGTAGTAACAGATCAAATTTACAAAAGTCTTATTTATACCAATAATTGTGACTCATTTTCATAATTTCGTTATTGTGAACTGATATACAAACAGATTTCTGTTAACCAGATTCGTAAAGTTCTATTGTGATTCTATCATTTTAAATTTAACTTAGTTACAGGAAAGTCGCTTTTAAGTATTTATACTTGAAATTTGTTTTATTTCTACGAATGTTTGGTTAAAATCGAACTTAGGCTAGATTAGGATCTATTACTCAGGGCCAATGACAATTGAATGATAGATATGTAGATAGATAGATAGATAATTGAATGTAAATTAAACAAAACACACAATGTAAAAGTAAAGCCCCTAAATATTGAGCCAATATATTATTAATAACCCTTTTATATTTAAGATAATAAACGTTAAACAAAATATAATAATTATTACTTTCAATAAAAAAGATCTTAACCTTGATGTTATAGTTAATATCGTTGTGGAGATGTTGCCCGGCGCGCGCTGATTTCGTCAAATACATGCATAGTGAGTTAATGTGGAACGTACACAGATACATATTGAGATGGTTATATTATATTGATTTTAACATCAATAAGTGCAGTAAGTAAGTTAACAAAAATGGATGTTTTCGTCATGGCAACGACCAGAAAAAATATATCAATTTGTGATCTGATCATCATCTTTCTATTAAAGAAATATCGTGATCAAACATTTTTAAGGTTTTTAAAGAATAAAGGCAGGTTATAATTACATAATTAGCAAAACACTTTACTAGTAGAAAAAATCATGTTTATTGACTTTTTAAATTTTATAAGATGAAGGCTTACAACTAATTGAGAAAAAAAGAGAAATCGGAAAGATTTAAACAAAATTTAAGGGAATATAATTAGTTCTTTCAGAAACCCTACCTCGAGTAATGGCATAACCTCGGAGGCAGGTTATGTTTACTACGCATTTTCTGGAGAAAATTGAGGACAATCCTGCAAACTGGATATCTCAAGATTGAAATAGGATATCAAATCTGTTTAAGTCCAATGACAAAGGATGGTATTTCTTCTAAAATCAAAGAACTAAACGAAGTTTCTATCATTAGAACTAAGAGCGCAATTACCGTTAACATGGGTCGGGGTAGCTACACCAAAATAAGCCTTTTCTTAAAAATTGCAGATATGTCCATACTGTAGAACGAAAAACAGTTCTGTCAGATACCGTTAATAACATTTTTTCCCAAAACTTTTTTTGACCATGATGTAGTCCAAAATGGTTAGAGCCGTTTTTCGAGATACATAAATAACTATTTGCATAACGGCTACATGAAAGGTACCGTACGTTTTGTAGCAAAAAAAAAATTTCAATTTCGCCTCTAGAGAATCACCGAAGTACCGAGTTTGAAGAAAATACCTCGAACAGTTTAGGGTGTAGGTTGAGGTACGGACATACGGACCAACTTTTTTCGTGTTATTTATCATCGCAATGTCAACTTTGAACACAATCTCGAGTTTTATTTTTTTCCAAATGCAGAACTTGCCCAATATCGCAAGTAAAAATCGAATAATAAGAACATAAAATCTATACTATTGGATTGTTTTAGTTATGTGTCATTGAACTCGCCGAATTTTCTAATAACTCCGCATTTGCAAATAAATTTGCAACACAAACATTATAACAACGACATACTCAATCCCAAAAAATCATCAAAGCTTTAACAAACTGTTAAATTTAACTGTTTCTTTTTGCAATGGACTGATGGCTCACTTAAATAAAAAACGACGAGGCTTTGTTGTTAGTCTAAGTTTTTAGCGATAAACAACTTTCCAAAGACAGAAAGATAATCCGATAAATAAAATTGAATCATCACAGATAGCAAAGGTAATTATGCAGTCAGCTCACAATCCATCCTTCCCATATTCCATAAAAGCAAGTAAGGCGTCAAACGACAACTGTCATCCGATGTTACTCTTGTATTGCGCCAGTGTCAAAATAAAACCAACCTAAGCCCGCAATGTTACTTGCAATATTTATCTTTGCTGTGGTTTGTTTGTAGTAATTTCTGAAGAGTGAGCAATGCAATGACAATGGATTCCTCAAAAGCAACCTTCAATGCATGGGAGTGTATTCAATGATGACAACATTTCCGCGAAGCTCTTTGGTGTGCTAAAGAGGTGAAACTTTATGACTTATGAGTCACCAAAAAATAATGTTTAATAAACCAATGTGTCTTTTTTATAAATTTTGGTTTCATACGTTCATCATTTAATTCTTAAGAACTTAATTATTGGGTATTCCGCGAATAATATGAAATCTATAATCTAAAAAAAAAACATGATACAATATCCCTATTGTAAGCCTTATATTAAGATATTTATGAGTACTCCATGAGATTTCAGTGGACTCTTAAAATTATGGTTATAATTAATATTCTGATATCATAAAACAATTCTAACATTAGAAGTAGATTAAACCTAGGCTAAGGCGACGAGTCTGAGCGATGGGTGGCCATTTACTGAGCGTCATTGCTTTAAGTTTGAGATCGCGATCATATTTATATACATATATATAAGATTTATTTTTATAAGATCGAGAAAACGAAGATTTTATGCACACCTCATAAATCGTGAAAGGGTAAATTATGTTGAATCTTCGCAGATATCCAGACCGATTTTGGCAATACTGTCGTATGCCAATAGAATCTTTCGATTTGCTATTGGAAAATCGGTTTTTTATTACTAAACTTATGTCGATTTCCTTTACACACTAGGGATTTTAGGGATTGCGCTCCCTTGTCAAATTTTGACTTACGACAGATTTTACGTTCCTTCACACCAAAAAAATCGATTTTTTTTTTGACAGAGATCAAATCTTTCGAATCCGTATTTGGAGAGGGATTTACATGTATACCAAATACGCACACTAAAATCCCTAGTGTGTAAAGGAAATCGACATTAGTTTTTTATTTTACGAATTTTTTATTCTTTATTTTTATTTTTAAGTTCTGCCAAAATAACACTCTGAAAGTCCATTTTTATATTTTTAGTTTTTCATACTAGTAAAAATTTGCCCTACATGGCAAAAGACTTTTGAAAATTTTCAAACTTTCAGCGCTTATTTTTTCATGGACTTACTTCGTCGCTAAGCGATCGACTGAGAAATTAAAATAGATTTGATTACAGAGCGACGACGACGTCGCTCTGTCGCCTAAAAAAATCGCAAGTCGCTCAGGGTTGGTGTGGCCACCTCCATACAATTTCATGTGTTTTAATTTTTTGCGTCGCTCAGTGACTCGTCCCTCAGTGCGCGGCCATGGCCTTACGAGTATACATAAATAAAAAACATAGTTAAAGCTACTTTTTATACACAATACACATCCAGAGAACAGACTCAAGAAAAGCTTTTATATCAAAAATAAATTCGTTCACATTTAACATGTCATACTTTTCAGATTCAAGATACTTTGTTATTTAAAATTGTGCAGAACAAACAGCCATCTGCTTTATCGTCTAGTAAAACATACCAAATCAGAAAGCAAAGTTTGCGGCACTTCACCCTTTTACAGGAACAAACTCAGGTGATTTTCGACTGACATTAAACTGCGAGAATCGCACTGGACGAATATCCAAATATGTAACTCTACCAATAAACAGTATCTAAACAGGATTGATTTAAGAATAATCTTTATTCCAAGCTGATCAGACTCGGGGTACTAGGTTTCCTATTACTTAATACGAAATAAACGGCAAGCTAAGGATAAAGATAAAACCAGAAGGAAGTTAGAAAAAATTTGCAAAAGGAAACCAAAACAAAAACAAGACAGAAAAATAAGCTGCCGAATCTCAGTCGTAAGAAAAAACGAGTATCGTCAAACTTAAACAATTCTCGTTTTACATAATCGCATTTTAACAAAAACAATATAATTTCAAGGATCATCGTTTTACATAAAACATTTATCTATATACATACATAAAAATCAATTGCTGTTCGTTTAAAAAAAAACTAAATTTGGTGGTGCAACAGCTCGAAGTGAACCAGGACCAAGTGACTTACAACTCTCAACCACTCCTGTGTGCGTGTTTCCAGGAACGGATTGGACCTACAATTTTCTGCCAATTCCGAACGACTAATGAGCTGCACTTTCCAAGACAAGAGATACTCTTGGAGGATTTGTCAATTCCTCGCTGTTCGTTTATCTCGTTAAAATTCGAGAATTGCTGGACCGATCTTGCTAATTTTGATCTTGAAATATTTGTGGAAGTTTAGGGAAGGTTTAAATCTTGAGAAACATAAATAATAAGCAACGGAAAATACTAAAAACGGAAATTTAATTTTCCAATTCAAAATGTTCCTAGCTGTGAAAATATTTGATGTCTTTACAATACAAATTACTGCAAAATTTACAATATATCAATACAATAGTATTGAGTATTGATCATGATAGAAGATTTGTGTTTATTGCTGGTAAATAAAGTATTGTCGTGTTTGGGCATGAAAGCACCCAATCGTCCTATGCGCGAAGCATTTAACCAAACAGAACAACAATACAATACTGAAGTATTGGCCGAAACAGTTCGTTCAAATGTTCCTCAACAAATTGACCATCATTTCTCAACGGACCCAGATAACACATCAGTCAATCTCTGCTTTCAAATTCTTACAACTATTGATAGTTATCATGCACCCTTGTTACTTACGTTCTACCATAACTCGTACCTAGAAAGTATACCCACTTCACATCCTATTTTGTATGATTTTCATAAAGCCCAATTCTCCCAAATAACGATTTTGAAAATATGTCTGTTGAAGAAGTCACTCACATTTTTTATAATGAATTACACTATTCAATTTCGTTATTTGTCCCTTCGTACCGACGCGACGTAGAGTTTCTCCTTCATCCCCGCCTTGGTATAATCGTAGACTACGTTCGATGCGTAACCAAAGGAACAAGCTTTGGGAAATTTTCCTATGCTCTCAATGCCCAAATTACCACTCAAAGCACCTTGGTGCTTATCTTCAATTCAACGAACTTTACAATTTTCTCTACCAACAATATTTACATAAAACCCAAACTAACATGATCAATGTTCCCAAATCCTTCTTTCAGTTCGTTAATTACAAAAGAAAGTCAGATGGGTATCCATCCTCTTTGTCTTTCAATAGTGAAACCTCCAATGATATTCTAACTATAGCTAATTACTTTGCATCATATTTTCAGGATTCATTCTCCATGGATTCTTTTAAACCAGATTGGATCTATTTTGAATATTTACCGAATTTGGCTGGGTCCATTCTTTACTGCTTGCATTGTTCCATCGGCCATTGAAAACAAATTTTCTCAACTTAATGATGAGTTCACTCCGAGCCTTGATGGTCTTCCTGCCATTTTCCTAAAAAAATGTTCTTCCTCTCTTCAAATCCTCTATCAAAAATTTTTTATTTATCCTTATCTCAGGTAGCATTTCCCAAGATATGGGAAACATATTTCATAACACCAATTCACAAGAAAGGCCCGAAAGGTGACGTGAAAAAATATCGACCAATTGCTGAACTTTCACATATCCCAAAAATTTTTGGAAGCATTTTATATGAACTCCTTGGTTTCCGCTGCAAGTCCTTAATAACCCCAGCACAGTATGTTTTCTTAAAAAGCAGATCCACAAACCTTGTAGAATTCGTTGCATTCACTCTAAGAGCCTTAAAAAACAGGAACGAAGTTGATATGGTCTCCACTGACTTTAGCAAAGCTTTCGACAAAATTTCTCACAGCCTCATAGTCTGTAAACTATCCTCTTTAGGTTTTGAATCTTTTTTCCTGCAATGGATTACTTCTTACCTAGAGAATCGTGAATATTGTGTCCGGTTCAGATCCGCACTTTCCAATCCTATTCTAGCCACTTCCGGTGTCCCAAAGGTAGTCATTTAGGCCCTTTTATCTTTGTCCTTATAATTAACGACATTGACATGGTCATTAAACATTGTCAAATATCCGCTTACGCTGATGATAAGAAATTTTACAAAATCATCGCAACACCTGAAGACCTATCTCTCTTCCAAATAGATCTCGAGAGTTTCTCAACCTGGTGTACCAACAATTATTGCTTAGAGCTTAACATTATGCGTCTCAAGTTTGGTCTCCATATCAAGCTATACATATATCAAGAATAGAAGGCATCCAACGACGAATCCCTCGTTTTGTACTTCAATGCCTTCCGTGGGATAATCCTTTGATCTCACCCCCTTATCGTGACCGCCGCCAACTGTTAAACCTCAACTCATTACAGGAACGAAGAGAAATTGCTCACATACTTGTCATACATCCGCTTCTCTCTGGTTCAGTTGACGGCTCCTCTCTCTACAACTGGGTTTCTTTCAATACTAACACCCGTAACCTGAGAAACCATCGCCATTTCTATATTTTCTATCACACCACACCTCCTATGGCCTTAATGAACCTCTGACCCGTATGCTCCGGTTGGTCAATAATTTGAATCCAAATTCATTTGATTTCAATATCAGTACCTACAACCTCAAACTCCTTTTATCCCACCCCACTCTTAGTTATAAGCTTAGATTTAAGTTAGTTTTAAAGTTATACTTATGCTTGAATTAAGCTAAATAAATGGAGGTTAAGCCCCCGCTAAAATTAACCGGAATAGTTTGAAGATTCCGATATTTTTTGAAGCACTATCCTGTGTTTTATTACTGTCTAAGGTGGCCATATTGCTTTGGTGAAATCTGTCAAATGCTTTGTTTATTATTCAGTTACAGCATGTTCAAAGGATAAAACTTTATTATCAAAATGAGTTTTCGTTAGTGAAAATGGTGCGTCTGTTGCGCCCATGTTACGTAGACAACATTCGTACGCGATGGTGCGGGGAAATAAGTCCACTGAGGGACTAAGTTCTCACTTGAGGTGGGAAATAAGTCCACTGAGGGACTCAGTTCTCACTTAATGGGAACGAAATCCACTTTACTAAAGTGGTCTTTGTTCCCATGCAAGGTGGGAAATTCGTTACAAAAAAGTGAGAACTGAGTCCCTCAGTGGACTTAGTTCCAGTGGACTTATTTCCCACGTCAAGTGAGAACTTAGTCGCTCAGTGGACTTAGTTCCCGTGCACTTATTTCCCTGCACCTGGTTCGTGAAAGTGTACATAGTGCAGAATCCGAGGCAATTGATTCCCCACAGTGCACAAGAATTCAGCGTTTCAAAGAATTCAGCTTGGTGAATTTTGCGTCGCGGCTACACCCTACACCCGTAGATGATCCAACTGGGCCTTGGAACGTTTTAAAGAGGACTCCAGTTTTGGCCGGAAAATCAACTTTTCCGACGAGGCGAATATATGGGATGAAATCAACCCCCACGAGATTTATAAAGTGACAATGCGTCCTCACGAAGTTACCCTTTGGTAGGGATCTTGGACCAGCTGCGCCATTGGTACGTACTTTTTCGAGAACAACGTTGGTGAGGCGGTCAATGAAGAGCGCTACAAAATGATGACAACCAATTTCTTATGGCCCAAATTAAACCATTTGTATGAACCTTAACGACGTATGTATATCTATGCATGTAGGAAGGTGTACGTCTGAAAAGTGCGAGCTACAGAAATATTTTTGTTTGATTTTGAAAAGTTGTTATTTTTGTTGTTTTCTTAAACAAAGAATGTAATTGAAGTTTGCAATGTACATACAGCATTTTATTCATACACATTTAAATGAACTCAATAGTAAATAGGTTAAGTATAACAAAAAAACGATTGTACATAGTCGTAGAAAATTCACACGCCTAAGATACGGCAACGATTGAAAATGTGTTCTTGAGACCAATTACTCGTAGTTAATTGGCCCCTTTAAATTTCCCAGTTTTGATCGTTGGAGGCTGAAAAATCATTTCTGATACTCCACAACCCTCTGGTGTCTCATTTCGTATTACCTTCCAATAAAAAACTTGTAATTGAGAAACAGATAATGTTCGTCATTTTCTATTTGGTTGGATGATGAATCTCCAATGTCAAAAATTAATTATTTGAATACACAAACCTGCTAACAAAACCATGACTGGTTATTGAATGAAGAATTCGTCCCGAGCCCGACATCAGCTTGAAATGTAAAGAAATTGCTGCGGATCGCATTAACCAAAATTGATGATGTCAGACATTCCATATTCCATTTCCAACGCGAATCCAGAACTAATACTGTAGTCTCCTTCATGTGTGCTTACTGTCGTGGAGTCTAGAAATAGAGAAACATTTATTTAAACTGACCATTGTTTTGGTTCTTCTCCGGTTTCCGCAAGTGGGTACTAACAGTTATCAATTTAAAAAAAACTATCAATTTATGTTGGTAATTAAGCGTTCTTTGAGTATTGCTATGAATAACTAATAATTTCTTTCAAACAATCCAAAAAGGCATATGTAAATGGATTATAAGCTGGACAAATAAATATTCGTACGTACATATTTCACTGATTTTGCTGTGTAATAATAAAAAATTACCATGCTGTTTTTGCTTTTGTTGCTCTGTTACTACAGTATTATACAAAAAATAAGAAACTATGTTGAGTAATTATTTGCACAGTTGAATCCAGGAATTTGTGTCGGGTGTTGATACAAATGTCATGTATTAAATATTTGATCAAGTTGCATCGAGTTCCACTTTAACGTAAATACAACAATATCGACGAGTCAATAGTGCTAAATTGCTTCAAAACTTTGTATGAATTACAAATGAGTAATGGTGGTTAATTTTTTTTGCATGATTCATAGCAGCTATTAGTTTATACACTGGATTATGTAATACGATACCTGAGATAAATATTAATAAACATTTTGCGATGTGGGTACCCATTGTCCACGTCAGATGGTATCAAAATGCATCTTACTAACTAGCAATTTGTTAATCTTTTAAAAATTTACTAGCTCTTCGAAAATTTTAAACCCTTTTTTCGTTTTACTAACTGGTAAATTACTAATTGCCTTTTATTAAAAACGGTGCATCTGAACAACGATGAAATTTGGCAAAGCGGTAAGGTTTAAATTGCATACAAAGAAAAAAAATATAAAATTTGAAGTTTTCCATTCAGGGGCGTGGTATCCGCCCACTTCCTAAGAACTGTTGTAAATTATATATGGCACACTTCCGACTGCAGTAGACCAATGAAATTTGGTAGAACGGTAGGGTATCTTGCCAGGACAAGAAGAAACAATTGTGCAATTCAAAACAACCAATAACAAAAAGAAAATATAGATACCAAAAGAAATAGGAAGTTATAAACCAAGGTGATTTTAGGAGGTAGAGTCCACCCACCTATCTTTCCGTATCTTTCGAGATCTTGACATGGCAAAATATTAAAATCTTTGCAAAAAAGAGTGAGATCAGACCAAAAACATAAATGTTAAAAAAAGAAAGTTCTTCTATACAAAAGCCTTTATGTAACAAGTCAGTCGTGAAAAGTACTGAGATCTAAAAGTACGCCAAGTTCTTACTTCATGAAGGTTTAATACCGGATATTTAAAGTAGAATAATATTAAAACAGCTACAATGTAATAGAGAAATTTTATTATTTAATGATTACTGACTAAAATTTTATGGGCTTACTTGGAAAGTTTTTTTATATGCCCAATTCGAAAGGTTTTAAAAATTTGATCAGTGAACCCATCAGTTTTTGGTCTGATAGTACTATCAAGAAGACGAACGATTGTGGCGACATCTTAAGCATATGGACAGTACTTACTATATTTGTCTCTGCTAAATTTAAAAATAAAATATCCTCTTTTTTTACTACTTACTTGTTTTGTATCTTATACTGCTCTGTACTGTAAAATCGTAATTTTAGCGCCACCACAAGGATAGCGTTCGCAATACAAAATCACGCTGCATGATAATACTATAAGTTATATATACAAGGCTTATACATTGTAACGAAGCGTTCCATGCTCCTACCAATACTGAACACAATGGGTGATATAATTCACCATGACTAAGCAGCCGCCGCCGCAGCACCGACCGACGACACCATGCAACGCCGCAGCTACCAACGACACCAGTTACCTCGCTGAGATAAAGGGATTTTATACCCTGTCATAATACAATATGCAGTCACTATAAGATTATGACGTCACAGTTGGTTGAGCACATTGGGTGATTTACATTCGACCAGTATATAATTCACACCCAGTTTTTATGAAAAATATAACAAGAGGACCTCCTTTTGGGAAGGAAAGTCACTTGTTTGCTACGGTCGAAGCTGACGAGCTAGATTATAGCTACGAGTCGTCTGAAATTGTCCGGCAATTTCGTTCCATCAGCTTGGTTCGAAGAATAAAACGTCCTTGTGCCTACCAGGGCCTTAAACTGCCGATCTTGTGCCTACCAGGGCCTTAAACTGCTGATCTTGTGCCTACCAGGGCCTTAAACTGCTGATCTTGTGCCTACCAGGGCCTTAAACTGCTGATCTTGTGCCTACCAGGGCCTTAAACTGCTGATCTTGTGCCTACCAGGGCCTTAAACTGCCGATCTTGTGCCTACCAGGGCCTTAAACTGCTGATCTTGTGCCTACCAGGGCCTTAAACTGCTGATCTTGTGCCTACCAGGGCCTTAAACTGCTGATCTTGTGCCTACCAGGGCCTTAAACTGCTGATCTTGTGCCTACCAGGGCCTTAAACTGCTGATCTTGTGCCTACCAGGGCCTTAAACTGTTGATCTTGTAAGCGCCAGGAGCGTAGTCCATAGCCCGTATTTATAAAAGAGGGGCCCGATACCGAATGCCAGTTGACGAAGGAACCAGATGCCAGAATAAAGCTTTTTAGAGGAAACCAGCAGGACCCCAATACAAGAAGAATAACCGATGTTACCAGATACACCAGGCAGGGTGTAATTAATTGAAGTCAAGAATATTTAAGTTGTTATATGAAGTTAAGATTTGTTTTTAATAAAGATTTTGTATAAAGGTTCTAAAGACCTTCCTACTGAAGTTTCGTGTTTTCTTCAGAACGACCCTGGAAATCCGGCGTGCAAAACCTCGGCTGGAAAGCAAAAAGCACATCACAAATTGGCGCCCGAGCAGGGACCTATAAGGTCCATCCCCGTAAAATACAAAATCGAAAAACATTCATATAACAAACAGACCGCAACGAAGATCCAGCTCATCATGTCCGAAAGCGAAGAGGAGTTCGATGTCTTCGCCAGTTTAGGAGCAATCTACCTTCTGAGAAAGCAGGAGCTAGTGGATCGAATGAGTCAATTAGGACTCGATACCGAAGGCTCTATAGCCGTTTTAAGAGCGCGACTCAGCGCTTACGTAAAGTCTCAAAGACAGAGAAAGTCTACACAGAACTTATGCGCAGAAATCGAGAAAGCAACGATTGAAAGGGAATATAAAGAGGAAGATATGGTTACCGCACCAGGGAATACCAGAAGTGGTGAAAAATATACGGAAATATTTTTCCAAGTACCACCGATTACACGTTCAGTTCCCAATATGCAAGGCGCAGGTCAATTTATATCTAAGCCGCCCGAGTCACACCCTGTATTTACTTCCGAGCCAGGGGCCAGTAACCTCCAAACGCATCATGAAGCGCAGCTTACAAACAGGTCAGCTGGAAGACTTGTACTCAGCCATGAAGCAGAGGTTATGAATACGGTTAGAAAATGGGGATTAAAGTTTGACTCATCAGGCAATGCATTGGAATTTATAGAACGACTCGAGGAATTAACATGTTGCTACGATATCCGACCCACCGATGTGCTGAGAGCACTCCCAGAGGTTTTTAGAGGAACAGCTCTTGAGTGGTTCCGCATAAACCGCTATAGGTTAAAGACATGGGAAGATTTTCACAGGATTTTCCTTCAACATTTCCTGCCCGCCCGTTTTATTCACAAGTTGGAGGACGAAATCATGCGAAGACGACAAGGTACAAGAGAATAGGCTAAAGATTTTATCCAGGCCACTCAATACCTAATACATAAACACCCCCGTATGAGTTTAGAGGAAAGCGTAGATCGAATCTACGACAGTTTACGTCCGGAATATCATATGTATATCAAAAGACGGGATTTTGAAACTCTTGACGAGCTTATGAAGCTAGCAGAAGAGTACGAATATATACAAAGTGAAGACCGAAACCGTCAGCAGACAATTCCACGACCTTTGTTTGGGCATAATAGAATGCCACCACCAAATGGAATGGCATCACGTAACCGTCCAGCGGCGCCACAAGTATCTTGTGAACGCAACAATTGGAACCGACCAACTACGTCCTCTGCTCAGTATGATAGGGCAACGCATTGTTGGAATTGTAAGCAACGAGGACATAATAAGAATCAATGTCGTCGCCCCTACCGTATGTTTTGTTCATACTGCGGCGAAGATGGTCGACGAACCGAAGATTGTTCATGCCATCCACACCGTGTCACAATGCTCTGCGACAGGCGCAGTATTATAGAGACGAGCCAAGTTAAACAAACAATAGTAGACGTGGAGAGCGTCGAAGATGTGTCCGAAGGAATAAAAGGAGTAATAACCGACAAAAACGTAACGCACCCTGTGAAACCTCGCAATTCAGAGGAGAAGACTGACCCGTGGGTGTCTGTTCGAAAGGAAGTCATGAAATAAGAAGATAGTCATCCACAGCCTGTTATACAGAGCGACTTAGTCACTATGACCACTAGTCAAGAGGATTGGACTGAAAAACGCGCCAGACAAGTGCTGCAAAAACCAGAATGTTACCCGGAATATCGAGTGAATGATGACCGTCTATTCCGGAGATTTGCAGTACCCAAATTATCGGATCACGAAAAGGATTGGAAGCTATGCGTTCCTACTGCTGAGAGAAGCAGAATTATTTTTGAAAGCCACGACGTGGCCACCGCCGGTCATTTGGGCATCGCCAAGACGGCGTCCAGAGTTATGAAGTTGTATTATTGGCCAGGAATGTATCGAGATATATCAAAGTATGTGAGCAGGTGCCAGACATGCAGGGAATTTAAGGCATCTCAGCGAAAGCCGAGTGGGCTCATGCACACCAAAATAGCCGAAGGACACTACAACTTACGGAGAAGAGCATGGAAGCCAGGCATAAGTGAGGATGTAATTAAGAAGGCGAGAACACCCCCTGCAGCCGGAAGACATTTTACTGTGAATTGCGCAATTAGTCAACCGCTAGCAGTCGAGCAAGCTACAATGATGTCACAGTCACAGGGTGTCGACAAGGATTTCATAACGATCAGCGACGACGAAAGTGTCCATCCGTGGAAACGCCAACCGACCAGACCAGCAAGAAAGAAGCCAGTGATAAGATCCGTGGTATTTCCGCCAGATTTGCCGAGTACTAGCCACGCAGCACGCCAAAAACAAGAAAAGGCGAAATTAGCAACCGCTGTGACGCGTTCGCCTCTAGTAAAGGCCAAACTAGAAGGTAAAACAAAGATCGCGAACAAAAACACATCAGCAAAGTCAGGAGCCGCAAAACCGAGAGAGCGATACCTGCCACCAACGCCCGGTAGAGTAATGGCCCCAACTTCTCAGAGAAATTTCAGTGCTATACCAGTGCACGTCACTACACACTCGATCCACTCAAAAGTGCGCACAACCGAACCCGCAATTAGCACCAGTCAGCAAAAAAGAAGAGTCCATAAGACGGAGCCTGTAGATCCTTTCATTGACATCAAAATAGTAGAGCATCGACTGTACAACCCGAAATACCGACGCCAACATTTTTACATGCAACGGACGTGCGGTAAGATTGACGTCCGCATAATAAAACCAGGCGTAGCCATTTTAAGTTATGGCGAGCAGCAAAAGAGGGTGCCGTTCCCCTACAAGAAGTAAGGCCAAAATCGAGACGAAAGAAGTCGAATTTTTGTTTTTAAAGTTTTTTTTTAAAAAAATGAGTTTATGTTAAGTTTATTAAGATTTTAATAAGAGAGTTACCTAGTTACTTCGAGTAATTGAGGTTGTTTTGGAAAACGAAAAAAAAGGAAAATTAAGTTAAATAAGAAAGTAAGAATAATTAAATAAGAAGAAAATAAGGAAACGAAAACGAAAAAAAAAATAATAAAAAAAAAAAAAAAAGAATTTCAAGAAAAAAAATATAATATACCGAAAGAAAAATAAAGAAAGCAAGAAAAGTAAAGAAATAATAAAAGAAATGAAATATAGAAAATAAGTTTAGAAAAAAGGAGAAATTCCATCGAAGACAAGAAGAAAATGAATTTAGATAGAAGGAGAAATTCTATTAAAGACGAGAAGGTTCTCGTCTCCGAAGGGGGAGTAGTATGTAACGAAGCGTTCCATGCTCCTACCAATACTGAACACAATGGGTGATATAATTCACCATGACTAAGCAGCCGCCGCCGCAGCACCGACCGACGACACCATGCAACGCCGCAGCTACCAACGACACCAGTTACCTCGCTGAGATAAAGGGATTTTATACCTTGTCATAATACAATATGCAGTCACTATAAGATTATGACGTCACAGTTGGTTGAGCACATTGGGTGATTTACATTCGACCAGTATATAATTCACACCCAGTTTTTATGAAAAATATAACAAGAGGACCTCCTTTTGGGAAGGAAAGTCACTTGTTTGCTACAGTCGAAGCTGACGAGCTAGATTATAGCTACGAGTCGTCTGAAATTGTCCGGCAATTTCGTTCCATCAGCTTGGTTCGAAGAATAAAACGTCCTTGTGCCTACCAGGGCCTTAAACTGCCGATCTTGTGCCTACCAGGGCCTTAAACTGCTGATCTTGTGCCTACCAGGGCCTTAAACTGCTGATCTTGTGCCTACCAGGGCCTTAAACTGCTGATCTTGTGCCTACCAGGGCCTTAAACTGCTGATCTTGTGCCTACCAGGGCCTTAAACTGCCGATCTTGTGCCTACCAGGGCCTTAAACTGCTGATCTTGTGCCTACCAGGGCCTTAAACTGCTGATCTTGTGCCTACCAGGGCCTTAAACTGCTGATCTTGTGCCTACCAGGGCCTTAAACTGCTGATCTTGTGCCTACCAGGGCCTTAAACTGCTGATCTTGTGCCTACCAGGGCCTTAAACTGTTGATCTTGTAAGCGCCAGGAGCGTAGTCCATAGCCCGTATTTATAAAAGAGGGGCCCGATACCGAATGCCAGTTGACGAAGGAACCAGATGCCAGAATAAAGCTTTTTAGAGGAAACCAGCAGGACCCCAATACAAGAAGAATAACCGATGTTACCAGATACACCAGGCAGGGTGTAATTAATTGAAGTCAAGAATATTTAAGTTGTTATATGAAGTTAAGATTTGTTTTTAATAAAGATTTTGTATAAAGGTTCTAAAGACCTTCCTACTGAAGTTTCGTGTTTTCTTCAGAACGACCCTGGAAATCCGGCGAGCAAAACCTCGGCTGGAAAGCAAAAAGCACATCACAACATACATACATACGTATGTATTAACTTTGGAGTTTCTATTTGTTTATTTTTTATAACTTACCTGATCTGTTATTTTTATTTATAGAAGTACGATGCCTAAGAGTTTCTTACAATATATAGGTAAAGTACGTAATAGTTGCATCAATAGAAACATATTTTCACACATTTCCTTAAAGAATGCGGTATGTAATATTATATTGCATTTAAATTTATGGTTTTATTAGTAAGAGCAAACAATCCCATTAATTATGGAGCAAAACGTCGTTCAAGCGGATGGTCGTGCGTGAAATGTTGAGCTGTTAAGATCGATGGCGGGTTGATTTTCGTGAATTGAGTCCCTCATTCTCGACTACGACAGCCACATTCTTGTCTGTGGGCACCGTACGACGGCGACGGGTGTTGTATATAAGTCAATAACAATTTCTAGTCACAGTAAAAGTATTCTTTATTAGACTTGATATTGATACTTACAATGACAAAGTGTGACTGACTATACTTAAACTAACTTACTAACTAATTAACCTAGAAGAGTGAGAGAGACATATAATTAATACAACATCTCCCTTTTTTGAGAATAAAAACAAACTATAGGAATTCATTACACAGTTTGTTGTTATTCTTAAACTTAATATAATAAAAAGAATATTTAATTGAACTGAAAAATAAACTTAACTAGCTTCAAAAACTCAACAAAATTTATTCAATTATAATTCAATTATAGTTTAAGTTTTTTTTTTTTTTTTTTTTTTTTTTATATATTCATGAAAATTAAAATTTTTTTTTTTTTTACATACATACATATTATGCTATATTTTTATAAATATTTTTCATTATTAAAGTAAAAAGTAAAACATGAAATAAATAATTACTATTTTATTTAAATCGCAAGAGTGATTATAGCAAATCAATTTCGATAATTTCAATTATTTGATGTGGTCTCTGGGATATGTAAATTTCTTAGGCGGAGTTGTTTTCCTGCCAAACCTAGTTGTGCTTGAGGAACGCAGAATTTCCTCTGTGAATGAGGTTTCCTCAACTCAACCTCATTCAGAGCAGGAGTTGGATTTAATGTTTCTTCAGATTTTGTGTTCATTATGTGTTGCCTATTTCGTCTATAAGTGTTACCTTGGCTATCTTCAATAATATAAGACTTAGGCTCTTGGCATTTATTTATAATTATACCAGGAGTCCAATACGACATAGGAGTTTTCTTATAGAGTACTTTTTGTCCTTCAATTAATGGTTTTAGAGATTTGGAAGTTTTATCATAAAGAACCTTTGACTTGTAATTTTTATTTTTTAATTCTTTTTCGACTTTTTTACAGTTTACTGGTTTTGGAAGATAGTTTTTTGACATTGCAGGTATTTTGGTTCGAAGCTTTCGCGACATAAGAAGTTCTGAGGGTGAAGGAAGGTTGCCTTTGGATATTGTCCTATAATGTAACAAAGATACATACGGATCTGTACCTGATTCTTTACACTTTATCAAAAGTTTTTTAATGGTTTGTATTGAGCGTTCCGCTAAACCATTAGAACGTGGAAGATAAGGACTTGAAGTGATATGCTCGATTTGCCAATCTTGACACAAATTTTTGAAATTTTCAGAGTTAAAGGGAGGACCGTTATCTGAAATCATTATTTGAGGAATACCGTGACGGGCAAAAATAGCTTTGAGCTTATTTACGACGAACTGACTGCTATAACCAGAGCTTAAGTTTTCAATTTCTATATATTTTGACCAATAGTCAACCACAAGCAAATATATTTGCTTGTTAAATTCAAACAAATCTGTACCAACTTTGTACCAGGGAATTGGTTGAATTTCATGTGGTTGTAAAGGTTCCTTGGGCTGAGATGAACGATAGCGCATGCATGGTTCACAATCGGTTACTATGTTCTGAATATCATTGTTAATATTTGGCCAAAAAATGATGTCTTTGGCGAGGCTTTGACACCTTTGAATACCTAAATGTCCTTCATGAATAAGTTTCAAAACTTCATTTCTAATGGAAGAAGGAATAACTATACGATTTGACTTTAACAAAATATCATCAATCACATGCAACTCATCTTTGATCTTATAATAAGGCATGCACTCTCTAATAACAGATTTTTTATCTTTAGGCCAACCCATTTTTATGTATTTTTTAACTTTTGAAAGAACATCGTCATTATTACTAGCTTCTTTGATTTTTTGTAACCTTTCTTGTGAAACAGACAACATTGAAATTAATAAATTGCAATGCAGAGTTAAATCATTGTCAAACTCAGTTAGTGTTTCTTCTGACAATGGTGCTTTGGAAAGGGTGTCAGCGGTATACATATATTTCCCAGGCTTGTAAACTACCTGCAAATCATAAGACTGTAAACGAAGCATAAATCTTTGAAGACGGGCGGGGACTTTATATAATGCTCTTGTAAACAATGGAACGAGCGGTTTATGATCAGTCTCAACAATGATACGCTTTCCATAAACATATTGATGGAATTTGATACACCCAAATAGAATGGCAAATAGCTCTTTCTCAATTTGAGCATAATTTTGTTGACTCGATGTCAGAGTAGCTGAAGCATAAGCTATTGGGCTATTATCGTGCGATATCACTGCACCTACCGCAACTTTTGACGCATCAACTGAGAGTGTTATAATTTTGTTCGGGTCATAAAAAGTTAAAATTGGAGCAGTTGAAATAAGTTTTTTAAGCATGTTAAATTCTTTTTCATGAGCGTCGTTGCAATGCCATGCTACATCTTTCTTTAAAAGTTGACGAAGATTACTATTTTGAACAGACAAGTCTTCTACAAAACTACCTAAATAGGTAACCATGCCTAAAAATCTTTGCAATTCACAGACAGACGTAGGACGGGACATTTCACAAATGGCTTTGACTTTTGAGTCATCTGGACGGACACCATGCTGATTAAAAACATAGCCAATAAACTTGACTTCATTTAGACAAATTTTAGATTTTTCTTTATTAAATTTTAGACCAATCTCACGAGCTCTTTGTAAAACTTTTTGTAATATTATATTATGTTCTTCTAACGTAGTGGCATGCAAAAAAAAATCATCAATGTAAATTTCGACACCTTCTATATCACTAAAATGTTTTATCATTTCAGCATGAAAGATTTCGGGTGCTGCGTTGATTCCAAAAGGAAGACGCAAGAAACGATATCTTCCAAATGGAGTAATAAATGTACACAATTTAGAAGATTCGTCATCTAATGGAATAACCCAGAATCCTGAATTTGCATCTAACGTGGTGAAATATTTTGAACCACTTAATTTGGATTTTATCTCGTCAATATTAGGAAAAACAAAATGCGCTCTGAGAATGGCTTTGTTTAAATTTCTTGGGTCAAGACAAATTCTTAATTTTCCATTTGCTTTTTTGACCAAAACTATTGAATTGACCCACTCTGTAGGTTCTTCGACTTTAAGTATCACTTTTAAATGTTCCATACGGTCTAATTCTTCTTTAAGCAAATCTTTAAGAGCGAACGGAATTTTACGCGGGCAATCGATTGTTGGAGTTATATTTGTTTGAAGTTTCAAATGACATTTATTTTTTAATAACCCTAGACCACTAAAAACTTCACTATAATTTTCTAAAATTGATTTGCAACTAACACTTTTTGAAGAATTTATATCTAATACATTTTTAGAATAAGCTGAAAATTTAGAATTAGATTTATTTTTTATTCCCGTGGGTAGGTGTTGAAATCTTCAAAAGATTCTATGAGGACCGAAAAACGCGCGCTCATAGATATGTGGGACTCTCCCGACCAACAACTCTGCCCCCATAAAGCCTTACGGAAGGTAAGACTCTATGCAAGCAGACCGTTAATCAGGCCGACCGCACTAAAACCACCTCCTCCTCCCGATTGCAACTAAGTTCATATGGAACTTATCTAGCAATTTATCTTTCTCGAAGTTAAGTAACGTGTTGTAGGCAACTTTCCGGTGAAAGTTCCTACTGGTTTAATTATAAGCTAGTTGAATAGCTTCTTTCTATTTTAAGCGATGATTTAAATATACATAATACAGTACAATAATTTCACCGTACTAGATCGGAAGGTTTGGTCCTTCTCAAACGTCGTACTAAATTTGTTTCGTCAAGAATTTCTAAGATTGTTCTATTGGTATGTTCAACTAAACGCTTTCTATGCCTTTGCGAAAAAGTTTTTATTTCTTCGCGAACCGTGGGGATTCCAAGATCCCTGTGAAGATCTTCGTTTCTAATATACCACGGCGCATTTACAAAGGACCTTAATAATTTGTTTTCAAAAGTTTGTAGACTATTTAGATTTGTATCGTGGGTACAACCCCAGAGTTGAATACCATATGTCCAGACAGGCTTAAGTACCTGTTTGTAAACTAATAATTTGTTTTCGATACTAAGTTTAGAATGTCGTCCGAGTAACCAGTACATTTCCCTTAGTTTAATATTTAATTGATCACATTTATTTTTAACATGTGACTTCCATTTTAATTTCGCGTCAAGAGTCATCCCGAGATATTTTGCCTCATTTGCAAATGGAACTTGAGTTGTATTAATAAAGACTGGTAATCTATTAATTTTCTTATAAGTAAAGTCCACGTGGACTGACTTAAATTCGTTAAGCGCTATTCGCCATTTGTTTGTCCATTCATTGACATTGTTAAGAGCATTTTGCAATTTACATGTCGATTCGTTAGCCGTTTTGCCTACTGCAAGTATTGCGGTATCGTCTGCAAAAGTAGCTACAATTGTATTGTCTGTTTGGGGTATGTCGCGTGTAAATAAAAGGTATAAAATGGGACCTAGAACACTACCTTGTGGTACCCCAGCCACTATTTCTTTAAAATCTGAATAATCATTTCCGTGCCTAACGCGGAAAATTCTTTTCTCTAGATATTCTCTAAGAATGTTGTATAGTCCTTCAGATAGGACTTGTCTCAATTTGTATTTGAGGCCTTCGTGCCACACTTTGTCAAAAGCTTGAGACACATCTAAAAAGACCGCTGAACAAATTTTATTTTCTTCAAAGGCTTTCTCGATGACATCGGTGATTCTATGCACTTGATCAATCGTCGAGTGCTTACTTCTAAAACCGAACTGGTGTTCAGGTATAAGACCCTTTTCTTCTATTATGGGCTGAAGACGCTGAAGAAATATTCTCTCAAAGACCTTCGACACTACAGGAAGAAGTGAAATGGGCCTGTACGATTTCTTTTCATGTGATGGTTTGCCAGGTTTTAAGACCATTATTACTTCTGCGACTTTCCATTGATTTGGAACATATTCTAACCTTAGAGTGGCGTTCATTATGTAAAGGAGGTTTACTAAACCTTTCCGTGGGAGCATTTTAAGAATTTCCGCAGTAATTAAGTCGTATCCTGGTGCTTTTTTTGACTTCAGTTTCTTAATTTCTTTGCTTAATTCGGCAAGCGTAACATTTCTTGTGATGGAGCTTTCATTTGAATTTATATTCACACTTATATCATCATTCAATGCTTGCCCATTGAACGGCTTAAATGTTTCCTCTAGGTAATCAGCGAAAACGTTTGCTTTCTCTTTATCGCTTCTTGCCCATTCATTTTGGTCTTTCATAATCGGGGGTGCTGGAAGCTTTGGTTTTTTCGTAGCTTTTATCGCTTTCCATAGAGAATAATTAGATTCTTTACCTGCCGTCAAGTTTTCAAGGTAATTTCCAGCTTCGCGGTTTTTAAAATCTGATATCAACTTTTTAAGCAAATTACTGAGGTGATTTAAATTAGCTTTGTGTTGGGGAGCACGAGTTTGTTGCCATTTTTTGCGCGCTTTTCGCTTGTCTTTAAGTACCTCTTTTATCTCTTGGGGATATTTAGCTTCTCTATAGCCTGACATTTGTCTTTGGTAAGGAGTATTGTTCCATGCGGCTTTTTGAACAATATGCACAAAATTATCTACCGCTTCTTCAAGCTCAAGAGGTGTTTGTAGTGATACCCTTAATTCAACATTATCTTCAATATCTTTCTTAAAACCTTCCCAGTTAGTTTTACCGTTTGTTAACCTAGGTGGTGTTTCAATTTTAACAATACTTTCGCTCATAGTGAGAATAACGGGAGAGTGGTCAGAGAAAAGATCAAAGCATTCCGTTATTTTTATTCGATTTGACGGTATTCCCCTGACTATAAAGAAATCAATCAGGTCAGGTATTTTCGAGGTATCTGTCGGCCAATAAGTTGGTTTCCCACTAGAATGAAAATCACAATTATTCTCCATACCGGCTTCATATAACGCTCGGCCCTTTTGAGAAGTGCATCTAGAACCCCAAAACGTGTGTTTGAATTAGATTTATTGATGCATGCAAGTTGGATTTCATCTACCTTATTTATTAAATTAAGTTTAATGCATGAGTTTAGACCTAGAACTGCATGACACTTCAGGTCCAAGATATGAAATGGAATAGAATATTGTTTATCTTTGTATAAACAATCCAACATTGTACAGCCGATGACGGGTAAAGGTTCTCCACTGAATGTCATAACCCGAGTTGATGATGATGTTAACTGTACAGAAGAGCAGCGTATTTGATTGAATTGGTACAGCGACATAACGTTTGCTTGTGCTCCGGTATCAATTTGGCAATCGATGACGTGGTCCATTATCTTCAGTGAGATTATCTATATGTTCTTTGGAGTTGTAATGCTTTGCTCTACATATACACTTTTAGAATTTGTTTTTTTCATTAAAACGGCACATCTTTGAAAAGTGGTTGTGTTTTTTACATGTATTACATATTACACCAATTGCAGGGCACCGGTAACGGTGGTGTTGTCCGCAGCGGGGACAATTTTTGTGTGTAGAATTTGATAAATAACTGTTAGGCTTTTGATTATATTGAGCATTTGGTTTGGATTCTTGTGTATTTTGAGCGCGACTGTAGTTGTTAGAGCGAAAATTGTTTGACTGACTATTAGAATTTCTCTTGGCGGGAAACCGCTTTATGACATTGATTGTGTTGTTTGACTCACATTGTTGTAATTGTTTTGTATGGTCTTTTGTAACTTCTAACGTTTTTGCAATATCAAGCGCTTTTTGAAGTTTTATATTACCTTCATTTAAGAGGCGCTCCTTTATGTTGGTCCAATTATTATTTAATCCGCACACAAAAATATCTCTTACCAAATCTTCTCTAATCGTGTCAAATTCACAGGAAAGACTTAAATTCTTAAGTGCCGTAACATATTCATCTATTGATTCTCCAACTCGTTGGTTCCTCGTGAAAAACTTGTGTCTCTCCATAGCAATGTTCACTTTTGGCAAGAAATAGAATTTTAACCTCTCCACAAGTTCATCGAATTTGACTGTGTCAAGATCCATATCAAATTAATGAAAAATCTCGAGAGACTCTGGACCCATGTGGTGAAGGAGTAGAGCCACCTTTCTTTGATCTGACTGAGAATCTAAACTGGAAGCACGAAGAAATATTTGGAAATGTGCATACCAATTTTTCCACGATACTGGCATATTTGTTGATTTCAAGTCCAGTGGCAAAATTGACGGCGTGAACGTCGACATATATCCTTGCGAATCATTGGCACCTTGCTTGGGCGGCGTCGCGTCGTCGGCGGTGGCATTTTTTTTTTTTTTTTTTTTTTTTTTTTTTAGTTTTTAACCTTCTTTTTTTTTTATTTTGACTTATAATCTTTCTTTTAGTTGAATTTATAGACTTTTTAATTTTTTATTTTAATGAGCACATCTGACACCATGTTGTATATAAGTCAATAACAATTTCTAGTCACAGTAAAAGTATTCTTTATTAGACTTGATATTGATACTTACAATGACAAAGTGTGACTGACTATACTTAAACTAACTTACTAACTAATTAACCTAGAAGAGTGAGAGAGACATATAATTAATACAACAACGGGGACCATGAGTGTTGTCCAGTAGCATACTTCTTTTCAAAAAGCGCACTATTTTGGCTACACAGCACTCACTTTGGAAATCAGTTTTCAATATTTTCCAACGTTGTTCAAGCGTAAGGCGACTCATTTCGTTCCGCGGAGGTATGATACTGACTTTCTGTCAAAACTTCAAGCGGAAAAAATGTGTCAATGTCAAAATAACCTATGATTTAAAATAACCCACTACATGGCCCACCCTTTATATACCAACTTTACCGGTAGTATATAAACGAACTTTTTTTTTACAGGAAGCAAGTTTGAGAGGTTATGTAATCAAGTTTTTAATTCTATGAATATTCTGTGTTAAATATGAAGATTATCTTGTTTTTAATTTCTGTGGGTGCCTCCTTAAGTATGAGAAGATCAGATCGTGCACACATTTGTATGATTACGAGTAGTATATAAAACGAAAAAAAAATTAAATCAACATTACAAAATAGGCAAATAGAAACGATAAATGTTGTCCTCAGACTGTACCTGTAAATTGGCTCTGCAAAGTGTTTGAGCTTGCTTAGGCGATTGCGTATGATTTGAAAGACTAAACTCGTAATTATTCATAAAACATGCACCTTCACCAGAGGCAACGGAAATGTTTGCTCTTGGAGTTGCCTTTGAAAATAAAAAAAGATGTATTGTTTGCTGTTAAATAGCAATGGCAGGTCACCAGACCAGTGTTAGCGGAAATCGGTGTTAATAGAGGAATGCATTTTTAAGAACAAAGTGAAATGTTTAATGTCTTCTTAAAAAAATGAAGATAGAATTTTTTAAGCATTATCTATATGTTTTTATTTAAGGTATTTTATGAAAGTAATAATGTTTGAGCACAGAAGTTTAGAACTTAAGCCTAGTACTCAGTTCAAGTGAAAATGAAAATTTCATATAAAAAAGACTGCTGGTTCACTGGCATGAAATCCGCAACGAGAGGTGAGTACTAAAATGTGGATTGGAAAAACAAATATGTTCCACAACTTTTTCCACGCTATGATTTTCATTTCTCAATGTACAATCATCAGGAAAAAGTTTAAGGCAACGTGGAAAACTGTGACATTTGTCAGTTGATTTCAATATTTTGTTTCAAAACAAAAAATTGAAAATTTATAAACAGAAAGAACGAATCAGTTTAAAAATAATTGTCATTTTTTTTTTCATTCAAAGTGAGTATCAAAAATTCACGTGGAAAAGTTTATTCTATTTTCATTTTTGTTCTTCGCGTGTAATTTGGAACGTATTTATTTTTCATTTCACGCTAGGTGAGTACTAGGCTTTAAACCAAAAAAAAAAAAGACAAAAGTCTTCCTTGATGAAAAACATTTAGTGACAGTAGCCTTTTATGACATTTAAGATGCCAGTTCCACCTAAACTATGATTTAAACCTATTATTAAAAATTATTAACAAAATGAATGATTCTTTTAGTGGAAAAAAAAAGATTATAGACTAAATCATTATTATAAGTCAAACAAAAATGACATTTCGTACAATGCCTCACATAAAATGACTTTTAACACATCAATGCATTGTTAAAGTAGTTTAATCATTAGAATAATTAAAATAATTTTATGCAGCAGGCCAAAACTAAATACTTATTTTTAAAAAAATAGTAGTTCAATCCATTAGCTTATTTTGTCACCGTTCTATATACGGCGAGATATCTACAAATTGATGCAAGATGGTTTGAGTCTAATAAGTAACCGGGAGTCTCTGAACACGTAAAAAGTATATAAATGTTTTCTTTCTTCGTGACCTTTTCTTATTTTAACATCATCTTTGTATAGTATAAAGTATATACTATATAGTATAAAGTACTTTAAAAACGAAACGTTTGTTATTATTATTATATCTGTATGGAAAAAGGTTACACCGCAAGTCTGGGTGCTTTCCCTAATCGCTGCCACTTAATAATAAAGAAAAAAACAAACAATATTTTTCTCGAATACTGCCTCTTGCGAGGAAGAAATAAATCCTCCAAGAGTATATCTTGTCTTGAAAAGTTCGGATTTCGCATAAAATTGTAGATTACCTCAATTTCTAATGACTCACATGAGGATAGTTGAGAGTTGCAGTTTCTCTAGGAACCGTTGACTTTTAATTCATTTTTAGTAATAACAGTACGTATGATAGTTAGATTGACGAACAACCAAAATTAATAATCTTAGTAATTAGTAATCTTAAGCAATAACAAGTGCTCGATTGTATCATTGTCGAAAATTATTTCTTTCAGCACGAAAGACAATCGTAAGACAATTGTATATGCCTACGTACACTCGTACAATAATTGTGTACACCTTAAAAGTTCCATTAAAATAGGGTGGCGGCCATGTTATAAGGCTTTTGTATTAAGTAAGAAATTGTTTTCCTTTGTATAGTCTTCTTGGCCTTGAGAAAGCTTAAGTAAGATCTTCGAATACTTTTTTTCTCATAACGCAGAAAATTGTTGATTAATTGAGTATTGACAGTCTTTCTAAATTTATTAACAACATTTTCTTTAATTCAGTTTCAGAGATATTATGAAGTTTCATCCAGAAATTTAAAGCCCTTTACACTATTTCAAATACTATTGGAAGAGTTCCGTCGAAACAATTTAATCATCAAGTTGATAACTGATGTTAGTTCTATTTAAGTTTATCTGAAAAGAAGTTCTCTCAACATTGTCGAAGATGTTGACAAAATAAATTAAATTTTTCCTACTCTTACCTTTCTCCATTCGAATTTTGAAGTGACAATTTTCATTTTCATACTCCTATTGTTTTCTGACACCAATAAATAAGAATCACGAAGGACTGCTTACGGAATTTTAATACTTCTCATTCAGCTTAAACCTGTAAGAGTCAAGCAGTGGAAGAAGACCTTAGGATCGAAGGGCTGCAAAAATTTAAGTTTCATTTTTCAGGACATGAAATACATCAAAGAACCCATTCAACTCCTTCGTTGTAGAATTTCCTACGACCTTTGAAATCGAAAAAGTTGAGAACAATGTTATAGGCTAAAGATGCGATTGAAAGCCCTTAAACTCTATCCTAACTATCTCACTTAATCGTGTAACAGTCCATCTAACACAATTTTGTATGAGACGTTCAAAGATTTTTTCTTCACTCTTAACATAACATGACTGGATCGCACGAACTTGCTCTTATGGAAAAGACTACATATTTTTAAATGAATGTTATTTCAGAAGAATGTCGCTAAGCATAAAATAAATTTTTTAAATGATTAGAACAACTCCTAGTAGTTAGAGCTAAAAACAGCATGCCATGGGATTTCTCAAGCAAATATTAATTTAAGCAAGAACAAAGATTATAAATCGTTGTAAAAAATTTTGGAACGCCAACTTTAAATTATTATAACTGTAAAATAAATTTCAAGAAATACGGACCTGATTTTGAGATATCGAATTTCAAAAAAAAATTGTTCTATTTTTTTCAAAATTTCAGAGAAAATGTGATTAAAATCCGTTATTCAATTTTTTTATTCAAAATTTTATCAAAATTCCAGGTGCCGTTTTCGAGAAAAATAAGATTTTTTTAAACCATTTTTAACATTTCTATGGTGGGTACCATTATTTTCATATAAAATAAATTTTCTTCTCACATCTCTTAGATTTTATTGTCATGTTTTAAAAAAATCGGGGTTTTCGAAATATTGAGTTATTGAAAACCAAATAAAATCTTTGAAAATTTGAATACAAAAATGGTTCTGTGGGGTGCCATTTTAATAACCATTTTTCGGATTTTTTTTTTCAAGCATTACCGATTCAACTAAATAAAGTTTAGAGATTTTTTTAAATCTGTGGGACGGTGTTAGAGAATAAAAAAATAAAAATAAATAATCGTATGGCAGGTACCGTTATTTTGTATCTTAAAGCGGCAAATACACACGACACTTGTGTGCACACCGGTGTCGGTGTATGGAAATGTGTCCCGTCTGTGGGCTGGTGCGCACACCGATTTTCGGTGTCCGACACCGTGTGGGTAAAATCAAAAGTTTTTGATTTTTGGTGTCGGTGTCTCGATCGGTGTGATGAGTATGGCGATGTGCGCGCACATTTGTTATTCAGTATTCACTATTCTATTCAGTGATGCCAGACTTTTAAAGCGTAAAATCCCAGAATGAATAGAAAAAAACCCTTTTATCCCACGGTATTACAAGAAAAAACCCACAAATATCCCACGAAGTGTAAAATCAAAAATTTATAGTTTTTTTCATTATAATCCATTTTAAAATAAAAAAAAAACAAGTTTTTAATAAAAAACATACTTATTTATTATTCAGTCTTCAACAAACTTAAAAATAAAATAAAATTAACAATAAGGGTATTCATGTAACGAGATAATTTTCCGCTTTGTAGAAAGATATAACTTTCCGCAGTATGTTTTCATGAACACCCCCTAAGAAATACTTGCGTAAATGTGGGAAATATTTTGTGAAATGTCAAATTAAAAGTCAGAATCCATACTTCTTTAGTTTACGAGGTTTATTTCTGCACTTTCCGCAGCAAATTTGTGAGATAATTTTATGCGATTTGCAGAAACTTTTTCCCATACAAATTTTGACAGCTCGTTTCTGCGGAGATAAAATTATCTGGTTTACGAGGTTTACGAGGGTTTTCCGCGCTTACATGAATACCCCTAATAAAAAACAAAAAAACACATATTCAGTCTTATAAAAAAAAACAAAAAAATACTTATTTCACACTTAACTTATAAAAAAAAAAACACAAAAAAACACTTAACTTATAAAAAACTCACATACATACATATGCAGTTATAAGAACTTATACCTATATTGACATTATTCCACATTTACACATTTTTGAATTATGTACGGCTAAGTGCTCCTCCTTAATTTCAAAATTGTAGCAGTAAATATTTTTGGTCTGGAAGCATGATCTTAATAAACAAATTGAATTTATCATATCTTTTCCGAGGCGATTTCTTTTTTTGGATTTCATATCTGTTACAATAGAGAAAATTCTCTCTGCTTCTGCATTCGAATGCGGAAAACTTAAGGTCGTTTCGACCACATCATGCTTGGGAAAATTAGTTCGTCGTTGAAATTCTTCATGTGGCAGATCTCGAACCACATTTCGTCGATCGAAAGTTTCCTCAGTGAAGCTTTTTTCTCATCACTTAGAATGACAGAAATGCTTCTAAATTCTTCAACGACGTTTGAAGTTTTAATGGCAATTTGATTCAAAAGATCGGCAATTGGCTGTTTTAAAATGTTCAAGGCAGAACCATCCAAATAAATTAAATTTTGAAGTGTACTTCGTTGTCGTTCCGTAATTTACAAATTCAAAACAAATAACAAACAACAAAGATACATTATCACAGAGACGGAGAACATTGTAGAATATAGTTGTATTCTATGGTAATCTCACAGAGGTGAAAAAGAATATGGGGAAGGTGAATAGGTGAATAGGGGCAGCGGAAAAAAATTGAACAACATCCTAACACTACGTTTAGATGAAGGAAAAGTGGAAGTGATTTCTAATTTAGAATTTTTTTTTAGCAAACGAAAATTCTCATTATGAAAAAACCCTTTTTTTTGTTCTACGAGCTTCAAAAAAACCCTTTATCCCTTTTTGCTTTTTTTAGACCAAAAAAACCCACAAAAAGGGATAAAACCCACGATATGGCATCACTGATTCTATTCACTATTCAGTTGCAGCCGAATCGTTGTGCAGTAAAAGTGGGTCTCGCAATTCTGTCTACATATATGTTTGTTCGACTATAGCTTAAAAGGCTGGGCCGATTTACTTTGAACTATGTTAGATATCATTTTTAATTTTTCGCCCACAGGTTTTTTCTTTTTTTTAAGACCAAAAATAACGGTACCTTTTATACGACGTTCTTTCGAAATTTTATAAATATTTGTTCTTCTCAAAAAATGTTCAACAGATTCAAAAACATTTTCCGAAAAATGGTTATTGAGAGTACCCGACATGGAACAATTTTTTTTTATTTTTGATTTTATCAAAAACGGTACCACCGATTTTGATATTTTTTTTTTCTAAGGCTTGAAAAGTATTGTGTATTCAAATTTCTAATATAATCTACAAGATGTGAGAAAAAATGTATTTTACCTAAAAAAAAGGTATCCAACATAGAAATGTTAAAAAATGTTTTGTAAAATCGTATTTTGCTCGAAAACGGCGCGCGCCTAGAATTTTGATAACATTTTTTTCTTTCAATACATTTTTATGATCTTTAATTAAATAAAAAACATTTAAATTAAGATATAACAGCTTGTACCTACCATAGAACCATTTTTTCAAATTTTGAATTACTCATTATTATCGACATCATTAACGCGCCAACCTCATCGTCTAATGGACGATGTCCATATCACTTATGGTTAGATAGACTTTACAATGGCTCTAATCCTGAAAACCTTATTTATAATGAAAATGCACGAGGAATAGCGGTGGAATAAGCTAAAACAGGTTCACAGGTGGTTTAAGGCCGTTTTAGTATCTAAATGTCATTTTGAGATGACATCTTGTGAAATTTACAAAAAGGAGTGTAAGCATTTTTTTTTTCGTTTCTTACTTAGACAAAAAGGATAGATATTTTGCAATAATAAATTATTTATATTTTCCAAACGCTCTAATAGTTGTATGGTATTGTGAACGCAATGTGGTTGGTACATTCATTTATTGGATTTGAATTTTATACAATCCAATTTTAAATGTATACAATTTCCAATATGCATAGAATGATAATAAAATGAATAATAATGGAAATCAGCTGGGGTTTGATTTAGGTGTATAATAACCAGAGTTTTAGATTTGTCACTTTTTTCCCAGTATATTTGACATAAGGAAGGCGTAGCTAAAACGGCTAAGAAAGTAATTTTAAATAAGGATTTGTTTGACGTGGCGTAAACCCGAAGTAAGTGCTTCGGCTCGGTTTAACTTTTCCGAGGTTGAAACCAGTATTAGTGAAAAATAATAAATAAGGCTGTTTAAGTTTACTATATAATTTATCTGTTGATTTGGTTTTTGTTTAAGGGATATTTTCGGAAAAAACGAAACACTAAAACCCTTACTCCGCCCCATAAAATTGTGTCATCGTTTTTTGCAATTTAAGCGTTTTTTAGTATTATTTCAGTTACTTAAACTTGACCACATTTCTTGTTCTTTGGTACCATAGTAAGTAAATATCGGTAAATTTAGGGTAATTTATTATTTGCGACTCTCGAAAAATGCCACTCGATGTACCTGGTGTAGCTAGAGTAGTGGCATTAACTGATGCCGGGTATAACCAACGTTGCATTGCTCGTACGCTTGGTGTACCTAAAACTAAGATTGGGGATGCCATCAGACAATTTCGGGAAACTGGCTCATACACGAGGGGGCTAGGTCAAGGTCGTCATCGAAGCACTTCAGATCGGGATGATCGCTTTGTCGTCAGCAACATACTGAGAAATCGGGCTTGCACCGTTACTGAAGCTCGTATACGTCTTTTTTAGGTAATGAATGTTAGTGTGAGTGAATGCACCATCAGTAGAAGGTTGGCAGAATTGAATATCAGAGTTTTCCGACCAGCGTGCGCCTCCGAATTGCTGCGACAGCACCGTATAAAAAGACTTCGTTTTGCACGAGAATATGTTAACTGAACTGCAGAGGAATGGAGACAAACGCAGAATAGGTCCACGAGATCCAGATGGACGTCAGCATGTCTACAGGCGAAAAAACGGTTAATTCATGACAACGCACGCTGCCGTACCGCAAATTCTGTAACTAACTACCTAAATGAGGTTGCGATTCTAGTTTTGCCATGGCCATCACTCAGTTCAGATCTCAACCCTATCGAGCATATTTGGGACAACCTCAAAAGACGTGTCCGACCGAGAACAAATGCCCTTACCACTCAAGGAAAGCTTAAGACAGCTGCAGTAGAGGTGTGGCACAATATCCCTCAGTCGGATATTCAGGACAACATTGACATTGAAACTTAAGAGGAAGGCTTAAAAATTTTAGTTAAAAACTTTAGAGCCGTTGATGAGAAATTCGAATTAAAAAAACTGTTCTATGACATGTAGGTATCTACCGTTAATATCATTTCTTCCAAAATTGTTGTTTTTCCATGCCCATAATAGCACACATAATTTTTTTTTTATCGAAATCGTTAGAGCCATTTTCGAGATAAATTTAGATTTTATATATACATAGGTATCTTATATATAGGTACCCCTAATTTTGGAGCTAAACAAAAATTCAATTTCTCCTCTAGGGTATCACCCTTAAGTACCAAGTTTGAAGAAAATACCTTGAGTAGCTTAGGCTGTAGATCGAGGTACAGACATACAGACGGAATTGCCGGACCCACTTTTCTCGTCTTCGCTATCATCGTAATGTCAACTTTGATCAAAATCTCGAGTTCGATTTTTTTTCCAAATGCAAACTTATAACACTGGTATCACTCTTATAATTTTCGTTTTGTTTTCATTTGATGATCCATAAAGATCATTAGCCATAAAAAATAGGGCTACTATTAAGAATATTTTTGAAAAACAGGATTTTATTCCTGTTAAAAACTGTAAACTAAAAAAGTTTAAATTAATTATTTAAAATTGTTTTATTTGTTACAAATGTAATATTTTAAAGTGCTCCACGAGCCGGGTGAGTTTAACGGTGCCCAAAAACCGTTACCTGCATTTTTGATTTCTTTACAAAGAATACATTTTTGTCGAAGGTTTTTGAAAAAATTGTGCAGGTGCAAATTAACTCTTTTTTTAATACTTTCAACATGCTTACCCCTGCGCAATCTGGATTTCGAGAAAAACATAGCTGCACTACCACTACGGTTGTTAATGAAATCAGACAAAATATTGACAAAGACCGAATAACCTTTCTATTACTACTTGATTTCTCAAGAGCATTTGATACCGTCGATCATTCTATTCTCTGCTGCAAACTCTTAAATAAATTTAATTTCTCACTTACTGCTACCAAACTTCTATTCTCTTATCTTACCGGTCGAGAACAAGCTGTTTTCATAAATAATGTTTTGTCAAATTTTATAGCTGTACCTTCTGGGGTACCTCAAGGTTCTATCTTGGGGCCCATCCTGTTTTCCCTATATATCAACGAACTGTCATCTGTTATAACCAATTCCTCTATGCAGCTTTATGCAGATGACGCTCAACTACACATAAGTTGTCCTCTAGGACTTATTGAAGATTGTGTAAGCCGAATCAATTCTGATCTTGAGAACATCGCTAACTGGTCCAAGAAAAATTTTCTTTTACTTAACTTGAAAAAGTGTAAGTGTTTTTTTTTTATCTCAAAAAAACCTGTGTCCACTTCTTACTTTCCGCCAGTTATCCTTTATAATGCACGTATCGAATATGTCTCTACTGCAAAGAATATTGGAATGACATTTAATAATACGTTGACTTGGAGTAACCATATCAGCTTAGCCGCAGGAAAAGTTTATGGTGTACTTCGCTCCCTATGGACATCTCAGTACTATACTCCAATAAAAACTCGAATTATTCTTGTTAAATCACTAATTATTCCAATCTTAACCTACGGATGCGAAGTCTATGGGAAGTGTGATGCCTCCTGTAAAAGAAAACTCAATGTTGCCTTTAACAACGCCATCAGATACGTCTTTGGCCTTCGTAGGTTTGATAGAATATCTCATTTTTCAAAGATAGTGTGTGATTTAAAATTTGATGAATTGCTTAAATTTCGATCGCTAACCATGCTCTTCAACATACTCAAAACCCAACAACCTCCCAGCCTTTTCAATAGAATAACGTTCTGTGCTTCCACTAGAACATCGCAGATCCTTCAACCGCGGGCTTCTTGTTTGACATCTGAACGTCAGTTCTTCGTTAACACTATCCGTCTCTGGAACTCTCTGCCACGACATATGAGAGATATTGCAGGTAAGAGGAGATTTCAAAAAGAGCTCAAGGCACATTTATTAAATTGATTTTTTTTTTTTTAAATAAATATGTGAATAAATGCTTCTTATTTTATTTTACTTTTTTTTTTTGCATACTTAATTCATTTTTCTTTTCTTATATTGTAACAAAAGCCGTCTACTAGATTGTTTTCATTGGAATATAAAACTAATTATAACTTAGTACTTATTTATAAGATTATTGTATCTTAATGTGTATAAGAATACGAAATAAATAAATAAATCTAAATCTAAATCTACAATTTTCAAAAGCATTAACACTATTGACGATTTCCACCGGTAAATTTGAATTCAATGAAAAATTGATTTTTGTTCCCAGCGTGTGGAATATAATTTCGAATAGATTTTTTGATGTTATTTCAGTGTGACTTCTAGGCATTATTTAAAAAAAAAAACTTCATCGTCATTTCTTAATTTAAAGGGTTTACTCGAAAGCTAAAATGGATTAAGTCAAATTTTAGCATTTTTCAGTAAAACAATTTTAATCTTCAAAAAATTATTCCGAGAAGATTATTTTGGATAGGAAGCTGAAACTTCAACCAACTATCAATTATTAATCCCTCTCTTGGAATTAAATGTCGCATTTTTAAGCCATTTTTCTACTTTTTTTCAGAATATATATTTGGACTTACGTATACATATAACATTTTTCCCTTTCATAATTTGAAACATTCTATTGCTTATGTACATACATAACAACAATATTTCATTTTATTTATGGTTACAAAAATATTTTGATTTAAATAAATAGAATAAAAATAGGAATAATTTATGAGATAAAGTAGTATTAAAGCCTTGTAATCATCTATTCTTCTTCAGCTGCTTCCGTCAAATTTGTATGAAAATATGGCTTGTATTCTGTGAGTAAATTCCGAAAAAATCATGAAATTGCGAATAGATCAGAGCGAGTCCTGCGTTTTGGCTTCACTTATTTTATTGGGTCCATCGTAAAGTAACTCTAAGCATTCTCAGTTCAGTTGGTTACGTCCCCGTTTTTTAATCTTTGTCATCCAAAGAATTCTTATAGTAAATATTAAATGGAAAACGGAGCCATCTTATGTTTTTCCAATTAACCTTGTTGTTGTCGTCATCTACTTTACGAAAATTGTTAGGTAAACTGGCGATTTCGAGGAGTTTTTTCACTTTTCTTTCAGCGCGTTTTTTTCATGTCTTATACAGAAATCAGTGTAGATACAAACGCTAATTTATTGCAATTTCCAAGTTTTCAATATTTTTTAAAAATTGTTTCCTGTTTCATTATTGAAATTTTGTCCTTACATTTACGTGTACAATCTGTAAGTGCTTTCTTGCAGGCAAATTTTTTGCGGTTTTTGTGATGTATGTCTGGCCAAAAATTCTTTTTTGACGTCTTCCTTTTCGGGATTCTTTCATTGAAGTACTCTCCGGAATAATATTTTTTTCCTCTCTGTTTTCCGAGATAATATTTTGTTCTACTTGCATCGCCATTTCTTCAATTTCAGAATCTGAAAAGTAGCTTTCTGGCAGGCGCAAAAATGTGGGTCCTTAACGCTGTCATCGATAGCTTCGTAAAATAATTTCTTCTGACGTATTTCTCCATTCCAGTGTCTTTTTCAAATGTGCGACGTTTATGTCAGACAACCCATTATTACAGCTTGAAAATGTTTCGTTAGTAACAAATGCCATAAAGATCTCATTTTCTACATTAAGTATAATACATATTTTGGTTTATAACATTTTAAATTAAATGAATGTGTTTTCAGATAAATCTGAAGTTTCGATTTTGTATGAAGAGCAGTTTGGAGCCCTACCAATTTCACCTGATGGAATACGCTCACAATTACACAACTACATAGTTTTAAATTTTGATCAATTATGAGTTTACAATAATCATATTTTTTAGGAGTTGCTCTACATATGTACATATGTATTTAATTTACGTAGGAATTTAAAAAGAAAATTAACTCAAAGAAAAGGTTTTTTGATTTGTATTCACGAGCTAATATGAATACAAGTCATACTCAATTAGCCAATAAATAACACAAATCATGTCACATATTTAAGAAGAAAAGCAGATTTTTATTTTCACATTATTGGTGAAGAGCACAATTTTTAACACTTTTTAAAAAAGCAAGCTTAGAAACTTGCCTCGCTCTGTTCATTTTGATATTTTATTATTTAATATTTGCACAAGTAAAGTATTTTTCAAAGGGTAAGTCATATAAATATTTTTCCTTAAAGTATTTTGTCAACACATATTTATTACCCAACTACCGACTTATTCAAGTTGATCTAATAACTCAAATTATATAATAATTTAAAAATTCTTTTAAAAAAACTAGGGAATTTATTTTTTTTAAATTCAGTCTGGAAATCACTGCCTTTACCATTTACATATGTATGTAAAACATTTCACTAAAAAAATATTAAATTAAAACACTTTTCGTTTTTCGAAATGTTTTCTTACTTTTTTAATTTTTTATAAACGAACTGCTTCTTGCACTGAGTAAGGGATTTATTTGCACTTAAAACAGATACTTCTTACGATATGATTGTGGTAAGGAGGCTTAATATGTCCCTCACCTCATTATTCAAAAATAAAAAAAAAATCTTTTATTGTTTTTTCCCCATTTTGTAAAAGTGACGTACATACCTATGTCTATTTATTTCAATTTAAAGCAGATAATTTAATTTTGAAAATAGACTTAAGTCAGTTTAAATTAAATTTGAAAATGGAAAAACGACTTAAGTCGAAATAAAATTTATTGAATAAAGTGGTTTTACCAAAATTAAAAAATTGTCTTCTATGTGACATGAAAACAAGCCGATTACACACTAATTTTAATTTTTAATTTTATTTTTTTTTTAAATATTAAAAAAAGTTTTTGGCTTAAGTCGTCGTTTTTTTTAAATATTAAAAAAAGTTTTTGGCTTAAGTCGTCTTAAGCCACTTTACCTTTTGAGTAAAAGCACTTCAAAAGATAGGGTGAATTTAATGCAGTCCAACAACCATTGCTAACATATTCATTTTTTTACAAAAAGTAACTACATACTACTAATTTCTTATGTCACTTTTAAGATTTTGGCTGCAAGCCAAAGAAAGAAAGAAAAGAGTAGCGTATTATTTTGTGAATGATTTTATTATAGCAGTTTGGGAGTAGATATTTGAAAAAACTGAAATAGATTTGATTCCGTGGCAATAGATTAAAGTTTTGGGGAAAATGAAGTAGATCTACTTCAATGTACTCCTACTATATTTTTTTAACTATTTAAAAGTTATAGTTATGTTGGAATTGATTATCCTATATTCTTTTTTTGTTTTGTTACTTTTGTTGAATCCTTTAATTATAAGTGGGGTGCAGTACATTTTAAACTAGTAGTTGGAGGGGAACACTGAATAGGAAAAATAATAATAATAATAATCAGCGTTGCCACTTCGAAAAAAAAATGCCAGTAAATCGTTAAAAATAAAATGCACGACAGGGTCGCACGAATTTGCTCAAAAAAGTCGAAATGTTAAAAATGAATGTTACTAGAGAATTTTTTTTTTAATTCAAAAATATTTTTTTTTAATTTTGAAATGCAATGTTTTTCGATTAAAATCCGTTGTGTCAATAATGAGAAATTCAAAAAAAATGGTTCCATGGTAAAACGGTCAGTCATATCTTAATTTCAATTTTTTTTATTGAAATATAGATCGTAAAAATTAATTGAAAAAAAAAAATGTTATCAAAATTCTAAGCGCCGATAAGATTTTCGAAAACCGTTTTTTAACATTTGTATGGTGGGTACCGTTGTTTTAAGGTAGAACATTTTTTTTCTCAAATTGTATAGATTGTAATAAAAACCTTTCAACTGTCAAGTTTAAAAAAGATCGAGCATGGGGTCTTGGAAATGTTGAGCTTTGAAAAGAAAATTGTTTATAAAATTTCAAAAAATTCCATATAGTAGTTGTCGTTATTTTTGGATTAAAAAAAAAAGGAAAAAATCTTGTGGGGGTTGAATTTAAATACAGTACATCCTTAATATAACGTACAGTGAATCAAAAAAGAAATCGGACATACAAGTTTTGTCTCTTTAAATCACAAAATAAAATTGATGAAGGTTTGAAAATAGCGTATTTCTGCATTTATACATAGTTTTTACTATAAACTCTGCATATTTAGCAAAAATTACAGTGTTATTAACAAATTGTCATCGAAATTCAATTTAAAAGAAAATAATCGCAAATTTAATATCAAAAAAGAAATCGGACACTCTGTGTTACACTCATTTTTTTGTTTTTAACGGGACAAATATAACACTTTTAGGTTCTTAAAATTCCGTTACATATGTCAGATGTTTATTCTATTTACTATTTACTATTTATTGGTTTAAAGCAGAACTTAATATTAAGATTAACATCTTTTAGATAATTAAGCCTTGTTGTGGAATTACGTTAATGGACATATGTATAAATAATATTAGATTATATATGAATAAATATTTTTATCAACTAAGTATTTACAAACAATATATGTATATTAAAAAAAGAAAAAATTAAAAAATAAAAAAAGAATGAGAATGAAAGAAATCGATTCACATATTATGTACACTTATAGAGGTAAAGTTACAAACATTTTTTTTATATTTTTGTTTTTTTGTTTTTTTTTTTTTTTTTTTTTTGTTATTTATTTTTTTTTTTTTTATATTCGATTTGAATTTTATGTGTTATTATTAATAAGGTCAAAATGGAAGAGCAATGTTGATATACAACGATAGTAGTGCGAAAAATAGTGATGAAACATTTTTAAAAAGGTAACTCTGTACTTGCTATTGCAGAAATTATAAAAAGAAGCAAGTCTACGGTAGGTGACATCATAAAAAGATTCAAAACAACAAAATCTGTTGAAAATTTACAAGAATCTTGAAGATCAAAAAAGTTTACTGCGGGCGATGAACGTTGGATATATTGTAATAAGTTAAAAAATAAACCCCAAATAGGTGCACCAAAGTTGATGGCGGAGGTAAGGAAACACTGGCAATAAGATGTTAACCCTGAAACCGTAAAAACAGTGCTGCGAAAAAGTAATTTTATCAACAAGAAAAATCGAATTAAGAGAAATAGTTTATAAGGAGCTACCAAAAGACGGATTTGTCATTCTGGAATCGTGTTTTGTCTCTGACGAGAGTAAATTTAATAAAACAGAGAACAAAACACGATTCCAGAATGACAAATCCGTCTTTTGGTAGCTCCTTATAAACTATTTCTCTTGATTCGGTTTTTCTTGTTGATAAAAGGTTTTTTTCTTGCCACTCTTCCATGAAAATTACTTTTTCGCAGCACTGTTTTTACGGTTTCAGGGTTAACATCTTATTGCCAGTGTTTCCTTACCTCCGCCATCAACTTTGGTGCACCTATTTGGGGTTTATTTTTTAACTTATTACAATATCCAACGTTCATCGCCCGCAGTAAACTTTTTTGGTCTTCAAGGTTTTTGTACATTTTCAACAGATTTTGTTGTTTTGAATCTTTTTATGATGTCACCTACCGTAGACTTGCTTCTTTTTATAATTTCTGCAATAGCAAGTACAGAGTTACCTTTTTAAAAATGTTTTATCACTATTTTTCGCACTACTATCGTTATATATCAACATTGCTCTTCCATTTTGACCTTATTAATAATAACACATAAAATTCAAATCGAATAAACATCTGACATATGTAACGGAATTTTAAGAACCTAAAAGTGTTATATTTGTCGTGTTAAAAACAAAAAAATGAGTATAACACAGAGTGTCCGATTTCTTTTTTGATATTAAATTTGCGATTATTTTTTTTTTAAATTGAATTTCGATGACAATTTGTTAATAAAACTGTAATTTTTGCTAAATATGCAGAGTTTATAGTAAAAACTATGTATAAATGCAGAAATACGCTATTTTCAAACCTTCATCAATTTTATTTTTTAATTTAAAGAGACGAAACTTGTATGTCCGATTTCTTTTTTGATCCACTGTACCTACCTCAATATAACGACTTCCTCGATTTAACAAATTCTTCGTAATCACCTTGAATTGTCCATAAGAGTCAATGTAAAATATACCTTTGCATTGCGAACATTTCTAGGAACAAACTCTTTATAACGAATTTTCAACTATCAAGAAAAAGTATAAATACCTCTAATTAACGTATTTTGTCAACCCAAAACCTTCATAAATATAAAGTTCCCACCAATGTATGACCCTTACTCTCATAGTATGTGATTCATATTGCGACAGGTTTCGACACGCTTTTGTTCGTAAAGCAATCATTGTTGTTGATTCTTTACGTTTAATTCGTGAGTTTTGTTGTGCGAATCTTTGAAATTAACATTAAATACATACAGTAATTTGATAAAAATGTGTTATCATTCATTAGTAAAAGTTGTTCGCTATAACAAGATGAGTACGTAATGTTGAGGTGAATAAAACTATTATTTTACCTCTTTATAACGAATTTTAGACCAAAATAACCTCAACATAACAAACCTCAGTTCAACGAATTACTTGATATAACAAATATTTACTTGTTCCCTTTCGATTTGTTACGAGTATATCGAGGTTGCACTGTAATATCTACTAAGTTTAAAAAAATCGGTTGAGCCATTTGGGTTGTAATTGAGACTCACATACAGACAGAATTGCGAGACCCACTTTTTTCGTCTTCGCTATTGTCGTAATGTCAACTTTGATCAAAATCTCGAATTCGATTTTTTTTACGGATTCATAACTTGCCTTATAGTTTATGGATTATAGATTCCGCGGTAGATTTTGTATTTACAATGAAAATATATACAAAGCTTAACGATTTCAAGAATATTAAAAGTATTTGATAAAAATTGATTGATGAATTTACTGCATCATTTTAAAACTGCTTCATTTTTTATGAGAGATAATTTCCTTCGCGTTTTCGACATTTTTTTTTCAAATTTGCAAACTGGTAGCTAGAAATTGCTTATGCACATACTTATTTTTTCGAGGAAGCGGTATATATGCAGGAAAATTATCGATTAAATCGATTTTCGAATTGCCAAAATCGGCATTTTGATAGATTCAAGTAAAAATAAATTAATTTATTTCACCCATTGAAAACCACATGAATATGTGTTTATTAACCCCGACGCCACACTTGGAAGTACTGCAAGTTGCAATACACACAAATTTGTTTACTTAAGCCTAGTAGTTGTACCTGTAAGCGGCCTCCTTAGATAATTTTCTTACAAAATGTTCTGCAAAATCAACAATTATTAACCGATTTGATTTATTTTTTCAATAAATTGTTCCTTAAAGTTTTTTAATTGATATTGAACCATTAAAAGTTAATAATTTCTTATAAAGCAATATTAATTTTAGATTTTAGAAAAAAAAAACCAATTTCCCAGTAGCCGGCTACCCGTATCACAAATCCGGCCACCGATGAGCGGATGCGCCTATATTCGGCCACCCCATTGAAAAAAACAATAAATTTGGTTTACATTTTAAAAAATATTTATTTTAATAAAAACAAAAGTAACACAGGTCATAAAAACCTTTAAAACAATTTAATAAAAGGTTAACTACAGAAAAAAAAATAAATTAACTTTATTTATTTAGAAAATAAATTAAATTCATTAAACAAAAATTTGAAAAGTAAAACAAAAAATGAATTCAACTCATTAAAAACATAAACTTTTAAAAGATAAAAAAAAAATCATTAATCAGGAACTTTGAAAAGTAAAAAAAGTATCTTAAAAAATAAGTTAAAAAGTTAAATTAAATATCACAATCTGGACAGGTAAAATCAGTCATCTGAGCATCGTTGAAGGACATATATGTGATAAAGAGGTACACTTTAAGTGATACCACTCTGAACATATATCACATCCTATATTTTTGAGACCCTCATTTTCCACGTCTGTGAGGACATCTTCTTCACATGTTGGACATTTAGGGAAAACTTTTTTAAAGGGTGTTTTTTCTTCTCCTCTCTTTTTTCATACGGTCAAGCTTTCTTTGCTCAATTTCTAAGGCTTTCTTGTTCTTAGCATCCTCCTTCCTTTTTGTAAATGATTTCCAGGCTGGCGAGGAAATTGCCGATGGTGGTTTTTCGACGATTTTACCTCCTTTATCACCTTTCGGAATTGGCTTCGGACAGACGATGTAATTTTCAAATAATGCCGCTTTCAATGTTGAAGCTTTGCAAGAAGATTTAGGCTCTAAAAGGAAAATTTCAAGAAAATATTGTACCTACAAAAAAAAAATATATAAACAGAAACCTACCATCTAAGATCGATTTGTTTTCGTCGACAATCTGTGAGCAAAGCTCGAACAACACAAAGTCATCAGTGGTATTAAGATCGAGTAAGGAGTTCTCAGAGTTTTGACCATGTATCTCTGAAGTAGTTTAAGAAGGCAGAAGAAGATATACGACCCATAAGTTAATGTAAAAAAATATAAAGTAGGTAGGTACATACCTATAACATTTTGCAGCCCAGTCTGTTCCTCCTGCTCCGACGGTAACTCCAAAGATTCTTCGATATCGTCGCGACCCTAGAACAACAAGGTTCTAAGTACACCAAAGTGTGTTTTGAGAAAAACGCATCTGAATATTTGAAGTCTTTTATTGGGATACTGTTTAAAAAAATTAAATTTTTTTTTTTTATAACCCGATGAATATGCACTTAATCTATAAAATTTTTACTTTAAAACCTAATAAAACCAGATTTTTAACCCTTAAATTTGACTTTAAAAATCATTATAGGACTTTGCTGCTCAACGATGCGACACTATATTCTAGAACAATAAGGTTCTATGTAGCACTTAGAACCTTGTTAACTTATATTTTCATATTTCTTTTCACATAGAACCTTGTGAACTTGGTTTCTTTTTTTTGAATTTAGTGAAACAAGGTTCTAAGTGGCAGTTAGAACCTTATTGATTAAATCTCAAATAGAAAATATGCAGATAGAACTCTGTAGCCCTGTCTATCATGGAAATGGAAAGAGATAGAGCAAAATGGATTGCGGGAATCGAAAGAGCACCCTAAATTTACCCAGATTTGATATAAAACTCATTTTTTTTTCAAAATTGTCGGTTAGAACCTTGTTGTTCTAAGGTCGCGCGTTATTGCGAGGAGACTGTAATGTTTCTGGTACTTTAACTAACAGACCATCAGCTTCGAGTTGGTATGTACCCTCCTCAATGTTCTTCACTACACAATCTTCGCCCGCATTAGAATCGCCGCTGCTGGTAATGTTTTTTTGTATTTGTTGAGCCTGGGTAATAATGTCGTTTACTACTTTGTAGTCGATTTTCTTTGCATGGAGTGCATCTTTAAGGCAGGTTATTAGTTTTTTTGCTTCGAAAAAGCTGTTATCTGAAAAGCTCTCTAAGAGATCACCAGAATGGACACCTTCATCAACGCCAGCATCTGTGCCAAGATCGCTTCCAACATTACCAACCAGATCTCGGCCAAGATCACCAGGAACACCGTCAAATTCACTGCCAGAACCACCTCCAACATTATTTGTATCGCCGATTTCTTGATTTTCTCTTTCCAAAGCATTTTGGACACATTTCGTGTAGTCAATAGCATCCGGATTAAAAGGAAAAAGACCACATTTCCGGAAAGTTTTGTATGATTGTGGTTCTGTCTTTATACTCTAGGACCTCACCCAGAACATCGCAAGAAGATTTTTTATTTATACTAATACCATCATTACGATTTTGCTATTCCCTTAATATGTGCTTATAATCTGATTTCAGTCCTTTAAATGCACCCACGTCCGCTGGCTGCATTATATGTGTTGTGTTTGGTGGAAGAGCATACAGAATAATGTCGTTCGAGCTGCAGAACTCGCTCAATTCCATGGACATATGGGATGCATGACCGCCAACAAAAAACAAAACTGGCCTTTTAATATCGTGTTTTACCAGCCAAGCGTGGAACCCTTCCTCAACATATTGTAAGAACGTTTCGCTTCTCATCCACCCTTTCTCTGTTTTGCCAAGCACCCAGTCCGGCTTACTTTTCTCAACGACCTTAAGCCAGCCAGGTGATCGTTTGTATGGCAAGACGACCATGGGGGGAAGCGTTTTTCCAATAACTGAGAATGTCAGCAAAACAGTCAGGGAATCTTTTTCATTGGCAGTTTTGACGAGGTAGACGTTTTCATAGCCTTTTGGGGATATTACATTGCCTGATTTGGGCGACATGCTGAACACCGTCTCATCAGCATTAAAGATCCTTGAAGGATCTTCAAGAATATCTTCCAAATTTTCTTTAAGGAAATTTTGCAGCTCGCCGAACCACTTCCTAATTCCTTATTCTGTTATTGCAGCTCTTGATTTTGTTAGAGATTCCGGGGTGCGAAGGCTTAAATTTGGATGACGCTTTAAGAAGCTATAGTACCATTTTCTTCCTGGCCTGTAGTCTTTGAATGGCATTTTTCTGTTCTCATCTTTTAAAATATTCTCTACCGTTTGGATGAGATCCTCCTGTTTCTGTGGAAAGCCGCATTTTGCCAACGTAATATGCCAGTTAACAAGCTTAGCTTCTTCTTCTGATGTTAAAACGGTACAAGTTCCCTTCTTTCCTGCCTTGTCCAAAGCTCTTCCATGGACTCGGTCCTGAAGTGTGGTTCTAGGGATGCAAAACTTACGAGACGCTTCCCTTATTGGCATTTTGTTTTCTCTTATTTGGAATAGTGCTGATGCCAAATCAGCATCAGTGTACGCAATGGCACGCTTTTCTTTTTTTGACTGCTGGGAGTCCATGTTGCTTAAAACTATTTTATACGAGTATAATAATATGTTAAGGCCAGGCGCGCACATTCAATTTTTAGTTTCGCAACAGTTTGGTTGCTAAAATAAAACATATGGGCTTATATGGGACACCGCGCACTTAGAGCAACTCGATTCGAGCAACTAAAAAGTTTGTGTTTTGACACAAAATAAACGATTGCTTTCACAACAGTTGAGCTGTTTTCTATAAGCGCAAGAGAGAAAAGTGTGTGAGCGTGAGCAAAGAGTTGCCAGTGCGCGGTTGTCTTTCAACTGGTGATTAAACTATTTGATTTCGATCACAATTGCCAATGCGCGACTAGCCTTAGGTAGGCATAAATAATTAATTTTTTTAAATATCAGAAGAGGCTGAAATTAAGAAACATGTCTCCTTTATTCGGCCGCCTGTAGGTATTTGGTTACAAAAAGAGCGGCCGAATACTGGACACATTTATTTAAAAGCAATTATTTTATCTCAAAGACATTTTTTGAAGTCCCATCATTCATTTTTCGCATTTTTCTCAAAAAAAAAAAACCTTGTTTCCTATCTCCGACCACCCCGGCCGAAAATAGGCAACACAAAAAAAAGTGTGTCCTATATCCGGCCCCCTCAAAAGAAGCAAAAATTAACACTTTTTTTTGCTTTTGAGGGTTGTTTTTGATAATATATTAGGAGTATTCATGTAAGCGCGGAAAACCCTCGTAAACCAGATAATTTTATCTCCGCAGAAACGAACTGTCAAAATTTTTATTGGAAAAAGTTTCTGCAAATCGCATAAAATTATCTCACAAATTTGCTGCGGAAAGTGCAGAAATAAACCTCGTAAACTAAAGAAGTATGGATTTTGACTTTTAATTTGACATTTCACAAAATATTTCTCACATTTACGCAAGTATTTCTTAGGGGGTGTTCATGAAAACATGCTGCGGAAAGTTATATCTTTCTACAATGCGGAAAATTATCTCGTTACATGAATACCCTTATTATATATTTTTAAATAAAACCGCATATAAAAGTAAGTACTCACCCCAAAAGTTTACACACAAAACCTTAATGCGCGAAACAGATTAAACCAGCAACAGCACCAGCATCGTCAACAGCAAACAGCACGCTGACCAGCAAATATTTCTCAAACACATTGCCACCAGCAACGTCATTTCATCTGCTTGCCATTTCATATAGAAAAAAAGTTTTTCGTTGTGGTGCCACTAATATTGCAGTGGGAAAGTTGACAACACCACACCAGCAACAGCAAATTTAGGACTTTGGCCTAACGACGCTGTTGGCGTTGCTGTTGCTGTTCTTATGTGTGTTGAACAATTGAAATACATTGGCTCTAAATTAATGGCGGCCGCTGTTGCTGTTGACGGTGCTGTTGCTGGTTCAATCTGTTCCGCGCTTATCTCCCGAACAATTTTCACTACCGATTTTCACACTGAAACCACGTAGTCACCGCCCTCTACGAAGTCGCGCCACAACTTAGTCTATGACTTGAAGAGTATATCTGGCAGATGTGCACTTAATTTTTTGTAGATGTAAAGAAAAGGACAACAAACCGTTTGAAACAAGTAAAAGAGGGTTAAAGAGTGGGGTTTCCTTAATAACGGCGCTTTTATTTTAAGTGGCCGGCTACTGGCGCAGGCCGGAATAAGGCAACACTACCCCAGATCGGGAAAAATTTTATCTCCCATACAATTTTTTTCCTGGGACAAATTTTATCTTGAATTTTTTTCCGAGCAGTTTTATGTAAAAGGTGCTGATGCTTCTCTTGAAAGCATCAAGAGAAGATTCCAAAAAGATATGAACGACTTTTGTAAGACAACCCGTTCCATAGAACTTTTAACTCTCCAAATTCAAAATTTTGCGCGACATTTGGAAAAATTTGGTAGAGATAAAATTTGTCTAAGCTCGATCTGCTTACTAGGCTTTACCCAAACAAACCTAAGCAATTTGTTATTTATAAACTTTTAAAAATTTTAGGCAACCTTATTCGTCAATTGGTGTGGCGCCTACGTCACAGAAAATAAGTGAGTAAGAAAAAAGTGTAGTATCCGTATTTAATTTTGTGGCAAAAGATTTATTTTTTGCGCAAATTGCAGAAGATCTACTGCAATTACAGTAAAGTGGCAACACTGAAATTATCACTAAACATTAAAACCAAACAAATTCATTTCCAACATTTTGTATTCCAGCATTCCAGTCAATCACTTCCACAATTTTTGCAGATTGCAATGCAAACACAAAATATCATTCCAAAAACAAATGAATCTATCGGATGAAAATTCATCCAGATATGTTTCTCCACCTGGAATGGTGGAATCTTGGTGGTCCCAGTCTGATTTTTGTGCATTCTTTGGAGTTTGGATTTAGCTAAAGGCAAATTCATTTGAGCTCCTTTATCGTACGGCGGCGGTGTTCTGTTGAGTTAAGTACAAACAAGGAAAATTCGCATATCCTTTCGGTATAGTACCCATAGTGACAGCTGTTTTGTGATTTAAGAACATAAAATATAAAAATAAATACAAAAACATCAAATTGTGTTTACAAGAACAAAACAAACTTTTCGCGTGATAGATTAAGATAACTAGAGTTTTTCTGCGAATTATATAGATATATTTTTACTGGAAAGTGAAGTGGTACATAAGAGTTAAAGAATCAAAATGGAATACAAGAATTACATCCTTTGTGGATTACTTGCCTTTGGGTTAATTGCCACAGGTGAGCCGAGATTTATTAAATTTATAAAATGACATTAAAATTTAGTTACGATTAAATAAAAATAGTTTGAACTGATGATAAATACTCATACAAGAAGGAAGAAGGTGCGACAAAAGCTAAGGACTTGTAGGTTGGGTCGAAAAAAAAATTAGGGGGACCGCAATTTATCATACAAATGAGTGCTTTAACAGTATATAGAGCCAAACCCTTTTCCATTAGAATATTTTTAGCGTTTGACCCAAATTTTAATCCTAGTTGTTAGAATCTTTTTCACCTTTTAATGATTTTAAAGTAGGTATAGCAGAAAATGATTGTGATCTAACAAGAATAATATACACCGTACGTATATACATATAATATTGGAATTAAAGAAAAACAAAGAATGATATTGTACATTAGGAATAGTAGAATATTGTAGTTTCGTTTTCTTGTAGGTACTCATATTTATACATACTACATACATACATATTTGGGGTTGAGCTTACACAATATAAATTTTTGTTAGAAAAAATTCCAAGTCTTTATTTTCAAGAAATTACAAGTTTTTGATTTTGAAGAGCTTATAGGTTCTAGTTTGGATACATGAATGTACATTCGTATGTATGCGTCTTAGAAGGGTACGACAGCATCTAACTGATGAGCCCACTGTCGTACCTGGACGAAACGCACTATGGAGTTGAGGTCGCATGAACTTTATATTAATCATTTTCATGCTGATTTAGCAAGGCAGATTTAATAAATGACAACTAATTTGACAGATGTATCTTACAATGGGCGCATTAACTAATCTAGTCACTACGGAGTCAAAACTCAACTAGATTTGTGAATGCAAAATTGCACTACAAAGCTAGTCAAATCAAACCGTCATATTAATGAATGACAGATGTAGACATATAATAGGTGCGTTTTATTATTCACAAATCTATCTGGATCCGGATCTGGATCTTCTCTTGAAAATAAAACGGTACGGATCTTAGTGACAGCAGTGTTATAAGTCCGTCTCTTTTTATCCTTGGGTTTGTATATTTTAAATTATTTCTTGTCTCTTTTCTTTACACTGTAGTTTACACTACCTTACCATAAAAAGCCATCTACTCGCCACTGTAATAACTAATTTTTGGATCTTTGAAATAGATCCCGATAGAAAACAGGATCCCAAATTGTTTTTGTAATACATGTTAAAACTTAATCCAGATCCGGATCCAGATAGATTTGTGGATAATAAAACGCACCTAATATAGGGCCCTATTATGACTTGCGAGTCGCAAGAAAAATTTGATAAATGTGACTATTTGGTATTACCGTTTGCGAATCGCCTAATTGACGTTCGCCTCAAAAGTCAAAAAATCGGCGAATTGAAATCTCGCTCTATTACCATTAGCGAACGTTCGCTTTTAACTGTCAGAATCGGTCGAACTATAAATCTTCGTGACTTGAACAAAATTAACAGTTTTATATTTGAAAGTGGTGTTTTTTGTCTGAATATAATTTGTTTTACGCACAATAAAATGAGTGATAATATAAAGAGGTAATATGTTTAAAAATAATTGAAACCTCGTTGAAAAATAATAAACAAATTTTATTCTTATAGCATAAAAAGAACCAACACGAACCAATTTTCAAAGCTTGTTGTAATCATGGAGGCGAATCCGGAAATTGCAAAGGGTGTGGGTTCATTCGGATCTTCAAAAAAAAACCAAGCAGAGTATTGGGATAAGTTTGCCATTGACCTTAACTCCTTAGGGCCTCCTTTACGTGCGGGAAAAGAGTGGCATAAGGTATGTTAAAAAAATCCGAGAAAGGCATTTTAAAAATATTCTTCATAAATGCAGGTTTGGCTTGACTACAAATTAAAATTGAAGAAGAAAATTGCCGATAATAAGAAGGATGTGGTAGCAAACGGTGGAGGACCTTATGGGCAGCTTTCTTTGTCCCCTTTGGAGCAGGCAGTAGTTGATTTACTCAGCCTTCAACAGGCTGTGAATCCTTCAGGAAATATATTTGGAATACGTACTCCTGCACCTGAAGAATTCCAACAACCCACAGAAGCAGAAGTCTCCAATTTCAACTTACTGCCAGGGTCAGATATGAGATCATCGCAAGGTGGAACATCTAATCGCAAGGGAAATGTCGAGTACGAACGAGTGAAAACACTCCAGAAACAAACGGAGACGCAGCAGAAACTTCTTGAGACACAAGAGAAACTTCTTGTTGCATCCGATTCCGTTCAAAAATCGCTTTCGGAAATTGCCAGATATTCTAGAAAGAACTATGAGCTGCACAAAGAACATCTTGATTTGTTGAAAGTTAGAGAAAGACGAAAAGAAAAAGAGAATTTCGAGAAGAACAGGCAACATAAGGAACTTTTGGAAGTCAAATTAAAAGAGCTCGAATATCTATTACAATCTCTCGAGAAGTAATATTGAATTGTGTTATTGAATGAATGAAAGTTTTGTGTGTATGGATTATTATTTTTTTTTATTTATTGAAATGAAGTTTTAGTTTTATTTATTCTTTCTTTATTTTGTAAGTTGTTTTTAAGTATTTTGGTACAAAAATTTAATGAAATAAAAAATATGCTTGAAAAAGACAAATATGTATCTTTTGAATGATAGTTCCTATAAAGCAGACAACATTTCATTTCTTATTCGGTTTCCTTCTGAAGTTATGTTGGCGATATCTAATTCAACTCTATCCTCCATATGAAGGTTGTCTTCTTCCACTATATCTGGATCTGGAATGTTGTGTTTACGACAGATGTTGTGGAGTGCACAACAGGCGTTCACTATTTTGATAGCCTTTTTTGGACTGTAGTGCAGTTTGCGCTCGTTCAGAACTGATCTAAATCGGCTTTTTAAAATTCCGATTATCTTTTCAACAATATTTCTTGCTTTTGCATGCCTTTTGTTGAATAGTCCTTCTCTAGAATCAGAGTTGGCGTTTCTAAACGGAGTTATCAGATAAGGCTGCAGAGGATATCCAGAATCCCCTAATAAAAAAAAAGTTCTTAAAAATAGAAAATCACTTCACAGCATCGAATGGAATATATTCATACCTAGATATCTTGACCGCTCTCCATTTAACCACCAGCTTTCCAAAAGATCCTTTAGTGCACTATGATTCCACACAAAAGAGTCATGTGTAGATCCAGGATATCTGGAATCAATAAATCTGATGATTCCGTTATTGTCACATGCCTTGAAAATAAAAAGTTTTAGTGGAATAATAAGAATCAAAATCAATGCATCTAACTTACCACCATAGCATTCAAACTATAGAATCCTTTTCTATTTAAAAATTGATGTTGCAGCTGAACAGGAGCTATTATTCCAATTTGAGTTCCGTCTACACACCCTACTATTCCGGGTAACCTAGCTCTTTCAAAAAAGTAATTTCTTGCTTCTTGTTTTTCAGCTGCAGACATATCTGCCTTTATCCAAACAGGACAAATGTTCACTTCAATTAAATTAAGCACTTCACTGAGAACTACCGAAATTGTAGGTTGCGAGAGACCCAGCTTAAAATCAGTTCCAATACCATTTTGGTAGCTCCCACTACCGAGAAAACGCAGTGCACATGCGAGTTTTATGAGTGGTGGAATTGCAGAACTTTGACTTGTTTTGAACCCTGATCTTATTTTGTTTAAAACATAACAAAATGCATGTTTATTAAGGCGAAAATATGACACAAACCTATAATAACAATAATTCAATTAGAACTGAAATAAAATTTACGATTTGGTTCTTACAAATTATCTGGAAGTTGGAGTGGGTTGGACGTATCTCTTAAACTTCGTCGTAATCTACACACCATTGTTTTCTCCGCTCTCTCGTGTTCATCTTGATCTTCAAAAAACAAATCAACACTGCTAATCATAGTTTGTTTTATTTCGTATTTACTTCTTTTCCAAATTATAAACAAATATTTCACAAATATAATTCATGACATTACATATTTCGCTTTTTAAAGTTGGTAGTTCTGTTTTCAAAAGCGAACGTCGCAGTTCGCCTTTCATAATACCACGACTTAGGCAATTCGCCAAAACGTTCGACTTTAGGCGAAGGTTCGACTCGCGAGTCATAACAGGGCCCATAAAATAAGAAAAATTGTGTTTTGAGAACTTTAAATAAACTTTTTTTACAGTTTAAATTAAATAACATCAAATATAAGATATAATATTAATTTGTTAATAATTTTACTTCGAAAATATGTTCCACCAAAAATTAAAATTGTATTTTCAACGAACAGCTGATTGTGAAATCTCAAAATCAATATCCACTAGCTTTGAAGCAGAAATTTTTTAAACTACGTTTGAGGGGAAATTTCAACTAAATTATTAGTTGTCTTTAGCCAATCAAAACGAGTTGACTACGTAGTGACTTGATTAGTGAATGCGCCCAATATAGCCGAAATCACCCGCAAACGTTCGGAAATCCCTATGGGAAAACCATTTCGGTGTTGTACTCTGTGTACGTTGTTCGTTGTTGATCGTACACGTAAAAACGAGAATGTAATTGATAACAACGAACAACGAATGAAGGGAGGATGTGCAAATTCAAAGGAGCTCAGACATTTCGGTGTTCGTTGTTACCCGAAGAATCTGTGTTTGAATGCGAAAACTGTTTAAATGAACATTGTTTTGCAGTGCCGTGGAACTTGTGGGGGCATTTTTAATGTTTTTTTTTATTAGTGAATGAAGCATCAGAAGCCTCACTTTAAATTGGAGTACCTATAGCTACTAATAATACTTTTGATATAATAATCAGAGAAACATGCAAAAATGCATGATATTATCATTTCTAGCGCTATTTTAGAAAATAAAACAGGACTTGTATTCGATAAAGGTTTCCTTTTTAGCAAACAACCATTCGTCCAACAGGAACTTTTTTCAACTAAAAGTGCTGCCACTAATAACAATGTGGTGTTATCCATTTTGTTGTTAAGAACGAACTGATAATTAAAACCGAATTAATGAATGTAAATGCTCCTTCATTGTTCGTTGTTGAGACGAACGAACAACGTAACAGCGAATGAAGAACGAAAATCTAAAGGGGACTTAAGACATGACATGAGACCAAGATGACGTCACCCAAATCAAAAAGCAACAAAAGAAGCAACAGCTTTTGCTCAAAGAAGGATACAAAATTAACAAAAGAAATGTATGGAAAGATTGGAATAACATCAAAGCTAAGGTGACAACAAAATAAAAGAAACTTATTTCAACATAATTGTAGTCAAATATTGATAATGTCAAGTTGTTATATGAATTGAGCGACTACAGACTTTTACAAGTGTGAAAAATTAAAAAAAAATAAATTGTACGTCCTTAGCTAAGTACCTAGGCACTCTTTTTATTTGTATTCTACATTAAACGTAATATTTAAAAAACAATATATTTGACATTTTTTTTATATTTTTTTTTTCAAAATCCACGGCCGCTTTAAAATCATATACAGTTACTCACAAAATTATTGGGCCAAATTTCTTTCCTGACTTAAATGTTATATCAAATAAGAAACAACGTACAAAATGTGTTTTTAAAAAATAATGGTTTATTTTAAAACTTGTAAGTAACAATTAAAATGAAAAAAAACCATTCTTTGGACGTAAGGAAAAGAAAAAATAGAAAAATTGTATTTTAAGTGTAGTTTTTAACATCACAAAATTATTGGGTCAAAATACTTAAATATTATTTGGACACTATAATTTAGATATAATTTTAATACTCAGTACTCTGTTGGATTTCCCTTCATATAAATAACACTTTTAAGCCTTCTTTGTATAGATTCAACCAAGTTTTGTGTTGTTGAAGACCTAATTTTACTGCATTCTTCAAATAAAACTTTTCTAAGACCAGTTTTGTTCGAAATGGTATATTTTTTGAATCCGCGATCTAGAATTTCTCATAATTTCTCTACAGAGTTGAAGTCTGGGCTTTGAGGTGGTGTTTGGATTATTTTGGGCAAAAACAAAGCAACCATTCTTTTACAATTCGAGATTTATGCTTGGGGTCGATATCTTGTTGGAATTGAAATGTGCTTAGAATACCCATTGATTCAGCACTTTGCCGTAAATTTTGTTTTAAATGTTTAAATATACCCATGATTCCGTCTATGAAAACCAAATAACCAACCCCCACCTGTGACATACAGCCCCAAACTATAATCCTACTCCCACCATGTTTTACGGTTGGTAACAGGTTTTCATTGTTTAGCTCTGTAATGACCTACTACAAAGCTAGTCAATTCAAACCGTCCGTCATATTAATGACACATGTAGACATATAAAATAAGAAAAATTGTGTTTTGAGAACTTTAAATAAACTTTTTTTTACAGTTTAAATTAAATAACATCAAATATAAGATATAATATTAATTTGTTAATAATTTTACTTCGAAAATATCTTCCACCAAAATTTAAAATTGTATTTTCAACGAACAGCTGATTGTGAAATCTCAAAATCAATATCCACTAGCTTTGAAGCAGAAATTTTTTACGCTACGTTTGAGGGGAAATTTCAACTAAATTTTTAGTTGTCTTTAGCCAATCAAAACGAGTTGACTACGTAGCGACTTGATTAGTGAATGCGCCCAATATAGCCGAAATCACCAGCCAACGTTCGGAAATCCCTATGGGAACACCCTTTCGGTGTTGTGCTCTGTGTAGGTTGTTCGTTGTTGATCGTACTCGGAAAAAAGAGAATGTAATTGATAACAACGAACAACGAATGAAGGGAGGATGTGCAAATTCAAAGGAGCTCAGACATTTCGGTGTTCGTTGTTACCCGAAGAATCTGTGTTTGAATGCGAAAACTGTTTAAATGAACATTGTTTTGCAGTGCCGTGGAACTTGTAGGGACATTTTTAATGTTTTTTTCGTATTAGTGAATGAAGCATCAGAAGGCCTCACTTTAAGTTGGAGTACCTATAGGTACTAATAATACTTTTGATATAATAATCAGAGAAACATGCAGAAAAACACGACATTATCATTTCTAGCGCTATTTAGAAAATAAAACAGGACTTGCATTCGATAAAGGTTTCCTTTTCAGCAACCAACCATTCGTCCAACAGGAAATTTTTTCAACTATTAAAAGTGCTGCCACTGTTAACAATGTGGTGTTATCTATCTTGTTGTTAAGAACGAACTAAAAATTAAAATACTTTCTTTCTTCGTGACCTTTTATTTAATTCAATAAAGTTTATCCTTAAGTGGGCTTTAGGTCAATTTTTGTTTTGTTTTTTATGTTGTGACGTTTCGGATGTGGTTACACCCTTCTTCAGACAACTTTAAAAATACAAATATTTTCAAAATGAATTTAAAAAATTCAGATAATTAAACATCAATTTGTTTGAAATAAATTTTCAAACAAATTAAAAAATAAAAAAACAAAAGAGATAACAGATATATACAGCGGAAAAGAAAAATATTTGAAACGTATCTTAAACTTTTTTGAGAAGACACGGAAACCAAAAGCTAACAAACAAATACAAAATATTTGTATTTTTAAAGTTGTCTGAAGAAGGGTGTAACCACATCCGAAACGTCACAACATAAAAAAGAAAACAAAAATTGACCTAAAGCCCACTTAAGGATAAACTTTATTAAAAATTAAAATGTATGTAAATGCTACTTCATTGCTCGTTGTTGAGAGAAGAACGAACAACGTACAGCGAATGAAGAACGAAAATCTAAAGGGGACTTAAAACATGACCAAGATGACGTCACCCAAATCAGAAAGAAGCAACAGATTTTGCTCAAAGAATGATACAAAATTAACAAAAGAAATTTATGGAAAGATTGGAATAACATCAAAACTAAGGTGACAAGAAAATAAAAGAAACTTCTTTCAACATAATTGTGGTCAAATATTGATAATGTCAAGTTGTTATATAAATTGAGAGACTATAGACTTTTACAAGAGTGTGAAAAATTAAAAAAAAAAAATTTACGTCCTTAGCTAAGTACCTAGGCACTATTTTTGTTTTTATTCTAAATTAAACGTAATATGTATTTAAAAAAATAATATACCTATTTGACATTTTTTTAATATTTTTTATTTCAAAATTTTAAACGGACATAATGTACCTATGTATGTATATGTATGTAATGATTTTTTTATTGTATGTAAGTTTTTTAGAAAATTGTCCACGGCTGCCTCAAAATCGTATAACATCAAGAAATATTTTTTTTAATTAAGTTGTGGTGAATTCATGATGTTTTGCTTTTGTTAAAAGTGTGAAACGTGCAATGTGCAAATGGTCAGTTTATACAAAATACAAAATGATTATACTCGTACATGTCCCCTTTAGGAAACTCAGCCCTCAACTAATTTGCAATACGTTTTAGCATCCCAATAATAATTATTTAATAAAAAAACTAAAAATATAATTTACTATGTTTTTGCTTGTTTTTCTGTATTTTGGTAGACAACTTTATATTTTGCTGTTATTACAAGAGTACAGATATATATATATTTTTTCCATGCGTAACCCAATGCGAAATAAAAACCCTATTTTGACCTAGGAAACACCTAAAAACCAGCTTTACTATTTACTATTTATTGGTTGCAAGGTTGGTTTCAGGCATGCATTTTATTTCTGATAGTCTTCAGGTTTAAAACGTATTGCGATTTCCAAATATTATACTTCGCAGTTGAATCGTGTCTAACACTGCGGTTCATGCACGCCTTCATTGATGATATTTATAGTCAGCAATTTCTCTTCCCCTGTTTTTCCTTAAATCAATTTCTTTTGTCTCCGCACCCACATGAGCTGTCAGAGCCATGCATTGTCAAGAGCGCCATCATATCGAGTAATTAATGTCATCTAAATCTATCAATTAAAAAATGTTATATTCCAACATTTCCAAGTCTGGAACACTGACTATGAGGGTTGACATCGATTGTGGTACGGTGCGAATCGATCTTTCTTTCTCTTGAATAGCCTTTCTTTTCGATTTATCTATTCTCAACAACAACTAATATTGAACTGATATTGCAACTGCACGACGGCTTATGGATAATTAAAATTCCATTAACCGCGACTGCTTCTGCTATACTCTTAAATTGTCGGTGCGTTTCACCCATCTTAATTAGGACGGAATTTTTCATTGATCTCGAAAGTCAAAGAGGTTTTCATTTTCATTTCAAAGTCCCTATATACTAGTTCTTCTCGTTTCCCTCCTGCTGGATTGCTGTGGAATTGCATCCCGTTCGTGATTCACCATCACGTTTGGATTTGATTGTAGTTGAAGATTGCTAGAAAATGTTAAGTATGGATTGGTTTTTGTGAAGCATTTTAGGGGTTTCATTTAGTAGGTACATATATGTACATCAAAACAGAGCTGTGCATAAATTTGATTGCTTTTGTAAATTACCTATAGTTGGAAAATCCAAAGATTAGTTCTGTAAAACTTAGGTATAAATTATTAACAACGACGCAAGGTAGACCATATTGAAAGTTTTGGTTGCAAAAATCATTACTCCTAAACAATTGAAGATATCACCAAAGTTTTTTCTTATCTTGAAGGAAATTTCTTAGATTACATATGAAGAAATTTTTAAAAATCACAGTGTGTTTAAGAATTTACTGTTGAAATAAGAAGTTTTGGTTAAGGTGATTAACATAATTCGATTTTTACTTTACAAAGATAAAAAGTCAATTTCTAAAGTAATCTGAGTGTAATTTAAGTGAAACTGTGGAAAAAGAAAACAAACCAATTTGAGTGTAACAGAAGAAAAAAAAGACATATTCGTTTTTTTGTTTATTATTTTTTTTTGTATACAAAGTACATTAATTAAATATTTCAGTGATAGATTACATGTCAAACATTGGGAAACGTAACAAAAATATATATACAAACATTAGATTTCTTGGAAACTATCATCCGAGTTTGCTTTCAGATCTTTTTGGTTTCTTACAAGCCTAAGGGAAGATATAAGTGGATATGTGGTTGCAAGCATGTAAGCATATTACTTTCTGCTGAAGTGTTGAAACTTTGCACGTATTTTAATATCTGTATTTCTTGAAATACATATTTTTAGACTCCCGGCATTCTTCGGTTAGTTTTCGAAGTGGATTTGAAAGATATTTGATGATATTTGTATTTGTATGTGCATTGGTTTATCAGGATAACTTTGTTTTATTAACTTTTAAACTTTTATTAGCTGGGTATACATATTTCCCCGCTCGCTTAAGCTTAAATGATCATTTCATGCTCATTACCTTTAAAATAAATACATACACTAAAAAGTAATACTTATAATTTTATGACATTCCAATAAGACTTACTGTCTATCTATGTATAAACTTAAAAAAAAAATCTAATCCGGTTAAAAGCACTTACTACCTGAGAATAATTAATCATACCCAAAGACAAAAACATATGTACATACTTAAAAGTTTTGTTAGGGGTTACACAAATAAGCTATAAAAAAGTATTCAATAAATTTTTAGACTTTCCCAATTTTGCACGTTTCGGAAATTTTGTGTTTCAACTTTCTACTAAATTGTAAAGAAATTGCTGGGAAATTTGATTCCATTCTAGTCAATTCGATTCCAAAGTTCATCAATGTTGATTACATCCCAAAGGTCATCAGAGCATGATTTTCGTATTGTTCTAACCGTGCGTCGTCGTCGCCTCACAGATTCTCAATTGTGTTGAGGTCAGGGCTTTTAGCTGGCCATGGCATCGCTTGAAATTCCTGATTTCCGAGCCATTCTTTGACAATTTTAGAGGTTTGTTTTGGGTCCCCATCTTTTTAAAAAATAATTTCAGACTCCCTGTAGCCAGATTATTTTTATACTTATACGCGCTTAAGGGTTTATAAAGGACCCTTATAATGATAAACACAGCATCGCTGATGGGGAAATTAGGGGGAGAGAAAGGAGGTGTCGATGAACATTGGACTTGAATGTTTGCAAATTGAAATGGCAAGGGAAAATGGTCGGGAAAATAATTCCATAATCGTGTTGTCCAACTAAAAAACGAATCTCTATATTTGTCGGTACGACCAAAATTAGGCTCGAGGGTGAACTAATTAGCATTTTTAGGATATCACAGGTGAACTGATTGAGGGGAGGAATGCAACAGGCGACTTTGAGTGAGCATTGCTTATGAAAGAAGCGATAAAACCAGGAAATACATGAAACATTCCTACGGTGTTCAAGAGGTGGGAATGAATCCATGATAGCTTTGTTTCCTATTAGTTTTAACGCTCTGTTCTGAATTCTATCCAATAAGTGGAGAAAAGTTTGTGCTGCACCTGCCCAAAGATGTGAGTTATACCAGAGTTTGTGACGTGCAGACACCTTATAAATTAGCAGCATTTTTTGTGGTATCTGTGGTAGCTTTGTTTCCTATTAGTTTTAACGCTCTGTTCTGAATTCTATCCAATAAGTGGAGAAAAGTTTGTGCTGCACCTGCCCAAAGATGTGAGTTATACCAGAGTTTGTGACGTGCACACTTTATAAATTAGCAGCATTTTTTGTGGTATCGAGAATGTGGTCATTGCAACGAAGATCGTCGTTGACACACATACCGAGTACTGAGAGCTTTCCGGTTTCTTCGATGCAAGTGCCATTCAAGGACATTAAACTCCACACGGTTTTTTATACCCCATTTAACAATGCTGCAAAGATCGGAGTTTAATGAGCTTATCATAGGATACCGTTGCAATTCCATTTCAGAAGGAGATGGACGTGAATTTGGGAACGAGTATGAAAAGCCCTTGGTACCAACAGCATTTATTTTGTGAAGATCTTGATTGAACGATCTAGGAGAAAATTTCTAATCCAAGGAATAAAGGTTTCGTTGATAACAAATGCACTCGATGGGCTCTTGCAACTGTACAAGTGTGGAAAAATAGTAGAAGCAAAATGATCTGCAAGTACATTTGCCTTATCTGAAGAGAAAGTTATCGGTTTTTCATTGTAGATGAGCGTTAGAACCGACGACGAAGACTTTTCTTTAGAATTTATACTCTTAATTCTATAAGCAATAAAAGTATGCATACCAAGAAAGATCATATCGGCACTGACATCAACGTCACTATCGAGGAAACATAGTGACACAGTGGTGCGAAGTGCCGAATGGAGAGTTTACCGTTAGGGATACTTATAAAGGATAGAAGTAAAAAACAAATCGATAGTGTGAGCATAAGGTGTCAAAATATCTTCCTTCGGGTGTTAACTTTAATTGTGTACATTGAAGTCACCCGAAATAACGAGTGCAGTGTGAGGGTACAAGGAAACTATTCCGGAACTGGAATCAATACAACGCATCAGACTTATTAAGAGTTGAATAAGTGTCGAGATTTGAGCTCCTATAAATTAAACAATAATGAATAATGCGCTTGCGGACAGTAAATTCTAGCCACATGAAGTTAAAGTGCATATTAGAACAATAGCCTTATTGGGGAAGGATCTGGCAAGCAACATCATATCTAACATAAACTAAAAGGCCATGATGACGAAAGAGTTTATTAGGCATTAGGTTATAGTCAGACAGGGGAAATTCTTAGCCCATACGAATATTGGCAAACACAACACAACACAACAATAACTTAATATTTAGAAAATCATAAATCTGAAATCATGCATCTGAAGTCAATCAAAGCATACAAACACAATAAATTGAACTATACATTGCAAGAATCATGCGATAAGCATCAGAAATGACATGCAAAGGGGAGCAAGCAACAGTTTCTAGTCAATTTGGGAAAGCAATTAGATGCGTGGGAGATGGAAAGATCGCGCCGTTTGCCAACTTATGCCTTTGTGGTATTTTTTTTTGTTGGTGTTTTTATGTATTATTGACACGACACAGAACTTTGCACTTTCGCGACCGCTTGACACGAGAGGTGGATCGACATTGGTTGTTGCCAAAAATGTTGGTAAATTAAGCTTTAATATGTCAATATGTTTTTCTTTGTTCATTATTTCTTCAATTTTTCTGACAGAAGTCCACAAAGAAACACACCAAGCCATCACCGATCCTCCATCATGTGAATTGGTTCTCAACACGTGACCAATAATACGATCTGCCATAGGTTCGTACTCGACTGATCCTTGTCTTGTTCGACAAAATTACTTGTTTCCAAGGGTTTCTCTTTCGCGGCGTCCTTTTGTGTTTTGACCCGCAACTTCCTGCATCCAACTGGGAAATAACCGCTTTCGCCCTTTTTACTTGCGACGCATAGACACAATATGGAAAATTTTGCATTCGTAAAAAAATCGAAATCAAGATTTTGAACAAACTTAACATTACCATGATAAAGAAGACCAAAAAAGTGTGTTCGACTACAGCCTAAATGGGTCGGCTGATTTCCTTTAAACTTGTTAGATAGCATTTTTAAGCATGGGGTTTTCGAAATATTGAGCTTTAAAAAAAAATGAAAAAAAATTTCAACCATTACCTAGCTTTAACTAATTGACATTTTTAATTTGTGGAATTCGCATATGACAGGTGCCGTTATTTTTGGTCTTCGCTATCATCGTAATGTCAACTTTGATCCAAATTCCGAGTTCTACATTTTATTTGAAAACATTAAAAAAAAACCTTCTTTTTGAACATTCGATATCTCAAAAACGGATCAATATTTTTATTTTTTATTAGTTTTTATCCGTGCAATAATAAAAACTCATAGTTGACGTACCAATATTTTTCTTTAAAAATATTTTAAAAAATTTATATATAAAAACCATTGTTTAAGAAACCGCTACAATGAGTTATAATTTTTGTTCTATAAATTCATATTTACTTAAGAAATCACATGGAATTCCGTTTTTTCGCATACTACAAAAAGAGTATAGAAAATTAATTTTATTCTTATGAACAGTTTTCTCTAATGTCATTCATTCTTAAAATTCTAAGTCTATTACATATAAGAGCAAGTTCGTGCGACCCAGTCTTTATTTATTTCTTCCTATCCCATCCCATCTAAATTCAACCATGGTGGACGTAGTGCAGCACCACTCTGGTATTCGGGTTATTAATTTGCAACCCCTCCATAAACGTCGCAAAGTGTTTGACATTGTTTTCATTCATAAGATTTTATCGCTTTGCGCTTCTCCAAAAAATTCATGACAATCGTAACAAAAACATTGTTTTTTAAGAACAACAATTTTCGGATTTTTAAATGTCAACTCTAAAAATGCATTTTTTCGGGAGCATAAAATAAAGTGTATGTATTTGTAAATCACTAACGTTATTTGGATTTGTTTAAAACATTGAATGAACCCTCAATGGAATTTTACACCAGTTATTTTGTTTTTCGTCTTTTTGATATATTGGCCGAGCTCGAGAGGTGAAGAGATGTTTGAGGAGTGAATATACAGTGCAACCTCGATATAACAAATCGGAAGGGAACAAGTAAATATTCGTTATATCAAGTGCACACTTAGCACTTTATTTATAATTTTAAATGCTAGTGCCCTACTTAGGCAATTTAAAAAAAATACTTCGCAATACTTATACCTAAACAATTCAAACAATAAATAAACTAATCAACAGGCCTGCGTGTGATTCTAAGCTTTACTATAATAAAAATGAAGCTATACAAGCAGGACAAAAATTAGTATTAGATTTCTATCTATCCTTATTTTTAGGACTATTTATGTGAGGGTTGTTTGTGTTTAACTTTAGAGCTTTAAAGATAGTCATGACTCCTATGACCTCCTTTTGGAACCGCCACCTATAACAGCGTTATACATTTTTTAACACATTTTACATGCGAAGTTACGTTAAATCCATTTTATATTTTTTTCCTAAAATATTATACGTGCGAAGTCATGTTAAACACAATTTTAAAAAGAATTGGAAACAGTTTTAAAAATGTAATGAATTGTTTCTTGATTTTTTTTTTGTTCTCAAATAACATTTATTTTAATATTTAGAATCCCATAACAGTTGCAAAATAGAAACAGGAAAATTTACCTGAAAAGAACGCAGTTTTATTGCTATTACTTTTGATATTTTTAAAACAAAGTTAAATAAAAATCGGTAGACTTGACAAAAAAAAATAAAAAAGAAAATTGTTTTAAATATACATATTATGGGACGCAAGGCGTATGCACATGCCGACTTTTCCATTATCCTAATATTGTTTGCTCGAAACCTCGAGAAATCATTATGCTTGTAGAAATCATTGAATTTATTTTCTTACTTTTCTGTCTCTTCAGTCCTCCCTCAATAACATATCATGTACATAAGATGTTGTTAATCATTATAAACAAATATTTCTCAAATCTTACACATCTCCACTGTACCTACTTAAAAATCAATGACCTTAAAACGTCCACAACAGTTCATTAATTTCCTCATTTATTTTTGGTTTTTTGTTGAAGTTGAAATTGCATGATGTCATTGCTCCAATAATGACGTCTGCCAAATATTATGAAATAATAAACAGACAATAAACAGTAATTAGGTCATTTAAACTAAAAAACTAAAAATAACATAACAAAAATCTTAACTGGAAAACTCTGCGTCATTTCAAAAGCCACGCCATAATGATGTTAAATACATTTTAATGGCATAAGAAAAGGAACCTACTGATCAATAAAATTAAAGATCAGCGAAAATATTGAATTCTTCATTTAAATATTTTTTTAATTGGAAATTATGAATGTGGGTGACATCAAAAAGATGTATGTACATATGTATGTATATTTTGAACAACTTCCTCAAAAAAAAAAAAAAAAAAAAAAAAAAACATTACTTGTATACCCTATGGTGGGACACAGTCGTCAGATCCACTAGATGGCCATTTAAGAAATATTTGTTTCGGAAGGAAATTTAAAAATTCTTATGGGTTTGAAGGAAACCATGCACCGTGAATTGACATCATAGAATCAAGAAACTGCAACACCCTACCCTATGTGAAGAAAAGATCATAATCTTCACTAGAGTAAAATAAGATAAATTGTTTTAATCACCAGACAAAAATGTTTTATTTGCTGGCTTTTGTAAATAGGAAGACGGCGATCAACTTCGTTTTTGTCAATTGACATAATCAGGACAATGATGTACATATATGCGGTTAAAAAACACAAAATATGCACGTTAAATGGGAAAATATGCGTTTAAAAATTAAATTTATTTAACAAAAAAAGATATAAAATAAACTTAAAAAATTATATTCCAATCTTATTTAAATAAGGACTTATGGTCCAGATTCTTTGAATATGTCTTACACATGCCAAAAAGATTTTTTTTTTTCAATTTGTAGAAAGAAAAAGCGAAAAAGCTTTAAAAAATTAAAATTGATATTTCAACGTCAACTCAACAGATGTAACAGGAGCATTTTTGAATAAAAGAATTCACATTATGAATAGTTCTCCATGTTGTCTTCTTCGTTTTTATTCAAAACATTTTCAATTTTCTTCAAAATAATTAACCTTCGACTGAATTAATTTTTGCAAATGTATCTTCCATCACATCAATTTAAGTATGTTCCGTCCCTACCTTATAGTTTCATTAAAAAATCCATAGTTGGAACTAATAAAAATTAAATGTTTTTACTTGCGACTTATAGGTACTATAAGGCGCCAGTTATAGCTATCATTGAAAACCATCATTGAAACACAAATCAGTGGAACGGTGGAATATATTTCGACAAGTCGGTTATAGCAATCAATAATTTCGCTGTCATTGAAAAGATCTGTCATTGAAAATATCTGTCGCTTTGATGCTTGCTAAATTACTAGTGATGGGTACCTCATTCATGAGGCAATACAAAATGTCGCATGTTATGTTATTGTTTAAAAGTTTTTTTTTTTGCTAACTGCAATCATTTAGTCCTATTCGGCGAGATCTTCTATTCAGTTATTCTGTTATGAATTTCAATATATAAGTTTAAGCCGTCAACAAATCTTTTATGAATTATAATTTTGGTATTCGGCATGCTAAAATCTGTTATAAAATCTGCTAAGAAAACTTTTATGAAATGTCAAACTTTCGAAAATAGAAAAAATCTTTTACGAATAGCATTTTTGGTATTCAGCATGCCAAAATCTGTTATGAAATCTGTTAAAAATCATAAAAAAATAAAAGACAAACTTCTGTGATTTCAATAAGTACACATGTGCATCATGTAAAAATGAATATTTATCTTTTATTTCGTCTACGAAATGTTCTTTAAAGGAGACAAGTGAAAGAAAATATATTAAAATACATATCATATAAAGATATAAGTAGAGTATATCCATGGTATTCCCAGAAACATATGAGGTAAAATCGTGTTCCATTGTATGGATACCAATAGTGTGTAAGGCTAGGCGCGTACATTCAATTTTTAGTTTCGCAACTGCTTGGTTCGAGCAACTAAAAGTTTGTGTACAAAGAAAGCGATTTTGCCTAAAATGAATTCGCTATTTTGTATAACATATAATTATATGCACCTGCGCGGACATTCAACTAAATAGTTCGTCTGTTTTCTATAAGAAACCAAAAAGTTGTGCAACTAAAAGTTGAAAGTGCGCGCCTAGCCTAAGTGTCTTTTGTGCTAGTGTTTGCCTATTTCGTAATGGGCGGTTTTCAAATTTCAGTCGCCTCTCGTTTGTCGTGTCTGGCATCTCGCCTGAGAAGAATATGAAAAGAGAATAAATAAAATGCACGACTGGGTCGCACGAACTTGCTCCTATGTAATAGACTAGGAATTTTAAAAACGAATGTTATTAGAGAAAACTGTTCATAAGCATAAAATGAATTTTTTTTAATTCTTTAAGTAGTAAGAGATAAAAACAGAATGATATGCAAATTTGAATTTATGCAGGAATAAAAATTATAAGTCTTTGTAGTGGTTCCTTAAAAAAATAAGCTTTTATGTACAAAATTTTTAAAACATTTTTAAGAAAAAATTTTGGTACGCCAACCTTAAGTTTTTATTAATGTACGAATAAAAGTCTAATTTCCAAAAAAAATACTAAGCCGTTCTTGAGATATCGAATTTTTCAAAAAAAAAAATTACTTTTTTTTCTAAAAATTGAAAAAATATTTTTTCTTAAGTTTTTAAATGCAATGTTTTTTAAACTTTTTAGGAGCTTTTTAATAAAAAAATTTCATTAAAATCCGTTAAGTCGATAAAGAGAAATTCAAAATTCGAAAAAATCGTTCTATGGTAGGTACAGTCAGTAATACATATCTAGATTTAAATTTTTTTTTTATTAAATTATAAATTGTAAAGATTAATCAAAAGAAAAAAAAATTTAGCAAAATTCTCGGAACCGTTTTCGAGAAAAATGCGATTTTCGAAAACCATTTTTTAAAATTTGTATGGAAGGTACCGTTAGTTTTAAATAAAACAAATTTTTTTTTCTCAAATCTTGTAGATTATATTAAGAAACTTTTATTTGCCAAGTTTGAAAAAAATCGAGCATGGGGTTTTCGAAATATTGAGATTCCAAAAAAAAATTTTGAATTTTTTTTTAAAAATCCAAAAAATTGAAAATTTGAATATGTAATAATATTCAAACTTTGGAGGAGCTTTGGCATAAAAAAAATTATTAAAATCGGCTGTACCGTTTTCGAGAAAATCAAAAACAAAAAAAATGGACCCAGGGGGGCTACCGAAAATAACAATTTTTTGTAAAATTTTTTTCAACCATTAGCTAGTTTTTACCAAATGAAATTTTTGGAATTTTTTTTAAAAAATTCTGTGGGACAGTTTTTGAGAAAAAAAAATATTTATAAAATTTCGAAAAAAAATCGTATGGCAGGTACCGTTATTTTTGGTCTTAAAAAAAAATAGAAAAAAACGTCCGGGGGTAAAAAATTAAAACCCATATCTACCAAGTTTGAAGAAAATCGGCCGAGCCGTTTAGGCTGTAGTCGAACCGACAGACAGACAGACAGACAGACAGACAGACAGACAGACAGACAGACAGACAGACAGAATTGCGAGACCCACTTTTTTGGTCTTCGCTATCATCGTAATGTCAACTTTGATCAAAATCTCGAGTTCGATTTTTTTTACGAATGCATAACTTGCCTTATAGTACCTATAAGTCGCAAGTAAAAATATGTTTTTGTATACCTACATATGTACGTATCTTGATCATTAGAATTGCAGAGAAAAATTGAATTTTTTGTTGAAAATGCCCATTAAAATAGTTATGTCCTATGGGACATTTAAGGTGAGACAAAATACCATATCATTTCGAAAAATGAGTACAAAAAGTTTTAAATTCGTATCCTGCCCATCACTATAAATTACAAAGACAACCTGAATAATTTTTTGAGGTTAAAGTTGATCATTGAAAAAAAAACTGACACATGAGAATAGAAAGAGAATCGAACACAAATCATTGAAACGATTGTGTGCCACTTTGTTGGAATGAAAATCAGCTGTTCATTGAAAACGATTTTCATCATTGAAAAATTTAAATTAGTTTTGTGAGAAATATTTAACATATTTGTTTATTTTTATTTGCAAAAGTAAAATATATAAGTGATTAGCTTCATTTGTAAACCAAACATTCTCAATATTCATAGCTTAACTACCCCAAAAAGTGAAAACAAAATTTTCAAGGATGGTTTTCAATGAAAGCTATAACTGGCGCCTAAAACGACTTATAAGTACTATAAGGCGATTAATAGGTACTCGAAGACGAAAAAACTGGTTCTCACAATTCTGTCTGTCTGTTCGACTACAGTAACGACTCGGCCGATTTTCGTCAAACTTGGTAGATGTCGTTTTTAATTTTTTCCCTCCCACACGTTTTTTTTCTTTTTTTTAAGACCAAAAATAACGGTACCTACCATATGAATTTTTTTCGAAATTTTATAAATATTTTTTTTTCTCAAAAACTGTCCCACAGATTTTTTTTTTAATTCAAAAAATTTCATTTAGTTTAAGCTAGGTAGGGGAGAGTGGGGAACATTTGAACACGAGGCACATTTGAACAATGCTTATAAAATTTTACTTTATTACTCTTTTTTAAAAGTAATTTTAAATTTTAACCTGTCAATACCATATCCATAAACGTCATTGACTTTCCTTGATTTTCTCAGTTGTCTCTCGGACTTAGAGGTGAAAGGTCCTTTTGCTAGTGGAAGTGTTTTGTTTCCATTTTTTAGTTGTAAGAGTTTAATTACTTACGGTAAGTTTTTTACTGGATATATTTCAGTTAAATGTTTATAATAAATTTTATGTCACTGGAACAGTTGGGGCAGATTTGAACAAGCGTGTTGGGGCACTTTTGAACATGTACAAAATTCCCACGATTAGGTTTTTTTAACATCTTTAAGACATTTAAGAGAAAATTTAATCAGCTTCAAGCAATTAATCAAGCAATTTGTTATCTGTTCTATAGGGCAAGTATTGGTTTCAGGTAAAATATGCTTTTGTCATATCTTCCGTCAGTCTCTGTGTCTCATTTTTGAGCTCTTGAATACTGAAAATAACACATATATTTAAAGCTTTCTAGACAAGTCGAACAAATCTTGAAATTCTTGTAGCTTTAACTAAAATATTCTAGTTTAAGGTATTCACACAAATTGAATTTTAGACTTGGAAAACAAGGTAAAACTAAATGAACTTAGCGTTGGCTATTTTAAAATAGCTATTACTAGAAAACATCTTTAATTAGCTAGCTTAAGCTTATTCTTATTCTCAAAAAATCCAGCTTTTACTTAAAAATACAAGTTTTAGATTTAGCTTTTTTTTTCTTATTAATCTTTGTGAATTTTTTATTTTTTTTTTCTACAAATACATGAATATGATATAACAAAAGTATTAATTTTGAGTTTTATTGATAAGTTCTTATTAAAAAATTAATATAAAACTTAAATTTAAAAATTCTTTTATTCAGTAAAAAAAAATTATATCACTGTTCAAAAGTGCCCCTTCCAAGTTCAAAACTGCATGGGGCAGTTTTGAACATAAGAACCTATATTCGTTGGAGATAAAAATTCAATATAAATATTTCGTTAAATGGACTAAATATTTTTATAAATTAAACGTCAATAGCACTGTTCCATGTGAGTAAAATATCGGGCCAATTGCTCGTATATTTTAGGTTTTATCAGTCTGGAAAGCAAAAAGCCCCACTCTCCCCTAATGGTAGAACAATTTTTTTTTTTCAAAAAATGGCTATTTTTGGTACCCCCTTGGAACTATTTATCTTGTTTTTTATTTCAAAAACGGTACAACCGATTTTAATCATTTCAATATTAGTTGCAATATTATTGTGTATTAAATTTTCCAATTTTTTTTTTTTGGATTTTTAAAAAAATTTAAATTTTTTTTTTCAAAACTCAATATTTCGAAAACTCTATGCTCGATTTTTTTAAAACTGGATAAATAAAAGTTTCTTAATATAATCTAAAAGATTTGAGAATAAAATAAAATGCACGACTGGGTCGCACGAACGTGCTCCTATGTGCATAAGGATAAAATTATCATCATTTTTTAAATTCTTTTAGTAGTAAGAGACAAATACAGAATGCTATGCAACAAAAATTGTAATTTGTAGTGGTTTCTTAAAAAATTAAACTTTTGTATACAAAATTCTTAAAACATTTTTAAGAAAAAAAATTTCGTACGTCAACTTTAGGTTTTTATTATTGTACGAATGAAAATTAAATTTCCAAAAAAAAAAATACTGACTGACTGACTTTTGAGATATCGAATGTCTTGTTTTCAAAATTTTTTGTATTTAATTATAGATCTTAAAAATCAATCGAAAGACTAAAAATTTAAGCAAAATTCTCGAAACCGTTTTCGAGAAAAATACGATTTTCGAAAACCATTTTTTAACATTTGTATGGAGGGTACCGTTATTTTTAGGTAAAATACATTTTTTTCCCATATCTTGTAGATTATTTTAAGAAACTTTTATTTATCAAGTTCTAAAAAAATCGAGCATGGCGTTTTCGAAATATTGAGTTTTCAAAAAAAAATATTTGAAAAAAAAAAATTTTTTCTTTGAAAATTTGAACACACAATAATATTGAAACTGCTGGGGAGCCTTAACATAAAAAAATGATCAAAATCGGTTGTACCGTTTTTGAGAAAATCAAAAACAAAAAAAATGGTTCCAAGGGGGGTCCAAAAATAATAATTTTTTCGAAATTCTTTTTCATTCATTACCTAGGTTTAACTAAATGAAATTTTATGAATTTTTTTTTTATATCTGGGACAGTTTTTGAAAAAAAAAAAATATTTATAAAATTTCGAAAAAAATCGTATGGCAGGTACCGTTATTTTTGGTCTTAAAAATCAAATCAAAAAATATCCGGGGGGAAAAAATAAAACCCATATCTACCAAGTTTAAAGAAAATCGGCCGAGCCGTTTAGCTGTAGTCGAACAGACAGACAGAATTGCGAGACCAACTTTTTTCGTCTTCGCTATTATCGTAATGTCAACTTTGATCAAAATATCGAGTTCGATTTTTTTTCCGAATGCATAACTTGCCTTATAGTACCTATAAGTTGCAAGTAAACATGTATTTTACCTAAAAATAACGGTACCCTCCATACAAATGTTAAAAAATGGTTTTTGAAAATCGTATTTTTCTGGAAAACGGTTCCGAGAATTTTGCATTTTTTTTTTCTTTTAATTAATATTTACGATCGACTTCCATAATTTAAATAAAAAAAAAAAGTTGTGTGTACTGACTTATGCGCGGTAGAAGTTAAACTTATTTTCCCTCAAGCAAAGCCTCTGTAAGATTCTAACCTATAAACGTACAAACATTTTGTATTATAAAAACATGTCGCTGTCTTTGACAGATAACGTGTCGTCTTGATATGTCACTGACAGTCACTGAAAAGAAGTTTTACTTCAAAAATTGAAAACAAGATTTTACTGACTATACCTACCATAAAACAATTTTTTTCGAATTTTGAATTTCTCATCATTGGCATAACGGATTTTAATCAAATTTTTTATAGAGAAGCTTCTAAAAAATTTAAAAAAACATTGCATTTCAAAACTAAAAAAAAAATATTTTTTTGAATTTTGAAAAAAAAATCTATTTTTTTTTTGAAAATTCAATATCTCAAAAACGGCTCAATATTTTTTTGTAAATTTAATTTTTTTTCGAACAATAATAAAATCTTTAAATTGGCGTACCAAAATCTTTTCTTAAAAATGTTTTAAAAATTTTGTATATAAAAGCTTATTTTTTTAAGAAACCACTACAACGAATTATAATTTTGGTCTTGCATAAACTAATATTTGTTTAAACACAATGGCATCCTGTGTTTAGCTCCAACTACTAAAGGAGTTGTTTTGGTCATTTAAAAATGAATTTTATCCTTATGAACAGATTTTCTCTAATAACATTCATTTTTAAAATTCTTAGTCTTTTAAATAAGAGCAAGTTCGTACGACCCAGTCCTGCATTTTTTTTAGCCATGACTGGTTAAGTATTCCTTATGTTTTTTTAATAGAAAAAGCTTTAGAATCATCCAACTCTTGAATACTCTTTGAAGTTATCGTTTTTCATTCCAAGTAATTAGTTTTTATAAGAAGCTTTTTTCTTTTTAACTCTGAGCAGACCACTGAGCAGAGTTTGACTAGAGCTCTCTGATTTATTTATGGAACACATTAGAGCACTGAACTTTAAAATGCTTCGATATTTTTTATATGTTTGTTTCTTTTTTTTCGCTGTTTTGTCTCTGTCTGGAAAAAAAGTAAAGTTAGCCGCACTCAGCTTTTTACTCCATCTGCTCGGTCATTTTATTCTGAGCTTATAGAGCAGGCTCGGAGCTACCTCTGATTGAAAAAAGAAACAACCTGAGCGCTCTGATGTGTCTGAGCGAAAAAAAACACAGTTGTTTTTTTGACAGCTCAGTTTCTGAGCTTAAAAAGAAAAACGCGTAAGATAAAATTAGAGTAAAGAGCACAGTAATGAAAAACATGACAAAATAATAATTTTCTTGAATACGATCAATAATACTGAATAAAAATTAATTTTGAAAGACATTTATTATAGTCGATGAAAACATATAAGAAATATGTATGTATCTACATACAGTGGATCAAAAAAGAAATCGGACATACAAGTTTTGTCTCTTTAAATCACAAAATAAAATTGATGAAGGTTTGAAAATAGCGTATTTCTGCATTTATACATAGCTTTTACTATAAACTCTGGATATTTAGCAAAAATTACAGTTTTATTAACAAATTGTCATCGAAATTTAATTTAAAAGAAAATAATCGCAAATTTAATATCAAAAAAGAAATCGGACACTCTGTGGTATACTCATTTTTTTGTTTTTAACGGGACAAATATAACACTTTTAGGTTCTTAAAATTCCGTTACATATGTCAGATGTTTATTCGATTTGAATTTTATGTGTTATTATTAATAAGTTCAAAATGGAAGAGCAATGTTGATATACAACGATAGAAGTGCGAAAAATAGTGATAAAATATTTTTAAAAAGGTAACTCTGTACGTGCTATTGCAGAAATTGTAAAAAGGAGCAAGTCTACGGTAGGAGACATCATAAAAAGAATCAGAACAACAAAATCTTTTGAAAATTTACAAAAATCTTGAAGACCAAAAAAGTTTACTGCAGGCGATGAACGTTTGATATTGTAATAAGCTAAAAAATAAACCCCAAATAAGTGCACCAAAGTTGACGGCGGAGGTAAGGAAATACTTGCAATAAGATGTTAACCCTGAAACCGTAAAAACAGTGCTGCGAAAAAGTAATTTTCATGGAAGAGAGACAAGAAAAAAAACTTTTATCAACAAGAAAAATTGAATCAAGAGAAATAGTTTATAAGGAGCTACCAAAAGACGGATTTGTCATTCTGGACTCGTGTTTTGTTCTCTGTTTTTATTAAATTTACTCTCGTCAGAGACAAAACACGAATCCAGAACGACAAACCCGCCTTTTGGTAGCTCCTTCCATTTTGAACTTATTAATAATAACACATAAAATTCAAATCGAATAAACATCTGACATATGTAATGGAATTTTAAGAACCTAAAAGTGTTATATTTGTCCCGTTAAAAACAAAAAAATGAGTATACCACAGAGTGTCCGATTTCTTTTTTGATATTAAATTTGCGATTATTTTCTTTTAAATTAAATTTCGATGACAATTTGTTAATAAAACTGTAATTTTTGCTAAATATCCAGAGTTTATAGTAAAAGCTATGTATAAATGCAGAAATACGCTATTTTCAAACCTTCATCAATTTTATTTTGTGATTTAAAGAGACAAAACTTGTATGTCCGATTTCTTTTTTGATCCACTGTACATAATGTAGATAATTCAATTGATAGCTCAAATGACCTCAACTCCAAAGTCGTTCCCCCAGGTACGACAGTTCATCAGTTCGATTTTGTCTTACCCTTCTAAGACGCGATTATTGGTCGATGTTTACCGACTCTTATAAAATGTACAGCATTAATAGCCTGAATTTTATTTTTCTAGTGGAATTTGATTGAATTCAGACACATAGAATGAATAATACATCCCTTGTCAGACTATTAATCAATGAAGAAATATGAAATAAGAAAATTATTTCAATTGAATTAAATTCAATCACTCCACTTTAAGAGAAATAATTTTATTATATCATATCTCTTCATTCATAATGTAGATACTGTATTTGAGTTTTTAATAAAATATTTGAAGATTTCGTGATTGTTTTGATAACACCTACAGAGAGACTAAAATATAATTTAAAGGCGTTTCAATCAAAACAGCGCAATATTCGCTAACTCAAACTTCATACAGTTTAAGCTCGATGAACTTCGGTCGAATTTAAATATTCTAACTTCAAACTAATGTTCGTTGCTCAACTATTTTGTAATGACTTTATTCATCAGAACCCGCATGACGGGCTTGTATTTGTATTATCTTCACGTCGATGTTAGGGTGTCAGTTATTTCCCAACAATTTTTAATTAAACAGCACTTACACCCAAAATGTATCACCTAGTTTTTCACCAAAAATGTTTAAAACATTGTCCGCCGTCATTCACCAAAAAAAAAATCAACAAACAAAAACTAAGAAATACAACGTAAAAAGCGCAAGCGCATAATTTTTTGCTCAAACACTTTTAGGGCCGAGGTTTTTTATTTGAACAATCGGTTTGGGAAATAACGAAACACCCTAATGAACATTCGTAAAACAATAAAACAGAACCAAACAAAAAGAAAACATTATTTTTATTTGGAAAGGGAGCTGGACGGCGGCGGCGGTACAGATCCAAGATAGAAGTTTCTTCAACTTGACTGCGGTGTGGAAGGCAGGCGGAACTCGCTCATTGGCTTGCAGTTGCAGTACATTCTGCATTCAAAATGCAACGCGTGCACTATTAACAATGTCTTCGGTGGAATATTGTGGCGAAGATACTGAAGAATTCGACTTGTTGACTCTTCTAGTAGTAGTGTCTAGTTTAGTTTTGAGTTTGAGCAACATAAGAGAAGAGTTCTACTTCAAATAAAGGAAATTAAAATTATATTGTTATTGCTAATATGTTAATGGATTTGTAAAGAGTTCAAATTGTTTTGAAATCATCCAGTTTGAATTAAGTTAAAAAATAATAAAAGATCTAGTAGGTTTTGATGTCTTTTATTACGTTTTTTTTTTGTTTTTGCACAATCATTCAACTTACTCATTCAAACGGACCACCACATTCATCCGACACCATCTACACTGTGCCCAGTTAGGCAGCTTGTTGACTTGTGCGGAAACAGTTTCCAATGCAATGGAAACTTCATACAGGTAGCTACGATACTGGTCATGTATGTCTTGCCTGTGTATGTATTCCAGATCTAGTGTTGGGAATTTATTATAGCTGATGGGCCAAATCTTTCTAGCTATAATGCAGTTAGTTGAACTGCTCTCCTTACGGTTAAGAGATTTAAAATTCACTAATTTTTTTCTTAATTTTTGAAAGTCTTAATTTGTCTTTGTTAAGGCACTAGTAAGGTCTAAAATGCCAAAAAAACGCACGATTTTTGGGAATTTTAGTACAAAGTACAAATTTTTTTTTTTTAATTTTCGAATTTTGGCCGAATTATAGAGGGCGCAAACGTCGACTCATTAAAAAATACATGGTCCCATGGCGGACAGGTAATCTCAGAATTGGCTGGACTGAACCAAAAAAAACACAAAGTGGGTTATTTAAAGGAAGGTTTCTTACGAGACAATTTACCACAATTTGCTTAAAAAGTCAAAAAAAAAAATATCGAGCTTTGAAAAAAAAAATTTTTTTTCTGGAAATTTGTTTGGCCCTTTTTGAGTCGACATTTTTTTTGTTCATAATTTTTTGGTCAAATTGTGGTAAATTGTCTTAGAAAACATAAAAACAATCAAGTTGCAACAAGTTTTTTGAAAATCGGTTCAGTAGATCCGGAGATTAACTGTCCGCCATGGGACCATGAGTCGACGTTTGCGCCCTCTATAATTCAGCCAAAATTCGAAAATTAAAAAAAAAAAATGTTTACTCTTGACGTATGTATTCATTATTTAAAACAAAAATATGTTATTACCTAATAAGGTTTCCGAGAAAAAAATTCCCAAAAATCGTGCGTTTTTTTGGCATTCTAGACCGTACTAGTACCTTAAGATTGTGAACACAGTAAGTCTGCTATTACATGAACAAGACGCGTGCGCTTTCATCGAATTCTTTGTTATTTCGTTCCGCGCTGTTACACATTGAAAACAAATTCATGAATCCAATTTGAGACAGTTCTCATTATATTTCATATCGGGATTTGGTTTGCATATGCTCTTTAAAATATACGAGTAGAACAAATAAAAAGAGTATTTTTATGCGTTGCATCGAAGCTTTTTCTCTTAGTAAAACAAAATTTTATGAGACCGAATAGTAAAAAAAACTCGCATAAGAAAAGAGAAACGTCGAATATTTCACCGAAAAGTATTTCATTATTTTTACGAAAATTGCAAAAATTTAAATCAGTAAGAATAACACAAAAAGTAGCCCTAAAACACAAGGTCACTATCTTCATTATTAATAATAATTGTTCATGAAAACAGTTAAAAATAGCGCAACAAAAGCAATTGACGAAGAACAATTTTAAGATGGTGATGAAATGTTTGTGACCTCGGCGAAAATAAAACAGAAAGCCTGTGGTACTGCAAGGGTTTCAACAGTTCTAATAGTAATCATCTGAAACGAATAAAACTGCAAAAGAAACAACCACTTAACGGGCAACGGACAATTATGCTTGTAGAATTCTCTACATTCGATATTAGTGGGAGTGAAAGGCGTCAAGTAGTTTTTTGAAATTAGAAGAAGTTTAAATTTGATGGCCCTAATGGGTTTAATTAGTACTCCTACGATATGAGCAAAGAAGCATTTTTTCAGCGCGGTGTTATGTAACGGGGAGCAGTTAGCTTCTGTGTAACTGTTGAGTTTGAATTTCAACCTTAAAAATAGGTACTTTTCCATGCCGGATCGAATTTATGCAGTCATTATAAAGCCTGCAATACCCAATAAGAAACTTTAAGAAAAACTTATTTTATTTCATTCCCCTTAATTTAATTTTATTTCCAATTTCAATATTTGTATTTATCAATGATTTGCAAGGAACCAGAGACCACTTATCTATGAGAATTGTTTGTTTTAAGAGGTTTGTTTTAAGTTGGTCATTATCACAATGAAGACAATTTATAAAAAACGTTGTTGAACTTGTAATTTTTTTTTATTAAAAAGTGGTGAATCAACGAGGGAAATTTAAATATTTCGAAAACTTCAGTACTTAACATTCAAAAAAGTAAATAAAGTGCCCATAATAAAAAAAGAAGGAAAGCGGTTACTTTCTGCCTTGGATACAAGAAGTATGGAGAGAGAATTAAGAAGTTGAGGTCCAAAACACCGAAGACAGCAGCGCAAAACATAGACAGGTACATATAGGAAATGGACTGCACGCCGCCCGGGCTCTTAAAATAATCGGAACCGCAAAAGAGAAACGTCTACTTTCAGAGAAAAATTTGAAATCTTTAGCTGGGCGATTCCGCTATAGACGATTTTTGACACCAATTTTTGAACTACAATATTTTTTACTTTTTTTGATAAATATTCAAAGTAGAAATACTATATTTAATAATAAAAACAAAAACTGAGACTTAACTTATAGAGAACATTTTTGTTTGCGCTTGGCAACATTATCATACGAAGAGTCGGTATACGAACTGCAATTATTACAACTGGTAACACACACTCAAAATAGCTATTTCCGACAGTTTTAAGTTATGCTTTACTCAATAGACGTATGAAGCAACATGCGATTTAATCGTTTGCCTAAAAACATATACGAATTTGTTATTATATTTTTAGCATTATTGATTGCAAATAGCTATTGTAAGTTTGTTGCACCCGCGACATAAAAGATATAAAAGTTTACTTTTTTGGCAGAAATAAAGTGCTAGCGTTTTGAAACTTTCTAAAAGTAAGAAGAAAACAAAACTAAAATTAAATCAGTCGTTATTAGGAATATATTGTATGTTGAACGACAAAAAACGTTGATTTAAATTGGTTGCACCCGCGATTCCAATATTAAGATCGCGGTTGCAACTTATTGACTACTAATATTATAACGTGATTTATTGTATTTTATTGATAAAATATGCTTTGAATATTAATTTCTGCTGTTCACGTTTTTTTTTTAATTATGTAATATAATATTTTGTTCTTTTTTATATAAAAATATATGGTTAAATGGAAGTGAAACAAGAAAAAGAGACTGCTTTACAGAAAATTGACAAAAAATTAACAAATATGCTGAGCTTCATGCAGAAAAAGGACGTAGAAATTTAATGTGGAAGATGTATTGAAAGGGAAAATGAAGGCACATACAAATTTTAAAATTCTGACCAAAATCAGACAAAACGAAAAAATGTAGGCAACACAAAAAAAGGCAGGCACTCATTATACCAGTCCCTGTAGACTGAAAAAGTCGCACAAGTGAAACGTAATCGCCCAACTAATGTAGTTGAAGTGGTAAAAAATGTATTTAAAAAAAAAACAGATTCCACCAAAACAATGCCTAAAAAACTGAAGGATGACAGGTGATTTCTATAAAAGGTATAATATTAGCAGACAAGTGCCGTTTATAAAAGATGTGAAATCGATTAAGTCGGAAGTTAAGAATCGAGAAGAGCGAAGAGCACAATGACCATGAGCATTCGTGAAGTTAAGTTTTCGATGTTTTTATTGAGTCAGAAGACGAAGCATTAAATTCTAAATCTCCAACAGGGTCTTTTCAACCCCCTATATTACCAGTAGATCCATGCTCTAAAATACCGTTCTGTTTTTACAGCAGCAGTATTTCCAAAAGTTATTCCCACAGGCACCAGGTAGGCTGCAATATCACAATATCGTTATGTGGGGTTATCCTTAACCGATATCGATGAAGATGGAGTACTTCCAACATACATATATGTATTTTCGAAAAAATATTGAAGTATTTGAAAAAAAAAAAAAAAAAAAACAAAATTATAATTAATAGAGAAGGGTACTGACTTGTTACATATGTGCCTTATTTTATAGTTTTTCCAGTTTTTTAAATCAGTTTACTAATTTAAGTTAGACGCGTTGCACCCGCGATAATTTGATGTTGCACCCGCGATTGATTTAAAAGTTAATATTTCGTTGCTTACTTTTGTTTTCTATCTTTATTTTTATTTATTTAGTTAATTGAATCAACGTCGTTCAATATATGTAAGAATATCATGATAAATGTTTCACAATTAACAGAATTTGTGTTTTTTGTACTATGATCTAGAAAAGTCGGGCCGATTCTGTTGCACCCGCGATCGCACTTTGAAACCATTCTTCTGCCAAATTATTCATTATATTTTAGAATTCTAAATGGATTAAAAATAAATAGGTGAAAATGTATCCCTTCAAGTAATAATGTCATTAAATATTTTGCTTATTTTATTATTAAATGTACTTCAAATGAGTCTAAATGTTGCACCCGCTATAATGGAATCGCCCAGCTAAAAGTCACAAAAACTTGAAAAAGTAAATTGGCCTGACGAGACAAAGTTCAATCGAGCAAAAACTTTTGGCAGATCGTATTATTAGTCACGTATTAGAGACCCATTTCAGCAACACCAAGTTCATAGGCAGTGAAACATGGTGGACGTTCGATAATGGCTTGAAGGTCTTTTCATGGAGTTTTTTCGGGCCTTTAGTGAAAATTGAAGGAATAATGAACAAAGAAAAATACCTTCACATATTAAGGCATAATTTACAACAACAACTGGCTACAGGGGGTCTGAAATTACTTTTCAAAAAAACGGGGACCCAAAACTGACCTCTAAAATTGTCAAGGAATGGGGAGCAAAATGAGGAATTTCATACAATGACATGGCCAGTACAAAACACTGACCTCAATCCAATTGAGAATCTGTGGTCAATTGTGAAGCGAAGGTTAGGGCAATACGAAAATCATCCATCCACAGCTGATGACCTTTGGGATATAATTTTTCCAATTATGCCAAGAAGATCTTGCGTCGATTCTCAAGTGACTCCAAGCCGATAAATCAAAATCTTGTAATATACGAGGGCATTTTAATGTTCCAACCAAGTTTCCATACGACGAACCTAGTGAATTTTGTTGGATACTTTCTAATCTATTTGAATGAGTGTTGTAGTATTAGTTCCAAACCACACAGAAATATTCCAAGATAGACCTAACATATGCACAAAACAGAGATTGAAGAGTGTAAGGGTCTGTGAAATCTGTTGAATTACGTTTGATAACATCTAGCATGGAATTGGCTTTGGCAGCAATATTTTCAACATGCTTGATAAAATTAATTTTATGGTCAAAAGCCAAACCAAGATCTTTCTTTCTGCCAATTTTGTATTCGAAGGAAATTAGGGAGTAGGATCGACAGAAAGAAAAACATTGACATTTGACAACATTTAATAACAACGTATCCTACACCATTCCGTAAGGCAGTGAAGGTCATCTTGCAAATGAAGGCAATCAACTTTTTGTCTATAGTATCTAAAAAACAAAAGACGAAAAGAATTAAAAAAAAAACATCTGACAAGCCGTTGATGAAAACAAGGAAAATGAGCGGACCAAGGTGACTACCTAGAGGGACATCTGATGACACATACGAGAGAAGAAATAAAATTGTCAATAGTTACGAACTGAGTGCGTCCTATTAGATAAGATGCCAGCCAATTTAAAATATTAGAATGGAATCCGATTCTTAAAAGTTTGTTTAATAGATTTGAGTTGCTGATTCTATCAAAAGCCTTTGCGAAGTCGGTATAGATCACGTCAACTTGATGCCCTTCCTCAAGTTTATTAAGAACAAAATTAGAAAAAATAGGAAGGTTGGTAGTAGTTGTTGAGCTACCGGAAATAAAACCTTGCTGGAAACGTGATATTATTTCCTTATGCATAAATGTAAATTCATTGCAAACAAGATTTTCAAAAAGTTTTGGAATTGTTGGAAAGTTACAAATTGGGCGATAGTTTGATATTTCCTGCTTGGGACCAGATTTGTGAATAGGAATTTTAAAGTGTTTTTCCAATTAGAAAGAAACTGTCATTCAGAAAAAGAACAATTAAAAATGTAGGAAAGAGGTTCTGAAAGTGATGCAGCACATATTTTTAAAACTATTGGAGGCACTCTATCTGGACCAGGCTGTTGATCGCTGTTCAAATTCAAAAGTGGTTTTTGTACTTAGAACTACTGATAACTAAACGTCCGATATTAATCACACTGTCAGCAATATTGTTTATATCAGCAGGCTGTTCTTGAAAGGGACTCGAATAGTTGCATTTAAAGTATTCAGCAAATATATTGCAAATTGTTGGCATATCAGAATAAGTTGCACTCTTATATTGCATATTTTTAGGAATTCCACTGTTCTTTTTTTTTTGTTTTTTTATTAATGTCCAAGAAGCATTTACTATTATTTTTTAAACTAGTTTCAACTGAAATAACTTTTAAAAAGAAATTTGTTTAGAAAATTGAATTCCCTTTCAAGTGTAATATCATCATCATCATCATCATCGGCTCGACAACCGGGTTCCGGTCCTGGCCTCTTTCAACAAGTCTCTCCACCTATCCCGGTCTCTAGCCGACGTCATCCAGTTGCGCACCCCAAGGCTTCGGGCATCCTGGTCTACGCCATCTCTCCAGCGCAAGCATGGTCTACCACGCTGTCGTCTACCATAGAATGTACCACAAGGAACTTTCCGAGCAGGTTCCTCTTCGCTCATGCGAGCTAGGTGCCCTGCCCACCGGAGTCTACCGAGCTTAATTTTTGTCACGATATCTGCTTCAAGGTAGATTGCGTACAGTTCATGATTGTACCGTCTCCGGATTGTGTAATATACTTGTCCTTAATTGAAGAATTACTGAACGATTTTCGAAGAAGTTTGTAAGCTTTATTTTTGTTGTTACTTAAATTACAAAGCCTTTTGTTGAACCACGGGGGCTTTGAATGGCTGTTAATTTTTATTTTAGGCACATTCATACCAACTGCTCATTTCAAAGAATAAATTAAAAAAATATTAAGAATTTAATAAATCGGATTGATTAAGTTTAAGATGCCATGGAATACTTAACATAGGTATAACTCACTATGTTCAATTAAAAGCTCAAGTGACCTCAACTCCAAGGTGCGTTTCGCCCAGGTACGACAGTGGGCTCATCAGTTAGATGCTGCCATACCCACTTAAACAGAAATTACTTTCTATCTTCATAACTCACTATGTTTTGAAATTTAGCTTTTTTATAGTTAAATATAAAATTTTTACAATTTTATTTGGTATAATCGTAAAATTCAAAATTGATGTCCAAAGCAATATATTGAAAAGAGTTAGGAAAAATCAGGTATAAACTTTCTTCAACTTGTATTTTTAGTTCTTTATCTACATAAACAAAATCAAATATACGATTTAAGTTATTTCTATAGCTATTAGTTTGAACTAAATCATAACTCATAAATGAATCAATCACTATTCTTAACATTAAAATGAATAAGTTGTAAGTTTTCAAATTTTCACATTTATAAAAAGTTCGAATCGATGTGCAATGCTAACTTTGACTATTATTTGGTCGATCTCATACGAAGATGGGGAAGTAGAAGAATGCAAAAACATTTGTACGCAAGAGAAATTGGAGCATATAGCTATACTCTGTTCAATTTATATTTGCAGTACAGTACAGGCCTTATGGGAGAGCTTTTTCAGAAACACTGGTGCCTGCTACTGTTTACACCTAACCTTAACTTAAAGAATTGCCACTAAAATAAGAAACAGATTCACTGAGTTACATTTAAATTGTTTGTGTAATCTTCTTTGAGTTTACGTACATACCACCATGACCTATCTTCTCTCCGGGTGAAAAGAGACTGATCCTGATCGCCAATTTGCAAACAACCCCTATTGACTTTGGCGCAAAATTTTAAACAACCTACTTTTAAGGTATATTAATAATGATACTATTTAACAATTTTCTAATTTTAAAGTAGTTTACTAACTCATTCTTAATTTTAAACATTTTCTAACTAGTATCATACTAAAGCAATTTTCTTAATAAATTGCTTCTGAACACACCTAAAACAATAACAGTTCGTGCGATAAACTAAGTAAACAGACCTTTTGTGGTGTTTGTAAATAGTATGATACTAAAAATAAAATAGGTATTTGATGATTTTAACTTTAATAAAAGGGTAGAGAAAGTATGATGCTATATTCAATTAAAATTTGCAAAATTGTTGTTTTAACCTAGTCTCATACCAAAACAGCTTTAACTAATTCAACTAAAATTTATTAAAAAAAAAACACTGAATCAGAAATACCCTTGCCCAGTTAATGGAAATTCATATGGCATTTTCTTCGGTTTTTTCTAAAACTTTCAGGATTTAAGCTTTTTAGAGCTTTTGATAGTAAATATTTCTACTTTGGAGAAAAAGGTGTTGACGTTTGGTGTTTTTCTGTTTTTCTGTTTTCATGTTTTAGGTTTTCCTTTTGTGTTAAAAATTTTACAATTGTTGGCTATTATCTTTTAGAGAAAGTTTTTATTAGGACTTATGAAGGTTGATGTTGAAAAATGGCATCGTTGTGTCGATCACGTTGAGAAAATTATTGCGCCAAAGATGTGGGAAATGAATGTTTTTACTGAAGGAGCAATAGAAATTTTGTTAATAAGCTTGAACGGAGAAAGCAGTAGCAGCAACTACTCGTCGACATCGGAGTAATGACGTTATTTGTTTTTACTTAATTAAGTTTTTTTTTTCTGTAATATATATTTTTACTTGCGATATAGGTACTATAGGGCAAGTTCTGCATTTGGAAAAAAAATCGAACTCGAGATTTTGATCAAAGTTGACATTACGATGATAGCGAAGACGAAAAAAGTGGGTCCGACAATTCCGTCTATCTGTCTGTATGTCTGTACCTCGAACTACAGCCTAAACTACCGGAGGTATTTTCTTCAAACTTGGTAGTTAAGAGTCTTCGGTGATTCCCTAGAGGAAAAATTGAAATTTTTTTTTTAGCTCCAAAACTAAGGGTACCCCCCATACACCCGTAATGCAAAATCTTATTTATCTCGAAAACGGCTCTAACGATTTTGATAAAAAAATTAACTGTGATATTATGGACATGGACTATATTTTGGTGAAAAAAAAATTTGGGGGGAAATGTTATTAGGGGTACCTGTCATATAACGGTTTTTTTGATTTTCGAATTTCTCACCAACGGCTCTAACGATTTTAACCAAAATTTTTATGCAGGAGCTGTTTTGCATTTGAAAAAATATAAAGTAAAATTTTTTTCGAAAAAATAGTTTTTGGATTTTTAAAAAAATAATACAAATTTTTTTTTGAAAATTCAATATCTTGAAAACCGATACACGATTTAATTTTTAAATTACGTTTCAAAATGTATTTTATTAAATACTAACAATTTGCATATCAATTTTTTTTATAAAAATTTTAAGGAAAATTTAGTACACAAAAAACATGTTTCAGTGTGTCTGTATGTCTGTACCTCTCACTACAGCCTAAACGCCTGGACCTATTTCTTTCAATCTCGGTAGTTAAGGGTCTTCGGTGATTCCCTAGAGGAGAAATTGAAATTTTTTTTTTAGCTCCAAAACTAAGGGTACCCCCCATACACCCGTAATGCAAAATCTTATTTATCTCGAAAACGGCTCTAACGATTTTGATAAAAAAAAATAAGTGTGGTATTATGGACATGGACTATATTTTGGTGAAAAAAAAATTTGGATGGAAATGTTATTAGGGGTACCTGTCATATAACGGTTTTTTTGATTTTCGAATTTCTCACCAAACGGCTCTAAAGATTTTAACCAAAATTTTTATGCACGAGCTGTTTTGCATTTGAAAAATATAAAGTAAAATTTTTTTCGAAAAAATAGTTTTTGGATTTTTAAAAAAATAATACAAATTTTTTTTTGAAAATTCAATATCTTGAAAACCGATACACGATTAAATTTTTAAATTACGTTTTAAAATGTATTTTATTAAATACTAACAATTTGCATATCAATTTTTTTTATAAAAATTTTAAGGAAAATTTAGTACACAAAAAACATGTTTCAGTGTGTCTGTATGTCTGTACCTCTCACTACAGCCTAAACCCCTGGACCTATTTCTTTCAATCTCGGTAGTTAAGGGTCTTTGGTGATTCCCTAGAGGAGAAATTGAAATTTTTTTTTTAGCTCCAAAACTAAGGGTACCCCCCATACACCCGTAATGCAAAATCTTATTTATCTCGAAAACGGCTCTAACGATTTTGATAAAAAAAATTAAGTGTGGTATTATGGACATGGACTATATTTTGGTGAAAAAAAAATTTGGATGGAAATGTTATTAGGGGTACCTGTCATATAACGGTTTTTTTGATTTTCGAATTTCTCACCAACGGCTCTAACGATTTTAACCACACTTTTTATGCAGGAGCTGTTTTGCATTTGAAAAAATATAAACTAAAATTTTTTTCGAAAAAATAGTTTTTGGATTTTTAAAAAACTAATACAAATTTTTTTTTGAAAATTCAATATCTTGAAAACCGATGCACGATTAAATTTTTAAATTACGTTTTAAAATGTATTTTATTAAATACTAACAATTTGCATATCAATTTTTTTTATAAAAATTTTAAGGAAAATTTAGTACACAAAAAACATGTTTCAGTGTGTCTGTATGTCTGTACCTCTCACTACAGGCTAAACCCCTGGACCTATTTCTTTCAATCTCGGTAGTTAAGGGTCTTCGGTGATTCCCTAGAGGAGAAATTGAAATTTTTTTTTTAGCTCCAAAACTAAGGGTACCCCCCATACACCCGTAATGCAAAATCTTATTTATCTCGAAAACGGCTCTAACGATTTTGATAAAAAAAATTAAGTGTAATATTATGGACATGGACTACATTTTGGTCAAAAAAAATTTTGGGGAAAAATGTTATTAGCGGTACCTGCCATAGACCCGTTTTTTTGATTTTCGACTTTCTCATTAACGGCTCTAAGGATTTTAACCCAAAATTTTTAGCAGAAGTCCCCTTAAGTTTAAAATAATATTGTATATAAAAATATTTGAAAAAATATTTATTGGGTTTAAAAAAAAAAAAAAAAAATTTAAATCAATATCTTCAAAACCTATGAACGATTATTTTTTTAAATAATTTCCTAAAACCAATATTATTAAATACTTAAAATTCGGATCCCACATTTTTTTCTTGAAAAATTTTAGATAAATTTCTTATATAAAAAATTTATTTAATAATAAAACGATTTTTTAAGGTTTATTTGCATAAATTCATACTTTTCCGGAAACCAGACGGCAATTTTATGTACTTTTACATAAGAGCAAGTTCGTGCGATCCAGTCGTGCATTTTATTTTACCTAGAAAGGGATTAGGCCTACTGGGGATACCTACTCTTAAAAAAACGCACTAGCTATCTTACCTCTTGGTGGTGTGGAAAAAGATAGACTCAATTTATTTAGGTCATCATTGTTTTTGATTATAGAACGTGCGTATATTAATACATAGTTGGCAACTCTCGCCATTTTTGTGAGATTTGCGGCAATTTTAAATGCTTACTACGGCAACCTTGTAAGAGTTTTAAAATAAAGATTGCTTATTGAACTCTATAATGGTCAGACTAAAAAAAAAAGCAAATATCCTATCTTCCTTGTACTACAAATATAAATTGAATAGAATATAGCAACACACGTCGCCCTCTTACACTTGTCTAAAGTAATACAAAACAAAGGATTATAGACTTAGTATTAAAACACGAAATTTATTAAAAATTGGGGAAGTCCGAAAATTCATTGAATATTCTGGAAAATGTAATATTTTTTGAGATTTTTATTGAAAAAAAAAACAGATGTAAGCTTCATACAAAAAAAAAATAAAATGATTTCCTCTCTGTTTGAGAGTTTAAATCAAATTTTTAAACGAGTTGAGTGTATTGTTACGCACAACACCGACACAGAGCTTTATACTCCTACAGCGCTATCTGTTGGAAAATTGCATATCTACTTTATGGAAGGAACAAAAAGCTCTTTTGCAATGTCATATGTGGGCTTATCCCTGTAAATTTTAACTTCTTGAGTTTAAAAAAAAAAAACAAAAAAAAAATTAAGGCACGCATGTAAATTTGAGTTTTTCTTCAATTATAGACCACGAATAAATAAAAAACTTCAAAATAACTCATATGTATTGTTTGTTGAAGAGTATAAAGGTAAAACGTATAGAAAAATGAATTTAAAATAATTTATTTTAAGCACCGAGTTAATTGATTTGGTTTTTATTTTTAATCTTCACAGCTTCTGTTTTCAAACTTATTTGTTTAACACTTTTACCATTTTTTTTATAGTTTCTACAGTTTAAATTACGCTCATTGTAAGGGTGTAATCAAACAATGCTTTGGTGTGCTAGTAAAAAATGTGCCTTTTTTGAAACAGTTACGTTTTTTACGTTCGTTTTGTTAACTTCATAAAATTTGTACATAATGAAGCACGCATTGAAGCCAAAGTTTTTTTTACTCTAGATAGCTTAAATAATGATGCAGACCATAAAAAAATGCCCCATGATCAATGTTAAAAAAATAGACACGAAAATTTGTGACAATTAAAGATTTACGAAAAATCACGCATGGCAGTTTTTTTCTAAAATTTATATCATATAAGATTATTTATAAGGAAGGCACGCACTCAAAATGAATGATTTCAATTAATTTTGACCTACATATATCTGAAAAATCAAAAATTGTACTAAGTAATCTTATGTTAAACATTATTTTTGCAATAATACAAAACGTTAATTATCCACGCACGCAGCCAAAAGTCTCAATATTCGATGATTTTTTCGATTTCAAACACTTTCGCACTATCTCGATGGTTCATTTTATAAATTGAATAGTTAAAACTCAATGATATATATAATATTATAAGTTCCAAAACCTGAATATTTAATAATAATGTCTATATATTTCGACGCATGGCAAAAGTTAAAATTTGCACGGATAAGCCCATGTATTTCCTCTTATTCCAACCATCTAGAACATTCTACGACGAGAACCTTCGCGAATAAGTTTCGAGAACAACCAACTTGAGTATATACATATATAAGGGAGTGTTCGCGGTGAGCACAAGAAAGTCTGTTTTTGATTATGAAAGTGTGCAAAAGCTTTCCTTATTGGATTGTGTATTAAACAAGTTTGATTTAAAATTGAATAAAAGTATTTGAGTTGATTATAAATTGAGATTTATTGTTTTGAATTGGAAAGTGTAAATAAAGAATAAATACTAAAAATAGTAAAAAGTTTTATTTAACGAACCTAGTAAAAATATTACAGTATGTTAAATATAGGCCAACATTTTAGAGTTCTGAGAAAAAATAAAATATTCTCTAAATCTTATTTAAGTGTAGCCCAAATGATTTGTATTTTGTGTCAGCTCTCCACTTTAAGAGTTTATTTTCACTAGTACGCTACGCGCTCGCAGGCCTTAGACGCAAGGTTTCTGTCTCACTTATAAAGTAGTATGCAGTAAAACTATGTACTCGAAAGTTGTTCTGTTTTTTTAATGTTCTATAATTTGTGCAAAAAACATACATAAATACAAATATGAAATTATGTGAAATGAGATTTTATATACACAATTTGTATAGGTAGTAATTACATTTTTGGAAAATGAAGCGTAAACTTACTGAAATATCAAATCTGTGAATTTATCTTATTGCATGGGATATCCAATTAAAATTTAAAAATTGAATTATAAGACACAATTTTTATAATGTTATTTCTAAATTAAATGTTATGTTTTTATAAAATTTATTTTATAAGCAACTAAGAAACCAAACTTCAAAGCATTTTTTGAGACATCTCCTAAACAGACCCACAGGTGAAAGATTAAAATATTTAAAAGAGTATTTTAAAAGGAAACATTCTTATTAAATAAAGGACATGTTAAACACAGCAAAAATATTATCAGAAAATCAGCAACATCTTCAAACTGAGGGAGAAAGTTACTAAAAAGGTATTTCTGTACGCATAGAAAAAATCGAGAAAAAAGATTTAAAAATTAATTTGATTACAATATTTATGTTACTATGTATATGATAAATTAGATAGTTAGCAAGGCCTGAATCTTTAAAAAGAAATTAATAGGCGTTTTCAAGTTTGCTCGAGTATCAACTTACACAAACATTCCGAATAAAACGTTCTTCAAGAAATGTATACACATATTGCACAATTGCACTATACTTATGACAACAAATGCAAATGTTGATGAAGTCCAAAATCACTTTTACATTTACTGACTTGACTTTGACATTAGCTTCAAAAAATGTATGAACAAAGTCAATAAGCATTCCAAATTTGCCTAAACACACATCCGCGTCGTGTATAAAATAAAATAAAAACTTGGTCTTACATTTATTGAAACTATTTTCATTTGGGTCTTTGTTTCTTGTTTAAGAGTCACGGATGTGTTAACATCAAAAGGTATATGTAGGAATACACCTTCCTTCCCAGTAGGAAATTTCCAAAAATTCACTAGTGAAGAAGTAGGTGTTTCATCATGGAAAAGGAGCTGCACCCATGAATTTCCTACGCAATCCTATGGGGAATTTAACACAGGCTTGTCATTGGAAGGAGGTACACACTTTCTCGATGCATATTTTGTTGTGAAATCACTATGCTCACGGCATCTTCGATTTCATGGGTAATTTTTATGTATGAAAAAACTGGTTCTATTGATGTGATGCTTTCCTCAATGGAAATAAGTTAATGAAAAGTGAGTCAACATTTAATCAATTGCCTCAGGGAAAGAATCATTGAAAATACTAATTATTCACTACAGAATTGTGTACATATTTGAAGCTCGTTTTTTTTCAGTTTTGAAAAAAGGAATGCATTTAGGCGATGTTTTATTAAGAGAAGGAATATGAATGAAATCATTATCCATTTCTTTTCTTATTTCATCAATAGAAGAAGCGCTTGAAATGTATAGGCAAATTTATCGCTTGAATGAAAAAAATAAATTAAATTTGTGTTATGTAATTATTTATTTTATTAACTATTATAGTACATTTTAAAGAAGTTAGTAGAATATATGTCTTACATTGTCTTGTCTTGTTGTAAGACGTAACACAAATAGTTGGTCGAAAAACTCTCCTTTGACACTTGGTAGAATTTGGGTAGCAGCTTAGAGATTATTCATCTTCATTTTCCTGTTCATTTGAGATCTAAGAAAAAGAGGAATATTTACTTTTGGCAAAACATTCAAAAGAATATAGGGAATTTACCGTTGGTGAATTGTTTTCCTTCTCCATGGTTGTTATTTAATCTTGAGTAAATTGATTGAAAACACAGAAAACCCCGCACAACCGTTTTCTTTGATCACAAAATTGACACTAAATCATTCCAAAACAAAAGAAATAACTCATGACAAAAAAAGACCTATTGAGCGTCGCCGAGACGCCGACGCCGACCCATCGCGGGAAAAACCCAAAAAAAAAAGGATTGTTTATTGCAGGTCAAAATCTCTCTCTCTCTTTTTCCTCTTAGCTCGCCGACTATTTTGCTCAGTAAACGAAGTTCATGAAAAAATACATTACTTTTCCCTAGTGATATCATAGTTTTGCTCTATTGAAAGGTTGTTTACTGATTTTGAATTCCAAAGAAAAGAAAGGGTTGTTTTCTCTTTCACATCGCAGGCATTAAACACTCAATTGTGAATTACAATAACCACTGAAAAGATGCAGGAATAATTTTAACGTGTTCAGCATTGTATTCATTAACATTAATGATGTGTAAGAAGGATATTGCTTTGTTTCATGTTTTCTTTACCTTCTTTCGAGAACAAAGCACAAGATGCAACTGGGATTGCAAACTACTGACTCATTGCATGACTTTCGATGAATGAAACCAATGCAGACCTTCTACTCAATGAAAGTGCCACGTGATTTCTACGAGGAATTCAACTTTATTTTTCCTTGAGGAGCAAATTTCCTACTGGGTGGGATTGCAAACTACTGACTCATTGCATGACTTTCGATGAATGAAACCAATGCAGACCTTCTACTCAATGAAAGTGCCTCGTGATTTCTACGAGGAATTCAACTTTATTTTTCCTTGAGGAGCAAATTTCCTACTGGGTTGGCACTAAATCTACATACTAATGAATAACCTACACAGGTAGCGCATAAACTGTGCTACATACTTACGATCAATTTTCCATACAATGTGATTTTTATCAATGTTTTCTTTACGTTTTCTGGGCAAAATAAATTGCTAAAGATAAGCATGTTGAAAAAAAAACTTCACCTAGCAGTACAAATTACATTGTTCTTTTTAATCTGATTTATCACTTTGAACCTGAATTTTACGTACCAGCGAGGAACGTTACGCCATCACAAAAAGACCCTTTTGTATCATAATGATTCAGTTGTGGTTCTTCTTTATGTTTTTTTATTATTGTTTTGTTTGAAAACTAGGGCTCCTGATTAAATAGAAAAAGAAGAAATAACAATACATACATACGCACATAGATACATACCCATGTAGACACATACTCGAATGCAATAGTTCAAGGCACTTTTCTAACTCGAAAGAAAGACATCCGTTGAAAATAAAGAAACCAATTCCTATAAAGAACCCGCCTTCATGTTGGTTAGTTTGGATTCTCCGAAGGTTTTCCAAACAGTTACCAGAGATTTATTGCTTGAACAATGCACGTTTTAAATTTGAAGAGTTCAGCTGAAAACAAGAACTGATACCCCTTAAGGGAATCGACACGAAGTTCGAAAAACAAATGACCGACATTTCTATGACGTCATAACAAAAAGTTTTTCAACTTACTTTTGTTTTTATTTTCAAAAAATTATACTTTATCGGTACAGTTCGCACAATAAATATTACATGCTTAAGTTGTTCATTTGGCAAACTAGTAAATACATAAATACGAGCAAGCTATGGACTTAAGAGAACAGCGAGGCCGAAATTTAGAATAAAATTTTCAGTTTAATTTCTTGTGATAATAGTTATTGCGCTGGACTCTGGCATGCCGGGGCATGGTCAGGGTTCGATTCCCATCCGCTCGGAATGGAATGGTTATGAGTTTTTAGACACCTTGGCTTAGGCTCTCTACGAACCCCTGGGCTCAATGTAATTTATTTAGGTATTCATTTTCTCTCATGGTACGATAGTTCGGTCTGCAGTGAGCGAATTTCCTTCAAGGTAAGGTACATTGTGTATTGTTCAATTAAGCTTTGCGCACCTGAATGTCTTCAATCCAAAAAAAAAAAAAACAATTTTAACAATCTTAATACAATGCTCTTAAAACATAATTATATATTATTAACAAAAAGATCAACATCAAACCAAATAAAATGCACGACTGGATCGCACGAACTTGCTCTTATGTAAAAGTACTTTGGAATTTAAGATACATTTTATAAATATAAAACATGGATTTAATGAGATAATAATGTTCAAATGCATAAAATTGCCGTCTGGTTTCCGGAAAAGTATGAATTTATGCAAATAAACTTTAAAAAATAGTTTTATTATTAAATACATTTTTTATATAAGAAATTTCTCTAAAATTTTTCAAGAAAAAAATGTGGGATGCAAATTTTAAGTATTTAATAATATTGGTTTTAGGAAATAATTTCAAAAAATAATCGTTCATAGGTTTTGAAGATATTGATTTAAAAAAATTTTTTTATTTTTTAAAAACCCAAAAAATATTTTTTCGAATATTTTTATATACAATATTATTTTAAACTTAAAGGGACTCCTGCTTAAAATTTTGGGTTCAAATCCTTAGAGCCGTTAATGAGAAAGTCGAAAATCAAAAAACCGGGTCTATGGCAGGTACCCCTAATAACATTTCCCCCCAAATTTTTTTTTGACCAAAGTATAGTCCATGTCCATAATATCACACTTAATTTTTTTTATCAAAATCGTTAGAGCCGTTTTCGAGATAAATAAGATTTTGCATTACGGGTGTATGGGGGGTACCCTTAGTTTTGGAGCTAAAAAAAAAATTTCAATTTTTCCTCTAGGGAATCACCGAAGACCCTTAACTACCGAGATTGAAAGAATTAGGTCCAAGGGTTTAGGCTGTAGTGAGAGGTACAGACATACAGACACACTGAAACATGTTTTTTGTGTACTAAATTTTCCTTAAAATTTTTATAAAAAAAATTGATATGCAAATTGTTAGTATTTAATAAAACACATTTTTAAGCGTAATTTAAAAATTTAATCGTGTATCGGTTTTCAAGATATTGAATTTTCAAAAAAAAAATTGTATTATTTTTTTAAAAATCCAAAAACTATTTTTTCGAAAAAATTTTTAGTTTATATTTTTTCAAATGCAAAGCAGCTCCTGCATAAAAATTTTGGTTAAAATCGTTAGAGCCGTTGGTGAGAAATCCGAAAATCAAAAAAACCGTTCTATGACAGGTACCCCTAATAACATTTCCCCCCAAATTTTTTTTTTACCAAAATATAGTCCATGTCCTTAATATCACACTTAATTTTTTTTATCAAAATCGTTAGAGCCGTTTTCGAGATAAATAAGATTTTGCATTACGGGTGTATGGGGGGTACCCTTAGTTTTGGAGCTAAAAAAAAAATTTCAATTTTTCCTCTAGGGAATCACCGAAGACCCTTAACTACCGAGATTGAAAGAATTAGGTCCAAGGGTTTAGGCTGTAGTGAGAGGTACAGACATACAGACACACTGAAACATGTTTTTTGTGTACTAAATTTTCCTTAAAATTTTTATAAAAAAAACTGATACGCTAATTGTTAGTATTTAATAAAATACATTTTAAAACGTAATTTAAAAATTTAATCTTGTATCGCTTTTCAAGATATTGAATTTTCAAAAAAAAAATTGTATTATTTTTTTAAAAATCCAAAAACTATTTTTTCGAAAAAATTTTAAGTTTATATTTTTTCAAATGCAAAGCAGCTCCTGCATAAAAATTTTGGTTAAAATCGTTAGAGCCGTTGGTCAGAAATTCGAAAATCAAAAAAACCCTTCTATGACAGGTACCCCTAATAACATTTCCCCCCAAATTTTTTTTTGACCAAAGTATAGTCCATGTCCATAATATCACACTTAATTTTTTTTATCAAAATCGTTAGAGCCGTTTTCGAGATAAATAAGATTTTGCATTACGGGTGTATGGGGGGTACCCTTAGTTTTGGAGCTAAAAAAAAATTTAAATTTTTCCTCTAGGGAATCACCGAACACCCTTAACTACCGAGTTTGAAGAAAATACGTCCGGTAGTTTAGGCTGTAGTTCGAGGTACAGACATACAGACATACAGACATACAGACATACAGACAGACAGACGGAATTGTCAGACCCACTTTTTTCGTCTTCGCTATCATCGTAATGTCAACTTTGATCAAAATCTCGAGTTCGATTTTTTTTCCAAATGCAGAACTTGCCCTATAGTACCTATATCGCAAGTAAAAAAGAGATAAAATATGAATAATCTTCTTCATTCGAAAATCAAAATGAATATTTTTATATTCATGGAATTATTTTGATGGGCAATTCTTCGAATCGAAAATCGAGTTTCAGGATTTTGACTAAAAATTACGAAAAACATTTTGTCATATTATATTCGTCTATAATAAAAATGAATATGATGTTGGAAGTGTATGTGTACTACAATATAAAAGTAACACTATCATTGAAATTCAATTTTGAAACGTATTTAAGAGCCTAAAAATAGCTTTCTGTGTTATTTAACGAAATAAAATTTTTTGCTCACAAGAAGATATTGAATAAAATAAATAAATAAATAAATTTGGTGGTGCAACAGCTCGGAGTGAATCAGGACCTAGTGACTTACAACTCTCAACCGTTCCCGTGTGCGTGTTACCAGGAACGGAGGGGACCTACAATTTTCTGCCGATTCCGAACGGCTTATGAGCAGCACTTTCCATGACAAGAGATACTCTTGGAGAATTTGTCAATTCCTCGCACGAGGCAGTACACCCCTGAAAAAAACTTTCTTGCAGCGGCTGAGAATCGAATTCGAGACCTTCCGCATGACAGTCCAACGCACTAACCATTATGCCAAGGAATTGGCGAAAGTAAAAAAAAAATCAAAAAGTTTTTAAAATTAAAATTTTTATTTCCCAACAAAAAAGTACTTTATTTTACTCGTAAGTATCCAAAATCAATATTTCTTTGAAAATACGAAAAACCGTGCAAAATAAAACGAATTTAATGCGGCATTGATTTATTCGCCGCTGACGTGTCACCATCTTCGGACGTACGGGTCTTAATGTTGATTTTGGGTCTTGTTAGAAATTTTTAAAACTGGCCGAACTGACTCGACAGAAAAGTTAGAATTTCGCCTTTTTCGGTATCGCTTTATTTTGTACCATCAGCATTGTTGTATTTTATCTTAAAGCACATAGCTGAATGAAGCTTAATACTTGCATTGTACATGTAGGTATACTTTTGCAATATGAAATACAATAGACGATAGGGTCGTACGAACTTGCTCTTATGTAATAGACTAAACATTTAAAAAATTCACGTTCATATAAGCATACAATTCATTTTTACTTGCGACTTATAGGTACTATAAGGCAAGTTATGCATTCGTAAAAAAATCAAACTCGAGATTTTCATCAAAGTTTACATTACGATGATAGCAAAGACTAAAAAAGTGGGTCTGGCAATTCTGTCTGTCTGTCTGTCGCTTCGACTACAGCCTAAACGGCTCGGCCGATTTTCTTTAAGCTTGGTAGATATGGGTTTTGATTTTTTACCCCCACACGTTTTTTTTCGTTTTTTTTAAGACCAAAAATAACGGTACCTGCCATACGAATTTTTTTCGAAATTTTTAAAATATTTTTTTTCTCCAAAACTGCTGGACAGATTTAAAGAATAAAAACACATAAAAATTTCATTTAGTTAAATCTAAGTAATGTTTGAAAAAAATTTTCCGAAAAATGGTTATTGAGGGTACCCCCCATGGAACCATTTTTTTTGTTTTTGATTTTCTCAAAAACGGTACCACCGATTTTGATCATTTTTTATTTTGCGAATGCTCTTCAAAAATTTAAATAGAATTGTGCATTCAAATTTTCAAAAAAAAATTTTTTTGGATTTTTAAAAAAAACTTTAAAATGTTTTTTTCAAAACTCAATATTTCGAAAATCCCTTGCTAGATTTTTTTTAAACTTGATAAATAAAAGTTTCTCAATATAATCTACAAGATGTGAGAAAAAAATTTCATTTTACTTTAAAATAAAGGTACCCCCCATACAAATGTTAAAAAATTAAAAAAAATGGTTTTCAAAAATCGTATTTTTCTCGAAAACGGCACCTAGAATTTTGATAATTTTTTTTTTCTTTCAATTATTTTTTATGATCTTTCTTTTATTAAAAAAAAATTGAAATTAAGATATTACAGCTTGTACCTACCGTAGAACCATTTTTTCGAATTTTGAATCTCTCATTATCCACATATCGGTTCTTCATGAAATTTTTTATAGAGAAGCTTCTAAAAAGTCTAAAACACATTGCATTTAAAAACTTTATAATAAATATTTTTTGAATTTTTGAAAAAAAAAATCTATTTTTTTCTTTTTTTGAAAATTCGATATCTCAGAAACGGCTCAATATTTTTTTTTTAATTTAATTTGTATTCGAACAATAATAAAAACTTTAAATTGGCGTACCAAATTTTTTTCTTAAAAATCTTAATTTTGTATATAAAAGCTTTTTTTAAGAAACCACTAAAACGACTTATAATTTTTGTTCTTGCATAAATTCATATTTGCATAGCATTCTGTTTTCGTCCTTACTATTAAAAGAATTTAAAAAATTAATTTGATCCTTATGAACAGTTTTCTCTTATAACATTCGTTTTTAAAATTCCTAGTCTATTACATAGGAGCAAGTTCGTGCGACCCAGTCGTGCATTTTATTTTAAACTCTTTTAGTAGTTAGAGATAGAAACAAAATGCCATGTGATTTCTGAAGCAAATATGAATTTATGCAAGAACAAATATTTTAAGTCATTGTAGCGGTTTCTTAAAAAATAAGCTTTTATATACAAAACTTTTAAAAAAACATTTTTAAGAAAATATTTTGGTGCACCAACCTTAAGTTTTTATTACTGTACGAATAAAAATTGAATGTCTAAAAAAGTATGACTCGTTTTTTGAGATATGCAATTTTCAAATACAATTGTTTTTTTTTCTTTCTACGTTTTGAAATGCAATGTTTTTTAAACCTTTTAGAAGCTTCCCTATAAAAAAAATCATTAAAACCCATTATGCCGATAATGAGAAATTCAAAATTCTAAAAAATGGTACTATGGCATTAATATCTTAGTTATAACATTTTTTTAATTGAATTATAGATCGTTAAAATTAATCGAAAGAAAAAAATGGTATCAACATTCTTGGCGCTGTTTTCGAGAAAAATACGATCTTCGAAAACCATTTTTTAACATTTGTATGGTGGGTAACTTTTAATTGTTAAGTTTAAAAAAATCGAGCGTGTTTCGCAAAACTGAGCTCTGAAAAAAAAAGTTTGGAAATTTTGTTTTAAAAATAAAAATGTTCTTGCAAAATTTGAATACACAATACTATTCAAACTTTTAGAGAGGAAAAATGCTATCTATCAAGTTTAGAAAAAAATCGGTATCCTTTCCCTTTCCAGTTTTCTAGTAAATACATTTTTACAAAGTGCGGTTATACTTTTGTACATTAGTGATACATTTTTAGGCGATATCATACAAATAATGATCCATTTATTTAAAGCCAAATTGCTGGGGCAACCATTAATATCTTACAAAATAAAATTAACTACGAATATTGAATGATGCCTTAGTGCGGAAATTGTAAAAAATACAAAAATTGGTTGAAGTTCACAAAACCAGCCGTTATGATTTGGACGGGTTCAGCAAAAATTCTGTTTCAAGTTCAAAGTTAGGGATTCATTCGAAATTTTAAAAAAAGATCAACAGCTTCCGAAAACCGATATTATTTGCTTCGAAAAAGTTACTTAATTCTGGGTTTACATAACTTCGCTTTGGTCTGTATAACCTGGTTTTAAAACTGATCGAAAACTCTTTCGACGTTCTCTGTGCCAATGAAATTCAAGACATTTTTTTCAATTCAAGTTTGTAGAAAAATGAAGATATAGTAGACATAGCCAAAATCGGAATAAAAAGGGAATACTTATTCAAAATTCCAAGGTAAGAAGTTAAGCGTACATTTTGTTGGGAAGTGTCTGCTTTTCAAAAATTTATGGATTTTGTATTTTTTTTTTTTTTTTTTTTTTTTTTTATAATCTACCCGCGCTCAAGGGATTATGATTACCCTTTAAATGTATCAAAACAGCGCGGGCGTGAATATTTTAAAAACATTGTGCCTGAGACTATACTTCATCCAACAAAAATATGCAGTACACGTCTTATGGGAGAACTTTTTCAAAATCAGTAGCGTTCTATATTTTTGCACCATACTAAATTGAAAGAACTCCTCCATAAAAAAGTGTTTGTGCGCCCATAAATTTTCGATTGCATCTGACGCAGGCCCGACGTCCTATTGACTGCACATCTGAGTGTGCACTGTGCACTGAATTGCTGTGGTCTATGGCTGTTGGTGCTATTCAATTTCAACCCCCATTAAATATTGATGTGCGTTCAGAGTTACCCTTGTTCATTTCGTAACTTGTTCAGTTTTTTTTTCCTTGGGTTTCTGTTGAGGTGCTTTTGATTTAAGAGCTTTAAAAAAAGGGTTCATTTAAACCCTGTGAGAGCTTTAATGAAGGACAGATTTATGCAATTCACTGTAGCCAGAATGCGAGGCAAACTTCCTATCTTGCCCACACTGCATATTTTTGTTGGACAGAGTATAGCGACATTCTCGAAATTTTCGTCAAAAAATAATTTCATTTACGGGACGACAAATATCCACACGAGAACACCTAAATATCTAGAGAAAATTATTGTATGTTGTGAATTTTGGACTGCTGCCATCATCTTTGAGAACGACGTTGGTCAAGCCATCACCGTCACAGGGTGCTATCGGTTAATGATAGCCAATTTCTCTTACCCCGAGTTGGATGATATGGACACCGACGACGATGTGGTTTGAACATGACGGCGCTTTGTGCCACAAAACCCGTGCCATAATGGACTTTTTTTTACGAACTATTTCCGAAAATGTTTTTTCCATTTAGATTATCTCGTAGATTTCTTCTTGTGGGGTTTTCTTAAATCACAGATCTATCACAAACCACCACTGCCCAACATAATCAATACCATTGGTCAAATTACTCCATCTAACGACGTTTCTTCTCCTTCGTCGTTGAGGTGGCTAACTTTTGTACCTTCAATTTTTAAAAGTACATAATGACACGACGACGTTTATATCTTACCTCTTATGCATTTCGCCCCTGTGTGTCGTATTTCGCTTCAAATTTGTTCTTTTTATTAAATAATTTCTTTTTGTAGGCCACCCGTTTTGTCACAAAGTGAACGAACGCTGAATATCATACCATGTTTTCATTATATCATGTGACTGAACTTGGACCTCTGGCAAGGTTTATGTTTCCGGCTGAACTGACGATGTTGACTGTGCTTGAAATTTTCATTGCTAGTTCTCTTGTTATTGCGGTTGCATTTGGTATAAAATTATTGATTTACTATTGCTGGTATGTAAGTTTACAGTACACGTTTTAACTTTTGTTAGATTAAAAATTTATGTACATATATATGAAAAATTTTCGTAATTAGTTAGTTAACTGACCTTTAAGTTTTCTTTTGCACAGACCGAAAGAATCCGTTTAATATTTTGCTAAAGCGAGTATTTTACCAAAACGATTTGTTTTGCAGAACTTTATTTTTCGTGGATTTAGAAAATAAACTGTAAAAAAAACTTCATGGAACAAAAAAAAATAATAAAACAAAATACTGTCAATTATTCAATCGAGTTGTCAGTTGTATATGTATATCGTCATCAGAAGACATACATATGTATGTAGATAAAACGAATTTGATGGCTCCCCCTTGAAGTTTCCAATAAAAGATACATCAATGAATAATTTCGCGAGTGTTATTTTTAGATAGGGTAAAGTCAGATGATATGGCACCAATTTTTGTTTTTCCTTATAACTTAAAAAATAAAAAAGATTTTTATTTAAATTAAAATAACTTTATTTAAATATCTACTATTTTATAAAGAAAAAATAGGAAAGTAGGGAGAATGCTTAAAAATAAACATGATAACAAAAGTTGAGGGTGATATGGCACCTGCTGCAGGGTGATATGGCACTCTACGTTTTTTTTTACAGTTTGTCACATTTGTTACAAGTGTTAATACTAAATGCGGTGCATGATTTATAGAACCAAAAGAGACATATTCACCCCTGTTCTGATTTTCGTTGACGAAAGTAATACATACTTTCGTTTTCATTTCGTTTCGATTTTGTCTGGAGAATTTGACTTCGTAAATCTAAAAATGTATGTATCTAAGTATTTTTAAAAATGTATCTTTAAAAACAATTTTTTTGTTTTTTTATGAAGGGGAAGACACTTGTGTAACAGAAAACCTGTCTGAATGTTGATACCACTGCAAGGCAAATTTGTACGAAATTAAGAACGTCGTTTTCAAATTCGTACGAAAATCAATTTCGGTAACGAATTCAATTCGGAACGAAAATCAGAACAGGAGTGATTCTGTAGGGGAGAATGGGGCACATTTTAACACGGGGCACATTTGAACAATGCTTATAAAATTTTACTTTATTACTTTTTTTTTAAAGTAATTTAAAATTTTAACCTGTCAATACCATATCCATTAACGTCATTGACTTTCCTTGAATATATTTTAGTTGTCTCTCGGACTTAGAGGTGAAGGGTACTTTTGCTAGTGGAATTGTTTTGTTTTCGTTTTTTAGTTGTGAGAGTTTAAACCTAATTGCAGTAAGTTTTTTACTGGCTATATTTCAGTTAAATATTTATAATAAATTTTATGTCACTGAAACAGTTGGGGCAGATTTGAACAAACGTGTTGGGGCACTTTTAAACTGCCATGATTAGTTTTTTTTTAACATATTTAAGACATTTAAGAGAAAATTTAATCAGCTTCAAGCAATTTGTTATCTGTTCTATAGGGCAAGTATTGGTTTCAGGTAAAAAATGTTTTTGTCATATCGACCATCAGTCTCTGCGGCTGAAAATAAGGCCTAGTTAAAGCTTTCTAGGTTGAAAAAATCTTGAAATTCTTATAGCTTTAACAATAATATTCTAGTTTAAGCTATTTTTATTCACATAAATTGAAGTTTAGGCTTTGAAAACAAGTTTAAACTAAATGAACTTAGCGTTGGCTATTTTAAAATAGCTATTACTAGAAAACATCTTTAACTAGCTAGCTTAAGCTTATTATTATTCACTAAAAATATAGCTTTTACTTAAAAATCCAAGTTTTATATTTAGGTTTTTTTTTCTTATTGATCTTTGTGGATTTTTTTTTCTACAAATACATGAATTAATATGAGAACTTGTATTGATTGGAGATAAAAATTCAATATAAATATTTCGTTAAATGGACCAAATATTTTTCTAAATTGAACGTCAATACCACCGTTCCATGTAAGTAAAATATCAAGCCAATTGCTCGAATATTTAAGGTTTTATCAGTCTGGAAAGCAAAAAGTGTTCAAATGTGCCCCACTCTCCCCTATTTAATCCACTCGTCTGTCTTAATGGTTCGAGCATAATCCTCGCCACAGCCCACACAAATGTTTTCTTCAAAGTCTTCTGGCCCACTTGACTCATCATGTAGGAATATTATCTCATCCTCTGAAGAACCGACGGCAGCGCCAGCGTTGATATTCTCTTTTAGATATTTTAAAATGTCGCTTGATACCCCTCGAGTTAAAGGGTGTGAAAGAGATCAAGTTCAGCATTTTTCCTGTTTTAATTATGTCTCGCGAACATCTTGTTGTGTAGTTGAATTGTTGAAAGTTACGAAGAGAAGTTAAATTTCAATAAAACATAACTTGAATGATAATTTGCAGTGGTGGTGTAGTCTTCATTAGTAGGGTTTTTAATGTCTAGCCCTTTAAACAGTATTCTAAAAGCAGTGAAGGGAATTAAAAAGAAAACGAAATAATAATTGATTACTGTGCAATAAAAGTAGGTACAAAAGTAGGAGCGGCTGAAATGGCACCGGTGCCATATGTCCTTACGTTCCGAGGTGCCATATCTCCCTTTTGAGATTACTTCTGCTTTACCAAATAACACCAATAAACACGTTTACTTAGTTATTTACAATAAACAAATTCAAACGCACAATATGAACCGTTGTTTTTTTTTTTTTTTTTTTTTAAATGAACATTGGCCATCAAATACTTTCGTAGTTACACGTACTTCACTAATACCGAAAAAAGTTCTTGTTTTACATAAGTATACCAACTTTTTTTTTCTCTGGTTGTAAATACTTGATCTCAAGACCTACTGCGATTTCAACGGAATGCACTAAGAGCTTTCGTAAGATTGAATGATATGTTGATCACTTTGTTTTTAAAAATATTCATTAAGTGAAAGATATTGGAAGGGTGCCATATCACCCGACTTTACCCTATACATATATATTTAATTTATTTTCATATATGTACATAAATACATTAAATACTAATGCATATGTACTTTTAAATATAACTTATAAATTTCGAAATGTTAGATTCACAAGTATTCCTTGCATAGATAAAAAGGAAGTTGTGATATCCAAATCTTAAAACATTGTTAAAAAGTCACTAGAAAAAGACAAATTTGCCAAAAAGGCACTAAAATAAATGAAAACAAGGAAAACTTCTTTTTTAATAAATGCAACAACTCAGTGGCGTCCTGATTAGAACTCTAAACTGAAAAGAAGAAGAAACAAAAATACCATTGTAATATGGTACAATTTTTTTTTCTGCAAACCAGTTTATGATAATGCATCATCCACCCCCAGACGAAAAAAATTTATTCTTTATCTTCTTTGTGTTAGATGCACAAATTTCATTTATTATGGAAACTGCAGACGACGAAAACGTTCGTTTCTTGACACATTAAACATTTATGAGAATGACACACAGATGACGGCAAAAAGAAATGCAAACGGATACATGTACATACATATAGACAGTGGCGTAGCGTGGGGACATGGGAGGCACAAGCCCAAGGCAGCACTTTGCTAGGGGTAGAAAATTGAGCTAAAAGACGTTTTTTTTTTTCAAATCAGTAAATGTTTTAAGCCCACAGAATCCAATCCAAAAGTTTTCAAGGGTTAAATTCCTTCATAGTCATAGTTACTTTCCTTGTGTTAAACTTAACTGAACAAAAAACCACATATCTATCTACAATTCTACTATTCAAAAATAAATGAATATGTTGTAAAGACATCAATGCAATAAGGCCATATACAAAGCGTTTCGAAAAAAGAATTGTTATTAAGTAGTTTTAGTTTATTTTAAGTAACGTTAAGTAGGTTTTAGGTAGTTTTAATTAGTTTTTACTTTAGCTGGTAAGTTAAAAATCAAAATCAAGTTACAGAATCCGGGTTTTTTTTTAACTTTTTCTCGAGAAAACAAAAAAATTCATATAGTTTAATATACAAATAGTTTTTAGGCCGAAAGGTATTAGAATTAAGATATATTTTAGCTTAGAGCGCCCGCAATAGGGCCAGTAAGTTAGTCTTAAGTTATTGGATAATTAGGCTAGTTTTTTATGAATTTTTGTCTAGCTTTAAGTTAGTTTTAAGATTAATAACAAAAAAAAAAAAAAAACTGTTGTGAAATTAACCATATATTGATTTATATACGGTTAAATGAAAAACGAAATAAATTAAATAATAATATTAAGTACAAAAAATGTAATACTGTATTTTTAAGAATTTCAATTTAAATATTATGAAATAACGTTGCTTCGCAGATAATCACTATACATGCTTGCAGATTGACAATGGGTAATGGATCAATAAATGTATGTGCCAAAATCACAATAAAAAATTCTCAAAAATGCAACTTAAAAATTGCTCACTCTCGAAAATTTAGTTTTCAAGTTTCCCTTTTTTAAGAGTGTTTTTTTTTCCGCCGGCGGCCATTGTCTTTTTTACTAAAGTAAGGATATTCTTTGGTGGCAAATTTTTTTTAAGCCGGCACATTTTCGATGTTTTTGTTGCTGGTTAAAAACTGTAATACAGTTTTACTTGTTAAAAAAAGGTAAATTTTTTTTAATTTTGTAACTAGTGACCCATCTATTAAAATGGTTCTAGATAATAATTTATACCAGTTCAAGCTCCCGCGGTAATGAAATCGGCCTATATTACGATTTTGTTATTTTTTATAATTAATTCCTTTTTATTGAACCAAATATAAATTAAAATCATTTCGGTACTTTGGTACTTGGTTTCTATTTACTATTTTTGAGCTAGCAAAAAATTTTAAGACGATTTGAAATACTTAGAGGTGGCAAAAATTGGCTCTGCCCCCGGAGGCAAAAACTCACGCTACGCCACTTTGTATATTACGAACATAATACATATATTATTAGATATGTATTCATTTATCCGAAAAAGATTGAAAATGGAAACTGTCTGCGGCAAAAACGGGGAGTGCATTTGATGAACACGCACACGCTTCCAATCTGAGATCTGATGATGCGGAATTCAATAGCGTCTTTCAGGACCACCATGGCTGTGTGGGATGAATTTCGCATAAACTAAGGTAGTGTTGCTAAAACTCTAGTTTAAAAAAGATATTCTCTTATAGTTAAGACATATTTTATACCCATAATCTACAGGTAACTTGTGAGCGGATATAAGGTTATTCGTCATGAAGGGTTCTTTGGGGCACAGCCAGTTTGGGATTGTATCATGTCCGCTTGGTTGGATATTAGTGATATATATTAAAGTAAAGAAGAGCAGTAAATGTCACATGAAGCTTAAGCTTATTGCAATCTTAAATTCACCACACCGACTTAGGTGTTATTATATATTTATGTTTAAGATCAGTCGGAATAAAGAGAGCTTAACGCAAAGATCGCGGGTGTTGTCTATTCTTTTTTGCGATCCCTCCTATCACCTGGGTCCCCTCTTTTACTCGTACATATTAAGTGGTGACGAGGAAAATACAAAAAAAAAGCGTTACAACATTCTTGCATGAAATTTGAGCATTAATACAGTACTATACAAATATTGATGCTGCAAATAGATGGACGATAAAAACAAAAAAGAATTTGTGCCTGGATTAAAACAAGAAGAGAAAGATAATAAAATTGTAAAAATGGCTGGACAATTGATAGGTCAAATCGAGTGTTTTACTCCCGGTGAGGACTTTGAACTTTGGTTAGAACGCATGGAATTATATCTCAAACTGAAAAAAATAACTGAAGACAATGATAAACGGGACTATTTCATTACCCTAGGGGGTGCGGAATTATATAAAATTTTAAAGTCTCTGGTAGCCCCTGAATCACCAATGTTGGTTACTTATGAACATTTATATAAGAAGCTGGTGGAGCACCTTAAACCTAAAAAGAATATCATCGCCGAACGGTATAAATTTTATCAACGCTACCAAAAGCATGAGGAGTCAGTCAGTGACTTTGTTGTGGCCATAAAATCTCTAGCCCAGGACTGCAAATTTGATACGTTTCTGAATGATGCACTGAAAGACCGACTTGTTTGTGGCATACAAAGTGATAAATTGCGAAGCATACTCTTAAACGAAAGGGACTTACCATAACTCTAGAAATGGCGATTGATAAAGCTACGAACTTTGAACTTACTGAAAAAGAACTAAGACAATTTAAACCTGGACAACCAGATCTAAACATAGTTCGGTCAAGTTCTAGTAATTATTTTAAAGGTCACGAAAAAAAGTCCAGTAATTAAGATTCGAAAAGAAATTGTTTTAGGTGCAACAAAGCTGGACATTTTGCAAAAGACTGTAAAGTGGTAATATGTTTTAAGTGTGGAAAAATGGGACACTATCCAGATAAGTGTACACTGAAAATATCTTCGCGTGCAGAAAAGAAAAGGGAAACAGGGAAAAGAGGAGGCAAAGTAAATTGTGTTGAAGAATATGATACAGAAGAAGAAGAAGAGTTAGACCTCGATGAACTTAAAATTAGCACTATAAACTTTGTAGATAAAGAAGATAATCCATTATATGTAAATGTTTTAGTGAATGATATTCCAGTTAAAATGGAAATGGACTCAGGGGCATGTTTAACAATAGTTGAAATAAGGGACATAGAAAAGTTGAATATTAAAAAACAGACATTATTGAATCAAACATTTCTCCTTTAAGTGTCATTACCGGAGGGTGTATTAATGTAAAGGGAACTTGTATGGTAAAGGTTCAATTCAACAATATACTTAAAGAAATGCAATTAATTGTAATAGAATCGAATAGAAAATTTGTACCTTTGTTGGGAAGGACATGGTTAAATGAACTCGTTCCGGGATGGCGCGAAAAGTTGACAGGTGGTAATATAAATAACATTCAATTTGATAAAATTCTCGAAGTTGCGAAAATTCGGGGAGAATTTAAAGCTTGTTTTGATGGGGATAGGGGGGCCAACATTCGCGGGTACGAAGCAAAGATTCATATTAAGGAAGATGCAAAACCTATTTTTTGTAAACCATATACGGTCCCCTATGGGCTCAGGGAAAAAGTAGAACATGAGCTAGAAAAAATGGTTGATGCAAACATTCTGAGACCCATTCGGCATAGCAGTTGGGCGTCCCCTATCGTTGTAGCACCAAAGGAAAATGGACAAATCAGGATTTGCGTAGACTTTAAAGTCAGTGTTAACAAATTTGTAGTTACCCATCATTATCCGCTGCCTAGGATGGACGATATTTTCGCATCCTTACGAGATTCTTCAGTTTATTGCGTTCTGGACTTAGAGGGTGCGTATCAACAATTGCTAGTGATGGAAGCTTCTAAGGAATTGTTAGTCATAAATACACATCGGGGGTTATATCAATTCCAAAGACTTCCTTTTGGTGTTTCTTCAGCTCCATCAATTTTCCAGGAAACCATGGATAAACTCCTTAGCGGATTAGAACGAACCAGCTGTTACTTGGATGACGTTCTTGTAGGAGGTAGAACGTATAGAGAGTGTCAACAAAACCTGATTTTAGTGATGCAGAGGTTAGAAAGGCACAACGTTAAGGTTAATGGGTCTAAATGCAAATTTTTCGAAACAACGGTAGCATATTTGGGTCATGTAATATATAAGGAGGGGATTCTACCGAATCCTGAAAAAGTCAAAGCCATTTTACATGCACCAGAACCAGCTAACATTACTGAGTTGAAGGCATACTTAGGGCTAATAAATTTTTATGGAAAATTCATCCCTAATTTGTCGTCCGAATTATATGAGTTGTACAAATTGCTCAGGAAGGAAAACAAATTTGACTGGAATGACAGGTGCCAAAAATCTTTTGAAACAAGCAAACACTTACTTTTGAATAACGGGTTACTGGCACACTATGATCCAAAAAAACCGATTGTTTTATTATGCGATGCGAGTCCTTATGGTATAGGAGCCGTCTTGGCCCATGTTATTAATGGTATAGAACGTCCAGTCATTTTTGCGAGTTGTTCCTTATCAAAAGCGGAGAAGAACTATTCTCAATTACACCGTGAAGCGTTGGCGATAATATTTGCGGTAAGGCGGTTCCACAAATATATCTATGGTCATGAGTTTACGATTGTCAGCGATCACAAGCCCCTTAGGGAGATCTTCAATCCAACTAAAGGGACTCCAGCAGTAGCAGCGGCGCGGCTTCAGAGGTGGGCTATTTTCTTAGGAATGTACCGATACAAAATAGAATACAGAAAAGGATCGAAACTGGCACAAGCCGATGCATTATCTCGTCTTCCTCTTCAAGAAACCTCAAATGTGGACGTAGGTTATATCAACTCAATCGCGATGGTGGATGACCTACCCATAGATAGTAAGGTCGTTGTCAAATATACAAGCAGAGATAAAGAGTTGGTAAGAGTAATCAGCCATATAAGGGACAATTGGAAATCGGGAAAGGAAGTTGGACTTGACTCGTATTGGGAAAAAATATTTGTTTTGGAGGTTGAAAACGGATGTTTATATTACGGACATCGCATGGTAATCCCTATAATTCTGAGGAATAAGATACTAGAAATTCTACACGAAGGACACTGTGGTATAGTACGAATGAAAGCTCGTGCGAGGTCTTATGTCTGGTGGCCAAAAATAGACCAGGATATTGAGCAACGCGTAAAATCTTGTGAGGCATGTGCATCAACACAGAGAGTTGGCAAATCATCCGACTTTGTTTCTTGGACAAAGGCTCAAAAACCATTCGAGCGAATACATCTGGATTTTTTTCATCTTAAGGGGACAAAATTCCTTATTTTAATTGATGCGTTTTCAAAGTGGATAGAAGTAGGAATATTCAGAAATACCGATGCCCTGGCTGTAATTGATTGGCTCAGATCAAAGTTTGTCACTTTTGGAATTGTGGATAAAATTGTAACGGACAACGGACCCCCATTTAGTTCCAATCTTTTCCGGAAATTTTGCCAGGCAAACTCCATACTTTTGGTTCACTCACCCCCTTATCACCCAGAGTCTAATGGAGCGGCAGAAAACGCAGTCCGAACGGCTAAGTTGGCCCTTAAAAGAGAGGCGATATTAAATCCGGACACAAAAGGCATGCAGAAATTTGTGGACAAGTTTCTACTCAATTTCAGGAACACACCTACGACGACGACGGGAGTTTCTCCAGCCTCATTACTTTTTAAATTTATACCACGGACGGAAATAGATAAAATCAATGATCGAGGGACAAAATCAAGTGAAATCTACGAAGTTATAGGAGGACCATCTAAAAATAAATACCCTTATGCGGAATGTTCCACATCACAAGTAAAAAAAATTTTAAGGTGGGAGAAAATGTCCTGTACCGGAATCATTTCAACGAACTTATCAAATGGATACCGGCTACGATTATACAAAAATTGACCAGCGTTATCTATATTATTAAATTAAATGGCGTGATTCGAAATGCCCACGTTAACCAGCTTAGGAAAAGTGATATTCGTGTTTCAAAATACGCCACAAGACCGATTGCATTAGAGACAAATCATCCTGAAGTACCTCAACCTGAAGTGGAAGACATCATTACCCCGAAGACAAGGGCCAGAAAAAGAAAGGTGATATCTCCAAGTACATCTCCTCGGCGTTCAAAGAGGCTAGCAAAGAAGCAAAAAATACAAAAATTAGGGGAAGTCACGAAGAACAAAACCGAGTAAAAGATTTTTTTTTTAGAAAAACCTAACAATTTTTGAATATATACTCAACAATAATAAGTTTTTGAATGAACATTAAACTATTATTTTTAACCTAATATTTATAACTTGAATTACCTATATTTCAAGTAAATTTTTGTAATTTAATATTTTTTTAATGAAGTCAAAACATTTTTTTTAATTTTTTTTCTTCAAGTAAATTTTTGTAATTTAATTTTTTTTTAATGGAGTCAAAACATTTTTTTTATTATTTTTTTTTCGTCAATGAAGGAAGAGATGATATATATTAAATAAAGAAGAGCAGTAAATGTCACATGAAGCTTAAGCTTATTGCAATCTTAAATTCACCACACCGACTTAGGTGTTATTATATATTTATGTTTAAGATCAGTCGGAATAAAGAGAGCTTAACGCAAAGATCGCGGGTGTTGTCTATTCTTTTTTGCGATCCCTCCTATCACCTGGGTCCCCTCTTTTACTCGTACATATTAATTAGCACTTACACTTCTTTAACTTCCATCATTATACCATCTGAAATTATAAAAGAAATAAAATGCACGACTGGATCATACGATCTTACGAGTAATTTCAAAAATTTGAGTTATGGATATAATAAAAAAAAAAAATTGAAATTCATTCTTTAAATTGCTTTAATAATTTTAAAACTGTTTGAGCAAGTAGAAGTCGTTTGATAACACTAGTTTACAAATTTTCGGTTTGTAGCGAGTACCTCCAAAAAAAAGTATTTCCTAGACTATTAACAAAATTAAACAAATACTTTATGTTTTTGAACAGATATTTTGTTTGTCTTTCCAACAGTATACGACTTGTGTAAATCGGCTCAACAATCATCAAGAAAAAGCCGTTCAAAGTTTAAAAAAAAAACAATTTTTCGCCGTTTCTAGAAAATCGCTTGTTTTAAGTCATTACGTATTGCTTAACATGTTTTTTGCTCACATCTCAAAAACTCTTCTTTGGACTCTTGTTCAGAGAGTCAACATTAGTCTATAAAATACTTTTTTTTTGTGTGTGTAATTTCTTGAACAAAATGGTATACAATTTCTTATGAAAACAAAAATTTTAAAGTCGTAAGAGCTGTTTGTTTTATAACTAATTAAAGTTAAATTTAAAGACATACATAATTAAAAGAAAAACATTCGCCCGTTTTCAACACACCGATATCTAGATATTTATGGCAATCGTTGCATTTGTTAACGAGAAAAATGGAAAACAAAAAACCTTTGTTAAGTTTTATTATATCGTACGAGTAGATCTTATGCACGCTTTCACACGTGCCGGTGTCGGTTAGCCATCAGCTGGCTACTGAAATGAATATAAAATTTCGTTGCTAACCGGTTTTAAGGTTTTTTGAAATGTGGAGTATAAGATCTGTTGGAAAGAGATTTGGATTGTATTCCCTTTAAATTAATTGTATTTATTTTTAAAATAAACATTGATATTGATAAACTATGTAAGTATACTTTTTCTTAACGGTTTACAAATACCGTTAAGAAAAATGTTAATTTCTGATCTTGGAAACGCCTTGGACCTTTAAGGAAAATAGTTTCAGCGGTTAAGGTTGTTAGTCAAGTTACACACATATAGCTTGAACCAATTCAGTTGGCAATTCTACTGCGCAGGTCTCTTTAAATTTCTTTGCTCTACTCTTTAATTCTTAAAGAGACAGAAAAATCACTGAAAAAAAGATGTACATGCCGGCGTTGTTGTCAATAACGCTGCTGCGATCAGCGATCATACTGAAGCACTTAGGAGGGTGAGTTTTGTTTATAGCTTCGCTCACAGTAAAATAGAAATGAATTTCCAGTGATGGACTTTCTTTGAATAAGATATGATCATGGTTTACTTTTCTTTCATAGCTTGATGTCTAAAAAACTATTTCATCTCTGGGGAGATAAAAGGAAAAGATTTTTAGGTGTAAACTTTACTTCGAAAAAATAAAATTAATAATTTTTGTTTTTATTACTGGGACAAATTTCAGTGCCTATAATAAAAAAATAAGTCTATTGCCAAATGCAATTGGGTTAGACAAGAAAAACTACCTGCAAGCTGCGACATAGGATTAATGACAAAAAGTTTAGGCATTATTGTTTATTTCTATGTTTTATGATTTGTGGCTTAGTAACAGAAAGGTTCCGGGGGCGTTGTGTTTATATTTATTTTATGGCGTTAGTGTATTTTGATGTATTTGTTTTTGACCTGTGGGGTTGGGATTAATTGTAGATTAGTGTTAATTAGTTAGATTAGTTTTTACGAGATTGAACAATTTTTAACTACGAGTTTTTAAGAATGAATTTTTGCATCAGAGGGAATTAAGGTATTTAAATGATATTTGCTTTGCTTTGCAATTCAGTTTAAAAAAAACAACCAAGAATAATATATTGAAATACATTCAAAAGAAATTTTAATGGATCCATTTAGAAAAGGAAAACCTATTGGAAGCCAGGCGCGTAAGATAGTTGTTAAGATATATAATGACAAACTGGAAGAAGCAAAGAATTCGTTTCTCGAAAATCCTGTGAGTTACGCAACAACGCAAACAGTGAAAACTACTGGAATTTCTGAACGTTCAATCAGAAGGATTATTAAGGAATACGAAGAGACAGGAGTTGTGCAGTCACTAAATAAAAAAGTGCAGCATACGAAGTGGAAAACTGGACTAGACGAACTTGACATCGCAGCTATTCGGCGTATAATGCACAACTTCCACCAGGAGGAAAAAATGATGATATCCTTAAAAATGTTGAGACAACGAGTTCAGGAAGATCTGGAGTTTAACTTAAATATTACGTCGTACCGTCAAATATAGAGAAACGAAAACGGGAGACTATCACGACGACATGAACTTCAAAAATTTCTGCAAATGGATCCAAAAACAAGTTTTGAATAACTTGGAGGAACCTTCAGTTATTGTAATGGACAACACCTCGTACCACAATAAATTAGAAGAAAAACAAATTACTTCTGCTAGCAAGAAATCCGAGATGATACGAGTACAATGGCTAACCGAAAACAATATTCCGCATACTATACAGATGTTGAAACTTGAACTGTATATATTTGGGCAACTGTCAAGGCAAGAGTAGGTTCACGAAACACAACATTCAATTTATTGGATGTTCAAAAATTAGCAGAGGAAGAATTTTCAAAAATAACGGCTGAAGACTGGCGAAAAGTGTGTGAAAAAGCCATAAGAACTGAGAACGAATACTTTTCTCACGACCTGACGTGGGACACAATTTCGGATTCAATTATAAATAATCCAGGTGACGATTCTTCAACCGACTATGAAAGCGACATTAGTTCTTAAAACTAAGTGTATGTAAATGAACATTTATTATTTAAATTATATTATTCTTATTTATATTGTTTTTATTTTATTATTATGTTTTATATTTATTTCTGAAGTACAAATTTATATTAATTATTTTAAGGTAAAATAAATTCTTAAAAACTCGTAGGTAAAAATTATTCAAACTCGTAAACACTAATATAACTAACTAACACTAATCTACAATTAATCCCAAAACCCCACAGGTCAAAAAATAGTAAATACATACATATATCAAATGAACACTAACACCATAAAATAAATATAAACATAACGCCCCCGGAACCTTTCTGTTGCTAAGCCACAAATCATAAAACATAGAAATAAACAATAATCCCTAAACTATTTGTCAAAGCAAAGTTGAGTTAGGCACTGTAAGATTTAAGGAAAAATCTTTACTCATTAAATATCTTGCGCACCATTTTTGTTCTCTTAAATCCTCTCTCTGCGCAACCGACCGTTGGCCAACTGAATTGGTTCAAGCTATACTTACTTACTGCTTGAATCTGTCTCTGGAGCCTTATATAATCCTAAGAAGAATAGCAATGGCTTTCATTTAATTTAACGGATCTTAGGAACGTCCTTGATACAATTTCTCATTCTTTGATCCGTTAAAAACTGATTGCCCTGAGCTTTCTACTACATTGAAACCAATTTATGCTGACGAGCCAAAAATCTGCAGGTACATGCAAACATACATACATAAATTTTCTAGGAGATACATAATGAATGTCAAACAAGAGTCAACCAAAAACAAAGTCCCAGAAAGGCATAACTTTACCATCTCGAACGTATCAACAATACACATCAAAACAATTAATCACATGATGACCTTGGACGAAAATTACTTAAGACGGATCAAATAACTAATGTTTAGTTTTAGATATATTTTAGTTTTAGATATACGCGACTCTGCACTCACATTTGTGAAATGGTGGTCTGAAGAATTCTTGAACAGTTTCTGATCTGATATTGTCTTCATAAAATAGCTTCAAACTCTTTAATTATTGCAAGAACAATAATTTAAATTATTTAAAAATCAAACTTTATTTAAGAGCTATATGTTACAAAAATATAAAAATTATGTGCTAAGTTACGTATAGTAACTTCGTAAGAATATTAGTAAAACGTGAAATATATAATGTTCTTAAAGATTAAAGGAAAAAACCAGGTTAAACTGGTAATTTAAATATTGACTGTCCTTATTTTTGCAAAAAAAATCTTTCCAAGCAAATTCCAATATTCGATCGATTTTGATTAATTAATTATATTATCTCACTAATTATGGACACAATACACCAACATATGTCTACCATGTTCTCTTTCTCTTTTTTGACTTACATTTAGATAATGAAAGCACGCACCTTCTGTAGAATTGCTTTAATTGCAAACTACGACTAGGCCGCTACGTATGTACTGTATGATCTATATAAAATTTCTCTGTACTCATGTTTTAAAAAATACTGAGTGAAATAAACAAACTTTCAATCCGCCAAGTCGTGTTCTTTTCAATTTAATTTTACCACCCCGAAATCTGCTAATAAATAAATTTGTAAACCTTAGTCATAATAAGTTTCCTTGCTAAGTAAGCTATTGGGGATCTTAGGATGCCCTAACTCCTCGTTTTGTGCTAAATCAAAAAATATAGCGGAAAGATTAGTGATATCATTAAATGCAAAGATATTGCCAATGTGCTTCTCTTTTTTTTCATTATAAATAATAAGTTTTTGCCAATTCCGAAGCAAACTAAAATTTTAAGTTAACTTTTTTTTGTAAATTATATATTTTGGTACATTAATATACATCTCTCTCTTTTCAGGTAAGTAGTGTCAACTCACGTCATTATTAAACAAGGTAAATAAATGTTTAATGTTTATATAATAACATTCTTACTTTTAAACTTTTGACATTCAGTAGGACACTTCAAATAGTAAGAGCTGACGAACTTAGGCAACGAAATCAGTTTTCCAAATCATTTAATCATTGCCTAGCCTAAGAATCATCTAACTAAATCTAAATCTAATGAATACTACTGAATATCATAAATATTAAAAATTAATAATAATATAAGAAATTGAAGTAAATGTTTCATTTAGTCTAGTTTATACATCAAAGCGAAATGAATTTAAAAGCGAAGCGAAGTAAAATAAATTTCGTTGAATGTATCTTTGGGTTAAATAATTCCGTATCGAAAGAAATTTATTTCTCCTTTTCCCGGAAATTATATTGTACACACCTCCAAAAAAAATTAATTTAAATATAAAAATTTCACTTCGATTATATTTATGAACTACTTTCATAATCGAATAAATATTAAAACATTTAATATTGGCTTTATGCCATTTTTAAAATGAGAGTCAACTCTAAGACGACAAATTACCACCAATGTATTTATGTAAAAGCGCTCCTCTAGCTTAAGGAACAGTAAAATGTTTATTTTTAGTAGGACTCTATTTTAGCCCAACTACATGAACAACATAAGCTACATCTTACATTTTTATATCAGTAACATTTTTATGTTTCACACATTGAACTGGAAGTGTTGTTTGGTGGAGCTGGAAATTGTATTTGATGATTTGACAGTTCTTCTATATATTAATATGAGATACGTTTCATTACGATCCCAATTTTCCGAAGAGAATCTCTTTCGACGCAAATATCTATTAAAGAACAATCATATGTTGTCATTATAGTAATTATTATTGCCAATCATCGAAAACGAATGAAACTTCAAAAGAAAACACCACCTAACGACCAACGGTAAGTTATGAGTTTAAAATTCTTTAGACTCTATACGAATACTAGTTGGAAAAATGAATATTGTCAAGTGGCTTCGTGAGATGAGAAGAAGTTTAATTTTGATGGCCTTGATGGGTTTAATTATTATTACTTCCAGATATAAGCAAATAAGAGCGTTTTTTAGCTCAGCATCATAGTCGAGAAGGCGGTGTTATGGCATTGGGAGCAGTAACATACTATGCAACCGTTGAGCTTAAGGTACAGAGGAATTTTCGAAAGAAATTTTCCTAAATGTTTGGTCTTTTCACCAATACAATAATAAATAAAATGCACGACTGGGTCGCACGAACTAGCTCCTATGTAATAGACTGGGAATTTTAAATACGAATGTTATTAGAGAAAACTGTTCATAAGGATTAAATTAATTTTTAAATTCTTTTAGTAGTAAGAGACAAAAACAGAATGCTACCTATCCAAATATGAATTTATTCAAGAACAAAAATTATAAGTCGTTGTAGTGGTTTCTTAAAAAAAGCTTTTATACACAAACTTTTTAAAAGCTTTTTAAGAAAAAATTTTGGTTCGCCAATTTAAAGTTTTTATTATTGTTCGAATAAAAACTAAATTAACAAAAAAAAAATATTCACCCCAATTACCTATCTCGTCTCATTTTTTCGACGTCTCTCGTTTTCTCTGTCGTCTCGTTTTTTAAATGGCATTCCATAACTTCTTCGACGCGATGATTTTGTAACAGATTTAAAAACGATGAAAAAGTAACAAACATCTGTCAAATTCAAAGGAAAATCTACATCAGTGTTGGGACTTCACAGAAGCTAAAGAGTGGTAGAAAGGTTGTCAAAAAAGTGGTAGAAATTAAAAGCCATTTTTATGTAGCAAATCGTATATAAAAAATAAATTTATTGAAAATAATTCAAATACAAAAATAAAAGAAATAATATTTCGGTTCAAAGATCACATTATTATCTGGAAGAAAGTCACATACATACATATTATACAATTTCATTTTAAACTCGTTCCAAACCAAAAACTTAAATGTCATTTTCTAATGAGTACCTTTCAAAGTAAAGGCCTAAATACAAATGAGAAAATGGTAAATAGTTTTCAGGGTTTCTTACATTTGTGTTTATATTAAGATTTTCTGACTTTACCAAATTTTTCCTTATATTTAGTTTTTTAAGTATTCATACTTTCGATCAAAAAGTGTATTTTTGTGTTCTCAGATTGAAATATTCTGTTTAACTCAACTCATTTATAATTTTAAGATTTATTGACAAAAATTTCCAAGAAACTTAATTGCCTTTATTTTAAAAAGAATGAGAAATTTGTGAAGCCTTAGAATTTTCTGTTTGCCACGGTATACATTTGGCAGCATAAGCGGAGCACAAACTTAAATTATGACATGCAATCGTTAAAATATTAGGATTAATATTTGGGATAAATTTTAGGAGTGATTTTGGTCGTATGGTACATACATATATTGTAAAGTAGAAATATACGAGTAGGTGAAATCTGAGTTGCAAAAACTGGTAGAATTAGATTTTTAGGTGGTAGGTTTTCATGAACAGCAAAAAGTGGTAAAAATACCACTTAAGTGGTAGAAGTCCCAACACTGGTCTAAACTACATACAATATTATTGCTCGATGTTCAATAATTAATAAACAAATGCAGTTTTTTTTTAATTATTAGAAAATAAATAAGTAATTAAAATGATAAGTGTTGAAATGTATTACATTTATTATTTTCTTTTCTTTCCATCCCATGTTCATAAATTACAACTGTTTCCTCTTGGATCTTAAGATGTGTTGTGTCTCTCCTAGCAGTGTGCTCCTTTAATTTGTATGACTTATATTCCTCTTTTCTTCCTTTGTTTATACTTTCATTGATACAATTTAAGGTTATTTCTTGGAGTACACACTGCTTCTTCGAAAGCGTAGCTCTTTTTTGTTTAATAGCGAAAGCTTGCCGTTATAGAATAAGCGATTCAAAACTTTTGCCAAGCATCTCCATCTCTTACTGGAGGACGTTTTTTGTATCCCCTTCAAAAAAAAAACCCTAACTGCTCGTCTTCTTCCTCAAATCTACGAGCGTCTGGAATTGGTTTTCATTTGTTAATTACAACATTTAAATATATAGTATAGTACAACAAATTTAGACAAATATGTACTTGTTTTATTTATCGTAAAAAAATTCGATAAAATAAATTATTTAACAAGAATACTTGCAGTTTTGCGACCTTGTATGTCTGTGTCGTGTGTACATTTCTGAACGAGAGATATCATGGTTTTTTTTCTTAGTCGTCGTATTTTTTCGTCTTACAAAATGCAGAAAGAAAGTGTTCAACGACGTTTGACATTTACAGACGACAACAAAACGAGTGACAAAAGTTGGAAACGACTTATGGAATGCAGATCGTGTCAGGTCGTATATTTCGCTGTCGTTTACGACATCGGTAATCGGGGTAATTAATCCGTTTCTGAGATATCGAATTTTCAAAAAAAGAAAAAATAGATTCTTTTTTTCAAAAATTCAAAAAATATTTATTTTAAAGTTTTGAAATGCAATGTGTTTTAGACTTTTTAGAAGTTTCTCTATAAAAAATTTCATTAAGATCCGTTATGTGAATAATGAGAAATTCAAAATTCGAAAAAATGGTTCTATGCTAGGTACAAGCTGTAATATCTTAATTTCAATTTTTTTTTTATTAAATTAAAGATCGTAAAAATTAATTGGAAGGAAAAAAAATTATCAAAATTCTAGGCATCGTTTTCGAGAAAAATACGATTTTTGAAAACCATTTTTTTTTAATTTTTTAGCATTTGTATGGTAGGTACCTTTATTTTTAGGTAAAATAAAATTTTTTTTACATCTTGTAGATCATACTGAGAAATTTGTATTTATCAAGTTTAGACAAAATCTAGCATGGGGTTTTCGAAATATTGAGATTTGAAAAAAAAATTTTGAAGCTTTTTTTAAAAATCCAAAAATTTTTTTTTTGAAAATTTGAGTACACAATTCTATTTGTTTTTTGGGAGCTTTAGCAAAAAAAAATTATCAAAATCGGTTGTACCGTTTTCGAACACAATCTGTCGAACAGTTTTTGAGAAAAAACAATGTTTATAAAATTTCGAAAAAAATTCGTATGGCAGGTACGGTTAGTTTTGGTCTTAAAAAATCAAATCAAAAAACTTCCGGGGGGAAAAAATAAAACCCATATCTACCAAGTTTGAAGAAAATCGGCCGAGCTGTTTAGCTGCAAACGAACGGACAGACAGACAGAATTGCGAGACCCACTTTTTTGGTCTTCGCTATCATCGTAATGTCAACTTTGATCAAAACCTCGAGTTCGATTTTTTTTCCGAATGCATAACTTGCCTTATAGTACCTATAAGTCGCAAGTAAAAATTGTATAGAGAATTTATTCAGTAGATGCAATAAAAAATCTGTAATTTCTCCATATGGCAAGGGAGACAGAGAAAAATAGCGGTACTTTGAACTATTCTTTCTGATATCTTTTCCCAATATGATAAACAAGCAGTAAACATCATTTGATCCATTTAAGCGCAATTTTCGGAAAAATTGACAAAGTACCCTAGAAAATTTGTGTGCTTATTCAGTTGAATCGAAGTTTATGTTTAAATAAAAATTATTTCCATTGGTATACTTTTGTTTGTATACATAAACAAATAAATTGTATGAATGTAGCAATAGTTAATTGTTAATTGTATTGTATATTGTATTAGCTGGTATTTACCACAATAATATCATACAGTAATTTATTTACAATAATTCCAGTAGTTTTTCTAAACTTAGTGACTTACAACTCTCAACCGTTCCTGTGTGCGTGTTAGTAGCGATGGAGCAATGGATTTTTTTCCGAAATGCTAGCGGGAAGGACGTTTCACAACAAGAGATACACTTAGGGGATTTGTCACATCATCACAAGAGGCAGTAGCAGTATTCGTACATCTTCGAAAAACATTTTTACAGCGGCTGAGAATCGAACACAAGACTCTCCTTATCTACATTGATCTAATATAAATGAAATTCGATAGTACCTACATATGAAGCATATACAACAGTGAAATTCTACGTATTATTTGATGGAGTAGAGATGAACTGATGAAATATGCCTCAGATTGGCAAAAGATATTTCATACCAAAACAAACGGAAGCACAGAGTTTTATTTTTTTTTAATTTTGAGCTTTTGCAAAATGTGTACAATGTAATTTTTAAAACGTACAACCGGCTGGCGGTACACATACAAATCTGTACATGCAAATCTACAACTTAAACGTTTTTCAACATTGAACAAAAAAAATGAGTTTTCCTTTACTCATAGAATCATTGATATAGAATTTTCAATTATTGATTCAAAAGAACTTTTAATGACCTTAGTCCACAAAAATTTCCATTACGTCAGAAGCCATGTACTTTTTTCAGAAGCAAATTATTAGTTTTGCACATGTTCGTGTTTTTTGAGGCAGTTTGATTTTTTTCATCTGTCAAATTAAATTTGTATTTGTGAACCATATTTGTTAGAAGAATTATTAAACGTGTTCAATTTTTTAGAAAAATTTGGACAAGACTTCACAATTAAATGACTACTTTAATTATAGTCTGTTTTATTCCTTGAAGCGATCAATGTTAAGGATTTTGGGCCATAGTCTCTAAAGAAGCGGTTTATTATCATCTATTTAAAATCCCCAAACAACTTTATTTGTTTATTAATCGGCGTTTATTAAAAAAATCCCCACAAATTGTTTGTGTACGCATAGTTTAAATTAAGTGAATTAAAATGCTCCGTTTCTTCGATTAATTTAAGAAATATGTACATACCACAATGAGCGTTGAGTCGTAGCACCAACCAGAGTTTCCTCATGGACTGAATCCACCAAACTCCAACATTTTCCTTACACTTTTATAAATGTCTCTCTTTTTTGTTTGACGGTTTCATTTCGTAGCATACAGCTGTAGTTCTTTTGGTCGAATCTTGAAGTTTCAAAATTTGGAAGTTTGAAGAATGCATTTGTTTAGTTTTCAGTGGTGTATAGATTCAAAAGTTGATGAGTTTTGAGGAGCTTTATTAATAAATTACATAGTTTAAATATTTTCTAAACAAAATTTGGTACATCAGTTTTAAGTATTTAATACTATACAGTTAATGACAAAATTTCAGAAAGCAATCTTTCACGCCCTGTTTTTTTTTTCAAAATTCAAAACATAAAAAGGCTCCTGCGTACAAATTTTTATCGAAATCTTTAATAAAGTCGAAAATTAATATTTTTGACTTAAATGTAGGCCATGCCAACAGTAGTACACATAATAAATAATTTTTTATCAAAATTGTTAGAGCGCCGTTTTCGAGGTAAATAATATTTTTCATACCATTCATCCTCTAGCGAATTACAGAAGACCTGGGTCCGTTTCTTTTTGTTTTCTCTGTCATTGTTATATCAAGCGCGATCAAAATCTCAGGTTCGATTTTTATTTCGAAATTCAAAACTTGCCCTTCTATAAATATATCACTTGAAAAATAAGTAATCACTTCATTTCTTAATACATAATGTATATCATTATTTAGAAAAACAATTAAACAATTTTTTTAAGAAAAGCGTGTTAATATTTTTTCGCAAGTTCACCTGTATTTTTGTCAAAACATCGATGTACGAGTAAGATGAACTGAATTTAATAAAAATTGCGTATTGAAAACGTCCTTCCCAGTCCAAGAGAGTATCCCCACGGAACAAAACTAAAATTTTTGAAATTGCACTGGTGGCGCGCATCACCTTTTATTTGCTGAACGGATCCAATCAAATGAAAGATTTGTATTCCTATATTTATTGTTGCTGTCACAAAAAAAGCATAAGAAGCTACACTTTTGTTGTGAATTTAATTGCTGAGAAACAACATTTTTCTTTATTATTTAAAATGTTCTGCGGTAACATTGGTTTCATATTTCACAGTCACAAGTCACTTCATTTGAATTTTTGCTACCATTGCCTGTTTACAGAACGAAAACAAAGGAAGCGAAGAAAAATACGATTGGATTATTTTTTTCATCTGGAAGACTTATGTTGGATGAGATGCTTGCATCGCACATCAGTCAATGTTCTTTTGAAATCCACGATTTTTTTGGCCTTCAAATTGAGTGCTTACAATGCGGAATTATTTGTTTTCTCTTTAACGTCATGTGTAGTGGTGAAAAGCTGCCACAGAGTTAAATCGTGCTATGCTGCTGACTCTCGAACTTATTTTATTCGCTGGTAGAGTAGAATTTGAAGAAAAGTCGTAGAATCCACCGCTTTTCTCATGAAGTTGTTGCTTCTGCTGTGCGTTCTTTTGATTTTTCTCATATTTTTGTGGATCCACAAGTAAACTGTTTACAACAGTCTTAATTCTGTTTAGCCTCCTTGCTATCTATTCACGGCCTAAATCCTTGAAAGCATCTATTTTTCCTCTTTCTGTCGCTGGCAACGTTTTTCCGGAACCCATTTGTGTTTTAAATTAAATAAAAACATTTCTTATCAATATTCTAAACATATGTACATTTAAAAAAACTCGCTCATGTGAACTCCTGTAACGTAATATTCGCAATGGCTTCAACCAAGTGATACACCTATTTATACGCTTTGCACGTAGTTAATTGATCTTGGGAAATTCCAGCGATTGTTTCTTATTTACCCTCAAATTTTATGAATTAATTTTTGGGAAAATACGTATTTATTCACAGGCAGTAAATGTTTCCCGATCCAAAATGTCCAACAGGTAAACAGAGAAGAGAAGAGAGAAAAACGTTTGCAAATTTTATGGCCTCATCCTAGTGATTGGCAGTGTACGTGTACAGTACATATACATACGTATATTTTTGTTTATCTGAATAAGAATTACAAGTGCTAATTTTTTTAAGCTACACTTCTTTACATCGAGGGTAAAATTTTATTTGGAGCCTCTCAGTGAAATTAGCATATATGTTCAAATGTTAATAACATGGTTATGTGAAAGACATGATTATTGCGAGCGACAACATACCATTCAGTACTTTAATATCGATGACTGTACATTAAGTACATATATGGTACATATTTCAAGCATTTAGGCTGAGCGTACAAAATAATTTATAGTAGGGGAAGATGGCCTAAAATGGCCCACCAAGGTAAAATGGCCCCTTTGCTAGAAATTGTTGAATCGAACAGAATTAGAAGGTTTTGGTAACACAATTCTTTAATTTATCTGGCATCACTGACGTAAACGAAATATTAGCAGCTTCAAGATATTATTTGAAATTTTACAGGTAAAACGGTCTCTAGCCATCTACAAAAGTAGAACCAATAAAATGTTGTAAAAAGTTTGTTGACAAAAAAAATTATAAAAAACATTCAATTTTGGAGAAAACAGTAAATGCATGTAAGTATTAAGTATTTCTTATTAATTTACTGAAATTAGTTGGTCTATAACTATTTCAGTGTGTTCGGAATTAAAACTTAAATAAAAGAACCCTAAGGCTGAAAACACACCGGATAAAGCAAAACATGTTTTTTTGTTTCGGAAAACAAGATATCATTGTTTCTTATGAAACTAAACACACCAAAGAAAACGAAACAAAACACATGTTTTTGTTTTGAAGTGTCACGATGGTGGTTGTCGAAAATACATGCTATTGTATACGAGCAACACACACCGAATGCAAAATAACTGTTTCGAACAAGGGTCGTTGACGATGATTGCATACTTTCTTATGGCGCAACGTACACCAAATGAAACAAATTATAAAAACAAAAGCAAAACAGAAAAACATTTTTCGTTGCCGATAGCTGACCTATTGTTTTTTGCAAAACAAAATTTTTACTCCGTTGTTTTTATTTTCTTCTTTCGTTGCACTTTACCGACTTATTTGCTTCTACGTTTACTCTGTGCGCAAATTTTAAATAAATATGAAATATGTAGATGGAGAGAAGTTCATTTTTTTTAATTAAGGCAAGAAGCCCTATCTATAATTATAAAGACAAGGAACATGACAATAAACTTACTATTGATAAGCTGTGGATTGCTACTTCCTACTATGACATTTGAATATTGGCAAGATTAAAAGCTTTTCTCTTTTCTTATAAATAAACACATAATGTCTGTTTTGTAAACACAAAATTGTTATTTGTGTTTACTTGCCGTAGAGTTATAATCTTTTAGCCGGAGTTAAGCTTTTATGATAGTTCGTATTTTGTTTCATTTCAACGCACACCAAACGAAACAAAAAAACAAAACGTTTTGTTTTGTTTTATTCTGTTTCGCTTGGTGTGTGTTCAAATAAAAAATGTTTTTTTGAATATCGAATAAAAAACGTTTTGCTTTATCCGGTGTGTTTTCAGCCTAAATGGGCAAAATGGCCTACTAAGTACATTTGTGATATTTGCAATATTTGAGTATTACGATATTATAATTTCTACTCTTCCTTATTTTGTTATAAGTGAAGTTGATTTGAACTATTGATTTAGACTAGGAATTTTAAAAACGAATGCTATTAGAGAAAACTGTTCATAAGGATAAAATTGTCATAATTTTTTTTAAATTCTTTTAATAGTAAGAGACAAAAACAGAATGCTATGAATTTATGCAAGAACAAAAATTATAAGTCGCTGTAGTGGCTTCTTAAACAAATTAGCTTTTGTATACAAAATTTTTAAAACATTCTTAAGAAAAAAATTTGGGACGTCAACTTTAGGTTTTAATTATTATTTGAATGAAAATTTAATTTCAAAAAAAAAAATTTCACCCATTTTTGAGAAATCGAATTTTCCAAAAAAAAAAAATGAATTATTTTTTTTTTTCAAAAATTCAAAAAATATTTTTTTTTAAGTTTTGAAATGCAATGTTTTTAAAACTTTTTAGAAGCAATCTCTATACAAAATTTCATTAAAATCTGTTATGTCGATAATGAGTAATTCAAAATTTGAAAAAATGGTTCTATGGTAGGTACAAGCTATAATATCTTAATTTCAATTTTTTTATTAAATTAAAAATCGTAAAATTTAATTGAAAGAAAAAAAAAAAAGATTGTGTGTACTGACGTACGCGCGGTTGAAGTAAAACTTCTTTTTCCTCAAGCAAAGCTTCTGTAAGATTATAACCTACGAACAAGCATTTTGTATTTTTAAAACATGTCGCTGTCTTTGACTGATAACGTGACGGTTTGACATGTCACTGACAGCTGCATAGAACATTTTTTACCCCCAACGCCGGAAAAGAAGTTTTACTTCAAAAATTATCAAAATTCTAGACGCCGTTTTCGAGAAAAATACGATTTTCGAAAACCATTTCTTAAAATTTGTATGGTGGGTACCTTTATTTTTAGGTAAAATAATTATTTTTTTCTTACATCATGTAGATTATATTGAGAAACTTTTATTTATCAAGTTTTAAAAAAAATCTAGCATGTCGTTTTCGAAATATTCAGTTTTGAAAAAAAAAATTGAAAATTTGAATACATAATTCTATTCAAGTTTTTGGGGAGCTCTAGCAAAAAAGAAATGATCAAATTCGGTTGTACCGTTTTAGAGAAAATCAAAAACAAAAAAAAAAATGGTTCCATGGGGGGTACCCTCCATAACCGTTTTTTGGAAAAAAAATTTCTAAATGAAATTTTTTTGTATATTTATTTTTTGAACCTGTCGAACAGTTTTTGAGAAAAAATTATTTATAAAATTTCGAAAAAAATCCGAATGGCAGGTACCGCTACTTTTGGTCTTAAAAAAACGAAAAAAACGTGTGGGGGACAAAATTAAAAATGATATCTACCAAGTTTAAAGAAAATTGGCCGAGCCGTTTAGACAGACAGAATTGCGAGACCCACTTGTTTAGTCTTCACCACCATCGTAATGTCAACTTTGATCAAAATCTCGAGTTTGATTTTTTTTACGAATGCATAACTTGCCTTATAGTACCTTTAAGTGGCAAGTAAAAAAGAAAGAGTGAAAAATAAAAAAAAATCCTGTAGGGAGACATACAATTGACTATTTTTAAATTGTTCTTGGTAACTGCAACTAACTTGACTTATATTCAGCACCATAAGAGTATGTAGGTAATTTTGTTTAATTCACACTATGGCGAGTATTTCGGTCATGTCTTAAGATTAATATTTTGACCCTAGTGATAATTGTAGTATTATGCCGCGAATTACACGTAGACTAATGAAAAAGGTTACTACTGGTACTTCTGAGTTTGCGTGTAATATGTTTTTTGTTTTTCCCTTAAAAATGCGAAACTTCCACTGATGGTAATATCAAAGAATACCGACACAAATCTTTATATCGTTTTGTAGAATGTGTAAGATTATTGCACTTGATATATCAAAAGCGTTTGACATGAATTTTTTCTTCGCTGGGTTATAAATTATTAAATTGTGTGAAATTCACAGCGCTCCAACTTTTATTCATACATATTTTTAACAAATTAAACTGTTCCTCAGACGACTGTACTCTCAGCTTATCATATTCGTTTCCAGATTTACATTCTTGTCTTTCGGATGTGGATATCCAACACATCATAGTTCATTAAATTCTATCTCGACACCATTGCTAAATGTATTTATTCGGAAATGAAGAATAGAGTTAGAGTTAAACGTTTACAACTGCTTAAAGTTTATTCGAAGAGAACAATCAACATTAGTTTAAAAGGGGAAGACTAGTACTTTAAAATGATATTATCTACAACTGTATTGAAAGCAAACCTCGTAGCGGGAAATATATTTAAGTATATAAGAAATATTTTCTAGTATCTAAGACAAAATAGTTGCAAGTTCAATATTTGCCTTGAACTTGAATTGTGTGACTCGAATGTGTGAATTGTGTGGCAACGCAAATTGCACTGGCATTCCATTTCCTCCTATTCCGCTCAAGGCAGTTTCTGATCAATGCTTCGGAATGCCTAGCGCTTGTGCGAAGGCTTTAGTCAAAAAATTAATATGTGATCAAGAATCTAACAGGGCACTGCAAGGAAACAATGTTCCCCATGCGGATTTGACGTTGATTAACGCTGCCGCCAAATAAATTTGTCAAGGTTTCGATCCCACGAGAGCTGCATTGAACGATGGATTTCCCTCCTTTTGACCTTGTTGTAGCTGTTGCTGATCATTTCTAGGAAGAGAATTTAAGTTATTTGATTAACCTTCCTTCTTTGAACTATTTGCTGCTGTTGGAAAACATATTATTGTTTTATTATATCAAAGGGCACGGTAGTGCCCAGCCAAGTTCTGGCACTACACCCTTTTTACATTAACAAACTCAGGCGACTTTTGACCCCTCCCTATCTTCAGTACCAATAAAGTCAGAAACTTGAAATTCCGAATATTTGTTAAGCTAGTCAAGCACAGGCGCCTCACCAAATTTTATTATTTAATGATTACTGACTAAAATTTGATGGGTTTACTTGGCAAGTTTTTTTTCATGCCCAATTCGAAAGGTTTTAAAAACTTGACCAGTGAACCCATCAAATTTTGGTCAGTAATCATTAAATAATAAAATTTCTCTATTACATTGTAGCTGTTTCAATATTATTCTACTTTAAATATTCGGTATTAAACCTTCATGAAGTTAGAACTTGGCGTACTTTTAGATCTCAGTACTTTTCACGGCTGACTTGTTACACAAAGGTTTTTGTATAGAAGAACTTGGCTCTTTTTTTTAACATTTATGTTTTTGGTCTGATTTTATTAACAGCATAATCTTTACATTTTGGTTGTAACCGCACAATTTACACAGAGTTATGATAATAATATCTTGCTACTGAATAATGAATTAATGTTTGAAAAACGATAATTATAATGAAGAGGATTTGTATTTAAAAGGAAAAGCTGATAAAACTTTTCATTGAGATCAAAGACATATTATTATTAGTATTAATTATCTTAGTTTTGAACTTCTTATACTTGCCATTACATCGTTTGCTTCCTTTCGAGTGCCATCAATTATGAACATGGCCTGACCAAAAATTCTGTGTTGGTTACAATTTCGAGCGTTGGAATCAGGGATTCAATATACTTTAGTAGATCCGAAAGAGAACTGCATCTCGGGTCATCCAATAACTGTTTAAACAGCGTTTGGCTCTCCTTGTCTACCTTCTTAAAAAAATCAGGTGAACAACTATGGGGTCCCAGTCATTTACTCGGTATCCTAACTTAATGAGGGCTTAGGTCCCGTCCTTCGTGTTATCATGCAGCTTTCTTCAACTGGCTGCAGTTCCTGATGCTAGTTATTGATTTAAAACATTTTTTCCAACCAAAGACAAAAGAAGTCGTTTGTTGTCGTTTCTGTCAGTAAGTATCTTCCAGGCAGCCTCGTAATTGATGTCAGTGGCTGGAACGCCTTGAATAAAGGACAGGGTTTCGCCTGTCAGATTTGTTCGCGAAATATAAAGTTTTTGAGCAATTGATATAGGTTGTTCAAGGATCCTTGGTTTCAATAAATCGAAAAACTGACGCCATTTTATGTAATTTCCGTCAAACTTTGGTAATTCATTTTCGGTAGTCTTAACGAAGCACTTGATAGATGTTGATTGTTCGGAGCAAAACTATCTGTTTCTCTTGTTGGTAGTCCAATTGAATGCAGCTCCTGAAAAGGAAAATATTTGTGAATATAACCTTTACTTAATTCTCCATCTACTCGTTGAAAGACAATTTTAATTTGTTCAAAGTTGTCCCTAAGGTTATTCATCTTAACAGTAAACATCTAGGGGTTGGTATGCTTTAAATCTGGTGAAAAATTATCCAATGATGTTCTGAAGTGCTCTGACAGCATCTTCTATTTTTCTCTTGGAGGGAGTGATTTTGATGTGTCAAAATGCTCAAGACCTTTCATCATACCGAATGGCCTTATCTTATCTGCTGCTGCTTTAGTCGATCTTACCAATGATGTTGCTGAAGGTGCTGTTGGTGACTTTCCCTGGATTTGGTCTGCGTCCCGCTTTTTTAGATTGTTCCAGCGATTGTCCGTATATATGTATACTCTCATATACCCTTTTAATCTCATCGTAGTACTCATGTTGGGGTTTGTCCACAAGTCTCACTATCGTTGGTTCGAAGTAGTCCCACAAATTTTCTAGCTTGTCTTTTTTTTCAAATCTTTTATATTGTTTTCTGACTATTGCCATCTTTCCCATAGATCCGAACAAGAGTGAGAATTTTTATTCGAATTTCCTCTTGAAGGTCAGTGAGCTCTTTAAGGCCCTCAGCAAATACTTCACCAACTTGAGTCATGTTTAAGCAATAAACACTAATATCACTATTATGACCCAACAAAAACTTTTATTAATTTATTAAATATATGTTCTTTATTTAAATGTTTTATTCAATCACACTCAACTTTTAAGAAGAATCCTGTCACGGTCGCCAAAGGAAGGTCAAATTTATTACAATAAAATAAAGTCTAATAAAAAACAAGTTGTTTCGTCAAAACCTAGTAGTAAAGTGAATTTATTTACTTAAATATAACATTAAAAGGTATCACTCGATGAGCTGCTATGTGCTACGCGTGCATGTGCAAATCGTGGAAACTGCCAATTCAGTATGCAGTCCACAAAAATCTTATTTCGTCTGGTGCACAAGTTGAATCAATCGTTCATAGCAGCTCCCGTTACAAAATAGTTAAGCTCATTAAATTCTGATCTTGACAGCATTGTCCAATGGGGAATCAAAAACCGTGTAGAATTTAATGCTTCAAAAACTGAATGCTGTTTACTGTCGTTAAAGCGCAACCCTCCCCAAATGCCACTTTCTGTGAGCGGCAATTGCATCGAAGAGACTGTTCAGCTTTCAGTTCTAGGTATGTGCATCACAGACCATCTTTTGTGGAGTGATCACATATTTGACGTTGCCAAAAACGCTGCTAAGTGTTTAGGTTTTCTCCGCCGATGCAAGAAATATTTTACCCCTTCTGATCTGGTTGTTATATATAAAACCTTTATTCTTCCGAAGCTCGAGTACAATTCCCATATCTGGGCAGGTGCTCCAAAAACCCACTTGAGTCTCTTGGACAGAATTCAAAATAGGGCTATAAAAATGATAGGCGACGGTTGTCTAACTGAAACATTTGTATCCCTCGAGCACCGCCGCAATGTTTCAAACAATTCAACTGTAATACCCATACTTCTAGGAATGCTCATCAATTTACCCTTGAGCCCAATTTCGGACGTACTGTCAAGTACAGAGATTCTTTTTTTAGCCGCACAACACGAATGTGGAATGCTTTACCCGGCTCAGTGTTTCCCACCCATTTCAATGTGCAGACTTTCAAAACCAATGTGCATCGGTATCTCCTTTCCAATCCTATGCTACTTTCCTAATTTCTCGCACTGTGTTTATCATTAAAGGGGTATTCATAACCCCTTGAGTGCGCGTTTAATATAAAAAAAAAAGTTACAAGTAAAATTTTGGGTTAGATATTTGATAATTCGACCTTTACGAGGTTCAAAAGCTTGTCTACAAAAGAAGTTATTTGGTCTTTTTCGAATTCAACGAATGAAAAATATTTGGTTTATGACATGCGTTATTAACCTAAATATACAAATAATATTTAAAAAATAATGCGAAAATATTTATGTGATCATATAAAATGCGTCAAATTGTGTGCATCGATTGCGTTGATGTGTCTTTCGTTAGCTGGAACAGTTTAAATAAATTGTTTGACTATATGGTGTTCCAATTCATAGAAACACTTTTCTATACTTACTTTCTTCCGCTTACTTACTTCCGATTACTTATTGCGGTACAAATAAGCTGAGGATACAGCCTGGCCTCCACTTATAACGGCACGATTTTTTACAATTTCCTACTTTTTCAGCAAATCTGTTTTGAGAATGATTTTGTAAGCCCCACATTACCGATTTTATCCGAAAATCTATTCACCCTATGTAAACAAATATTTAAAAAAAATTAAAATAAATTCAATTTGTCTTCCTCTTATTTTAAGTATGGCTAGTGCGAAAGAAGATTCTCATTGACCTAGTTTCAAAAGCTCAATTGAATGTTTATTTTTGCAAAAAATTGCAGAGAGAAAAGCCTTGAATATCTAAACACCTTTAAAAAAATCTTTTCATATTTAAAAATAGGTATTTTTGAGTTTTTTTAATACTATGTGTATTGGTCAATTCAGAAAAAAACACATTCCATTAAATGTTCTGTTTATTCAAAACCTATAAATAAATGTAAAAAGTTTTCAGAAGTTACCCTTTTATTTACAAAATTCAGAACCATATGTGTGTTATTAGAATAAATAAATTTATCAAAATTAAGATGCTGTGAATTTGACAAACAGTTTATATTTTTAGGTTGTAAATATTGACTCTTAGTTCGTTAAATTTACAAGTTACAACACATTTGACGATAATACATACATATTTGAAACTAAAATGAACTACGATTTGTTAACAACACTTTTTCTGGTTATTGTAAGAGGCAGGGGCGGACGCAGAAAAAAAAATTCGGGGGGTGGGGGGGGTTCAAAAAAATATGAGATTTTCATAAATAAATTATTTCCGGAATTTATTAATACGTGAAATCATATCTTGTTGTACTTTTGCGATCATACGAAAAAGAGTTATCCGAAAACATAAGGACACTCAACTGGTACCTACGTTAACTACTATACTACATAATTATAACCTATGTGCTACTCATCAGTAACTGTACCTTCAGAACAAACGAAATGAGTGAGTTTTTTTTTTGCTGCAGTACAACACACTCCTACCTTGGAGCCATCAAAACTCAAACTTGCTCCGTTACTGCCCATATACTTAAACACATAACGTCAATCATCAAAAACTGATCAATTCAAAATAGGACAGTTTCGTTAATATACGAAGACACATAAAATAAAATTAATATTTCTAGAGAAAAAATGTTCATAAGCATAAAATTCATTTTTTTAATGACTAAAACAACTCCTTAAGTTATTATTTTATAAATAGTAGTTTAGTAGTTAGAGCTAAACACATAATATGTTTTATAAAAGATTTTTAAAACATAGGTATTTAAGAAAAACATTTTGGTACGCCAATTTCAACTAGAAGCTTCTCTATACAAAATTTCATTGAAATCCGTCCTGCCAATAATAACAAATTCAAAATTCGAAAAACTGGTTTTATGAAAGGTACACTCAGTAATGTCTTGATTTAATTTTTTTTTATTAAATTAAAATTAAAATTTATCAAAATTCTCGGAGCCATTTTTGAGAAAAATAGATTTTCGAAAAAGATTTTTTGACACTTGCATGGTGGGAGCCTTAATTTTTAGTTAAAACAATTTTTTTCCCTCAGATCTTGTAGATTGTATTAAGAAACTTTTATTTATTTAAGTTTAAAAAATCGAGCAGGGGTTTTGGAATATTGAGTTTCCAAAAAAAATAATTGGCGTTTTTCTTTTTTCATTCAGAGTAGAGCACTGAACAGAGCATGAGCATGTCAAACTTGCTCTGAACTGTCTCCGAATCGAGTGTGATCTAAGAGCTCTAAATTATTATTTAAACACACGCGAGATTTTGAGTTTTTTTTTCTGTCTGTCAGAATGATTTCAGCATTTAACTCTGTCTACTCAGCTATTTTATACCGAGCTCATAGAGTGCGCTCTGAACAATCTCTGAACACGCCCTTAACGAAAAAAGAAACACAATCTTTGAACTGTTAGGTATACACTCTGAGCTAAAAAAGAAACACGATATTTTGTTTGATAGTTCAGGTACTACTCTGAACTAAAAAAGAAAAACGCTCAATATTTAAAATTTGGAGGAGTTTCATAAGGATTAAAATCGGTTGTACTGTTTTCGAGAAAATCAAAAACAAACAAAATAAAATGGTTCCAAGCGGGCTTCCAAAAGATGATTCGTACCGTTATTTTTGGTTTTAAAAAAAGAAAAATTTAACGAAAATCGGCCCATGCTCTTAGACCGTAGTCGAAGAGACAGACAGATAGAATTTCGAGACCCACTTTTTCTTCGCTATCATCGTAATGTCAACTTTGATAAAAATCTTGAGTTCGATTTATTTTACGAATGCATTACTTGCCTTATAGTACCTATAAGTCGTAAGAAAAACGCAGGGAACCGATAAAGGGAAACACAAAACTTCTAATAATCAATTGAACTTATATTAATATGGCACGAAAATAGCACTTTGTCTCTTTTTTCTTTAACAAAATGAACTCTTATTTTTTGGTTGTTTCGCCCCTGGTAAGAGGATAGCACCATATACATTTTCAGATTGAGTATAAAGTAATGACCTCTTTACTCGTGTAGATTATAGCCTAGTATTATGCAAAATATAGGGTAAGAGCGGTTGAGTTGGCTTAGTGGGGCTGCGCCATCTATTTTTAATGTCCTCTGAATTTTTATTTATATAAAACCATACAAAAAATGTTTTTTTTTTTCTTTTCTATGTCGCGAGTGGGTCAATAGTCCCTGAAAATTGAAATATTGTTTCCTATTTTTTGCGGCAGCAAAATATAAAAAAAATAATTTTTCCACATAACTCTTTAGCTCAATATACTTCATCCAAAATGTATCCATTTGTTGTTTGTTTCATCAGTGACCTCTTTATTCGACTCAACTCTCTTAATGCAAAGTTATTTCTTTATGTTTGCAAACTGGAAAAAATAGTTGCAGGTGACTAAATCTGAAGAATAAACTGAGAATGGGGCTGTAATTCGTAACGTAACCTAACTTACGTAATTTTTCTATTGCGACTGTGGACTTGTGCGCCGGTGGTTTTTTCTGGTAGAAAATAGCTTTTCATTTCTAAATAGTTACGCAAAATGCAAATCACTGATTCAAGTGATAACTTTGTAACTTTTTCACCGCTCATCGTCTAACATAATACTGTGGATTTTGCTGACCATTTCCGGTATGGTAAATATACCATAATACTTTTTTGTTTGGTTTGCGTAAGGGATTTTCTCGTAAAAAATAGTGTTTGATGAGTACCCAAATTTCACTTTTTCACTATGAAAAACATTTCTGAAAAATGGTTTTTAATAGTACCCCCCCTAGAACCATTTTTTTGTTTTTTATATATTTTTTTTAAACTGTACCACCGATTTTGATCATTTTTTTATGATAGAATTTCCTAACAGTTTGGATAGTTTTGCGTATTCAAATTTTCAAAAAAAAAATTTTGGATTATTAAAAAAAAATTTCAAAATATTTTTTTGAATTTAAAAAAAAAAATTAATTTTTTTTAAATTCGATACCTCACAAAAGCGTCAATATTTTTTTCGGAAACTTAGTTCGTACAATGACAAAAACTTTGATTTGGACTACCAACAAATTTAAAAATGTTTTAAAATTTTCTATATAAAAGTTTAATTTTTTTAAGAAACCGCTTCAACGACTTATAATTTTTGTTCTTGCATAAATTCACATTTGCTTAAGAAATCACATGGCATTCTGTTTTTATCTCTCACTACTAAAAGAGTATAAAAAATTAAATTTATGCTTAGGGACAGTTTTCTTTAATAACATTTGTTCTTCGTATAATACACAGATGCAAGTTCGTGTTACATGATAGTATTTCTTCTTCCGAATTGTTCACCGCTGAATTTAATGTTTATTGAAAGGATCGATGTGCGATTCATACTGGTTTCAAAAGATGAGGTGGTGATTATGAACTTAATTTAATTTAAATTTTAAACAATTTCATTATATTCTAAATATAGCTTTATTATTTTATTATATTTATACTATATTTATTTTTTTGATTTAATGTTACTGTTTTTTTTTTACTATATACATACATACATAGTTTTCTTGCTAATGTAGTCTATGAAAGTTGTATTCTTGGTAGACGTAAATAAATAAATAAATGTAATCAAAAAGTCAGTGTTAAGTCAGTGACTTAAGAGGTTTTTGCATGCACTACCAATATGGCCGGAGTAGTTTTATGACTGAGTTTTTTAAATTTGCTTTGCTCTGATTGGTTCAACAATATTCAAATCTTCAATTTGATAACAACCGTCATTAATGTCATATTTGCATCTTTCACACAACTGTTTTCTGCGAAAAGTAATTATAGTTTTAAAAATGTCTTCAAGTGAAACAGAGTGTGATGGTGCGCCGAAAAAGAAGAGAACGTGTAATTCCTTAAAGTATACCTTAATGAAATGTTATATCAAATTGACAAGAATAAACTAATTATCTAAGAGATTTGAAAAACCGAGAAACTGTCGATATCAAGTTGCAGAAGAGTAGAATCATATGTCGAAGTAAGATCATTGAGCTTGATATTTCTAAGGCATTTGATAGATTTTGGCATCAAGCTATAACGAGTAAGTATATCGAAAATACGTGAGTTTGCTATCAATGAAACCCTTATTCGTTGGATTAGAAATTTTGTACTGGATTGTTCAATAAATTTTGTTTTAGAAGGTTTCAAATCGGATCTTCACAAAATAAATGCTCGGGTCCTCAAGGGCTCCGTTTAGTCTCGGACTCTCTTTCTCATTTTTATGAATGATCTCTGAAACTGAATGATCTTTTGCACTTCATTGTCTATTTCAGGTTTTCATACTCATCCGTCTCGTCCATCTTATTAGAAATTTAAAAAAATATAGTCATTGAGCTTAAAACTGAAGATGTTTTGGAATTCATGAAATGGTGGCCAAATTTGTACAAAAAAAAAACATGTTTGTCAACACTGAATTTTATAAAAAAAAAGTCCCACAAAAACAGAAAAAAGCACCTTCGACATACGAGTACATACATGAGCTTTAAGTATGTTTCACATAGAAAAGGTACTATCATAGGAATATATTGATGGGTTGATTAAACATTCATTCTTATTAATAAAGAAAGTTACAACTTCTGTTTCACTTCTATAAGCCAAGGCTTATGTTTTTAAAGTGCCCATCAATAAGAAAATGTTGAAAATAATAAATCTATGTACCTTAAAGATATTAAAACATGACGAAACGTTATTCTTAAGGTGTAATTTTCAATAATAAGCAATACAAAATATGATTACTACCATTGTTTTGGTTAAATTATATACCACTTACCCCAGTCCTTGCTAAAACAACTTAAGTCAAGAAAAGTTTTTTAGTTTTTTTTCATTATTTTTATTAATAAACTGTGAATTTTGTCCGCTTTTTAATTTTTATACCACTAAAATACTTAATTAAGCATAAAAAAAGTAGTTTAAAACTCATTTGTTTGTGCATGAAACAGTTTTTATTGATTCCTGAAAAATTCTAATTGAATGACTTATGAGGTTTTTGAAATGACCGATTCAATTATAGAAATAGGAAATAGAAATAATGTTAAACGAGAAAATTGTATTTATATTTGAATTTCTTTCGAAAATAAGTCGTTTAATGTATTTAAAGAATGTTTTTATATTTATCTCAACATTTAAAAAATTATTATAAATACTAGTGTATAAAATATAAATATTATAAATACATATTAAGATAAAATAAATATGTGTATGTATGTAGAATGTTTAAGTTGATTGTTTTTTAATAGGTTTGAAATGCTCGTTTTATTTAGGAATATAATGATCAACGTGCGTAACGAAATATTTTGAAGTTTCACATACAAGTATAGGTCTTGATTTCACTTCGCATTAACTATGTAAAATAGGCCTTTACAATGGCTAAATTTCAACGTTTAAAGAACAACTTCGATTTTGATGATTTTATTTCTGCGTAATATTTTTTTTTTATAATTTGAAGTTAAAAAAACTCAACTTTTTGTAATGAATAAAATTATTATTTTTTTCTCATAACAAACCTAAATAGGATAGTGCATTGTGGTTGTATCCAGAAGATACAACAATTATGTGGAAGATAGCGTTTATTTCACCCCTTTTTTTATATATAATAAATGTTCTTAAAGAAAGAATTATGAAATAAAACATAATTTTGAGCACAACAATAATGCCTCTTTTGTCCAAAACTGCAAATTTCTAAACGATTTATAGTTTTGTACATGAATTTTGACAGGCTTTGAATTAAAATTTGTAGAAATTGCTAGTTTTTAAAAAGTAAATGAACAGAATATTCGTATAAGATGCGATAAAAAGCTTGAGAATTTAGGTTTATTACAGAAACTTCAGATTGCGTGCGCAATCTATAGGGCCAATCACTCCGGGTAAATCAGTTACAGTAAAATCCGCTTAAGAGAAACCCGCTTAAGAGAAAAACCCGCTTACCTGCAACACTTTTTTCATCCCCAAGTATTTTCCGACCGATTTCCCTTAAAACACTCCGCTTAAGTGAAAAACCCGGATAACTGAAACATATTTTCAGTTAATTTTTAATATTTTTAATTAAAAGAAACTCTCTTAAGTGAAAAAAAAAATTGAATCGAACAGAATAAAAATTTGCTAGTTTTCGTTATTCAATAAATTATTTTTGTGTTATTTAATCGTTGTTTTATTTAACTTCTTTCAAGGCAAGTCCAAAATATAAAAACAATATTGTTTCTAGCATTAAATCTCCGCTTAATGGAATTTTTAAATCCGCTTAAGTGAATTTTTTTTTCACTTATCCGAACTACGCTTAAGTGAAATTATTTTTCACTTAAGCCTAGTACTCACCTAGCGTGAAATGAAAAATAAATACGTTCCAAATTACACGCGAAGAATAAAAATGAAAATAGAATAAACTTTTCCACGTGAATTTTTGATACTCACTTTGAATGAAAACAAAAATGACAATAATTTTTAAATTGATTCGTTCTTTCTGTTTATAAATTTTCAATTTTTTGTTTTGAAACAAAATATTGAAATCAACTGACAAATGTCACAGTTTTCCACGTTGCCTTAAACTTTTTCCTGATGGTTTTACATGAAAATCATAGCGTGGAAAAAGTTGTGGAACATATTTGTTTTTCCAATCCACATTTTAGTACTCACCTCTCGTTGCGGATTTCATGCCAGTGAACCAGCAGTCACTTTTATATGAAATTTTCATTTTCACTTGAACTGAGTACTAGGCTTTAAGCGGGGTTCGCTTAAGTGAAATACCTGCTTAAGTGAAAGAAAGACTGTGACATTTTGCCGTTTCTCTTAAGCGGGTTTTACTGTATTTGAAAAAAAAAATGAGATTGCGTCTTCTGAAATTCCTGACTTGTTGATGGATAAGGCCTGACAACTAAATATAATGCCAGTTTTCTTTCAATTTTGGTGATAATTCGGCTAACCGCTGGTTGCGAAATACCATGAAGAGCTTAAATGAAAATAAGTCATATGCTGGACTAGAAATAAATAGGTTTTACTTACCTATGTATATCACACCAGTGCACAGTGGTTTGGGTTGTATGGAGACGACGTCATAATAATAACTTTCGAACCACATGTCCAATTGTAAAGAAACTTTCAGATATGATATAACACATCGTAAGAAATCACTTAAGAAAATTTCAGCCCACTGACACGCCTACTTACATGGTTACATTTGTAGAATGTAGAATGTAAATGTAGAATTTCCTTAAGCGGACACGGTATTTTTTCCACACTATTACATTTACACAATAATATACAAAACGATACAACGTAATTTTGCGATAGTGTTTAGTTTAAAACGATTTCACTTTCCTACCACTACACTTAATTACTTTATAAAAGAAAAGATGGAAGTGGTGAATAACGTCGCATGTTGCACACAAGTGCAGTTCTTATGATACAAGGAGATTTTGTTTCAAAGACTACACTTTTTTATTTCTGTGGTACCAAAGTAAATAACTGGTTTCCCGGTTATTGGATTTTAGAAAAAACACCAGTCTTAACCGAGATAAAAAAATCTTCGATGAAAACCGGGTAAATTGAAACCAAATAACCGGTTTCGATTTTAACCGTCCGGTTTTTCCCATTCCTTACTTATATTATCCATAACGGTATTGAAAACCTGCGTTTTTTTTCACCCAACTCGCCGTTTTTCGTTGACCAAATTTCGCAGATATTCTTTCTTGATACCAAGCAAAAATACTTCGTCCCTAAAGAAAATTTGTACAGAAAAAAGAAATCGTTTTTGCTCAAAACCGTGAAACTAAAGCATTAATTGTGCTGGTTGTGGGTGATTGTGGGTGCCAAGATAAGGTTTTTCTAAAAGCTGACTATTCACTCTCTATAACACAAGGACTGTTACCGCTATGTGTGGCTAATTACTATATTAAAACTTTATTTAAACATTGAACAAAATGACAAAAAACACTAAAATGGTACACGGTTTTACTAACATTTATTATAAACCAAACATCCAAATATTGACAACGAATTAATAAAATACTCTAAATATCTTACTTTTGTAATTCCATTGCAAAAAAAAATTCCAATAATTTAACTTTTATTTAAAAAAAATCCCTTCAAACTACTCACAATTATTTAAATTTATTTTCACAAAAAATTAAATATTTGGCTCACTTTGAAAGCGAAAATAAAACAGATAACACGTGACATGTATGTCAAAATACTTACAACGGTAAATATTGAACTGTAATCTATTAAAAAAATACACTTGAACCAAAAAACAATTGCTTTCATTTTTTTATTTTTGTCGTATGGGCGAAACCACTGTGCAGTGGACATTTCTACAAAGTTCTTGGAGGTCTTCAATATTAAGTACATTTTTGATTAATGTGGCCGTTTCTTTACCCAAACTATATCTTTCGTAGAAGTCTTTATTTATCGGTCAATTCAAATGTCAATTGAACCATGTTTTTAATATTTTTCTTTTTCGTGGTGGCACATTTTACAGTTCACTTAATAATTCAAAATCCTCTAAAATATCCATATCTTCTTCTATTGCAGTATCAATCGACATTTTTCTGGACTACTTTGTCAATCAAATTTGACATTTTGCTCTGTAAATAACTACTTAAACACTGCATTTCCCGTGTCAGGAAAAGTCAGGCCACAGCTTTTGCTCTCAACTTAGGTTTAAATTTATTTATGAATAGCCTAAACTCTGGATTTGCTTAGTAACAACTTGACAAGAGTTTAGAAAACATCGATGAATATTTCTTTGTGGTTCAGTCTCCATGTTGTTTTTATAACTTTGATTTTAAAGAATTAAAATATAAAATTTAAAAAAAAAATTTTATTTTATTTATTTCAATTTAAACTTTATTCACAACATATATATTTTTTTTTTTTTTTTTACTTATTAAGCGACGCGTTTCGCATTTGCATCCATCATGGGGCTTTTTTCGTTGAATAAAGTTTAAATTGAAATAAATAAAATAAAAAAAAATTTTTTTAATTTTGTTTTTTAATTCTTTAAAATCTATGAATATGTCACAATCTCACAATATGTTTCATTTATTTATTTCGGCAGTAACTATATATATATGTATGTGGGGGGTGGCCGTGGCGCGATGGATGTGTGCTCGCCTGTCAACCTCATGATGACAGGTTCGATCCCTGCCGTCGTCGTCTATGTCGCTTTAATTCCATTAAAAAAAAAAACCTTCTAAAAATTGTCATCCATGGGTTGCTGGATTACTCATTACATGTTGTTCAGGCATAACACTAACAACATTTAATTGAGTTAAACTAGTATGCCCAACAAGGATGAACACGAATAAAATAATGTGAATTATAAGCGACATAAGACACGGCATTTCTCCGCTTTAGCTCAGCCGCCATCCCTGGAAATAAAAATATCTGAGACAACCACCAACAGTCTCAGAACATCGTGCCACACATCTTTCCTATCCTTCTTTCTCTTCATTAACTTCAAGCCCGAGCTGTGTTGAAACATTTAAAGGGTAATCATAATCCCTTGAGCGCGGGTAGATTATAAAAAAAAAAAAATGTATGTTTATTAACAAAATGCTTCAATTGAATGTTCAAGCGACCTCAACTCCGAAGTGCGTTTCGCCAAAGGTACGACAGTGGGCTCATCAGATAGATGCTGTAGACTCTTATAAATTTCACAGCATCAATACACTGTGAATTTTATGTTTCCATATAAAATTCACAGTGTATTATGCTTTTAAAATACAAGAGCAGAGCGCCATCTTTCTCCGAAAGTTGAAGTAGACATGTCGGACACCAGAACCACCCAAATGTACTAATATCGGAAGAGCGACCTATAAAATATATTTGGAAGTGATTTTCTTTTGACCATAAGGTGCTGGTAATAGAGTGCTGTTGAATTTAACTTCTGAATTCAACTTTTTATTCCTTGTTTTGCTTCTGTTTTGTTTTGTGGTAACAAAACTAAGTAAAAAAATCTCAATAAAAAAAATAAATCAGTTTAAGTTGAAAAAACAATATAAAGAAGTTAACTAAAGTTATAGAGAAGATTACTTCTCAATTAAGGTATAGGTAGAGTCATATTCTTATGTTATGTAGTACTTTTTTAAGTATTTGTGTTTCTCATGTCAATAAAATACAAAGTCAGTTATCATTGCATTTTTTTTTAATACAATAAACTATTCATATATATGTATGAAAGTTGGTTTTCACTTTGATCAAAAAAATCGTTTTCATATTTTATCCAACTCAAATTAGTTTTTTCTTGCATGTTAATCTGTTACCATGTAAATAGGTTACCAATTACGGCGTGACCTAACGATACAAAAAAAAATAACTATCTTCATTTTTTGCAATGGGTTAGTTTTGTAGAAAAAGTTTTTCTAGTGGTTTTCTGGAAATAATTTTAGTAGAAATGTTAAAAACCAAAATAGCAAGATGGTTAAACATAGCATGTGAAAAAATTTATTTACTTCTTGGATAAGGACTTAATGTCTTTCGCCAAGTGAGCTCAAATTGTTTGCACATACATAAGTGAAATGGGCAAAGGATTGAATCGCATATTAAACTGAAACTAAACAAAAAACTTGGAACTTTTAATATACTACTCATATATGGTCAGTTTATTCTTTTCTTTTTCTTCTATTTACTTTTTTCTGCTTCAACTGTTTAGTGAAGATAACGATTTCCCATCTCAGATTCCTCACTTCAATTGAAGAGACTATTTACATGGAATTTTTATTTCAGTTCAAGAATACAAAACCACTATCCACTTTCACTCGTCAATGACAATTTTGTGGTAACCACTATCTTCTCTTTGGCTGGCAGTCTTGATATCTGAGGCGCCTTGAGGCCTTGATTTCAATGAACATTGAATTCATCGTAGACTATTGAACAACACAGGTAAGGAACACTGGAACTTTGGTCTCGGGACCCCCCATTCGATGGATTTCCATGTGATTGGTTTTTCCATGTGGTCGCATTCAATTTCACTACACAATCTTTTTCGCCTGAGGCTTACGCGGGACAAAGGAAACTAAGTGACAGCACACAACTGAATATGTGTATAGTCGTTCACCTCAATACTTAGTACACAAAGACGTAGCTTTTGTGCTGGGCCCTGTAATCATTATAAAGTGGGTATTGTAGGTAAATTTGTATCGCTCATTTTATCCTTGCGAAAATCGTCTTTTTGACAAAGTGGTTAATCGTTTAATAATTTATTTAATACTATTAAAACTACCGTTAAAGCTAACGTGCTTAGTTTACAAAATTAAGTGTTATTTCATAATGTTGTGCCAAAAATGTTTCTTTAAATTGAATAGATTTTGAATTTTCATTAAATTATGAGATTAATAAGAAATATCTTTGCATATAACCTATAGTATTGGAACGTGATTTTGTGGTACCAACGCTATCCTGGTGGTGGCGCTGAAATTAGCACAATTACAGTGGAGAGTAAGATAGGGAATACAAAACAAGCAGTAAGAAAGAGAATATTTTATTATTACATTTAGCTATGCCTTAGATTTTTTTTTTTATAATCTACCCGCGGTCAAGGGATTATGATTACCCTTTAAATGTTTCAACACGGCGCGGGCGTGAAGTTAATGACGAGAAAGAAGGATAGGACAGATGTGTGGCACGATGGTCTGAGACTGAAGGTGGTTTTCTCAGATTTTTTTATCTCCAGGGATGACGGCTGAATTAAAGCGGAGAAATGCCGTGTCTTATTTCTATGTCACTTATAATTCACATTATTTTATTCGTATTCATCCTTGTTGGGCATACTAGTTTAACTCAATTACATACATGTTGTTAGTGTTATGCCTGAACAACATGTAATGAGTAAACCAGCAACCCATTGATGACCCAAATCGTTCGTTTCATGAGAGTACTATAGGTTTTATATACAAAGGTAATATCTATTGAAATCAATTAATTCAAAGGATTGTTAACTCCATAGTTGGATCTACTGAACAAAGGACATAAGGCAGATGAGTTATTATGCTAGATTGGTAGCTTAATTAGAATTGACACAGAGCTGATGAACATGTTATCGAACCATTACATATTCTAATAAGTTAACATAGCTGAAGATACTGTCTTTATTCTGACAATTAACGAAGATTTATCAATTTAAGATGGGCAGAATCATTCTTTGAGACCACGGAAGAAAACGACGACGGACTTTAACAAAGAAAGTTTATATTCCTGTCTTTTACAGTAATCGAATAAAGTTAACAAAAGCTTTTTGTTTTTTCTCTTACTTTTATGATTACATACTATTAATTAAAATCGTATTTTGAGAAATCAAACAGAGCTTAGACAACTAAATACAAATAAAGAAGAGTTACAAAAATGACTCAACTCAAGGGTGCTCATTTATTGGACATGGAATACTTCTGAGCATGCAAAGGAAAGGTGGTGGATGAAATTTGCCGCATGCACCGCAATTATGGAAAGGGTTACGAAGCCAGGAAGACATTAACATAGTTGGTAGAGCGTCGAGAAAGCTTGGATCGAAATTTACTAGACAGATAATACTATCCGATATAAGTTCTCAGATCAATTGGATCGTCTATATTTCAAGAAAGATTATTATGAGGCGATACGCAAAATCAGAGTGAGTATGTTAAGCGATCTTAACCGTCGCATAGATGAACAAGACAACGAACTCGAAGATAAGGATACTGGTAAATCATCAATTCAAAATGTTTCCAAAAAAAAAACTAAATACCGGAGCTCTTCCTAAGGAAAGAAGGCTTTATCTAACAACTCAGCATAACAGCTGTCCCAATCAACAGTATTTGTAAATGAGTTTGTATATTGGGCCTGTGGAATTTTTTATTTCCACTGTTTTTTATGATAATTTTTTGGGGAAATACAAATCTCATTGATCACGACGAACTTGAAAAACAAGATCGTCATTTTCTTCTTCAGAGCTATACAATAAGTTTCTGTTAGCCCAGTTTTTTGCGTATAGTTCATAACAATAGTTTTGTACACAAACATAATACGGTCAGTCGAGCGAAACTGAGCACATGCGTCCCAAGTACGCTTTCAAGCTGTTGTATCTACCGAAGAAATTAAATGAATTTAGTGAGGCTGAAAATTATTCTTCAAATTGTATACTGTATATGAGTAAAAGTTATGACAGTCAGTTATATATGGGGACGGAGCTGGGTCAGTCGGCCCCAATGTATGTACAAAAAATAAATACTGTGGAATTCATTCATGACACAACATTTTTGTGAAGTTATAAATTGTTATATTAACTACATACTCGTATAAGCTTAATTATCAATCAAACAAACATCCGCTGCACATAAGTAAAATAAGCACTATTATTTCTATCCATTTGACCTATTTTTTTTCTGTTCAAGCTAATTGTTGTTAATGAGATCTTATGAACATAATAATCATAAAAACATGGAGCATGGGGCTTTCCAAATATTGAGTTTTCAAAAAAAAAATTGAAATTTTTTTTAAAAATCCAAAAAATTATTTTTGGAAAATTTGAATTCACAATAATATTCAAACTATTGAGGACCTTTAGCAGACAAAAAATGATTAATATCCGTCGTACCGTTTTTGAGAAAATCAAAAACCAAAAAAAATGTTCCAAAGGGGGTACCAAAAATAACAATTTTTTGGAATTTTTTTTTCATTAATTACCTTTAATTTAAGAAAATCTGTGGGACAGTTTATGAAAAAAAAAATATTTATAAGATTTCGAAAAAAATACGAATGGCAGGTACCGTTATTTTTGGTCATAAAAAAAAAAGAAAAAACATCCCGGGGAAAAATTAAAACCCATATCAACCAAGTTTGAAGAAAATCGGCCGAGCCGTTTAGCTGTAGTCGAACAGACAGACAAACAGAATTGTGAGACCCACTTTTTTGGTCTTCGTTATCATCTTAATGTCAACTTTGATCAAAATCTCAAGTTCGATTTTTTTACGAATTGCATAGGTACTATCTATGTATAAGTCGCAAGTAAAAATGATTTTGTACAGGTTTTATATAATTTTTGTTGTATGTGTGCTTATGCTCAAGGGGTTCTCCTTATTTTTATATGTGTCATAGTCAAAAAAGAATACTGTAAGGTCATAAACCCTTACATTCCATTACACTGCTCCATTTCTTCCTATAAAATGATAACGCGTGATCTTCATCTAACCAATTTTCAACCTCACGGCCTTAATAGGCTGGATCAATAGAATCTCCTTCAATAGTTCTGGTTATTCATTTCCCAAAAACTCCTGAAAGTTTGTAGAATTAAGCATGGGTAGTAGTTTGAATTGACTGATTAACTTGTTTCCTGTGTGGATATTCAGCAGCCTATTAGCGTCGCTAGATTTTTGGCATATCGATTAATTAAAATTAAAGACTAAAATTATATTTTTCCCCCTTTTTTAATTAAATTAATTTAATTAATTTAATTAATGTAGAAAACTACATTTTTTAAGCATAACAAATTGTGTTTTAGTCAACAATCAAATCGCTGTGATTATATCTGTGGTGTTTGGTAGAAACATAAAAAGGGTTGCCTGATTTTCTTCAAATTTGGAACATTTATGAAAATATTTTTTTGAAAAATTATATTCTAAATTTTAAGAAAATCGGTTTAGCCATTTAGTTTCTAGCTCGATGTAAAGTGAATGCCAGGAAGCTAATTATTTTATGGAGTTATGATGTTTCTACCAAACACCACAGATATTTAACCGAAGGTTATCAGATTTATTTTGCCGTTAGTGGTTCATATTTTAAAATTTTGTATATATTCCTCCCAATTTCCAATAGATTGGAAAGCAGCAAAAATAGTTCCAATACCTAACTATATATTATACCTTTTGATTGTATTGATCACTCTATTCTTGTTTCTAAGCCCTCAAAAATGTTCAAATTCTCCCAAATCACTTCGTAATTATTTGAAAAATAGGGTACAATCGGTAGAAGCGGTTAAAAACGGAATCCCTTCTCTCCTTTTTTTTTGTAAACACAGGAGTACCACAGGGTTCTGTTTTGAGACCACTTCAATTTGACTTTGTATCAATGATCTTCCTGATGTTGTTGAAGACTGTTCAGTTCATATGTACGCAGATGACGTTTTAACCTACATCAATCGTACACTTGGGTTGATGGAAGATGTGGTTCGAACTAATAAAGACTTAAAACAAATTCAACTGTGGGTAAGTGACAATAAGCTCAGACTTAACCCCTCTAAAACTATTGCTATGATTTGTTGCAGAAATGAAATTAATTTCGTCCATTTCCCTCCAATTAGTTTCAGTGGAGAAATAATTAATGAAGCTTCTTTTGGTTAAAACGCTTTTAATGCCATTTTTTATATTTAACTGTTCAGTTTACCCGTGCTTAGACTCTGAATATAAGCGTAAGATAAATGTTACATTCGATGATTGCTTGCGTTTTGTTTATAATAAACCTAGGTATCTCATATAAATAGATCTATTTTGGGAATTCCTTTTTATTATTTAATTATATTATAATTTTAGCAATATTTTAAGACTACTTAATATTATCCATGGCAAGTGCCCAGAAAACCTTAAAGATACACTGCAATTTTCGCAGTCTTGTGCAGGCATTAAGCTCATTGTATCGCGTTTCGCATACACCACTGCAGAGCGGTCTTTCTATATTTCAGTGATAAGAGCTTGGAATACCCTCCCAATTGATATACAAAACATTGTCAATTCAACAAGATTTCAGTCAAAGCTTTTCTCCTGCTTGGCGAATTAAATGTCTAATACTATATATATATTAATAATATATGTTATGTTACATAATATGTTATGTGATGATAAGTAATAGAGCAAATCTAACATCATTTTCTATGTTTTATTTTGGGAGATTTAAAGCTTATTGGTATGAGATCTAACGTATTACTGAAAAATTACTTTGAAAATATTACTATTGTTATAATTACTTAAATTAGAGCGTTGACAAATCAATGGATATAACATTTTTGTTGCGTTAATTACTTTATTTGAAGTGTTATTTATATTATATAATTATACACAAAGGTATTTAACAGAATTTGCCCACGGAATATCACAATTATTTTTAATTGTCAAATGACTTAATGGCACAAGGTTTCTTTTTCTTACGGGAAAAATTGGCTTGAGTTTTATTTGATTTAGTTTTTGCTTTCCATCAATCAAAAACAAAAAAACCTTTTGTTAATAATTTGTTTACATATGTATATTAGATTATTATGATGTAGTGTGCTTAGAGCAAGCTACAAACCTACATTAAAAGGCTTATAATGAGTGTATAAGTTAGAGGGTTTTAATAAAATAATGTAAACTAACACATGCGTACCAATAACTGGATTCATTGTAAATATGCAAGGAGTCCCCTAATACGCCAAGGATATGATTCTTGGATGTATTCTTAGAACAAAATCGTTCTTTAGTATGCTTCATCATCATTTTTCGAAGATAAAAGTCCTACTTTTGTCTACCCTAACCGATCTTAACGAAAACTGCTCTATTAATACGAATTATAGAAAACGAAAAGAATTAATATGTGAAAAGATATAGAAGCCTTTATAACTGCCTGCAAATAATCTTGATATAATAACAGGGTCTTCAGATAATCAGTTTGAAAGCCTGTTCATTTTTTCTTGTCCGCGCTAATTTTTGACTTTGAGATCAATTTTCTCTAGAAAATGCGTAAAAAAACATTGTTTTTTGTTTCTTTTTATAGAACTTAACAATAATAAAAATAAAAATCAATAACAAGTTTGCGAAAAAACCCATAGATTTTCTGATACTTGGAAAAACCTGCAACAGATAAAATTAAAAAAAAATGTTTTTTGTTTGCTTTAATCTCTAAAAGCTATGCATACAATATTATTTTGTGAGGTTTTAGATAATTTTAACTTTATGAGTTTATTTAAACAGTTATAACGTGTTCCCTAGGTTTGGTATCCATGGTGGAGCCTGATGATCCATAATAAATTGTTGTTGTCGACGACCGTGAAATGCCAATTGACAAATTTCATTCACACAAAAATGGCAGCCAAACAACGATCAGGAGGAGCAAATTGGGGTATGGTATTATTGTGATGCCTAATCATAATATTCAACTCATCAAGATTGATAATTAAACCATTCATATTCCACTGTAGAATATTGAGAACTAATTGAAAGCTACATGAGCTCCACGCACTTCTTTTACCTATGGCAAGCGAAGGGTTGGTATACGATTTATTGGTTTGCACCACATTCTTCATCTAGCCGATTCTAACCTTCGCGACCATAGCTGGCTTGAATACCACTCTGTTGGAAATGTTTTGAATCAGTGAAACGTCCTCTAATAATTCTGGTAAATCATTTCGCAAAAACCCCAGACAGTTTGTAAAATTCAGCGTCGGTGGTATTGTCTCCAATTACACATATCCACATATTGACGCTGAACTGTCTTCTTTTGCGTGGACTCTCCGCAACCCATGTACGAAGATTGTAAAAATTTGTGATCCCATCTCTTGTAAATCGAGATTCATGCGTCTAAAGAATTCCCCTAATAAAATCTTTTCTCAATCAGCGAGCAGGTGTATGGTGGAGGTATGGGCAAAGACTTTCTTTAGGTACGAGTACCGTACATTCGAATTTTATGTCTGGAATCATTGAATTTCAAAGCCAAGCGTTTGTTGCTGCTTGATAGATCGGTTTAACAGCCGATATTCTTCTAACTTGTAGAGCTCCCTCGTGTATTTGAAACTGACCACGTTTCTCGAAGTCGTATTTCCAAATACTCCTTTACTAGGAAGTCTCTGGTTAAGATAAAGTTGATGGCATCGTTTTCGCGCAAGTTAGATATATATATTGCTATGCGAATATATATACGAAAATGATGCATAGACAACTTATGGGTTGCGAAGCAACACAAATGTTCCGTCGTCAAGTTTGCTAACTTACATTTGTGTAACTCGCACTAGTTAAATTTCCATTACACAGTCCATAAACTTTAATTATCTCTACGCATTCTCGGTTATTTCAAATAACGTTTGTAACTATCTCTAAGCTTGGCCTAAAAAATTGAACTGATGAATTAATTTTATTTTCTTATCTTCTATACAATCTCACAATACCTCAGACCTAACTTTTTCTGAAAACTTTCAACGAACAAGGTAAGGAATTGAGAGAAACTTAGTCAAATAAATTGAGGAAATAAGGGTTTTGCATATAGTCAAATAAACAAGCACGTATTTAAACTTTCTTAAAGCAATTCAAGATTAAAATGCAAATGTTAAATGTAAAATATTGCAACATTTTTAATGCTTGGAAAACAATTCTTATTCACCCTTATTACGATAGGCGTTTTTCTAAAACGCCAACTGTCGTTTTAGGAGTCGTGTCGTTTTTGTTTTGGTATTCCGTAACTAAAACGCCAGCGTTTCTCTCGCTCTTACATTCCACAATACATTCCAAACATCTGACATATCAAATTGTTTGCAAATTGAATAATTTGGTTTTGAAAATTGTATTTGTGTGAATTTGTTTCAAAAATAAGAAAAATTAACAGTGTAGAAAGTTATTTTTCTTGGAGCACCAGTGACGACGAAGAAGAAGAAGAAAAGAAAGATTTGATACTGCAGAAGATATACATTCCATCTAAAGCAAATCTTTTTGATTTGGCTGCCACAAAGTATGTTATTAAATTAAAAAATATATATTCAGTAGGTAATTCTACCACTGGTTTTGATTTTTAATTTTATCGCATTTGTAACACATTCAAACTTGCTGATACCCTTCGATTTTTTGCAAAAGCGAGCTACCAAAAGGGGTTGCTAACGACTTCAATTTGGGACTATCCCAGACAAGCCTAAACAACATTCTTAAGGAAATACCTGCTCACGTTTTATCTTTGCCAAGTTGTAATTTCTACGAATTCTTTTATTTTCCATTTTAATCGGATAGATACAGTGCCGCCGCTGGTTGTGCGTGCGCCCTTGTGCAAGAACCTTAGATTTCCGCCCCCTATCTTGGGTGCCGGGTGGCGTATTGCCAAACTGTATATCAGCACAGATCTCCTTAGTCTGTGCTCAGTCATTTTCTGCTCACCGAATTTGAAAGTATTGTAGAGCAAACTGTATGCTACCACAGAGCGCTCTGTGGTCACATGCAGTTTGCTTGTAAAATATTAAAAAAGCTGAAGCAAACTATGTATATACTATTTCAGATCGAGCAAAGTACCTGTGATTACAGAGCCATCGTTCACGTTGGCGTGGTTATTGTGCATGGTGTGTGGTGCCGTGACATAAGACCAAGTGACAAAAGGCCAAATTTGTTTGTGACTTAAGGCCAAACATAAAATGTTTTGTCTTGAGCAACAGTACCGTGGGTGGCCCGCTTCGCGGGTTTTCAGGATTTTAATTCCCTTTTCGGGACTCACACCCGCTCACGTAACTCCGTTGCTCCGCTAAGGGTATGTTCAGTCGCCAGGCAGGCGCCTGTTTTCGTTTTATTTTATGGGAAATACATGGGCTGTAAATTAAAAAAAAATCAATATACTTTTCGAGTTTATAGGTCTGAGATGTAGGTTGCGTGAAAAGCTATTTCCCAAGTGTCAATCTATGGCGACATGGCGTTAAGCAGTTTAGACTACGACTGCAATCGAAGAGGTTATTTTTTGTGAGGTGCGACAGTCAGAAACAAAATATAAATAAAGATTAGTAGTAGATTGTGTGTGGGTACTACGCAGTGAACGGTCAAATGTAAACAGGTTCTAATAACTTAAGGAAAATTTTGGACCATGCTATATATGTTGAGTTAGATCGATCTCTTAATTTTCCGCCCCTAGACGTTGGCGCCCTTGTGCGCCGCACATTTTGCACATATGGTAGCGGCGGCCCTGGATAGATACATACATATATAGAATAGATAGATCGCTTGATATAAATATTTGTATATACACATATGCATATGATGGAGGAGAAAGAAATACTTGGCCTTTGGGTATGTGATTGTGACTGATAACAGTTCAAATAAAAATACATTTTTGCAGGAGATGCTGGGTACCTACTCGAGCCTTTTCTTGTAACTCCTTATAGATTTGTTATTTTCACTCTTAACAAAGAATTTTAAATTATAAAAACTAAAATAAATTTAAAAAAATTATATTTTTACTCCTGTCGTCAACAAATTTCTAGACGACAGATTTCGGCATTTTTACAGACGTTTTTTGTATGGAAACGACTAACGGAATACCAAAAACAATATAGAGAACACGTTCCACAAGAGAGAATCGACAAATTGACGTTTATTTGGCGTCGAACGCCTTACGTAATACCAAATTCACACTGACGTTTTTATTTTGGCGTTCAACGCCTTACGCAATAAGGCTGATTGTCAACTATTTTTCGAAACATAAGTCAAAAATCTTAAATTCCTTTTCTGACCGGCTGCAAGTTTTCCCTTTTATCATAAAATATATAGGTTCTTCCGCAAACTTGTTATTGATTTTTATCATTGTTACGTTGATTAAAAAAAATTGTAAAACGTTATGTTTATTTCTTATTTTGAGGAGAAAATTGATCTCAAATTCAAATATTAGAGTGGGTAAGAAAAAATATTAATAGGCTAAGAAACTGGATATCTGCATGAAGACCCCAACTAGCAACAACTTTATTAAAACGCAGTTTGTATGTCTTTTAAAAAGGAAGCCCGTTCGTATTAACAAGAATTTTCGTTAACATGGGTCAGGTTATACCAAAGTAGGCCTTTTCTTAAATTCCCGAAAATGATGTCAACATTGAAGATACACCCATACTGTAGAACGATTTTGTTCTAAGAATATACCCTTAGATTCATGTCCAAAAACATCCTTGACGAATTAGGGGACAATCTGTTCAGTGCCGATGTCGATGTCCTCTAGTTACCTTTTTATAAAAGTTTGGCATCATTTGGTATTTTGTTTCGATAAATCTCTTCTTTGCTTAATACAATTCGTATTAGATGTTTGTGACCCAGAGTTCCGTTTCGTGTTCGACTATCCTGCTCTCGTATTCATCAACGATCTTATATCTGAAACTTGTAATCTATTAAGTTGTTTTGCTGATGACAGTACTCTCAGCTTTTCGTATTCGTTTCTAGATTCACATCCTTATTCTCTGGATGTGGATGTAGAACGACAGCGCAATATAAGCTCATTCAATTCTGATCTCAGCAGCATTCCCGTAAAATTTAAAGCTTTAAGAACTCAGTTTTGTCTCCTGTCGTTGAAGCGGAACCCACCACCTATGCTGCTATTTATGAACGGCACTTGCGTTGAGGAAACCGAATAGCTTTCAGAGCTTTGTATGTTTATCACTAGGGATCGGATTTCTATAACAACTTATAAAGAATCAAACAATTTCCTTTAAAATGACATTCAATCGTTAGTGCATATTTTAGTATAAATGCATATTTTTGTACATATGTATTTTACTGTACATGCATAGTTCGCATAGTTTTGCATACTTTTATAATAAATTCATATTTTTAGAGTATATTGTTCAAAAATTTAACCAGACAAGATCGTCTTTGGGTTTTACGTGGATACCTGCCTATTACGGCTCTACCACACGGGGGGCCTACCACCAGATTTAGTCCTGACCATTAACCCCGACATAGAAACTATCTCGTTCGCAAGGTTGTGATATGTTGCAGCATATGCACACCTCTTGCTTTGGGGGCGAGGTCTATCTAACACCTCTTGAATTCAATAAAAGAATCTTGAAAACCGTGTGTTTCCGCATTTGGAGTAAACCAAGCCACCATGATGCTCCCACTAGGGGGCCTACCTCATAGATAGGGTTCGAGCCGAGGGTAAAACTCAACCTCCGACTAAAATGGACAATATCTTCCATGCTACCAGAATATAGCTTCCGGTGGAGCTTCGCCACTTCGTCATTTCATGGAGCTTCCTAGGCGAATGGAACAAGGACATAGTCCAAGTTCTTACTCAGCTTCGGAATTACCAGATCTGAACCCGTCACTTCCACATGGGCTCCTGCAAAACACTGGGCCTGTCAACCCTTAGGATACACACCAAAAAGTCAGCCGGGGTAGAAACCAACAACTCAATGTGCATCCTAGTCTTTACTTTACCTTACGGTAATCAAGGAAAGACGCTCCTGTCTTTAGTTTACCTTACGGTAAACAAGGAAAGACGCTCCTGTCTTTAGTTTACCTTACGGCAAACAAGGAAAGATGCTCCTGTCTTTAGTTTACCTTACGGCAAACAAGGAAAGATGCTCCTGTCCTTGCTCGCCTTGCGGTAAGCTAGGAAAGACGCTCCTAGTCTTTGTTCTAAAGAACGAGGACGACGATCCCCCTATTATTTGCTACTATAAATAGGAACCTTCGTGAGACTTTCAAAATCTGCAACCACATAAGCAGCCGGAGACTTTACTAATACCAACCAAGATCAACCTTAAAAACCCTTCCAGTGAAACTTTCGAAATCCCCAGCCACAAAAGCAGCCAGGGACCTTACTAATGTCACTGCTCCCTACGTAAGACTTTCAAAATCTCCAGCCACATAAGCAGCCGGAGACTTTACTCATCTTACCCCTACCAACCAAGATCAACCCTTCCAGTGAAACTTTCGAAATCCCCAGCGTTACTAATTTCACTGCTCCCTCGAGTAGGACCTTAGAAATCTCCAGCTGCTTGCTCAGCCGAAGACTTCACCAATCCCACTCCCCCTACCAACCAAGATCCACATCAAAGGCCTCCAGCGTGAACCGAAGAACTCATGAGATTCATGACCACCTTCCATGCACCGACCACCTACACCACCATCAAGACCGCTAACCTCACGAACACGTGGGAATTACGCATGCTACACACGGGAGACATGCCACCACGTCTCATGATTCTGGCTAGCAGGAGCAGCCCATGACGCTCTCAAGAACCACGATCGGGAACACGGGAGACATGCCACCACGCCTCATAGTTCCAGATCACGTCATAAGATGTATGGCTTCAGCAGCAATGCACTTCAAGTAGTCAATTCTCTCAGAGCCCCGGACATGTATCCAGAGACCTTGTCACTTCACTTCATCCTCTTACTTCCTTGACATCTTGAAGACCTCCAGCCGGGGGCGGACCAGCGCCTTTTACACCTACTGTCCTCCTGAGTTTTCTTAGTTTGTCCATATCATCAGCTGAACTGGGAACAGCTGAAGTATCGACGTAAGCCCCCCCCCCCCCCACAACGACAAGGTGAAACCCGTCGGGGGGGGGGGGGGGGGGGAATATAACAAGACAGTAAAAAATATCAATTTTATGTCAGTGCAAACGAACTATAAAACTATTATCTACATCTTTTATTCATTTTAGCCGTTATTAAATAGCCAAATAATATTTATAAGTTCAAACTTCAGTTTCCTATGTGACACCATCACAAAGCTAGAAGGCAGGACAACCTAGAAAAATCAAATTGATTTAGTGGACGATGTTGTTGTCATTAAAAAAAAACTTCAGTGCGTTCTGGCAAAAAATTAAGGATTTTCAATAATGCAAAATGTAAGAAAGACATTCATATTGGACTGCAATGACGAAAATTACTTTACCGTCTACAAACTTCAGTTGACGTCGAGCGATCTTTTTCGTTGTATAAGGCATTATTAAGACCGAATCGTCAACGTTTTGTTTTCGAAAACTTTAAGAAAATTTTATGATCTATGCAAATAAAACTTTTCAAAATAAGAACAATTAGGGAAATATGATTTTATGTTATTTATTTATTTATTTATTTATTTATTAATTATTTAAACAAATGAAGATGTTTATGTTTACGTTAACTGTGTGTTTTCTATTAATTGTTAGTTTCGTTGTAAGTTATTATTTTATTTAATAATAAAAATAAAAAAAAATTAACTTATTGTTATTTTAAGTGCATGAAAATCCGAACTCTATATCTGTTAAAGACTGAAGAAAATGCATTTTTAAGCGCTTATTTTCAGATTTTAAGTGCATGAAAATCCGAACTCTATATCACAAACCATTTTGTGTAGAATATCATGATCACATATTTGACGCCACGAAAACGTTTTTTAACAGAAACATTTGGTTCTCTCGAACATCGCCGAAATGTTTCATGCCTTTCATTATTTTAAATTTATTCTTATAAATAGTTGCATTATTCCCTTCATACAATTCAACTTGAATACTCCCGCTATAGTGAATACTAAATTAAAGCTTAAGTAAATACTCAAGTACTTGAAGCTACAGGCGCGACAGGCGCGACAGGCGCGACAGTAGAGCTGTGTCAATCAGGATCGATTCGATTTTTTTGATCCGATCATCGAAAAGTATTGACGATCGAAATCAATCATTTTAATCGATCTGTATCTCAAGCATTTAGATGATTCTCGATTTTCTATTTCAATCTCAATCATTTCAATGAGTCTCGATTTTCGATATCAGTTAACTCGATTAACCATGATTTACTCGATTCTATTTGTTCTGATTCAATCAATGTGGATTATGAATGCCAAACGGATGGTAGACTGGAATTTCTGGGTTGAACTCGGCATTGATGAACATAATTGATCGAGTTGGTTATTGATGTTGTAGGCAGCAAAAACAATTGTTGGATTGAACTGATATTATTTGATGTATCAGGAACAGGATCCGGTATGTTTAATGTGGATTTTTCGACGTTTCTTAATCCATCGACATGGTAGCCATCCTTTGATGGAATTTGACAGTTTATGCAGTGGCGATTCCTGATCTTTAGTATTGGGTTAGCGCCATGGTGTGAGGAAAAAATTGTAGTTTTTAATTTTTTTTTTTTTAATTTTATTAATAAGGAAAACAAATCACAAGCAATACTTTATAAATTAATAACATAGGATAAAATGTTTAAAAATGTATCGATGCATTAATTCGGTTCGTCGTTCAACGGTAGCAAAACTTTCGATGACTTGATTATAAATTTCGTCACTTCCTTTTAATTCTTAAAAAAAAAACCTTTTCTTTAGACATAAGAGCCGAATAGCTCAATTTCTTGTGACCATGAGTACTTCGAAAGTACGTTTTTATCCTGTTCAATGCATAAAAGAAGCACTCCTTACACGCCGTTCAAGCTGGGGTTTTATAAGCTTGTACACCTGCTAAAAACTGTCGGCGACGTTTACCTCCACCCAGAGTAAGATATTAAATGGAGTTATCGCTTTTAAAGTCTCAGCTGATGTCGTACCTTTTGGCTATATAGCATCTTCATTTTCATGAAAAAACATTCAATTCATTCTTTAATTGAGTAAATTCAAATATGTTTGGTCAGTTCGTAATTAGAATTTTATTTACTTCTTCAGGAAAATTTGATTTTTGGCGTTATTAAATAAATTTGTTCCCATTCAGTTAATCGAAATATTTCAGTCATTCGATTGATGCCAAACTCTTTAATATCTTCATGCTTAATTTGTTTCATTTATGTATATCAAATTGATCATTTTGAAGTTTTCGTTTTTCAGAATGTGTTAAAGCATCACAAAATCACGTTTTAATTAATATCTCAGCCCGACATAAAACAATCTATTGCTTTTATAACAATATTTTCTATCAACTTGCGTAAAATGCAATTTGTTTAAATTGTAGGAAATCACGAGGACTTAAAAAATAAAAAGTGCATCGTTAAATGAGCTTTTTTCTTAATAATCATGAAAATTATTTTCAAACAACAACAAATTATTTTAACTTTTTTTTCTGTAATGAGTGCCGAGATATTCGCGAAAGATAAAAAAATGACACAAAACACATTTTACCAATAACTTTTGTAACAAAAAGTTGTCAGGTAGTGCAAATTTGGTTTCAAGCCTTTCTCATAATGTCCCTATCGATCGAAAATAAACCATGCGCCCAAGGTCAGGCCCTTTTTCAAGACGCTTTGACTTGACTTATTTATTCATTCTCAACTTTTATCTGAATTCCATTCAAATGACCACTCAGGCCTCATCGTTGGCCTGGGCCATAACTTTATATTTTATGTTATATTTTTCCAATTGACCTGTAACTAATTGAAGTGAATCTTCTGCTGTTCGCCCAGAACTTACCACATCATGGATTTTCTAATTAAAGTAATACCGAAGCACAACGAACAATTGGGATTTCATTTGAATTTCAGAAGATTCATCAAGAATAATAGCAACAAAATAAAGCTATTTAATTTTTGCAGATGTATGACATGTTTAAAAGCACAGACACTGCTTTGATCAAATCATTTTGCCATTGAGGTACCTTTAAAACCCCTTGCCGTTTCGTATTGTTTAAATACTTTAATTATTAATTAATTTTGGCCTCTAAAAATCAAAAAATTAAAATTTAAAAAAATCAATATAAGGACCACCCTAAGATACTTTGATACAAAAAAATTAAAAAAAAAAAGCAAGATCACACCATCGTCCTTCAGAGTATCAAAAATATCTATATTTATTCATATTAAAAATCCAGTCAAATGCAAAATATATGTATATACTTAATTAATTTTACACTGATTTTAGATCTTAGGATTTATGTTTATTTCCTACTAAACTTTTGAGATTTAGTATCTAACTTAATATCGACAGATATTAAAGGCCAATCAAATAACAGCACAAATAATCAGACCCTTTCCTTCCTTGTTTTTTCTACTGCATACAAGCAAGAGAACGCACTCAAAATTTACCTGCTACTGCTACTATACGTCACGACTATACCTACTCGGCTACTCCTCTTTCATTAACCTGATGTTGATGTCTCTCTTGTTTGATCGCAATTTTTTGCGCTAATGCTTTCATATTATTTAGCTGGGCTTTGCTTAGGACATGTTGTAGCCAAACGATGTTGTATTGTATAAATTGTATTGAATTTGTTAGCGCAAATTTTCGCGGTATAAATGCTTCAAGGGATATATTTTTGCATGAGAGTTTTTTGTTGCGTTTGTGTTAGTAAATATGATTTTAGAATAGGAATGTGGGTAGGTTAGGTAGTTTTGTGTATTTATGTCAATGGTGTTATATTGTAGGAAATTTGGTATCGCAAATTTTAACGCTAAGGTATACTTTTAGTATGGTAGTTTTGTGTTGTGTTTAGGAAAATATGATTTGAAAGTTACGTTTTCAATATAAAATGTAGGTACTTCATAGTAGTATTTATTTATTTAAATTCTTGGTTTAGCGGCGATAAACCTGCTAACTGACAGGAATCGCCACTGTTTATGACTTGACGAATAGAAGATCGAATTCAGTTATGACGTACAAAGAGTATTTCGTACCAAATGTTAGCCGAAAGCCATAAAATTGCTCTTTTCTGGAGCAACAAATAAAATAAATTCATGTACAAAGTAGACATCATTCGATGTTATTTGGCAATTTATGGCCTGCAATAATAAAGTATTTTGTGAGAACTATCAAAGCCACAAATCAATCTTATCATCGAAATCGAAATTAAAATCGAATAGGAACAGTATTGAATCATTTCAGTGAAACGAAAATGGTCGATCGATTGAAATGATCGGATCTCTTTCTTAATCGATTGTTGAACGATTCGATCATTTGAAATGAACGATTTACACAGCTCTACGCGACAGATCTTAGCTGGGCAATAGAATAATCGATAGTGTTTACAATTCTTTTTTTTTGTTTTCTTGAAAAAAATCATATTTTTCTGGTTAAGTTGAAGTCCGTTTTTACCGCACCAAACAGTTAAGCTGTAATATGATAACATAATGATAATGTGATAACAGTTATTTCGATTGTCTTAAAAATGTTCATCTCATCAGCAAATTTAAAACGAGAATGAAACGAAAGGACTCAGGTGACTTCCCTGCGGTATACTTAGTGGGCAGTGAATCGGTTTGAAAGAGAATCTTATTTTCAAGCTAAGATTTTATGCATGCTATAAAAAAAGTGGAAATCTTTTAGTTTGAATATAAAAATTTAATCGAATAACCTAGAAAAATCAGTGCACACTTAGTGTATTCCACTTAAATTTTCTCATTAATAAAAAAACGCATACATTCTTTATATGGAATGCTAAACCCGTTACATACAACTTGTCCAAGGAGCTTTAGAATATAGGTAAAAAGTTCTTAATACCAATTTTGCCACTTCTATTAAAAATCGGTGTATAAAATGAGTTTTTCCGTAAACAAGTAAATTTTCCTGAATCAATAGAAACTCAAAAATCGAAGAAGCTCAACTAGTGCATCATCTCTACACTTGGGGGATTGCAACTGGTCACCATTTAATGATGAGAGAAAATTTTGGTATAGTATTGAAATTCGTTTGCACATGGGTGTGTTATGTTAACACTCGTGTCAGTAATAAAAAGAACGATGTTTTGGAAACGCATTGGCAATATCAATGGTCTCTTTAAATGAACTACATATTTGTATATATATTTTTTGTTAGACTCCCAAAATATATTAGAGTCCTCTTTTAAAGAACTGCCCATTACTAAATAAAGGTATATATTCGGCCCTACCAAGGTAACTGTCGGAGCGGAACTTTCTCCGCAATGCATCCTTCGTGGGAGATTCAATTTCTGTTCGAAGTAGCTTTCATCGGAAGAAATTTTACAGAAATCCAACAACGCATTGCGATGGATATAAATTTCAGACAAAAATGTGCTAATTAACCGATGCGATATATTTTAGATAATTTTTTATAAAATAAACACCATAAGCGTTTTAAACCATGAAAAACCGGTGAGAGAGTGTAGTTTATTGTTTAATAATAGTATATTTTTCAATTATAAAGCGCTAGCGTTTTTAAGAAATGTAATTAGATGCACCGATTCTTGAATCAAAACTATCGAAGAAAGTCCCCTCCCTATTTCCATACATGTTTTTTGTTTCCATTTGAAGTGTCAATAAAAAGAATAAATTGAAAAAAAAAACTTTTGAAACACAATATTTTATATTTATTGGACTAATAGGTACTTTAATAACAATAGAAATTGATCAATGCACAAAACAAAAGATCACGAACCTCCTTTTATCCATCCAAACATCCATGTCTTTGTCTCAATTAATTTGACTGATTGGGCCAGATCTTCCCAAACACAGCTACAATTTCTGATGTCTTTTTGGTGTAGCCCGCTCATTGTTGCGAAGTTTTTTTTTTTCGTTCTGCCGGGTTGGTTACGAAATCCCGAATCACAAAATCCCGAATCACAAAATCCCGATTCACAAAATCCCGATTCACAAAATCCCGATTCACAAAATCCCGAATCACGAAATCCCGCCATTTCAATACTAAATTGACAGCACTTGCAAATTTCAAAGTGATTAGCCAATCAGAATCAAGAACAAGGATAAAACAATGAGAATCAACGAGGACGCATCTATTCAATACTAAATTGACAGCACTGTAATCATCATTGGAAACTTCAAAGTGATTAGCCAATCAGAATCAAGAACAAGGATAAAACAATGAGAATCAACGAGAACGCACCTATACCCAAATAAGTTGGTCAATAAAAAGTATAAAAGCAGGAGTGATTTCGGAATATTTTTCAGTTTCGATTCGAATTCCGTGGCGGTGACACCACGTCGCACAGTGCGTTGATTCAGTGCAAAATAAGGAAAAAATTCAAAACAGCTCGATTTTAATATATTTTTTTCTTAAATATTTGTTTTTTATTTCAACTTAAGCAAATATTGTGTAAGTAATATAAATAACCTTAAAAAAAAAGTTTTAGTTTGATTGTTTACCTTTGTTTCATAAATAGGCATATAAAACAGAAAATCGGTCGTTTGGAATAGAGAACCACATATCAAACAGTTCCCTATTCGTACACATTATCTATAAAAAGACGTGAAACAAACAGTTGTTACAAGGAGGGACGTGGACGGACGTGGATGAATGTTACCTTTTTGAAAAGATCGTATTTCCCACTTTATATCCTTTTAACTTTTTTGATGAATACACGTGAATAAAACGTGATGCTGCAGTTTGAAAATAAGCTGTTTTGGGAGAAATAAACCGTTACTTAACCGATTATTAAAACGATCGAAGGGTTTCAAGTGCAAAAAAAAAAACAATAAAATATATTTGGCTTACCCTTCTTAAGAGTATCCAATTAAAAACCGGTTTATTTGGAGCAATTTAACTCCGTGGTGCAGCGCTTCGTAGATCATCACTAAATGGCCTACTTTTGACATGTTACCTTTAAGAGGTTGTATAGCTTGCTGTAGTTGCATTTTACAGAAAAATTTTTTACAGTTCATCTAGTTAAAAGTCTGGCTATAATTTTGCATTTTTCAAAACCGGTTTTAGAAGGTCATATTTTTTGACTTTTTTCCACTGGTCGCCGCACTGTGCGTCGGTCGTCGTAATAAAGTGTTAATTAAAAAAGATTATTCAAAGGGATATTATTCTTGATTATAGTTTGGTTGGTATTGCAAAGAAGCGACGCTTAAGTGAGTTTTAAACGTTGAAGGAATTTTCCTTCAACGCTTAAAAATCATTTTAAGCGATTGCGGACTCTAGGGAGAGTTGCTGTTTAAGCAAAATTTATTTTTTTTTGGAAATTCTAGGGGATAATTGAAGGGATAGTTAGCTGAGTTCTTTTTAGAACCACAAAAAGAAAAATGATTATTAAAAGGGGTATTTTTCTTTTTTTGGTTGGTAGGGCAAAGACGCGACGCGACGCTTTAGTGAGTTTTAAGCGTTGAAGGAATTTTCCTTTAACGCTTAAAAATCATTTTAAGCGATTGCAGACTCTAGGGAGAGTTGCTGTTTATCAAAATTTATTTTTTTTTTGGAAATTCTAGGGGAGTTCTTTTTAGAACCACAAAAAATTGAAAAAATAAAAATGTATTTTTAAAATAAAAACAAATTCAAATTTTTCAAAAAAAATTGTAGAAAAAAGTTTTTTAAAAAAAATTGAAAGGTGACACTCCCTAGATCACGAATATGCAATTTTTAACTCGCTAAGATGCCTAGTTTAGCTAGAAATCACGTTTGAACATGTCAAGTTTGGGGGGTCTACGAGGCTCCGTTTAGTCGCAAAGTGCATTTAAAGATAAAACTTTGTTTTTCGTTTCGTGCGATACGTGGATTGAAAGGTGGCACTCCCTAGATCACGAAAATGCAATTTTTAACTCGATAAGATGCCTAGTTTAGCTAGAAATCACGTTTGAAATGTCAACTTTGGGGGGTCTACGAGGCTCTGTTTAGTCGCAAATTGCATTTAAAGATAAAAATTCGTTTTTCGGTTCATGCGATACGTGGATTGAAAGGTGGCACTCCCTAGATCACGAAAATGTAATTTTTAACTCGCTAAGATGCCTAGTTTAGCCAGAAATCACGTTTGAACATGTCAACTTTGGGGGGTCTACGAGGCTCCGTTTAGTCGCAAATTGCATTTAAAGATAAAAATTCGTTTTTCGTTTCATGCGATACGTGGATTGAAAGGTGGCACTCCCTAGATCACGAAAATGCAATTTTTGCCTAGTTTAGCTAGAAATCACGTTTGAAATGTCAACTTTGTCCGTTTAGCCACAAATCGCGTTTAAAGATAAAAAATATTTTTTCATACATTTTAATAGGCAAGGTGATGTAGTAACAGTTTTCTTGGGCAATAGTACCTTGGGTGGCCCGCTGCGCGGGTTTTCAGGATTTTAACTCCCTTTTTCGGAGACACACCCGCTCACGCAACTCCGTTGCTCCGCTTAGGGTATGTAAAGTCGCCAGGCAGGCGCCCGCAGCAAAGTTTTCTTGGGCAACAGTACCTTGGGTGGCCCGCTGCGCGGGTTTTCAGGATTTTAACTCCCTTTTTCGGAGACACACCCGCTCACGCAACTCCGTTGCTCCGCTTAGGGTATGTAAAGTCGCCAGGCAGGCGCCCGCAGCAAAGTTTTCTTGGGCAACAGTACCTTGGGTGGCCCGCTGCGCGGGTTTTCAGGATTTTAACTCCCTTTTTCGGAGACACACCCGCTCACGCAACTCCGTTGCTCCGCTTAGGGTATATAAAGTCGCCAGGCAGGCGCCTGCAGCAACAGTTTTCTTGAGCAACAGTACCTTGGGTGGCCCGCTGCGCGGGTTTTCAGGATTTTAACTCCCTTTTTCGGAGACACACCCGCTCACGCAACTCCGTTGCTCCGCTTAGGGTATGTAAAGTCGCCAGGCAGGCGCCCGCAGCAAAGTTTTCTTGGGCAACAGTACCTTGGGTGGCCCGCTGCGCGGGTTTTCAGGATTTTAACTCCCTTTTTCGGAGACACACCCGCTCACGCAACTCCGTTGCTCCGCTTAGGGTATATAAAATCGCCAGGCAGGCGCCTGCAGCAACAGTTTTCTTGAGCAACAGTACCTTGGGTGGCCCGCTGCGCGGGTTTTCAGGATTTTAACTCCCTTTTTCGGAGTCACACCCGCTCACGCAACTCCGTTGCTCCGCTTAGGGTATATAAAGTCGCCAGGCAGGCGCCTGCAGCAACAGTTTTCTTGACCAACATTGCCTTGGGTGGCCCGCTGCGCGGGTTTTCAGGATTTTAACTCCCTTTTTCGGAGACACACCCGCTCACGCAACTCCGTTGCTCCGCTTAGGGTATATAAAGTCGCCAGGCAGGCGCCTGTAGCAACAGTTTTCTTAATCAAAATACCTGCTGTTCAAGAAAATTATTTCTATTTACAATATTCAATGTTTTTTATCTCTTAAAATAACTTTTTCTAGCTTAAAATCATTTGAGCAGCGTTTAAAGCTAATCGGGTAAGAATATCCCAACACATATTCTTCGTATTCGCTATCATCGGCATCAAAATCAGGCGGCCCCGTGCGTCGTGTTGTGACTACTGCACTCTTTTCATAATTAATTAAAACAATTTCTCATACATAAATCTGAGAATCAAGGAGAACGATACGGACTTCTAAAACGCTTAAAATGCAATTTAAGTATAAAATTTAAATTTTTTCGTCCAATTTGAGGAGCTTTTTCTTTCAAAAAATATACATTTTTTTCACGCTTAAAATACATTTTGAGCGTTTTGGCATAATTTTTTTTTTCCTAAGTAGTCCATTCTATATACATATTTTTCAAGCTAAAAATTCGTTTTTGGTGTCATTTCGAACTCCATTTACCAATGACATTTTCTATGAAGAAGCTAAAAATTCACTTGATTTGAGGAGCGTTTTCATGATTTTTCTTTAAAAAAAATATTTTTTTTTCACGCTTAAAAAACATTTTGAGCGTTTTGGCAAAATTCTTTTTTTTCTAAGCGAAAAATAATTTTTTCAAGCAAAAAAATAATTTTCAGTGTCATTTGGACCAAAAATCCATTCACCAATGTTCACCAATGTTCACCAATGAAATTTTCAAAGAAAAAGAAATATTAATTCCAAGCTACTACCATCTGGGAGTTCTACAACGAACTGAATTTTTTCCGAACCAACAGTTCCTTAAATACTTTCCATTTGCTCAAGAATAAATCAAAATAGAATACTTTATTAAAAGTACTAAAATAGTATTGAAATCCCGTCAAATATTTCCAAAAGTATCTATCGGCGGGATTTTTATTTTTATTTTCGGCGGGATTTCGTGATTCGGGATTCTGATCGGCGGGATTTCGTTACTCTCCCGTTCTGCCTTAGAACAAAAAGTCTATTATAAATAAGTAACACAAGTTAACGCAAATAAAGTTAAATTCTTTGTTACTTACATTTTAATTAACTATTTCTTTAAAAAGAAAACACTTTCCGCAACAAAAACTTCTCGGACGATTTCGGAGAAAATTTTGTTTGTATGTGTCAAAAATAAGACCATTAGAAGTGCTTCATAGCACACAAATGGCATGCGTTGAATTTCGTCGGACAGAATTTCCGATCAGCTGATCGGAGAAATACCATGAAGCAAAATGTCTCCTATTCGTAGGAAATCGGAGAGAATTCCGATCCGACGGTTACCTCGATAGGGCCGATTATTTTTGCTATATCCATATATGTACATACGTATGTGTATATATGTATATAAAATATGTACATGTACATAAGTTTTCAAAAAAAAAAAAAATAATTTTGTTATGACACAAGGTGCTACCACTTCTGCTAGTTGTAGTTTCGAACCTTTTGACGAAAAAAAAACTACTTACCACTTAATCGAGTTGGCTCCAGCGAAATTGTTCATTCATTCAAAAAGTATAAAAGTAAAGTAGTATAAACACAAATGAAGATAAAATATATGCATACGTATGTGTATATTATAATCGTGAAATGTTTGTTTTTATGAGAACCCTCTGCTCTGCTCAACACTCAATAAATTCCCCGATTATCTTAAGTTAAAATAACTGCACAAGCTTAATCAATATACCTATTTTAGCTCCATTGTGGGTATGTATATGTAGCTATACGGCATATCGCATACTCGTATATCGTGTTGGCGGCAGAAGAAGAGTCTTATTAAATTAATCGTACTATTCAGAGTATTGATATTGATGCATAGCATTTTTAAACTTTTCTTGAATAAGGTGCTTGTGTGTTCTGATTCCCTAGTCATTCCCTAAAACTTCTAACGTATGCACCACACAATATACAGAAGCTCTCCTTATGGAGAACTTCAAAGGATCGACCGGTCCAGTCGGATTGTCGACAAACTGGTGCAATACGATTATGTTAAAATGGATCAGAATTTTGTTCCACCAATGGTGCATGTGACGCAGAAATGCCTCCGATTAGGCTGATTGATGTTGATGCATGCATTGAGATAAAGAGTAAGAAAAAAATATAGATGCGTAGGTTGTGTTAACGATCAATCAAGAGCGTATGCAAGGGGGGTTGTTTATATGCTACTTTTTTAGATTTCAAATTAATTTAAAATTAAATTCATCAAGGTTAGCCTTGACTATTCTTAAAAGGTACTAATATCTAAATATAGTTTATAGTTTCTTGTTCAATTTTTGTTGTTGAAAGTCAATGACCTATTTCTATTTTGGAAAATATTTTATTTAGGTATTTCCCAAAATAAATGAAACTTCTTTTACAAAAAGTGTGTGAAAACCAAGTTCCTTAGTGGGTCTATTTCACCGCACAAATTTTTTTTTCACACAAATCATTAAATTTTGATGAAATTCGTGAAAAAGAAAAAAATGTTATGGATTTGTTATTAGAGGAGCCATTCATTACCCTGGGAATTTCCCTGACCGATTATGTTTACAAAATATAATGTAACGGATTTTTTTTAATGAATTTGCCGTTATCAGCCCTATTATTGTAATCGGAAACTTTTTCACATCCCGAAAAAATATCACTAAATCCAATTCATATGACATTTTCCATTACTAGGTGCAACTCGTCATAAGGCTTCTTAAGGTTGATCTGCAAAAACAAAATAAACGACTAATGGGTCATTTGCAAAAAGATAAGTTTAAGCTTTTTACTCACTTTTCTGAGAACTTGCCTAGAGTGGTTGCAAAAAAAAAATAATGAGACTGATATCGATCTCAACCTGTGAGTTCGAACTCAGAACGTTGAGATCGATCTCTTGAAGAAAGCTCGATGTGAGAAAGTAATAGTTTCAATATGCAAAAAGATGAGTAAATGATTGATTGCATGAGATCAATCCCAAGAATTATTAAGCATGGGTTTTCTCTTACTCAGTTCACAAACAATTATCAAAATGGCCGTGTTTCAGAACAACTTTGTAACAAATCGTGTTTATAAAAATAGAAGATGTCAAATTAATTGGTGAAGATTTTCAAAAAGTGCATAGATTTAGTGAGGCGGGTGTGAGTTTTGATCCACCAAGAAAAAATGAGGATTTTTCTGCGATATATAGGAGATCCTGAATTTCAAAGTGGAGTTGGTGAAGACGTTGGTGTCAATCAATCAACAATATCTAGGGTGGTCTTAAGTCTTAACAAAAACTGCAAGCCGTGTGACTGATTGGATCATATTCCCACACACTTCTGAAGAAAAAGAAGAAACATAGGTTATGAAGCCGTAAGTATGAGTTTCCTTATTCCATTGGCGCTCTTAATTGTACGCATGTACGTATAAAGAAACCGAACTACTAAATTTACAGGCTACGTGCAACTCGGATGAAAAATTTACAAGCATTGAAGTTTGCTGGCCAGGATCCGTCCACGACTATCGTATTTTAAAAAATAGTTTCTTATTTGAATTTTTACCATAGCATGTCTTTTTTTTACCTTAAATACTGGTAATTGAGACTTCTCTAGTAAAACTTTATTTTCTTTAAGTTCTTTTACCAAAAACTCAAAATTATTATTATTTTGTTATTTATTATTGATCAAAATTATTTTTTATAATTATTAAACTTTCGTTTTCACTTTCAGAAAATATCTTTTCTTATTCTATTTCTACTCACCGAAGCTACAGTTTAAAGTAGTTTATACGAAGAGCTTTGAGAACGTTCTCATATCCATCGAGTCAAAACTGTAGAGAGCGAACTCGTTTTTTTGCATATGAAACTGAGTCCGAGTTCCACTCTGCGCTATCACAACGGACCAAATATTGGTCTAAGTGTGCTGACCTTTTCCGGTCAGCAGCCACTTTAACCTTTAACCTCCACTCTGCGCGATAGATCTCACATGCGAGTTCAAGCTCGACAGCTCTGACTCTCATCTTTTAACATATAACCCATTATGTGAAAATGTGCGTTTCAAGTGCGGTCTGAGCTGATCAAACTTAAGCGTTTCACAATTAAGTTTTTCACAGAATATAATATATTGTACAGGCACTGATAAATTTTGTAAAAAAGCCGCATTTGCAATTTCAATAAACATATCTTTTTTTCTAGTAAGAGAGTGTGCTTTGCACTTTAAAAAAAACTCGAGAAACTGAAATATGTATACTTTAAGAAAATCAATGTGTTTTTTTATTAGTTGAAATAAACCAGTAGCTATTTAAAAAGATTGGATGTATTTTAATTTATTTTTTTAATATTCCGGCCATTAAAGGGTGGTACATAAAAACCACTTATAGGCGGAGAGGCGACCGTCGGATCACTTAGCTCATCCGCTCAATGGATCTTATACCTCTTACTCAATAGAGATACTCTAGAGAAAGATAATGCACCAGGGTTGCCTATCAGATTTTGGGCCGAAAACGTCTAAACCGGGGCACTTCCGGTGCGTTTTTTTCACCATGACTTAGCCCATCCAGTTAATGGCTAAAACTAGTGCCAAACTATAGAGCTCGATGAGATAGATCGAAATATATAGGGTTGCCTAACTTAAAGTAGGCCGAAGCGCTTGGCAGCCCTATTTCAAGGTGCGTATTTTTCGACCATGACTTAGCCCATCCAGTTAATGGTTAAATTTGATATCAAATGAAAGGTCTGAGTCTACTGATTATGAATATATAGGGTTGCCATGTCTTAACTGGGCCGAACCCCTCGGCAGCCCCGTTATAAAAAAAAATCCACTAAATATGTAATGCCTTATAACTTAATAATTTGGCTGGCATTGTTCATCGAATTTTATTGTATTGTATGAATTGTATATCAAATGAAAGCTCAGAGCCTGTAGAAAATTAATAAAATAGTTTTACATTTATAAAAAATCTATATACATATGTCAAAAAAAGATTAACTGCAGTTTTCCTTAAAACATTCATTTTATTGAACCAGCAACATTACTTTATCTATTGACGTAAATTAAAGACTATTTTTTATATTAAAATATAAGCATACATTCGTCGCACTGTTAAAAATACCCGGTGATGCTCATTAATTTCTGAAAAACATAAGAAATGTGTTTTTTAGTAAAGACTATAACGTTTGATCCACATCAAGGTCAACATGAAGTTAATCCTCTCAAAATTCTCTTTAAAAGTTGTAATCACGAGTGGGTACATAACATATAACATACATTTAATAAAGTTCGAACTGATATTGATAAGCAAAGCTTTATAATCATCAAGCTTTCTCCAATGTTTTTAGGCCTCAGCTGTGAACTTAGCATGCTAATTCTTAAGTTGAATAAACTAGTTTTTTATTAATGATAAAAGAAATATTTTTTTTCGCACTTGGGGAGAAGGCAAAATTTACTTAAGCTTTTACAGATTCTTATTATTATATTATTTTGTTACTGCAGTTGTCAAGTGCAAAAATTGATATTAAGCATTCAGTGCCGGATTAGCCACGAAGCAAGAGTAGCAAATGCTACGGGCCCCGCGCACCAACGTTTTCTGACCATAAGAATGTATTATTTATATATTAGATTTAGTCACAGTTACTAAAAAGAAAATATTTGCATCAAAATGATCAACTAAAATTTTATTTTTCTATCTGCTGCTCATACCAAAAATCATGTTTCGCACCGCACTACATGCAAATTGGACAACGGTATGAAATTCAGGTGTTTATTGTCACCATTGATAACGTACTCACTGCTTTAGGTAAACGTATGAACTTGAACAGTTATCATAAAATTGCTGGCATTTTCGGAATATTCCGAGAGCTAAAATCTCTTCCTGATTCAAAATACCTTTTTTGGCTTTTAGTCCACAAAAATTGACGTTTCGTCCGGGTGATCTCATGTGTACTCATCAGTTGACTGTGAAGACCTTGTCAATACGCAATTTTTATTAAATTCAGTTCATCTTACATCGATTTTTTGACAAAAATCCAATGTGAACTATATCCAACCAATTGTAATCATTAACGTTGGAATATTTTGCTATTTTGAATCAATAATTCAACAAGTCCATTAATAGTGCTATCTCTTCTACTTGCCTGATTTATTTCAGTAGTATGTATATAGAATTTATATTATAAAAACCTTCATATAAAATCTCTTCCACCAGAAGAAATTTTGAAAAAATCTGCAACCATAGTAATTAGCGCAGTTCGCTTCAATGAGAAACCAAAAAACATGAGTTCATAGCTGAATGTAATAAAAATCCTGAAAGATATGAAAAACCCATCAAAAGAATAAACCTAAAAAATTTTGCTTCGCACTAAGAACGTTTTGTTGAAAATGGAGCGTGATATTGATATATTTGGAAGATTGCTTGCTATTGCTCTAGAAAAGAAAATTGATATGGAGTACTGTCTTTTATTTCCATTATCACCAGCACCACCGTCATTGTGCCATTGTACGGGAGAAATGCTCAAGACTGATAAGTCAGTACTTGCAAAGAAATTACGTTCCTTCCATGTATCTAATCCTCCTTTTAACGTTGATGTTGATTTAATAGATGGGTTTTATCTCCTGCATCACTTAGGGCCTTCTTTACCTCAGAGGTTTGACAAACTATCTAAGCTTATTTTAAAAAAAATTTGCAACACCAGGGCTACTCAGATCCACTTGATATTTGATCGTTATTTTACTCCATCAATCAAAGATGTCGAGCGAAATAACCGCCATGAAATCAGTGCAAACTACACAATTCGTGGACCATCACAAATAAGGCCAAATGACTTTTTAAAACATTTGCGTAACAAATAATTCAAAGAAGCTTTAGTTGCATTTTTATGTAGTCACTCTGAAAGTAGTAGTATCTGCTCGCATTTAGGGAATAAGAAGCTGTTCCTAACTGTTGAAGAGCAGTGTTTCTCATTTACATGTTCGAACAATAATTGTTGATACCTGTACATATAATTCAATTTATTATAAATTTATTTATTATTTAAATCAATTAATTTTACTATACCAATTAAATTATAATTGTGAATTGGCCTTAAAAAACATAGAAAATTAATAACTTATATGACACTTCAAACTAACTAAATTATGCCATGTCATGTTTTAACCTTCATAAAAGGTGAAAGGGCATTTTTATATTTTTGATATTAGACTTTCTTTTACGAGAACTGTAAGCGACACCAGTTATTTTTAATATTAAAATAAAACGTTATAACGTAATTATAAAAGTTGAGTTACTTTTTTATTGAACAATTTTGAATTTATACCAGCGCTACACAAAGAAACAATAATATTGTTAAGACTCTTGAAAAGGACTATTTATGTCACCACGAGGAAGCCGATACGAGAATTGTCTATCATTTAAGTAAATTATCAAACAACTCAAAAGTAATGATAAAATCGTCGGATACTGACATTTTAATTATTTTGCTTGGAAATATCCATAAACTTCAAAATTTTGAGATATTTTTAGCAACACTAGGTTCCGCACCGCATTGCTTAAATTGTACCGAGGTTTCAAAAAAACTTGGCGATAGGCTTTGTCAATCCTTACCGGGTTTCCATGCCTTCACTGGAAGTGACTATACCGCCAGTTTCTATCGGAAAGGAAAGGCAAAGCCTTTTGAACAGTTGATAAGAAATGAGAAAATTCAAAAAATATTTGCGTCCTTATAAACACGCCGAACCAAATTAACAACATTGAAAACATGGAACTACTACAAGAATTCACATGCAATTTGTACTCCACAAAATGCAAAAGTGTGAATCTTTCTCGCTTTATTATTTTTCAAAAAATATTTTCAACGAAAAGCAATGAAGATCGCTTTCTAAAAAAAGTTAAAAATTTCGATTCCAGTATGTTACCACCATGCTGGATATCTTTAAAACAAAAAAATTCTAAGGATGATTTACGTCAATGCCATGTGGCAAAATGCTACTGAACCTCAATGCAGTCAATTAAATCCCAATGAGTGTGGTTGGTTAGTCAAAGACGACATAATAGAACCGCTTTGGTTCGTAGGAGATGCTACACCTATATCTGTCGAAGAAATAGTTATTAATGATGATATCGAAGAAGAAAAAGAAGATAGTTTTTATTCTGGTGACGATAACTAAACGACAAATTGAAAAAAGAATGTATATATGCTTTTATTTTTATCTTATTTTGTAAATGTAAACTTTTGTTATTCCGTTTTTGGAAAGTAAAATTTATTCGTAGATATCATGTTATTTAATTTTTGTATTGTTAAGTTTATTGTAATTGAATATAAGTATATCAAAAACTATGTTCCTTAAATTTGTAAATGAAAAAGTATTTAAATTGTGATTTTTTTGTTTAACGGTAAATAAAAGTTGAATAAAAACTCTGCTCATATAAAAAATATATATACATATATAAAAATATATATAAACTCTCTTTACTTATAAATATCTCCCATGAAAAAGAATTAATGATTTATTAAGTCAATTTTAAAGGTAAGTCATCTAGCTATGTAAAAGAAGGCAACTTATACTTTTTAAATAGCAACAGCAATTATTGTTGCCACTGTACTTTTTTGTCCTAAATTTCATTTGATAGCAAATCTTTTATTTACGTCAATAGATAAAGTAATGTTGCTGGTTCAATAAAATGAATGTTTTAAGGAAAACTGCAGTTAATCTTTTTTTGACATATGTATATAGAATTTTTATAAATGTAAAACTATTTTATTAATTTTCTACAGGCTCTGAGCTTTCATTTGATATACAATGCATACAATACAATAAAATTCGAAGAACAATGCCAGCCAAATTATTAAGTTATAAGGCATTACATATTTAGTGGATTTTTTTTTATAACGGGGCTGCCGAGGGGTTCGGCCCAGTTAAGACATGGCAACCCTATATATTCATAATCAGTAGACTCAGACCTTTCATTTGATATCAAATTTAACCATTAACTGGATGGGCTAAGTCATGGTCGAAAAATACGCACCTTGAAATAGGGCTGCCAAGCGCTTCGGCCTACTTTAAGTTAGGCAACCCTATATATTTCGATCTATCTTATCGAGCTCTATAGTTTGGCACTAGTTTTAGCCATTAACTGGATGGGCTAAGTCATGGTGAAAAAAACGCACCGGAAGTGCCCCGGTTTAGACGTCTTCGGCCCAAAATCTGATAGGCAACCCTGGTGCATTATCTTTCTCTAGAGTATCTCTATTGAGTAAGAGGTATAAGATCCATTGAGCGGATGAGCTAAGTGATCCGACGGTCGCCTCTTGGACTATTATCTTACGAGTATTTTGTAAACAAAACGCTGAAAGTATAACTTTTTTTTACCTATTCAGATATCATAATTTCTTAAGAATATGTTTTATAACAAAAACTTTAACATATTAAAGTTGAATTTGCATAACCAGAACAATGTTGGTGTTTGGTGTATACCAAAAATTTTTAAGATTACACATTGTTTATTTGAGAGTTTGGTCCTTATTCGGAATTCCCCCCTCCCCCCTCACCAAAATGCACTTTTTTTTTAATGAATCGATAAAAAAAAGTGTGCTGTTGATAAAAAACATCAAATTATGGAGGAGAAACACTTTTTTATGGTAAAAAAGTGAAGTATAAAAAAATGAATATAGGCCATAGGGTAAATTCAAAGTTTCTTTAAATCCAGATTCTGTAAATGCAAAAGAAACCTTGCATACACCCAACCTCGCACCTACCCCAAATCCTATAGTGTGCCCAAGCAGGGGGGTTGCAGGGGGGCAGCATGCCCCCCATACATATATTACTGTTTAAACGCCTCCGTAATGCGTAAGCAAGCAAAAAAAGCAAATATCCCATACAAAAGTAGTTTTAGTTATAGTACTGTGGGTGGTCCGCTTTTACTTCAATTTTTTACCATAAAAAAGTGTTTCTCCTGCATAATTTGATGTTTTTTATCAACAGCAAACACTCTTTTATCGATTCGTTAAAAAAAAAGTTCATTTTGGTGGGGGGGGGGGGGGGGGAATTCCGAATAAGGTCCGAGAGTTTTTATATTAACCGTTTGAATTATAATATAACAGATATATGTATATATAACAGATTTTAAAAATATTAATTATAATTAAAAATATGTTTTCAAAAAACTGGTGAACACACTTTTATTTTTAGCTTATTGTGAGGTTCTCTCGAAAAATGTTTAGTTTTCGAAAAATACTTACTGTTTCATTTTGGTCAAAATTGTTAGGCTATTAACAGCCAAAATGTTTACTTATTTCTTGGTGTTGAACGAAAAAAAAAAAAACAAGCAGGCTTTTTGTAAGAAATGTTAATTTTTGAGCAAAAGAAGCAAAAAAACCTAATAATTTTGTTTACCTGTTGTTTTTAATTTGCGTACAAATCTTGACTAAAGTTATTTAATCACCACTTTTTACTTGCGTTATAGGTACTATAAGGCAAGTTCTGCATTTAAAAAAAATCGAACTCGAGATTTTGATCAAAGTTGACATTAGGATGATAGAGAAAACGAAAAAAGCGAGCCCGGCAATTCCGTCTGTCTGTCTGTACTGTACCTCGACCAACAGCCTAAACTACTTGAGCTATTTTCTTCTAACTCGGTACTTAAGGGCCTTCGGTGATTCTCTAGAGGAGAAATATAATTTTTGTTTAGCTCCAAAACAACGGTACCCCTTTTTTACTTGCGATATAGGTACTATAGGACAAGTTCTGCATTTGGAAAAAAAATCGAACTCGAGATTTTGATCAAAGTTGACATTACGATGATAGCGAAGACGAATAAAGTGGGTCCGGCAATTCCGTCTGTCTGTCTGTATGTCTGTACCTCGATCTAGAGCCTAAGCCACTGGACCTATTTTCTTCAAACTCGGTAGTTATGGGTCTTCGGTGATTCCCTAGAGGGGAAATTGAAATTTTTTTTTTAGCTCTAAAACTAACGGTACCCCCCATACACCCGTAATGCAAAATCTTATTTATCTCGAAAACAGCTCTAACGATTTTGATAAACAAAATTAGGTGTGATATTATGGACATGGACTACGTTTTGGTAAAAAAAAATTTGGGCCAAAATGTTATTAACGGTACCTGTCATAGAACCGTTTTTTTGATTTTCGACTTTCTCATTAACGGCTCTAACGATTTTAACCAAAAATCTTCAGCAGGAGTCGCCCTAAGTTTAAAATAATATTGTATATAAAAATATTCGAAAAATTATTTGTTGGGTTTTTTTTGAAAAAATTTTTTTTTTAAAATCAATATCTTCAAAACCTATGAACGATTATTTTTTTAAATTATTTCCTAAAATCAATATTATTAAATACTTAAAATTCGCAGTCCACATTTTTTTCTTGAAAAATTTTAAAGAAATTTCTTATATAAAAAATTTATTTATTTAATAATAAAACGATTTTTTAAAGTTTGTTTGCATAAATTCATACTTTTCTAGAAATCAGACGGCAATTCATGTTTTATATTTATAAAATGTATCTTAATTTCCAAAGTACTTTTATATAAGAGCAAGTTCGTGCGATCCAGTCGTGCATTCTATTATACAAAAATTAGGTGTGCTATTATGGGCATGTATACTACATTTCTGTCAAAAAAAATTAGAAAAATAAGAGAAGTAGATTTTGTATGATAGGCACAATTTCCCTAGTTGATATAATGTCGAAAGAAGTCTACTAAAAATCATTAAGTTAATTTTGAAATTTGTCGACATGCTCAAGGAATGGAAAGAAATTGTTTATGTTATACGTGATTTTAGAAGAAAAATTCTTAGTTTACTGCAGTGGTATGATGGCATAGAATCATGTGGACAATACGAAACTTATAAAAATTGGTGTTCGACATCAAAACGAGTTCCAAAAGCTGAAATTAAAACAAATAAAATGCACGAAAGGGTCGCACGTACTAGCTTTTATGTTAATAATTCTATTATAAAAACATTTAATAAGAAAAATTTTCAAAATCATGAAATGAATCGTTGGAGAAGTTACTTAAAAAAATAGATATTACGAATAAAATTTTACACAATTTTGTTTGCTACATCTGTCAAATTGGCATGTCAGTTATAGAGTTCAATAATGTGTGCGAATAAGTAAAATTACACCATTTTTTTTATAATTTGTATTGTTCATTATCTTATAACTAACTTAAAGCTATAGACAAAACTCATAAAAGCTAGCCTTCATATCAATAACTTACAACTAAGTTATTGGTCCTTTGCGGGCGCGCTTAGTTTAACTATATATAATTATGTGGCAACACTGTCTTTGTATTGTGGTTGTGCGTGATTTTAGCTCTGTGTATTTTAATTGTTTTTAATAGTTTTATTTGATTTTTTTCATAATTAATGTAGTTTTTATATTTGATTTGAATTGCCTGCTCGTGTACTAAAAATTATTTATTTTACTATCTTAAATATTCGATTCTGTGCTTTTAGTGCTAGTGAGTATTACTTTAATGTCATTAAATTAGCATTATATTTTTTTTGTTGTCCAATTTACATATAATCTCTCTTATTACCTACCTACATATTGTCTATATATCTAACTAACCTACCTACTGTGCATGTTAACTTCTCATTTTTTCCCCTTCCTTAAATATTTCATCCTACGTCCTTCCCCTTTCTTCATACTTTCTTTTCCACATCAAAACTCACCACTAGACAATTTTAGTGCTTTATTTAAAAGCTTCCTCCTCCAAATACTATGGTTGTAATTAGCCCCAATATTCTTAATTAAGTCGTTGGCTCAGGTGTTAAGTCGTTCCGTCTTTGTAACTACATACGTGGGTTCGAATCTCACCAGGAACATACCTATAACTTTTTTTTTTTCTTATTTATTATTTTATTATCTATTTTATTTAAAAATCTGTAAAAACTTTGTATTAAATTTTTTTCTCATTTTTATTCCCTAATTTTTTTTTCTTAATTTTTAATTTAAAAAATCCTAATTTTAATTTTGTTTTTAAACTCTTCTTTTTTCACTTTTGTTATAATGGATTGCTCTTCTGAAAAGTGTATCGACACCAAGATTGGTGCGCAAACTTTCCCATGTTTTGGTCCTTGCGTTAAATTTTTCCACGCAAAGTGTGTTGGAATTCCCATCTTGACCATTGAGAAAGTTAATAAGTGCGAAGGTGTTTATTGGTTTTGTAAGACCTGCCGAAAAATTTCCATCTCTTCATTAGCTTTCAAAATGTCGGCTTATAAAGCTGACATACTAAAGCTATCCAACAGTTTTGATAGTCTTTTTACTACCTTTCAGTCAACTGTCGCAAATTTACAACTGTACGAAGACCCAATCAATTGGTCTGATGCTTCTACCTCTACCGATAGTAAGATAACGAATTATAATGACTCTGTTTCCTTGCCAGCTATTGCCTTTGAAAGTAATGATGATCAATTGCTTATTAATAAACCAGCCCCTTCTTCTGGTAATAAAAAACCAAAAAACAAAAAACGCTCTAGGTCAGTTAGTCCTTTCAAAGAAAATCCATCCAAAAAGAAACCTACATCTATAAAATCACCAAGATCTGAGTTACTGAATGAATTGCCATCTACGTCTGCTTCTAGTTCTATTGATAGTCCAAGAACCATCTCAAATGCTCCCATAGTTAATAATGAGCCTCCTATTATCGTTTCAAATGTCCCCATAATTAACATCGAACCATCTATTATCATTTCAAATGCTCCCACAGTTAACATCGAACCTCCTATTATTAAAAACCGCCTATCTGCTTTGCCTAAACCGAAAGAAATCTACGTATCACGTCTTCAGCCGGAAACTTCAATCAAAGACATAATCGACCATTTAAAAGACTTCGACATTGATGTTAAAAAACTTAAATGTCAAAAGATTAATAAAGAAAGTAGTCCGTTTGCGTCCTTCAGACTTACAACGGAATTTTGTTTGTATGAAAAGATAATGTGTTCTGAACTCTGGCCTGAAAATGTCATTGTAAGAGAATTTAAACCTAAGACCTCGCAAGCAAAAAATGTACCAAAACCTTCAAAAAACTAGATTGTCTGTCCCTTTACTACCAAAATGTGAGGGGACTTCGGTCGAAAACTCAAAAATTTTTTTTAGCATCTCATGCCTCTGATTTCGATGTAATTTTGTTAACAGAAACTTGGCTGAACTCAACATTTCTAAATAATGAACTATTTTCCACCGATTTTGTGGTGTACCGTAAAGATAGATATTCTGATCCCTTAGCTTCCGTGGGTGGTGGAATTATCATTGCTGTGCGAAGCGTTTTTCATAGCTGTATATTCCCAATCCCTAATACTGACTCAGTTGATATTATTTGCGTTAAAGTATGTATCGGAAATAAATTCCTTTACATAATAAATATGTACATTCCTCCAAAAAGCCCATTGGAAATATATAATATTGCTTCAAATGCCATTAACTATATTTCTGATACTTGCGATCCTCTTGACGATGTTCTTCTTGCAGGAGACTTTAATCTTCCTGACCTAGAATGGACTCTTTCTGATGACGAAATATGTTTAATATGTTTAGATCTGATATTCGTTACTAACCCTTGTAATTGTGTTGTTGAACTATGTCCAATTCCCATGACGAAAGTTGATAGCTACCATCCCCCACTTTCTGTTTTGATTTCCCATGCTCACACAACTGATTATGACTTTGATAGTGGCTCTCTTGAATTTGACTTTAAGAAAACGAACTTCCCTTTACTCAATGAACTAATTACAAACATTGACTTTGACTTACTTTTGATTGGGAGCATTGATGTCATGGTTTCCAATTTCTACTTAAGTATCTTTGAATGTTTCATTGCATCTGTACCTGTAAAAAAAATCGAGACATTCGGCCCTAACAACACCCCCCTGGTACACCCATGAGCTTCGTAGTCTACGTAACTTAAGAAACAGAACATGGAAAAAGTACCTAATATCTAATAAATTGGATGATTACAACAGTTATTTATCGTTATATGAAGAATTCCAATCATTATGCAGAATCCTCTATGATTGTTATATGTTAAAAATGCGGTCTTCACTTCTTGTTGACCCCAAACTTTTTTGGAAATTTGTTAATAGCAAGAAAAAATCTGACGGATATCCATCTACTATGAAGTACTTGGATGAAACCAACAACAACCCTCTTGTTATTTGCAATATGTTTTCTTCCTTCTTTAAACTTTCGTTTTGTGATGATGATTTTGAACCTTGTGAGAGTAATTTTACTCATTTGAATAGCTTTTCTCAAAGCTCAATGAGTGATATTGTTATCACAGTTGAGGATGTATTAGACCATCTTTCGGGCTTAGACCACGACACGTCCAGTGCACCTGATGGAATTCCGGCGTATATTTTAAAAAATTGTTGCAAACCTCTGGCAAGACCCCTAACGTTTTTATTTCAAAACTCCCTAAAACAAGCTGTTTTCCCTAAAATTTGGAAAAATTCATTCATTATACCAATTCACAAAAAAGGAAATCGCGGTGATATTTCTAATTATAGCCCAATAGCCAAACTTTCTTGCTTACCGAAACTATTCGAAGCTATCATATTTAAGAGTTTTTATTTCAGCTGCAAACCTTTCCTTGCGAGCGAGCAACATGGGTTTATGAAAAAGAAATCTACTGTTACTAATCTCGTTGAATTCACGTCGTTTACAAATAAAACTATCGAGGATGGTCATCAAGTTGACTGTATTTATACAGATTTCAGTAAGGCCTTCGACAAGTTGTCTCATAGTCTAATATTATTTAAGCTTTCATCTCTTGGATTCCCTTCTGCATTCGTTCAATGGATCAGGTCTTATTTGAAGGGAAGGACATACCAAGTTCTTTTTAGAGGAATCATTTCTGATCCAATTAATGCTGATTCTGGTGTTCCACAAGGTAGTCACCTTGGTCCACTTCTTTTCATAATATCAATCAATGATGTTGTTTCAATTGTAAAATCATGTAGGGTTCTTATCTACGCAGATGATATTAAATTATTTAAAATCATCAGAAGCCAATCCGATTGTGTTTCTCTTCAAAATGACATAAATATGTTTTCTGAATGGTGCTCATATAACAATCTTTCTCTAAATGTTTCAAAGTGCCAATCAATGTCCTTCTTTAGAAAAAAAACCCAATATGTTACAATTACAACATTAATCAAGCCATTCTAAGTAAGGTAGAAACAACATGCGACCTGGGCGTTCACTTCTCGCAAAATCTAGACTTTTCACTCCACATTGAGAAAATTGTCAGTAAAGCAAACTCAATGCTTGGATTTATTAAGCGTTGGAGTAAGGAATTTTCTTGTAGTCTTATAACATCTTCGTTGTACAACACCTTTGTTCGTCCCCAATTAGAATATGCTAGTTCTGTATGGTCGCCACTTTACTCAATACACATTGATCGAATCGAATCTGTCCAACGTAAATATGTACGCTTCGCATTAAGTCATCTTAATTGGAGTGACCCAAATCATCTTCCTCCATACAGCAGTCGCCTTCTTCTTTTAAACATGAATTCTCTAGAAAAACGCCGGAAAGTCAGCGATGTTATGTTTTTACACCAGCTCTTGGTTGGTTCCATAGATTCACCGGTTCTTCTAGAACAAATCCATTTTAAAGCTAGAAGCCACAGTTCTCGGAACTCTGAAATTTTTCATATAGACTTCCACCGTACCAATTATGGTCTCAATGAGCCTTTGACACGTATGAAACATGAGGCTAATATAAACCATGATGTTTTCGATTTAAGTTACTCAAAGCTTACTCTTAAGCACAGGTTGTATGGGCGTTCTCATTAAGTATTCGAAATTACTCGTAACGTTATTGTTTTTATAGCTAGTATTATTTGACTTGTAGTTATTTTTGTAGCTACAGATAGTAGATTAATATTTATTATTTCTTTGTTTGTCATATTTGTTCGTTTTTTAGTAGAGTGTTAGGCTATATGTATGTATATTTATTCACTAACAACTAACACCACGCTAAATGATGACTGTGACAAGCTGATGTTTCCCAGTATCTAAAGGTGAAAAACCCGAAGAGAAAAGAAATATTGTTACAAATGCTTGCATTAAGCAGTACTGATGGCGATTATAATGCTTTTAGGCCTAAAAACAATATTTACACTAAGTCCCCTATTACACGATGTCTCACGAGACGAGGCTCACGTAAGGGCGAAAAAGAAAGCAGATATGAGGAAATGAGATGCAAAAAAATATTCCCGGTGAGTACCGGGCTGATTTTTAGTAGTCTCATTTTGACGTTTCCTTTTCTCATATTCGTTTTATGTTGTGTTGTGCATTAAAATACGAACAACAATACGAACAAAAGTCAAATTTGAGACATGAGTCTGATGAGACATGAGTCAACGTGTAATAGCTTTTGCCTCACGGGATACAAATTTAAAAGGAAAGTCAAAAATGAGACATGTCTCATGAGGCAACGTGTAATAGGGGACTAAGCAATTTCGATTTTATTTTTCTCAAGAACAAATTTAAAAAAAAAATCGGTATTCTTAACCATAGACAACGACGCACGTACATATGTATGTCCGCTAACTGGGTTCTCGGGCTGTTGGAAGTTGACCCCTATTTCCTTCGAAAAATCATACTCAGTAACGAAGTCCATTTCTAATTGAATAGCTTCTTCAACAAGCAAATTTGTTGAGTTTGTGAAGAAGACAATACACATGAGATCCGCTAAATTGTAATGCATTCAATGGAAGTCACTGTTTGGTTTGGATTTTGGACTGGTAGCCCCATCGGTCCATAGTTTTTTGAAGACAATGCTGGCCAGGCCATCACTGTGAACGGCGAGCGCTATTGGTCGATAATTACCAATTTCTTCTGCGCCGAAAGCCAATATAATCAATGCCATTGGTTAAATTTAGTCTGATTGCGCTAGAGTTTTTGAAAATTGAAAGCGCACAAATCGAAACCGCGTATAAAATGGCATATACATACATACATATGTATATGTAAGCTTTCTAAATAAATAAAATTTCAATAATATCTCACAAAATTTGTTGTATTCATTAATTTGAACTCAAAACTATTTTGGCAGTTGTTTTGGCAATTTAAAAAAAAAGTTTTATGTTTATTTTATTTTCAATTTTCTATATAGCATAGTTTATTTGTTTGATCCAAATTATTTGAAGGAAAAAGAATGTCCTTTTTATTTACTTTGGGTATAGATTGCAGAAAAGACGTACAATATTTACCGTACATCTTGATATAGATAATTAAATGTATATTTGTTGGTATGTTTTATCATACATACAACTTTGTTGTTCGTTGGAAAGCTTTCATCATCCTATTGCGTCATCAAGCATTTTCTATCCTTAATAAGTAATAGCAGCGATTAAAACTAATGACTCCCACATTCTTCTTTATTTCAGATTCTAGAAATCAGCACTATGTTAAGGTGGTATTTGTATGTCAGCCAACTACCACGACTTTATGGATTTTCGTTATTCGATTTGTAGGGTGTGTCGAATATCTAAGACATATTCCCAAAAAAAAGAGCTAAACGTGCTACTTGAGACTTAAATATCAATAAGGGTCAAAGGTGGTTCTTTCCCGGTAAGATTTTAACTTATCGATTTCTGCGGATTAACTGATGTTGACCCATATATCATGTATCTATACAATTGTCTATTATTTAATGTGTGATGGAATTTATTTCCTTTTTTAACAATCTTTCTCACATGAAACCGAGTTCAAACCGTAGTTTATCCTTGGAGCATGTTTTGTATAACTGGAGCAAATAAAAATATCTTAGAAGGATTCTTTTTCCGCATTTGGGTTGAAAGATTATTTAAGAAGTCTATGTCCCCTATGTTTTTTTTTTTTTTTTTTTTTTTTTAAGCCAGAGATCTATTCTTTCACTATATTCTTAGATTTCAATGATTTCCTTAAAACATACATATGTATTTTGTGCCACAAAATGTATATGTGTAGCCGTTAAGGCAACATTCGTTCGATCAAACGGATTTGCTTTTTAGTTTAAGGCTATAACGTGACTAAATTAGGACCCAAGAAAATGTTAGGTTTATCTATATGTGTAATGACATTGGCGCAAAATGTTGATCGAATTAGTATGATTATAAAACTGTTTAAGTATAACCTAGTATCGATAATTTTGCAAATTTTAATTTAGCTTAGCATCATACTTTCTCTAGCATTTTAGTAAATTTAAAATCAGCAAATACCTATTTTATATTTTTAGTATCGTGCGGGTCAAATGACAGCAACCTGGAAACAGAACCCTACACGGAACACATTATACCATCGGATATTATAACGGAAGAAAAGATAAGATGGGCAATCCATTCCTTTTCTCCGTATAAATCCCCTGGCCTTGATGGCATCTTCCCAATGATGCTACAGAAAAGCGAAATCCAAATAATACCGCTCCTGAAAAACATATTCCTTAACAGTCTAAAATGGGGATATGTTCCTTTATCATGGCGCGAAGTCAAAGTGGTTTTCATTCCGAAAGCTGGCAAGCCCAGTCATACAGAAGCAAAAGATTTCAGGCCAATTAGTCTGACATCGTTTATTCTTAAAACGTTTGAAAGACTGATAGACCAACATATTCGTGGCAATCTGAATCTGGTTGATTTATCCCCAGCTCAGCACGCCTACACAAAGGGGAAGAGTGTAGAAACGGCACTTCACAGCGTCGTTAGCACGATTGAGAAGACATTGAGCGACAAAGAATATACCCTTGCTGCGTTTCTCGATATTGAAGGAGCCTTCAATAACGTGAACAATAAAGCGCTAGAGGCAGCTCTAGTAGACAACAAAATCGATAATTCGATAATAAGTTGGGTTATGTGCATGCTAAAGAACAGGCAAATTAACTCGGAACTGGCAGGGATACAGATGAGAGTGTCCACATCCAGGGGCACCCCACAGGGGGGAGTTCTCTCACCACTCCTTTGGGTGCTGGTTATGAACACAATTTCATTATTTTAAAACACTGTGGTGTAAAGATAGTAGCCTACGCTGACGATCTTGCGTTATTAGCTACAGGTAAATTCTTACCCACTATCAGTGAACAGATTGAATACGCCCTTTCTAAGGTTAATAGATGGACTAGAAAGTGCGGCCTGATGGTTAACCCGTCAAAAACAGAATTAGTCCTCTTCACAAATAAAAGGAAAATACCAAACTTCAGAATACCTTCAATTGAAGGCACCCCGCTGAAGATTTCAGATCATGCAAAGTATCTTGGTGTGATTCTAGATAGGAAATTAAACTGGAGTCTTAACACTAAGGAAAGAGCGAAAAAAGGAATGATTGCATTCTACTCCTGTAACAGAATCTTTGGGAAATCCTGGGGACCTAGTCCAAAAATTATCAGGTGGATGTATTTGGCGATAATCAGACCAATACTAACCTATGGTAATTTGGTATGGTGGAATGCAACGGAAAAAAGCACGAACCTCAAAACTCTGGCAAAAGTACAGAGACTCGCGTGCATTGGGATTACGGGTGCCATGAGATCCACACCAACTGCAGGGTTGGAGGCGATACTCAACCTGAAACCCCTAGACCTTTTCGTACAAGAATCCGCAGCATATAGCGCCTTAAGGCTAAGCCAGACTAATACCTGGAAAAACAGTGCAATAGGACATGCTCAAATTCTTCAGAAATACTTGGGTGATAGTATCATTACAGATTATACAACACCCGAGCTTGACTTTTATAAACCATTCCAAACTGCCTTTCCAAGCAGAGAAGAATGGCTGAACAACCAACCCTACACCAGTGAATCAGAAATAGCAATCTATACTGATGGCTCCAAAATGGACACAGGTGTTGGTGCAGGCTTTTTCTCAGAACCTCTTGAGCTAAACAACTCACTTAGGCTCCCAGATCATAGCAGTGTCTTCCAAGCGGAGGTCCTGGCAGTGACAACAGCTGCTAGACAGGTATCAATGATGGCGATACCACGGGCTGATATCACCTTTTACATTGACAGCCAAGCGGCAATAAAAGCGATTTCTGCCACTGTGATAAAATCGAAGCTTGTCTCCTGCTGCCGCGAAGAGCTTAAGGTTCTTGGCACGCAGCACAATATTAGACTCTGCTGGGTACCGGGACACAGCGGCATACAAGGTAATGAAAATGCCGATGAGTTGGCAAGACAGGGATCAGCGCTCGACGCTAGTCAAGCAGAGATGGTAAGCATCCCACTCTGTAACATTAAACAGAAAATTTCAGACATAATCCTAAGGAAATCCAATGAAAGGTGGAATCTACTTGACACCTGTGATACTACTAGGAAAATATGGCCCTGCTTTAACAAGCAGAGAACTGACAAAATTATACAACTTAGTAAGAAGTCCCTTCGCTCTCTTACGAGCATAATCACCGGACATAATTTATTGAAATACCATAAATTTAAAATGAAACTAAGTACAGATGACCTATGCAGAGGATGTGGTGATGAAGAGGTACATGAAGACACGTCACACTTTCTCTGTCATTGCCCGTCACTATGCCACCAGAGAAAGAAATGGCTCGGTAGCTACTTCTTTGATAATCTAGAAGATATTTCTAATATTTCAGGAATACACATATTGAACTTCGTCAACGCCTCAAAATGGCTTGACTGATTAATAGAATACATAGGTTTTATCAGGAAAGAGTGATAACACTCACGGGTAACACAATGGATCTACATTGATCTAAGTGTGACAATAGCAACATCAATTGTCAGCCCAACAACCTAACCTAACTTCAGATGACTCATGGACATTTACAAACGTCAAAAAGTTCTGTTTATTTAGTTTTTTTTAGGTATGTTCAGAACCAATTTATTGAGAAAATTCCTTTAAAAAAATGTTTAAAATTAAGAACGAGTAAGTAAACCATTGGAAATTGATCAAATTGATAAGGAGTATCCTACTAATACCTTAAAAATAGGCCGTTTAAAATTTTTCCCAATGTTATTAAATAAATGGAAACAATAGTCAAATAAACTAAACAGAATATTCCTTGTTTAACTTCGTTTTACCATAAAATCACAGTTCAGTCTTTGTAATACAAGTCTTAGATCAAAACGTGAAAATTTGTTTTATTATAAAAGCAAAGTTTGGCATGTTTTTTTCTCCGCTTTTGGTGGGGGTGTGGGATTAAAAATTGTAATTTTTGTGTCAGGGGTATAAAGACTTCAATTGCTTTAATAAAAATAAAGATATAAGATTTTAAACCAGCCTCATCGGCTTTTTGGAGATTCTATATCAACAAAAAAATCTTCAAAAGGAGCCGATAAGGTTTGCTTAAAAAGCTTTGAAATTTAATAAAATTTACATTTTAGTTTGGAAATATGTTCACATTACATTGTAAAGATAATGGCGCAAAATTTTAAACATTTAAAACCTGCTCAAAATCAATTTTAAAATGCGAGTCGACTCTAAACATTATGAATAAAACGAGAACCGCTCTTTTGTTAATTTTAAAGGACATAAACCATACTTTAACGTTAAAGAGCTCGTCTAACCTTAACATGAGCAAATACGAGTAGCTACTTCATCTTTTAAAAGTATACTTTATCCATATTGACAATGGTCATTTCATACCAAAGCAAATCGAATTAAAATTTTGTACTAATATTTTACTAGATTTTTTAAAAGATGTGTTTTTTTTTTTTTTTGTAAAGTTGTGTTTGAGTTATTTTTCTGTCAAATTAAGGGTTGTTGAATGTAAATTCGCTTGTAATTCTTTTGTAAAACCCACATTAGTTAGAAGAGTTTTCTAACGTGTCTAAATTTATGAAAAAATTAGACAAAGTCTGCAAGCTATACGACTGCGTTAAGAAGAGCCGGTTTTATTCTTTAAACGAGCATCGGTCATCTGAGCACGTCTAAATCATGACAGTTTGTGAAAATTATCAAAGCAAAGAAACTAAATCTGGGGAAAGGGCCCAATTATTTGTAATGTCGGATACTCAGAATTCAAAGTGACAACCTACAATTTATTTTGTTATTTGTTTATTTGCGACAATCTTTTTCGAAATGTTTGTTTATTATTTTCCCCTCTGTGGACTGTCGTCCAACATCAACACCTTTTTAGCATGTTCTATTTGCAACAGATCATCACATCGGTCTTTGTGTTTATCTTCTTAGGTAAGTGCCTCAAATTGGAGAGTAGGTCTGCTGTGATCGGTGGAGCCTGTTGTTGAGGCGGACTTGCATCATTGAAAACGGCGTCTTCGAGATCACTTTGATGACGATTAAAAGTGCTTACGAACCCAGCACTGGTGCTTGCTAGTCCATCACTCTCTTCCATTGCAGTCGGTACTGCCAGGATCTCTGTATTACTATCTATGTGTATAGTATCCTCTTCGAGTTGGTCAGATATCATACCTTGAACGAAAGTATAAAAGGGATCACAAACTGCTTTGATAGCCATTTTTCTTTTCTATGAGAACGCTTTCCTTACCTTGTCTTCTTGTTTGTCTTCACTTCTATTGTAACCAGACCAATCATATGTAATCTTATTATTGAATCTCAAGCGGCTTTTTTCTTGGCAATCATTTTAACGTCATTGGATTTGTATTCAATAATTTCCCATTGATGATCGAGCAACTGTCGAAAAATCATTTCGGTCATATCCCAGTAATGTCCTCTTTCACGTTAAACCTAAAATAATAAGCTTTTATTTACCTTTTTCTGTTGGATTTTCAAATTTTCATGTATTTTTATATTAGTGAAACGATAAACAACCTGAGAAAATTAATTTTGTTCCTAAAACCGTTACTGGAGGACACTACAAAAAAACACCAAATCGTATCCAGAATAAAGTACATATATAATGAAATTTTTTTTTAAATCCAAAAAAAAATTTTGTTTGAAAATTGGAATACATTATATTATATATATTATTCAAATGTATGGGGACCTTTAGCAAAAAAAAATGATCAAAATCGGTAGTACCGTTTTTGAGAAAATCAAAAACTAAAAAATGGTTCCATGGGGGTACACTCAATAACCATTTTACGGAAATTTTTTTCAACCATTACCTAGCTTTAACTACTTACTTAAATGAATTTTTTTTGTATTTTTATTTTTTTAAATTGGTCGATCAGTTTTTGAGAAAAATAAATATTTATAAATTTGGAAAAAAATTTCGTATGGCAAGTACCATTATTTTTGGTCTTAAAAAAAAAAGAAAAAACGTGTGGGGGGGGGGGGGGAAATTAAAAATGATAGGGTCCATTCCTCAGATTTAGTTTTGGTTGCTTTGTATTTTTTCACGAGCTGTCATTGCTTGGACGGGTTCAGATGCACCGTTCTTCATAAAAGGCAATTATTAGTATTTTACTAGTTAGTAAAACTAAAAAAGGTTTTTATTGCGAGGAATTGCGAGAAATTGATTAGATATTTGTCAAACAGGTTAAGGGCTGATAAAGACAATAATGGTATTCCAACAATATATTAAATTTATTGTTTTTTCGTATATTTTTTAACTTTAATGCATAGCGTACGAGTTTAATTTTGACGGGCATTTTGAAGTTCTTTAATAAATTTTAATTTTAAATTATGTTGCATTTTATTTTTGCCTAAAATAGATTTTCGGATAACATAGATGTGTTAACACAATAAAAAATTTCTTGCACCTTCTCAAAAAACCCAAACATCTTGCGGCATTTTTAGCGACACCGCGTGTCTCTGGAGAAAATTGAGCCCAAAGTCAAAAAATTAGCATGAGTAGGAAAAATAGAACATGCTGAAAAGTGACTGGATATCTCAAGACCGAGATACAATATAAATTTTTTTAACACAATCCCAATCCCAAAGGATGGTATTTCTCCTAAAAATAAATGCCTAAATGAAGTTTCTATCATTAGTAATAACAGCGCAGTTACCGTTAACATGGGTCAGGGTACACTAAAATACACCTTTTCTTAAATCCCCGATAAATGATATAAAAAATGGAAATAGGCCGTTACTGTAAACCGATTTTTTTTTTAGAACATACCCAAGAACCACACCCTTAAATATTATGCACGAATTAAGGGACACCCTGTATAAATAGTTGGGAATTGGGACAGTTTTTGTTTAATCCTAAATTGAACTCTCCTTTCGATATTTAAGGTGTGAAATTTGCATGATTCAGAATTTAAAAAAAAAAAAAGAAATGTCGACATTTTTCTTTGAGCGTAGTCCCCATTATGTTCAAATGGAAACAGAATTATTACATTCGTCACGCATCAGGATCGATGAAATTTATGTTTGCGTTCAAATTATCTTTGCCGTGAAAATAAAGGAAAAACTATTCGAATTTAAATTTTATGGTTTGTATCATTTAGAAATATTTCCTTTATTTGTGACCTTTTCTTTTTAAAAATAATGTTTGTCCTTAAGTGGGTTCAAGGTCAATTCTTAGTTATTAATTTTTATTTTATATGATGTGACGTTTCGGATGTAATTACACCCTTCTTCAGACCTATGTATTTATTAAGCAAATTTAAATTGAAAATACGAGTATACATGTATGTATATACATTAAATACATCAAAATTTTAAAGTATTATACTTACAACTTTGTTTGTTTGTTTTTGGTATCCGTGTTTTTTTAAAAAATCTTTAAAAAGACGTTTCAATATTTGTCTTTTTTGTTGTATGTATCGTTATCTCTTTTTGGTTTTTAATGGTTTGGTAATTAATAAACCGACCGTAAATATTACTTAGTCTGTCACAATGTGAACATACAAATATTTGAATTTATTTTCAAAATAAATTATTTGAATTTAAAAACCATGAAAAAACTCAGTCCCCTGGCTAATAAATGAACAAATGATAATCTATTCAGAAACCTGAGAAATTTTTAGTTATGTTGAACTTCGAACTTCATTGCGAATATTTTTAAAAGGAATATAATTAATTTTAAATTGATTCTAAATAAAAAAAAATTAATTATAATATATAATATTCTTTTAATAAAATGCTAAGTTATACGTATTAATCATGAATTTGTATGTTTATGTTTGTATGTTTAGATGTGTTCCCAAGAGAAAATACAAAAAAAATAAAGATTTATTCAGTCCCCTTAAAAAAAACTCAGTCGCCATAACATCCCTTTTCAAAAAATGTCCTTAAAATCGTCATTTTTTTTGACTGACCGTTTTCAACAACGCAAAGAGACGTTCTTACACCGAAAAAAAAACCTTGGTAAAATCAAGCACGAACCTTGTTTGTTTTTGCGTCAAACACGAATATACTTAATTTGAACAAGCTGGCATTTTCATTTTTTTTGTTTAAATGATACAATTTTCATTGTTCAAATCAACAACGCCATTGTCAATTTCGTGCTTAAACTATCACTAAAATAATAGTAACATGAGCATAAACATTGTTAGCCAAAAACGTTTGTGATGCTAAGAACATGAAAATCGTGTTTCCTTAAATATGTAAATGTTGGTGTGACAATATTATTGTGCTCGAATTAATACGAAATTGAGCAGGATCGTTGTTGATCAACAACGTTTGTGATGTCAGAAACATGAAAATCGTGTTTCCTTAAATATGCAAATGTTGATGTGACAATATTACATTATTAATTTAAGCATTATAATTTCAAAAAAAAAACGTTTTTAAGTTTCTTATATTTTGTATGTACCTATTGGTTTCAATTTTAAAATTTTCAGACCATTATTGTTGTCCTTTCTTCACATGCAGAATTCACCATATGAAGACTTAAAAAAAAATCCTTTTCCATACGCGAATACTCACCACTTTTGATTTTCCACCTGAGAGTTCCGGGAAAAGGAGACACAAGACACTGTTATAATCAATTTTTTTTTTCAATTTTTATTAAAAACAACAGAATAACATTTTTTGTAATTACAAATACATTTTTTTTAATATTTAAATATAAGCTATTTTCTTAGTAATCTAAGCAAAACAAAATATTTTAAGTAGTACATAGAATCATAGACTGTTGGGAGTCCTTTATAGTTGGCTTGAAATATTTCGTTTTTCGGGATAATCTTTCAACTTTTGAACGCCTTGTTGAAGGTGGAAGTGTTGCATGAAGCAAATTAACAATAAGTACATCTTCTGGTGCTAATATAAGGAAATGTTAGTTTAAACCAATAAAGAACTTAGAAAAAGCAAGGTACCTATTGAAAAGTTTTGTTTATTTAAGTCACTTAAAAGTCCAAGACATTTAAAACTGGACCAATAAGTGATTTAAAATCCTCCCGACGCTCTATCAAGGAGTTCGATTTGTTTGGATATTTGCTTTCGAAGTCGGAACTGATCTGAAAATAATACAAAAATAAAGTAAAGTATGGCTAACAAAAACGTTCAATTCATAACTAAAAATTTAAAAATAATAAATGTAAATGAAATGTAAGGCCTTATTAATACGTTAAGAATTAAATATTTACCAATGTTATTCCAGCAGAGTGTTTTAATAGTGTGTTTTAATATATTTTTGACACTATTTTCTTGTTAACTTTTAGATTTACATATATTATTTATTTATTTTCACTCTTCACTTTAATCGCGTGCACACTCATCAAAAAAAGCTGAACTAATGAACAAGAACAAGGAAACACATCAGAATAAGCACAGGAGTTGAAACTCAGTTCTGCAATGGTTGTTTGTTGTTGACTAAACAAGAAAAGTATTCAGTTCGAACATGATCTTGATACTTTAAATAAGAAAAGTTTTCAATTGAACATGTGCGTGATACTTTTAATTCGAAAAGTATTCAAACTCAACATGTTTGTGATACTTTAACAACGTTTGTGTTTTCTTAACAATTCTGTTGATTGGTTAAAGATAAACATTTTCAACCAAGCAAATTCGTTATAATTCAACAGCGTCTTTATTCTTTCAACAGTTCTAAGTCAAATTTCTGTTGTAAATACCTGAATTGAAATTCCGTTATGGGGCACGGCGTTTGTTAGGGGCTAAATATGAAAAGTATTAAAATTCAACATGTTTGTGATACTTTAACAACGTTTGTATTTCTTCAACATTTCTATTGATTATATTTTCTGTATTCTGTATTTTCCTAGTATTTCAAGAAAAATATATTTTTTCTAGATATATAATTAAACATATTTATGATATTTTCTTCCGAAAAAAAAATTAACTAAGACCAATTTGTTGATTTGAATATGATACATTGTTTGTTTTAATCACAAACATGTTGTTTTAATCACAAACATTTTAGTTTTCGTAATATTAAGTTGAAATGTAAATTAAACACGTTTGTTGTTGATTAAGTATAAAATCAACAATGACATTGTTGCTTGAAAATAAAAAAATATTCAAATCAACTTCAAACATGCTTAATTTAAAAAAGTTTATGATACTTACCCAAAAAATAATTAATCACGGCTGCATTGTTGATTTAAAAATGCGATCTTGTTTGTTTTTATCACGAAACTTGTTTAAATTCACAACTATTGTCGAATTATTAATTAACAATGAAACATGTTTAAATCAACCAAGGTTTTTTTTTTCGGTGTATGATCAACTAGAACAACTCTTACGACTTCTGGCTTCCATAAATATCGTGCCGAAATTTGTATTATTTTATTCCATTGTTTGTAGAGTCACCCATTATGTATGTCGTACTTTTTGGAAGAAGAAATATTGGGGCGGCACACTATGGGACCAAATGGTGCAAACCATCTCAAAAATCCATAACTTTTTCGTTTCTCAATATTTTTTTTCATATTTTGCACACTTATACTTGTATAACCAAGAATTTAAAATATTAAAACGTTTTTAATATAAATGAATTACATATTTTCTTTTTTTTTAATAAAATAAAATAACAAATTTGTAGATTTTGTTTAATTTATATGGGCAAAATTTGTTGGAGCAAGAATTATTGCAACAATTTGGATGAAATTTCTACAATTTTTTTGTTTTACCGATGAAAACATTTGAAAATAGTTTTTGTGAAATCCGCCCACTACCACGCCCATATTGAACAGAAAGCCTAAAATTTGTTTTTGAAGTTTTTTAAATTTAAGACATCGCATTTATATTTTTTCCGCGCACTTTCCCGCCTACTTTCACTCACTTTTTTTTTATTTTCAGCTTAAAGTTCATTAAAAGCAGGCATTTTTTAAATTAAGTTTTATATGTAGAAGTGAATTTATGAAAAGTGTTATTTTTTTAAGTAAAATCCGTGTACTGCCACGCCCCTTTTTGATATATGATAGTTTTTTGCCCTTAGTGCTGAGTCTTATTTGGCTGATTTATTTCAGTAGTATATAGAATTTGTATTAAAAAGACCTTCATAAAGAAAACTTTATGTTTATTACGCATTTCTTGAAAAAAATTTAACTCGAAGTCAAAATTGTGCTCGGACACCATTTAAAATTGAATATCTAGTAACCATAAAAACATATCAGCTCAATTTAAACGCAGTTTTAAAGGTTTGTATTTCTACTAAAAAAAAAGTTCAAAATTAGATCCCTACCATTATACTGACAGAGAAATTGACGTTAACATGGGTCAGGGAACACCAAAGTTAGCCTTTTTTTTAAATCGTCAAAAAGTGATGTCAAAGTTGAAAATCACACTTTACTGTAGAACAATTTTTTTCTTAGAATATGGCCAAGAATCAGATCCCAAAGTATGGCACACGAATTACCAGACACCCTGTATATCAGTCTCACGAAATTTTTGCAAAAACTTGCATACAGCAGGCACGTTAAGTGCTTCATTTCGGCCTTTCTTTTCAAAAAACGCTCTGTTTGGGTTACGCAGCACTTTGGAAATAAGTTTTCAATATTTCCCAACGTTGTTCAAGTGACTCATTTCGTTCCGTGGAGGTATGATACTGACTTTCTTTCAAGATTTCGAGCGGGAAACAGCTGTCAGTGTCAAAATAACCTTTGATTAAAAAAGAAACCACAAGATAGCCCACCCTGTATAGTAATATGTATGTTATGAACCTACGCGTAGGTAGGTACGTAGCTACGTTTTATAAATACATTTGCATTAGGTTATAATATATGCAACTATATAAAGGATGTTTCAAATGATTTGTTTTTTAATAAGATTTGAAATGTTCGGTTTTATGTATGCACACTATATTTAACCTGAACAACGTACGTTACGAAATACGAATATTATAAAAATCCACATTCTTCTTGATTTACATGCTTCTTGATTTCACTTCGCAACGATGTGGTTTTTGCAATGGTAAAACTTCGACTTTTAAAGTACAAAAAAATATTTATTCGAAAAAGTTGGTATATAACAGAAAAATTCATGCGCTTCTCCATATGAAATTTCATAGAAATCCTTGTTCTTTGAGATGTAATATTGATAACCATTTTTCGAAAAAATGAGGAAAGGGAAGTCTGTAATAATATTAATTTTTTGAATTAAACAGAGCGTTAATACTGATATGAAACAGAACTGTAACGGATTTACCGCTAAGTTTTCGTATATTAAAAATGTATCAGTTCCACGATAAAAAAAAGTCTTAAATCTACAACTATCATGGAATCATTCCCATCCCCTGAACACCGTCGGAATGTTTCATGTATTTCCCTGTTTTATTGCTTCCTTCACAAGCAATGTTTACTCGAGATAGTTAGTTGCATTCCTCCCCTCAATCAGTTTATCCTTGAGCCTAATTTTGGACGTAACGTCAAATACAGAGATTCGTTTTCTAGTGTTGTACACGAAAATGGTATATTTATCCCGAACGGGTTTCCCTTGCCATTTTAATTTGCAAACATTTAAGATCAATGTTCATCGAACCCCTTCGTGCTATGTTTAGTGATTTTTTATTTGTATTACATACATATATTGTTATTATTATTTTTCAATTAAGAAAAAACTTACTCATTATTTATTTTTTTTTATTTCTTATCGTTTGAATTTAGCTTATTCCAAGCCAGCGCAAGAAGAACGTTCTAAAACAAATGATAATGAAAAAACTCTTCAAAATGATCAAACCGATGATTACGAATATGAAGACCGAAATTTTCCAGCAGATCAAGTCAAATCCACAGCTTCTAGTCCCAAATCAACAATGTTACCATATTTTGATAGTAAAATTGTGCGAAAAACTGTCAAACCTGGTGGCAACATAACCCTTGAGTGCCCTGTTAAGAATTTATCAGGTAATAAGTCTTAAACAATTTTGAATGATTTTTCTTAAGCTTGGATTATTATTCAGATACAAACGTCATTCTATGGTTCAAAGGAAAAAACACAATCACCAACAATTTGAATGTCTTGGACAATGCTTACGAAGTTGCAGAACAGAATTTCAGTTTGATCATCAAGAATGCTACTGAATCCTTTGATGGAAACTACTTCTGTGAAATTGCACCTCAGAAAATAAGAATGCAAACAGTTTTAAAAGTAACAAACGATACTACATCAATGGCGCCTAGTCCATCTGAACTGCCACAAGTCAAGGAAGCAGCTACTGGAGCAGGTGCTTCAGATATACCTGCATTGTTGTCATTAGTGCTGGTGTCGCTTTTGATATCTAATCTTCTGTCAAACCAGGAATGTTTTCAGTCGTTATTCAGTTATTAAATTTATATTAATTTTACAATTTTCTGCTTAAAGCGAACAAATCTAATTTAAGTTAACTTAAACGAATGTTTATAATATGTAAGTTTGATTTTTATTCAAAGGTCAACGAATGCGATTGATTACCGATTAATTTTGTAAAACGTAGGAAAAGTACAGAGTCCAATCAAAAAGTAGACTTGATTCACCCATTGATAAGGCTTTTGATTTTTGTTAACTTAGTCACATGTTACCAATAATTGTTTTATTTTAAGCGCTATACAAAATATAAACGTATGTCTACCCCAAATCTGACATACTTCCAACATACACAATAACGTGTTAAAATATATACTCGTATACATTCATAAATCAAATATTGTAAAGAATTGTTGCTTTATGTAAAATTTCAACTAAGCTGTCATACCAAGAAAGATAAATTAATATGTAAACTATGTATTTAGAAAAATGAGTTAAAATATGTGAACAAATACTTTAAGTACAAATTGGTTAGATAAAATAATTGTAATACTTTAATAAATTATTAAGTTTTAAATGCCTAAATAAGCAAGAAATTGCTTTTTTCTTTCTAGTCAATATGAAAACAAAAATAGAGTTTAGAAATTAGAATGAAGAAAAATTCTTCTTATCCAATTAATGATATTTTTGAATACTTTAAACATCTTCCATTATGGGCATTCAAGCATATATCCTCATCTATCAAGCGCATAAAAAATAATTTATTGTAAAGTTGACATGAAAGTTAACAAGGGTTCTCTTTCCATAGATCTTGGCCCGTTGACTATATTTTGGTATTTGTATCAAAACTGTTGCAATTGACAACAACTATTGGTTAAAATATTTTAAAAAAAATGTAGAAATATTTTTTAATGAGGTTTTGAAATTGTGTTTTAGAAATCATTTCAGAATTAAAATGTCATGCCAGCAAAATTTCGTTCCAAATTTCCTAGAAGTGTATGAAATTTTTTATTTATATAAGATTTTTGTAAAACTTAAAAGTCTAAAAGACCTTGGTGATAATATACTATGAGGCAGCCTTGTTGCAATTTTTTGAAAAAGTTATAACTTTTTATTTTTTTTATTTATTTTTTTTGTTGTATTGAATGGTAAATTTGAAAAAAAAACTAATAATTATAAACTTATACCAGAAAAAATTAAAGTTGCATAGGGTCGAAAGAAAGTGCATTCTTTTACTCTAAAAATTTTATTTGTATCATTTTTTTATTCCAAACAATTAACTTAGGTATAATTGGTAGACCATAAAGTCTTTTCTAAATTGAAAAATAGAGTACCTCTATTATTTAGAGAACCTCTCCGTCCCTCCTTGCGTGAAACACCCTGACATTTCTGTTTTAAAGATCTAGAAAAAACTCTCTTTATTTTGTCTTTTTATTGAATAAAAGTAAATTAGTTTTTGTCTCATTTAAAATATTTGGGACAGCTATCAGCTATCACTCAGAACTGTTGACATTTTTCGCTCACTACAGCTTGTGTAGTAAAAGATATCGAACGCCTAAGTCTTCAGGTCTAAATAATGTATGAACTGAAAATTGAAGTGTTACTTTTTGTAACTATTTTAAACTCCTTGAGATGAATTTAAGGGTTAATTAATATCCCAAAAACAGCTGAATTTGTTGACGTTTTTTTCTGGTTATATTGTTTTTATTTTTCGCTCTTTGGATTGGAATTATTTACATGTTTTGTAACTATTTTTGCTTCATATCATATATTTTTGGCGATTTCGAGCACATGAGTTATTTTCTAAATCTTGTTATACAATTTTTCTGTATTTTAAGTGAAATAACCTTGTATGGAAAAGCAATAATAAAACCTTCATTTTCAAAAAGGGAAACCCACACGTTAAACCCATAAAATTAAGCGGAGTATGTTGTATTGTTGCAATTGAAAGTAATGTATTACATACTGGTTTTTGCATTTTCATCCATCTGATGACGCTTTCTTTAAAGTTAAATGTGGATCCGTTATTACTCTCCGCAAAAGAGGTAGACTTTTGAAATAAATTGTTTTTCTTATGAAAAATGCAGATTTGGTATTTCTTTATTCTTTTATTTCGCAAGTGGTTTTATGTTCAAAAGTGGAAAATTTATATCTATTGAAACCTAATCGCTCAATAGATTTTATATAAGTCAAACATTTTCGGAAGATGCGTCGTTTTCTTTTTATCTTTATCCATATAAAGAGCATTAGTTTCTGACATGTCTGTTTATTACCGCTGTTTGTGTTGAACTTATATTTTATTTGCGATTGCGTTTGGACATTAGTTTCTAAATTTAAAAAATGTATATTTTTCTGTCTTCATCGTTATCCGATTTTTCATGTCTTCTCTTGAGCAGAATTTTCACAATATTTTTGGCTTAATCGGCATGCTGTGTTATAAAATCGGTGGGAATATTTTTCTGCTGATATTTATTTTATTTCAATTCATTCTGAAACAGTTTTCATTATTAGATATTCTCTCAAACGATTTTTCTAATAAGCAACATTCAAAGAACCAAATTTTAACCAAGATTCACTTCAATCAACAAAAACTCTTTTGTTACCATAGAGTATTACATTACTCATACATTTTCTCACAAAATCCCACAAATTCGTGGTTATAATATTGTGACACAAGCTTTTGTTTTCTTTTATCTCTTATTTTTGGAAAAAATAACTACATACATTTTAACTTAATTATTCGTTAATCCATCTACTTCCGTGAATTCGATTATTAGCATTCCCATGGGCTAAAAATAAATTAATACTGGTGTTGGATTTGCTTTGTGAAGACGAGTGTAACACTTTGTTGATCAATTCCATTTATTTGTGCAACTAAGTTTGTAAACATGACGAAATCTAATTTGAAATATTTGATCCTATTTGTGAGGAATATTCCTCGATAGCTTTCATGAATTTTTTGACCTAGGATCCTTTCATAAAAATTGCACAAAGAACTCATCAATCGATGACGAATATAAGAAAAACTCACTTCTAAGATACTTATTTAAACGCACCAAGCACATTTCCAGAAGGTTTGGTCTTAAAATGTATTTTTGATATTTATGTTTTTGGTTTTCCGTTTATAAAAATAAAGGATAACGTTTATCTACAGGCTAAAAAACCTATTGTTTTGAATGACCTAGTGGCAAGAAGTTTTTTTTTATTGGATACGTGGCTGTGATATACGAAAATCACTTCTTTTCGTCGTTATAATCATTTTAAAGTTTCTTTCTTATATCCACTCTTTATAAACAAAAAAGATCTTTTCTTATATTCATCTCTTTTCTATTTATTTTGAAATGTATAACATTATTTTATTTGAAAAATAAAGAAATTTTACATTGAAGGCTGTATCTGTGAAAAGTTCCAATTTCCTTAAACGAACACTTCCAGAAACCAAACGTTTTTTAGTAAAGTTTAAAGCATGCAAATTGTTACGTAAGTAGTTTCGTACTAATACCTTAACACTTGGCTGTTTAGAATTTTGCGCCAGTGTTTGTGTTCACTTTTCATGGGACACAACAGTTCATAGAAAAAAGGCCTCGTAACTTACAACGCTCAACTATTAATTTGAGCGTGTTGTCGGATTCCAAACAGCTAAGATGAGAAGCATTTTTAACGAAAAGAGATTCGTCACTCCCTCACCAGTTTCGTTTTTTTTTTTTTTATTTTTGTATATCACTATATATCACTTCATATATATTAAATTTTATAAATTGAATATAATGTACTATGAAGATAGAAAAATACACAAAATTCAAAATGAATTTGATTATAAAATAAATTTCTGAAATTATTCAAATATCCTTTTCAATATTTTGTACAAAGATATAAGTTCCTTATACAAAAAATTCTCTAACCTATAGATACATATGTGCACTATATTTATTTAAAATAAAGTTTATTCAATTTATGTAAACTTTTATTGAAGAAAGATATACCTAAGATATGAGTTTTTTTTTATGAATCAAATGTGTTACGTGAAGTAACAAAATGAAACTTTCTTTGTCTCCTAAGATAATAAAAAAAATTGTTTGGTTTTATGGTGATGAAATTCAATTTAAAGTTTTATTTTGGGATCTTAAGTCCAAACGCATTTCTCCCGAGCATAGGTGGGCTCATTGGCCATACACATCTAAGACGAGGGTTACCCCTGGGATTTTTCAAAAAGTCGCAGAAAAAAGTCGCTTTTACAAAAAAAAGTCGCAAATTCGAATTCTTTGAAAAAGTCGCATTTTTGAACAAAAAGTCGTAATTGAAAGAAAAAGTCGCATACCTAAATATTATTTTTTTTTTTTTCTATAGGAAAAACAATTGAGATATTTGTTTGAATTTCTTTATTTATTACATTGAAAAATAACAATAACAAAAAAAACCTAATTTAAAGACTTCATTTTACATAAATTAATATGTATGTATAGGTTTAAAGTTAAAATAAATAACTAAAAAGATATGTAAATCACATTAATGTTTCATTTTTTTAATAAAGTTTCTTTATACTTTTTAATTAGGTTGTTTTCAGGAACCCACTCACTTATATCACAGTCAATGAGATTTGTGGAAGCTAACATATTTTCGCAGGTTTCCCTTTGTAAACGGTTTGTTAATTTATTTTTCATAAGCGTAAGCTTTGAAAACACTCGCTCAGCGCAAGCGCTGCTGTGTGGTAACTGATTTAAAATAGCTGTGGTAACGTTAAAATTTTACAAACAAATTCTTAAAGGTCAAAGTATAAGTTATCACCTAAACTATTTTTTAAAGTACCAACCTTGTACCAAAGCTCTTCTATATTTTTAATTTCAAAAATTTTGCAATAGTTTTTGTCAAACGCTTGAAGCTCCAGGTGTTTGTATTGCTCTACCACTTTTTCTGGCTCATTTGTAAAGCTATTAAAATTTGAAACCAACCGAAAATAGTTAAAATCCTGACTTGACCTAATTATTTTTGGATCTATATTTTTTCAATTCAATTCAACTAATTCTTTATTCAAAAATTTATACATTAGGGATTAAATCTAATGGTAAACTAAAGAATAAGTAGCGATACAAATATTTAATTCAAAAATGGTTTATATATCACTTCAAAAATAAAAACAATTGCTTTATAATTTACTTAGTAATATAACGTTAAAAGAAATGTGCAAAAGAATTAATTTAATGTGGGGTGAACATTGATTTGACTCGATTTCAATTATTCTTATTTTTTTCAGATATATTTTTTTTTAATATTAAGATTTAAGTTTTTATTATTTATTGAAAATTATGCATTAAGCTAGTAGAAAACAATAGAAATGATAACAATAAATGCTAGAGAATTAAGCTATGTAGGACAGCAGAACACTGATTTCTTCATGATTAAAATTAAGAAGCCAAAGCTTTACTTGTCTTAAGTAAGTTGGTAAGCATCTTAAAAGTTTCAAACTTAAAGGTAGTCTATTAAAAAGCTTACATGCTACAATAGTGAAGAAGTTTCTGTAATGAATTGTTCGAAATGGAGGTATATTTACTAAAGAACCTGAGTTGCTGCGTAAATTACGAGATTCAAAGATTGGACTTTGCAAATAACCACTTTTATTAAAAAAAATTTTTAAAACCTTAAAATAATACAAATGTTTAACTGGGAAGTACCTTTAAATTTCTAAAAAGTTCCATGGTGGGTCTCAGACGATTTGCACTTGTTATTATTCTTATAACTTTTTTTTGCAAAACAAGAAGACATTGGAGATTAGACATGTAAGAACCTCCCCAACAAGAAATTCCAGATTGCAATCTTGAATGAAATAGAGCGAAATAAACCGATTTCATTGTGTTCAAGCTCAGGATTTTTTTTAAATGGTAGATATATTTCTTCAATTTTTTTAAAATAATTTTCGTTTCGATAATAAATCTCAGAAATAGATTTTCCAAGAACACATTTTTTCAATAAATGTAAAATAGTAAATGTTAAAGCAAAGAAAAAGTCGCAATTTTAAAAATTTTTAAAAAGGTCGTCGCATAGTCGCACAGCAAAAAAAAGGTCGCAAAAATGCGACTAAAGTCGCATAAGGGTAACACTGCTAAGACCCAACATTTTAGTCAAGAGTTACCGATATAAAAACATTTTACGCCGTAAAAACCATCCTTCTTCGGGAATTTGGTTAAATTCAGAGACCTAGAAACGGTATGGTATTGTGAAAGCAGAGGAAGAAAGTTTTTTTGAGCAATGCTTTAACTTTAAAAGTACTTATGAGCTTGTTCATTACTTACAAGTAATTATTTTTAGGGTATCTATGAAGCCCGCCCGAAAAAAAAAAACATTTTAATTAAATATAAACAGCGATACTTATACGTAATATGCATATTTTATATTACGTAGTTTTTATAAATTATTAATACAAACATTATGTGCGCTTGTTATAGTTGACATAGTTATACTCAACATATCTAAAGTCAACTACTGATATTAAGTTTAAAGTTGATTAATTCACACAAAATGATACACAACAAAATATACAATGCCTAAAGTAAAAATAAAAACTTAGTTATAATACTAAGCTAAATAGTATTTAAAGATCTTAAAATATAGCTTAAAACCTTATGCAATCTATTTAAAAATAAAAGTGCTTTTAGATTGATATGTAGTATGACTAACCATAAGCATTTATATATAGATACACAATATTTACAAGGTTTAATTATAAATCATACAACATTTATTAATATATTTACATTTTACACGGACTTATGAGTATATTCTATATAAATGTGCCTGGTGTATTTATATCCGAGCATACTATTACGTATGAAAATGACCAACAATTTCCATGTATTTTATTTAAATATATATTTTTTTTATTTTATTAATTTCAAAACGTATTGAAGTTCTGTAATTTTTCTTACGATATGATATGTTACAATGGGCCTTACCAACAATCAAATTAAGAGACGACTTTAATATTTGAGCGAAATGAAGCATTATTTAATGGACTCTATATATCTGTATATGCTACATTTTATTTTTTAGGTTCCGTACAATAAATGGTTCATAATTTAGAGTTCACATAAATATTAAGTTCATAACATGTATGGTTAACTTTATAGAGCTCTTTAAATAATGGTCCATTTCGCTCAAATATTAAAGTCGTCTCTTAATTTGATTGTTGGTACGGCGCAATACTTGTAGTTAAACTATTTTTGAACGACTATAATCTTAAAACTAAACACAGTTACACAACACATTTGTTTTAATTATAGAATTATAACTTATTTAATTTACAAAATTTAAACAATAAAATTAATGTAAAAAGTTCATAAGTCAAATTGAAGAATTAAAGTTGCACCATAAAATGTATCACCCTCCACTATAAACAACTCAAGCATAAGAATACTAATATAAGTATTTGTAATAAAACATATTCGTAGTATAGAATAATTTTATATTTAAATGATTATTTCAATTTAAATCAACAAACGAAGAACTATTTTGTAAGGAAGGAAAAGTATTTAAATAATATATTTAGCAGAAGAAAGATTTTGTACGTGATGTGTTTATATTTTGTTTTATTATGTAAGAAAAATTCAACCTGAAACCTGTTTAAAAGATAATTAAAGTTGTATTTTAGATAGTTTTTGAGTTGTTAAAAACTTATATTAAATAATAAATGAAACAAATGACTAAAAACTTATATTTATTTACTTTTTTGAAATTGGATAACAGATATTCAGTCTAGCTTAAATAAAGTTTTTGGCCAACCTGAAAAGCAATGTGATTTTAATTGCCTTTAAAATAAATTATTTACTCTTTTTAGTTTTTGGATAACAGATATTCAGTCTAGCTTAAATAAAGTTTTTGCCCAACCTAAAAAGCAATGTGATTTTAATTGCCTTTAAAATAAAGTGAATGCACAAAGTTTTATCAAAAATTTCAGAAAAAAACCAAATCACTTCAAAAGCTTCAAATTTATTCTTTAATTTTCTTTAAGTTAAATTAAAAAATTCATTTGAAACTCGAAATTTTGAAGATTTATTTTTTCAAAATTAATTTTACGTTATTAAACTATCTTTTCCCTTAAGATTTATTTCTATTACAAATTTTCTAGCAATCACTGAAAAAATCTATGAAAATGTTATATACGAGTATCTTCAAGTTTCTGAGAAATCTACTTTTTTACTTTATTTACTTCTCAAAATTTACTCCAGCAACAAACTTCTAAAACTAAAGGTAAAGATGTGGTAATAAAAGAGGTATTTATGATCGGCGAAAAGTTGGTTAGTTGACCTCAAAAAATAATCAACTCAATGAATGAATATCAAATGTAAAAGCTATAAATCTAAGTAAAAAGAACTTTATAACAATCCTCACCTTAAAAAACGAATCAAAAACAGTTAATTTAATTTTATTTTATTTACCAAAATCGCAACTATAGGTATGGTCAAAGATTTTTTAAATCTTTATAAACGTTTTCGAAATACATATGTTTTTTTTTTTTAACTTTTGTGTGACAGATACGTATGTATATTTTTGGAAAATCTCCTTAAGGAATCACCTACATATAACGAAAGTACGTAAATTAAGTAAAAGGTTTGAAAAAAATTGATTCAGCCTTCAAGGCTCTAGAGATACTCAAAGGACCTCATACAGTTTACAGTTAAATACACATGTATACATACAGACAGACGGTATTTGGAGACCTAGTTTTTTGGTGTTCTCTTCTCTATCATCGTAATTTCAAGCACCCCACAAGCTAAATTGAGAGGGAAAAGCCGGTAGTCCTAAGATGTGTTAGTTGCCCCGTGCAGTTTAAATAGGACCAACACAGGCTTTTGCTCAAATGTTAAACTTAAAAATATGTTGATATACACCCCTGTATACAGGGTATCCGGTAATTCGTGTGCCATACTTTGGAATGTGATTCTTGGTCATATTCTAAAAAAAAAATTGATATACAGTAAAGTCTGATTTTCAACTTTGACATCAATTTTTGACGATTTAAAAAAATGATAACTTTGGGCTTACCCTGACCCATGTTAAGGTCAATTTCTCTATCAGTACTAATGTAGGGACCTCATTTTGGACTTTTTTTTAGCAGAAATACTAACCTTTAAAACCACATTTAAATTGAGCTGATATGTTTTTAGGGTTGCCATATATTCAATTTTAAATGGTGTTCAATTTTTCTTGCCCGAGCAAAATTTTGACTTTGAGGTAAATTTTTTTTTTCAAAAAATGCCTAATAAACATAAAATTTTCTTATATTTACCTGATGAACAAAACAATAATAAAAAAAGAACTTATTAATAAGTGCACCCACAAACCCATAAATTTTATGATATTTGGGATAATCTAAAACAGGTAAAAAATCGAATTTTGTGTTTTTATCCTACTTTTATTGCAGCACTTGGCAATTGGAGTGGTTTTCCAAGAATTGATAGTTTTTAGGTAATTTTTAAGACTGTGCACTCATGAAAATGGTTAAAAGTGTACTTTTGCTTACTTGACTTGCTGTCAAAACCCTTATTACCTTACCTCTTCTCAGGGGAGTTAAATTTGAGGTATGAATGTTTAATGGGTAAATTATTTAAAAAAGTTGTATAAAAGAATAGAAAATTATCAAATTAAGTTACGATTACAGTTGGATAACAGCGCTTTTTAAAAAGCCATCATTTAGGAGAGAAGGATACGCAGAAATTTTATTCGTTTATGGGTTGTGCAATGGAAATTCGAGAACAGCACAACGAAAATACAAAGAACTTTATCCTTACAGACGACTTCGTTCTCGAAATGATTTTGGAAATACCTTTCGAGGGCTTTGAGAAACTGGATCAGTTTCAACTGCAAGACCTAACGCGGGAGCAGCAAGCACAAGTAGAGTTTCGGTCGATGAAATAATACTGGCAGCTGTTAAAATCGATCCTTCCATCAGTTTAAGAGTTGGCTCTACAGTTTATTCACCCCGATTACCGATGTCGTAAACGACAGCGAAATATACGACCTGGCACGATCTGCATTGCATAAGTCGTTTCCAACTTTTGTCACTCGTTTTGTTGTCGTCTGTAAATGTCAAAGGTCGTTGAACACTTTCCTTCTGCATTCTGTAAGACGAAAAAATACGACGACTAAGAAAAAAAACCACGATATCTCGTTCAGAAATTTACACACGACAGAAACATAGAAGGTCGCAAAACTGCAAGTATTCTTCTTAAATAATTTGTTGTAATTAACAAATGAAAACCAATTCCAGACGCTCGTAGATTTGAGGAAGAAGACGAGCAGTTAGGGTTTTTTTTTTTTTGAAGGGGATACAAAAAACGTCCTCCAGTAAGAGATGGAGATGCTTGGTAAAAGTTTTGAATCGCTTATTCTATAACGGCAAGCTTTCGCTATTAAACAAAAAAGAGCTACGCTTTCGAAGAAGCAGTGTGTACTCCAAGAAATAACCTTAAATTGTATCAATGAAAGTATAAACAAAGGAAGAAAAGAGGAATATAAGTCATACAAATTAAAGGAGCACACTGCTAGGAGAGACACAACACATCTTAAGATCCAAGAGGAAACACTTGTAATTTATGTATAAACATGGGATGGAAAGAAAAGAAACTAATAAATGCAATACATTTCAAAACTTATCATTTTAATTACTTATTTATTTTCTAATAATTAAAAAAAAAACTGCATTTGTTCATTAATTGAACATCGAGCAATAATATTGTATGTAGACTAGTGTTGGGACTTCTACCACTTAAGTGGTATTTCTACCACTTTTTGCTGTTCATGAAAACTTACCACCTAAAAATCTAATTCTACCACTTTTTGCAACTCAGATTTCACCTACTCGTATATTTCTACTTTACCATATATGTATGTACCATACGACCAAAATCACTCCTAAAATTTATCCCAAATATTAATCCTAATATTTTAAAGATTGCATGTCATAATTTAAGTTTGTGCTCCGCTTATGCTGCTAAATGTATACCGTGGCAAACAGAAAAATCATTAAAGGAATATATAAATATGTATTTCTATTTTTGCCACAGCTCGAAAAAAAAAAAAACAAAAAGATTTCATTACTTTCCTAAAAGCACTTTGCGCTAATGAGCATCAAATTGTAAAGGTTTGCCAAACTCCTTCGCTTAAAAAGAATCATAGAGCAGTGGAATCCCTTGTTTGATTTTTAAATATATACTGCACTCGTTTGAAGAACCTACTTCTAAGGCTTCACAAATTTCTCATTCTATTTAAAATAAAGGCAATTAAGTTTCTTGGAAATTTTTGTCAATAAATCTTAAAATTATAAATGAGTTGAGTTAAACAGAATATTTCAATCTGAGAACACAAAAATACACTTTTTGATCGAAAGTATGAATATCTACTTAAAAAACTAAATATAAGGAAAAATTTGTGTAAAGTCAGAAAATCTTAATATAAACACAAATGTAAGAAACCCTGAAAACTATTTACCATTTTCTTATTTGTATTTTGGCCTTTACTTTGAAAGGTACTCATTAGAAAATGACATTTAAGTTTTTGGTTTGGAACGAGTTTAAAATGAAATTGTGTAATATTGTATGTATGGGAAGCCGGGGCATAACGGGCCCCTTAAGGATTTCTTGTTATAAAATCTGCAAAAATGTGTTTATTTTCTGCAAAACAATTTTATTAGATAGAAAATTGATAAATACGTTAGTACACAAAAGAAAAAAAAATAAAAAAAAAATAATTCAGTATGTTAAATTAATTTTTGTAAATAATTGAATTTGCCCATTCTACCCCGGTACTGGGGCACAATGTAGGGTAGCCAGATATGTTTAGATGAAACTAGTACTGGAGTTTCAAAAACCCGGACTTTCCCGGACAAATGAGGATTGAAAAAAGAGTACAAAACAAGGACAGAATAAACACATTTATATTGTAAGAGGAAACAAAAAATTGTATCAACATTTAAATAAAAAATAATATTTAGTTTAAAAATCACATTTTTAAGTTACAAAACATCTTTGAGGTATAAAAAAAGGAACTTCATTTTTTTTTTTTAATAAATAGCCTTTACAGTACTTGTACTTTTTATTACATCTAATACTGTTAAGTATATCACTGTTGCTTTTTTGTTAAATTAATTCCTTTGTTAAAATAATTCCTTTGACGGAATCAGGTAACAGTTTGTTTCTATCTTTTGTCCACGTGAATTTAATAACGTTTTCTTTACAGCCGGAATCATCAAGCTTCTTCAAAATAGATTTAATTTTAAGTGGAACAAAATCGTTATCGGTTCGCTCGTAAATATTATTGACAATATTTTGTAAAATTTCCACGGTTTCAATAATATAAATGTCTTGTTTTTCAAGTTTTTGAATATTGACGTTGAATGTTGACATGAGAGAATGAGAGAATGAACCAAAAATAAATACGCCTCGCTTAAGTCGTCTTTAAAAAATTTTTGCAATATTTTAGGCGGATTCTCGTACATAAGCAAAAGACGTTCAACAGAAAGATAGAGAGAAAGCCATCTGGTTTTCGAATGGTATAAGAAAGGCTTATATTCATTTTCACGAAATTCAGAAAAATCTCGAAGCCTTTCCGTTCTGGCTGTGTAGATAGAGAAATAGTTGTATATTTTTACAATTATGATATTGGCGTCAACTGGTAAAGTATCACATCCATGGTAGATCGCATTGAATAATGTGGTGGACATCCTACACCTATCATGTTTTGGTTGACTAAAGATTTTAACTTCGAATAGACATTGTTCGAACCTTTCCTTTATCTTCCACCAAAATTGGTATTGCAATAATTGTCAGCGCAAAATCCACTTACTTTTGATAATAAGTTATTTTGTGTAAGAGCTTTAACAATAAGTTGGGCAATTGTTCTATAATTTCTTTTCTCATATATTGGATCTGTTCGTTCACTTAATTTTAATGGGCCTCGGTTCATTTTTGAATAATCATTTAATTATAAGTAGCATAAAAGTAAATAGATACACAATGGGTAAAAGGAGTACAATCCCGGACAATTATCAAAAACTATCCCGGACCTCCCCCACACAGTGAAAAAAGAGTACATGTCCGGGAAAATACGGACGGATGGCAACCCTAGCACAATGGACATATGTGGGCATGACGGGCGCAAAGCTAAACTGGGTTGCAACGGGAGCAAATGTGGCTAGATTCATCGTCAACATCATCCTCTCCAGCACAAGAACAATGTGCCCACTTACCACATGATCTGCAAGAAACCCATCCTTCTGTAGACTGGGAGTATAAATGCCCACAATAAAGACACTCTTCGTCCTCCTCGCTTTCTGAAGATTCTTCCCTCCTGGTAGTTTTCTTTTTTGTTGAGGCTTTTTTCTTTTTCATAACAAGAGGCTTGGACTTCGTGGACTCAGCCTCCAGCTGCGCCTTGTAAGGAGAGCTTGTAATTATTGCAGTCTTTCCCCTGCGCTTAGAAACTCTTTTTTTAGCTGGTGCTTTTGGAACAGCTGCAATATAAGATGGAGAAAACTTTTGGAATGAAGTTGATGACGTTGGTGCATCATTGTTTGTCAAATCGGGCTCTGGAGAGGATAACAGTGCATCCATTGGTATCGGATTAACGGAATGTGGTGTAGACATTGTGGAGTGATTGGTTTCCGAAACGGGATCTGGGCACAACATCAGTGGATCGGCGGCGGTCGTTGATGAGCCTGGTGGTACCGAATATGGGTCGAAACAAATTGTTTCATCTAAGAGTAGACGCTCTTCCTCATTTGGCATGTCTGTGGTTTAGCAAGGCAAGAAATCATGGTCTTCGAAAACATTTGAATTAACCGGCCATACTCCAGTCGTTTGAAAACCATTTATTGCGACTGATATTGTGGCTGCTCTTAAATATGCTCTACCGAACAACTGTCCTACCTGGTAATGTGTAACTGTTCTGCCAGGGTGTTGTCTGAGCCATTTCTTTACTTCATCTCCATAGTAAGAACTCAAGGGCTTCATAAAAGTGACATCCAAGGGCTGTAACCGATGAGTGAAATGTGGTGGAAAACAAAGCATGACAACACCATTGGCTCTTGCTACATCTATCACTTCAAGGCTCTTAACGTGGCTTGCATGCCCATATAACAGCAACAAAACGGGTTGATCTTTAGTTGCCCCCGACCATTCAATGAATCATTTCAACCACTTTAAAAACAAATCTTTTGTGATCCATCAATTTTGGTTACACTCGCCCCAAGAATTAGGAGGTGTTCCATCCATTAATTCGATCTTCATTCTTTTACGTGGGAAAATGAACATTGGTGGCATGTACGACCCATCAGCGCTCATACAAATTTCCACTGTGAGAAGCTGTCCTCGCTCCGATGAAGAAAGCCAAAATTGTTGCCAATATTTTCGGTCGTTGATGAGCCTGGTGGTACCGAATATGGGTCGAAACAAATTGTTTCATCTAAGAGTAGACGCTCTTCCTCATTTGGCATGTCTGTGGTTTAGCAAGGCAAGAAATCATGGTCTTCGAAAACATTTGAATTAACCGGCCATACTCCAGTCGTTTGAAAACCATTTATTGCGACTGATATTGTGGCTGCTCTTAAATATGCTCTACCGAACAACTGTCCTACCTGGTAATGTGTAACTGTTCTGCCAGGGTGTTGTCTGAGCCATTTCTTTACTTCATCTCCATAGTAAGAACTCAAGGGCTTCATAAAAGTGACATCCAAGGGCTGTAACCGATGAGTGAAATGTGGTGGAAAACAAAGCATGACAACACCATTGGCTCTTGCTACATCTATCACTTCAAGGCTCTTAACGTGGCTTGCATGCCAATCTAACAGCAACAAAACGGGTTGATCTTTAGTTGCCCCCGACCATTCAATGAATCATTTCAACCACTTTAAAAACAAATCTTTTGTGATCCATCAATTTTGGTTACACTCGCCCCAAGAATTAGGAGGTGTTCCATCCATTAATTCGATCTTCATTCTTTTACGTGGGAAAATGAACATTGGTGGCAAGTACGACCCATCAGCGCTCATACAAATTTCCACTGTGAGAAGCTGTCCTCGCTCCGATGAAGAAAGCCAAAATTGTTGCCAAAATTTTCCCAAGACTTTTTGCAACTGTTGTGATGCCCGTTTCGTCAACGTTGAAGATTCGATTTGACAAGAACCCATATTTCTTGATGCACTCCTCCAGAAGTTGAAAAAAATTGGCGACAGAGACACGGTTAAATCCCATAGCTCGAGCTTGTTGCTTCCGGTTTTCGTAATGAAACCGTTGCATTGCGTTTTAAAAAGTTTTGCGCCCAATTTTCTCCAGCCATGCGTATTTCAGCGTCAAAATTATTGGGTATTTCATTTTTTTCTGCTAGGTCATACGCCAGTTCTCGAAATTCCTTCATAGAAAAGCCCTTCCATATCCTTTAGATATTCGGCCAATTCATTCTCTTGTTGCACGTTAAAAACAGGTTTAAAATTTCCCACTTTATTGACAACTAGTGGAAGGTCGGGATTTAGATTTGCTTTTTTTAAAAATCTTTGTAAGGTAGTTCGAGGAATTTTATAGTTCTGGGCAGCTGCCTTACAACTCATTTTCTTTGATTTAACTTCTTGAATAGCTCGTCGCATATCATCTATGCTCCATTCTTGTCGGTTAGTTTTCTTAACATAGTTGCGAACCATCTGAAACAATTGCAAATTGATACTAAAAGAATTATACAACCAAATAACATGTGCAAAAACAGATGGGGCATAATGGGCATCCATGTCCATTATGCCCCGTTCATTATGCCCCATATCATATTCTACAAAAAATCTGTAAAAAATTCTTTTCAATTTAACTCTAAAACGGAAATAATTTAATTAATACCAGCTTTATTTACTTACCTTGATATTAAAGGATGAAAATCTAGTATAAAATAGATATTTGTTACAAAAAAACACACTTTATTTCACTTGAAAATAACTTCAACTCAATGAAAAATCTTCTTTAGCCAAAACACAGAACACGAGGCACTTTTGTTCAGAGACGGGTTTTCCCCGAATTGCCACCGATGATTTAAGGAAGACATATTTAGTTTCGGAGTTGACACTTTACTCAACAGAGAAATAAAGAGGGGGCCCATTTTACCCCGGGTGCCTGTTATGCCCCGGGTTCCCCTACATATGTGACCTTCTTCCAGATAATAATGTGATCTTTGAAACATAAAGAACCGAAATATTATTTCTTTTATTTTTGTACATATTTGAATTATTTTCAATAAATTTATTTTCAATATACGATTTGCTACATAAAAATGGCTTTTAATTTCTACCACTTTTTTGACAACCTTTCTACCACTCTTTAGCTTCTGCGAAGTCCCAACACTGACGTAGACTTTCCTTTGAATTTGACAGATGTTTGTTACTTTTTTATCGTTTTTAAATCTGTTACAAAATCATCGCTTCGAAGAAGTTATGGAATGCCATTTAAAAAACGAGACGACAGAGAAAACGAGAGACGTCGAAAAAACGAGACGACATAGGTAATTGGGCTGAATATTTCCAAACACAGAATTTCCTGTATACTGCATGGAGAAAATATGTATCCATATCACCATACACCTGTGCAAGAACTGCTTCCCGATGATTTTGAAAAGAGACTCGAATTTTGTAACTGGGTGCTAGAGAGAAGCTTGGATGACAACCAGTTTAGAAACAGAATTCCTTGGACAGACGAATCTCAATTCACAAGAGATGGTATTGCGAATTTCCATAATCTGCACACATGGGCTTCGAGCAATCCACATTCAAGACGGCAAAGATCATTTCAGCATAGATTCCGTGTCAATATGTGGGCAGGTGTAATTGCAAATAAATTAATCGGGCCTTTCAAATTACCACCCCGGCTTAATTCTACTAATTATCTGGAGTTTTTACAAAATATTCTACCACACCTATTGGAGGATGTTCCACTGCTTCAACTAGCTTCGTCATAATTCCAACAAGATGGTGCTGGTCTTGAAAATATCCCTGTACTGGATTTTTGGATGAGGACGAATGAAAGAAATCGGTTACTCATCTGAAATAACAACTTTAACTGAATTAGAACAAAGTATTTCCGAAGGATCACTAAAAGTAAGGCAAGAGTTATCGAGAATAAACAGTCAAAATGAAATCCGAAAACAGGCTCTAACATGCAGGAGGGCACTTTGAAACTTATTATGACTGTATTTGTGTGTACATAAAATAAAAAAATACTTAAAACTACACAAATACATAATTGCCTTATTCAAACCCTTTACACCTCAGAGCAAACAAATATTTTTTTTTTAATTTTTTCTATTTTAGATTTTCCCTAGTATGATAAAATGTATGGATGTTTGGGTGCACTTGTTCATCAGGTAAAAATAAGAAAACTTTATGTTTATTACGCATTTTTTGAAAAAAATTGACCTCAAAGTCAAAATTTTGCTCGAGCAAGAAAAATTGAACACCATTCAAAATTTCATATGGCAACCCTAAAAACATATCAGCTCAATTTAAATGTAGTTTCAAAGTTTAGTATTTCTACTAAAACAAAAGTCCAAAATGAGGTCCCTACCATTAGTACTGACAGAGAAATTGACCTTAACGTGGGTCAGGGTACACCCACACCAAAGTTAGCCTTGAGTTGAAAATCAGACTTTACTGTATAACAATTTTTACTTGCGATATAGGTACTATAGGGCAAGTTCTGCATTTGGAAAAAAAAATCGAACTCGAGATTTTGATCAAAGTTGACATTACGATGATAGCGAAGACGAAAAAAGTGGGTCCGACAATTCCGTCTGTCTGTCTGTCTGTCTGTCTGTCTGTATGTCTGTACCTCGATCTAGAGCCTAAGCCACTGGACCTATTTTCTTCAAACTCGGTAGTTATGGGTCTTCGGTGATTCCCTAGAGGGGAAATTGAAATTTTTTTTTTAGCTCCAAAACTAACGGTACCCCCCATACACCCGTAATGCAAAATCTTATTTATCTCGAAAACGGCTCTAACGATTTTGATAAAAAAAATTAGGTGTGATATTATGGACATGAACTACGTTTTGGTAAAAAAAAAATTTGGGGCAAAATGTTATTAACGGTACCTGTCATAGAACCGTTTTTTTGATTTTCGATTTTCTCATTAACGGCTCTAACGATTTTAACCAAAAAATTTCAGCAGGATTCCCCCTAAGTTTAAAATAATATTGTATATAAAAATATACGAAAAATTATTTGTTGGGTTTTTAAAAAAAAATTTTTTTTTTGAAAAATCAATATCTTCAAAACCTATGAACGATTATTTTTTGAAATCACTTCCTAAAATCAATATTATTAAATACTTAAAATTCGCATCCCACATTTTTTTCTTGAAAAATTTTAAAGAAATTTCTTATATAAAAAATTTATTTATTTAATAATAAAACGATTTTTTAAAGTTTGTTTGCATAAATTCATACTTTTCTAGAAATCAGACGGCAATTTCATTTTAAATTCATATTTTATATTTATAAAATGTATCTTAAATTCCAAAGTACTTTTACATAAGAGCAAGTTCGTGCGATCCAGTCGTGCATTTTATTTACTTGCGATATAGGTACTATAGGGCAAGTTCTGCATTTGGAAAAAAAATCGAACTCGAGATTTTGATCAAAGTTGACATTACGATGATAGCGAAGACGAAAAAAGTGGGTCCGACAATTCCGTCTGTCTGTCTGTATGTCTGTATGTCTGTATGTCTGTATGTCTGTACCTCGAACTACAGCCCAAACTACCAGAGGTATTTTCTTCAAACTCGGTAGTTAAGGGTCTTCGGTGATTCCCTAGAGGAGAAATTGAAATTTTTTTTTTAGCTCCAAAACTAAGGGTACCCCCCATACACCCGTAATGCAAAATCTTATTTATCTCGAAAACGGCTCTAACGATTTTGATAAAAAAAAATAAGGTGTGATATTATGGACATGGACTATATTTTGGTGAAAAAAAAATTTGGGGGGAAATGTTATTAGGGGTACCTGTCATAGAACGGTTTTTTTGATTTTCGAATTTCTCACCAACGGCTCTAACGATTTTAACCAAAATTTGTATGCAGGAGCTGCTTTGCATTTGAAAAAACACAAACTAAAACTTTTTTCGAAAAAATGGTTTTTGGATTTTTAAAAAAATAATAAAAATTTTTTTTTGAAAATTCAATATCTTGAAAACTGATGCACGATTAAATTTTTAAATTACGTTTAAAAATGTATTTTATTAAATAATAACAATTTGCATATCAATTTTTTTTATAAAAATTTTAAGGAAAATTTAGTACACAAAAAACATGTTTCAGTGTGTCTGTATGTCTGTACCTCTCACTACAGCCTAAACCCCTAGACCTATTTCTTTCAATCTCGGTTGTTTAGGGGTTTTTGGTGATTCCCTAGAGGAGAAATTGAAATTTTTTTTTTAGCTCCAAAACTAACGGTACTCCCCATACACCCGTAATGCAAAATCTTATTTATCTCGAAAACGGCTCTAACGATTTTGATAAAAAAAATTAAGTGTGATATTATGGACATGGACTACATTTTGGTCTAACAAAATTTTGGGGCAAAATGTTACTAGGGGTACCTGCCATAGACCCGTTTTTTTAATTTTCGACTTTCTCATTAACGGCTCTAAGGATTTTATCCCAAAATTTTTAGCAGGAGTCCCCTTAAGTTTAAAATAATATTGTATATAAAAATATTCGAAAAAATATTTATTGGGTTTAAAAAAAAAAAAAATTTAAATCAATATCTTCAAAACCTATGAACGATTTTTTTTTTAAATTATTTCCTAAAACCAATATTATTAAATAATTGAAATCCGCACCCCACATTTTATTCTTCACAAATTTTAGAGAAATTTCTTATATAAAAAATTTATTTAATAATAAAACGATTTTTTAAGGTTTATTTGCATAAATTCATACTTTTCCGGAAACCAGACGGCAATTTTATGCAGTTGAACATTATTATCTCATTAAATCCATGTTTTATATTTATAAAATGTATCTTAAATTCCAAAGTACTTTTACATAAGAGCAAGTTCGTGCGATCCAGTCGTGCATTTTATTTTTTAGAATATGACAAAGAATCACGAATTACCGGACACCCTATATAAACTCTATACACAAGGTATATCTACACTTAACAATCATTCAAAATTACAAATAAGTATTTGCTTGCAAAAAAAATATTTATATGCATGTAGACAATTTTGGAATAGTTCTTATGCTTAAATGTATGCACAAATTTTAGAAATGTATTAATATTCACATAAAAAACTTTGAAAAAAAAATCAAATGAATTTTTGGAAAAAAATAATTTTCAAGAAAATTTAAATTAATTAAAATAAAATAAGAAATAATTTGTGTGTTTTTTAGTGGTTTTATATTTATTTTTTGATTTTATGAGCTCTAGATTTTTTTTGTGTGCCACCCTGACTGTCTCTATTTAAAACTTAAACCTATTCCTATATGTAAGTCGGCCACGACTCGAAATCTAATTCTTGTCGTGTGAATTGAGCCACAAAAAATGGTTCTCTTGCTTCCTCCTATCTCCTCGGCCTCGAACGGACAGTTCTACTGAACCGAATTTGCTAAGCGCCGCCTTGTGCGAGGCCTATCGCCTATCCACAGTTCTATCGTGCGATTCCTTTTGATTCCTTAAAGGAAGAAACTTGGAGGAAGAACTCCATTATCTAAGGAATAAAACCGGCTCGTTTAGTTTGGAGTCTTTGTCTAACTTTTTCATGATTTTAAACACGCTGGACAACTATTCTAACTAATGTGGGCTTAGCAACAGAATCTAAGCTCAATTTATATAATACATACAGATTTTGATTGTTTATACGTTATTAACATTATTTAAGATGGAAATGAATTATATAGCTGTTGCTAATTCACAAAATAAAAACTCAATTTTGTTGTTGCAAGATGTAAATTCATTTCACTCATGCATGTAAACATACATAAATGTACATAGGTGTAGATTTTTTAGCCCATCTCCCGTCGCAATATTGCAAAATTTAAGATCGTAGAGCACTTTTTTTATTTATAATGTTTAAAGTCGACTCCCATTTTAAAATTGATTTAGAGCAAGTTTTATTTAAAATTTTGCGCCATAATGTTTGTACTTCGACTCTGGTGTTCTGTGCAATCCAAGGCATCGACGACGTAAGCACTGCCTCTCAAACACCCGAATCTTTTCCATTTGAGATGTGACATGTGAGCCATGTAGCAAATTACCTTTACTCTGGTTTCAAACCGGCTGCTTTACCGTTTCCTTACGTCAAAAGCTCCCCTAGCCCTAGTCAGAGCAGCATTTATATACGAATCGATAAAAAAGTGTTTGCTGTTGATAAAAAACATCACATTATGGAGAACAGTTTTTTTTGTTTAACAGTACTGTGGGTGGCCTGCTTCGCGGGCTCTCATAATTTTAACTCCCTTTTCGGGGTCACACCCTGATTTTTACTCCGCCTAAACGACCGTTTTTTTTATCGTATAATTATAAAATATTCATTTTTTTATACTTCACTTCTTTACCATAAAAAAAGTGTTTCTCCTCCATAGTTTGATATTTTTTATCAACAGCACACTTTTTTTTTATCACTTACATCTCCTGCACAAACGGACAAGCGGAGCGTTTCGTCCAAACACTAAGAAATGCTCAGCTTTAAATGATTCGGGGGACATGCATACCAAACTACACAGACTTCTAATGCAGTATCGAAAGGGGCAGAGCTCAACAACCGGTAAATGCCCAGCAGAGATGATGCTCAAATTCAACCTTCGTACGAGACTGGACTTAATGCGAGAAGCCAAGAATGATCATACACCAGACTTAGATGTTTGCAAAAGAAGCGTAAGCGTGGGTGAACGTGTTCAAGTTAGAATTTATCAAAATTGTGAATAGAAATTTGGTAGAGTCGTAAAAAGAGATGGTTAACTACATTATATTGGTGATATTGATGGTGTTTGAATTAATTTCAAGATTTCTTCCTACAGATAGAAAACATCCCGCAGTTATAAGTAAAGAAATCCCTGAAAAATTAAATCTATCATCAGAGAATACAGTAACATCTAATGATAAAACAACAAGACGTTCCGAGAACATGAATTATCCTTCTAACATGGAAGCTGGGCTACCACCAGTTCCATAAGGTGCAACGGAAGGGTCCAGCATACTTGCATCGCTACCAGACCAATCAAAGGACAGCGCAAAACCCTCGAACCAAGTTATTGAAGTAAGAAGATAAAACAGGATCCGGCTTCCAGTTGTCCCATTCCGACATCAACCTTAAATAGTGGGGAACATTATGTACCAATTTGTGTAGTCATAATCTGAACTATCCGCACAGTATGTTATGACCCTTGTGTCGCACGTAGTTTGACAGATGTGATATAAAATGAATTCACTTCTCGACGAGGTGTTTTATTTTTCCGCTTTTGCTTCCAACGACATATACATATATCAGTTTCCAAATGCAAAACTTGTCTTATCGTGCCTACATACATTATATCGCAAGCATCCTACTTTCCTAATTGCTCGCACTACGCACTGTGTTTAACATTATAAGGGTATTCGTAACCCCTTGAGTGCGCGTATAATCATGAAATTCTCTGCATGAAATTGAAGCGCTACTTTGGCTTTCATGATAGAGCGGTGAATCTTATTAAAAACTACATATTTGACAAATAGGTGCCACAGGGTAAAAGCTAATCAAATGATTTTCGAATTTATGAATCAGCGGATGGGTGTTACACAAGGCTCTATTTTGGGACCGATTTTATTTTGAATTTTTATCAACGATCTGCCAAATGTTTATTCCAATGCATCAATTCATTTGTATGCTGACGATGTGCAAATTTATTTGTCTCGTCCAATTGGTTTACAAGAGGATCTAATCTGTAGAATGAATGAGGACCTTCAGGAAATCTACTCGTATCTAAGAACCAATTGATCGCGATATCTAAGAACCAAATTAATACCTTAGTCTTGGTTTAAGGTTCAACACTTCTCTTTCGCCTGAAAATTAGGTTATCCATACTATTGCAAGAATTTACGGTGGGTTGCGTAAGCTTTGGCTATTTTCCAATGTAACTCTTGTTAATAGCAAATTAAGACTCTAAACTTGATTCTCATTCCCAGAATAAGCTACTTGTAGCATTCAACGACATGTTAATTTACATTTATGGGCTTGGGAGATATGAGCACATATCACATTTTCATAAACTGGTTCTTGGGTGCTCTTTTCAACAATTCATTGATTCAAGATGTTGTATGTTTATGCACAAAATCATTCAGATAGAAAACCATCGTACATTTATGAAAAACTGCAATTTACCCAATTTAATAGAACATTTAATCTTTTAAAACCTTCTTACAACTTTTTGAATTCTTCACGACTGTTTTTTGTTCATACAACAAAGATATGGAACTCCGCCTGTTGCTATTAAAAAGATCATTTCTACCGCTAATTTTATGAAGGCAATAAAATTTCACTTTAACCAATAATATCTGTAACATGGAAATAATGAAGAAAAGGGGTGGGATGGGTTGTAAAATTGGGAGGTGATGGAAAGGGAGAAAAGTATAGCGATCAAATGCCAAAAATCTTTAAAACAAGTTATAATTTATTATAACACAGGCGCCATTTTTTATTTAGTTTTTTTTTACATTAATTTTTATTATTATTATTTCTTAATTTTTTATTGTAATTGTGAAATATATTTCATTTCTAGATTTTGTCGAAACATGTAACTAGTTTTTACTATAAAAGACCAAGTCTCCCCTCTTTCTCTCACTCTATCATGATTCTCCATTACCAACTCAACTGCCAGCAAATAAGTACTCTTATGATTTTCACAAAGCAAACTTCCCTCATATTAACGAATATCTGAACGGAGTTTCCTTCAATTTTGATAACCTTATTGTGAAAGATCCCGCAGAAATATTTTACACAGAAATATTCAATTCTATTTCACTTCATGTACCCTTTTGTCGCCATAAATCATCGTTCGTTTCACCACCTTGGTATAACCGCAAGCTTCGCTCTTTGCGTAATAATAGAAACAAGTTGTGGGCAATTTTCCTTCGCACTAACTCTCCCATCGACTATTCTAGTTACCTTGGTTCCTATCTTCACTTTACCGAGCTATACAACTCCATTTACCGGCGCTACTTAATAGAAACACAAACCAACCTTATAAATAATCCTAAGTCGTTCTTTCAGATCGTCAATTTCAAAAGAAAATCCGATGGTTACCCTACAACACCGAAACTTCAAATAATTCGCATGGTATTGCCAACTTTTTTTCAAGCAATCTTTCACTGACGACTCCTTTGTACCTGATTCTGGTTATTTCGATTATTTGCCAAATTTCTCCCTAGGCACATCTCTTCCACTTACTGTTGACCCATGTCTAATCGAAAATAAGCTAAATCAACTTAATGACGAATTTCTTCCTGGTCCTGATGGCCTCCCTGCAATATTCCTAAAAAAAATGCTATTCAGCCCTCTCTTTACCCCTCTCTAAAATGTTCAGCTTATCACTATCTCAAGGAGATTTTCCTCAGGTATGGAAAACCTCTTTCATAACCCCAATACACAAAAAGGGTGCTAAGAGTGATTTTAAAAACTATCGTCCCATTGCCAAACTTTCACATATCCCTAAAATATTTGAAAGTATCTTGTACGAAATTTTAACACGGCTTCCTTAAATGTAGGTCTACAACCACTAACCTTGTCGAATTTGTATCGTATTCCCTTTCGGCCTTAAAGAACGGAAAGGAAGTTGACGCTATATTTACTGACTTTAGCAAAGCTTTTGACAAAATTTCGCATAAGCTAATACTTTTCAAATTATTCGCCCTTGGCTTTGAACCTAATTTCTTGAAATGGATTTCTCCTTATCTAGAAAACCGTTATTACTGTGTTCGTTTCAGATCTGCCCTCTCTAGTCCTTTCTTAGCTACCTCCGGAGTCCCACAAGGCAGTCACTTAGGTCCTCTCCTTTTCATTCTTACCATTAACGATATTGAAAACGTCATCAAACATTCCCATATCTCACTCTACGCTGACGATACTAAGATCTTCAAAACAATTTCTTCAAAACATGACTCTTCCCTTATCCAACAAGATCTCGACAGTTTCTCAGTCTGGTGCCTTAAAAATTGCTTAGAGCTAAATATTGCCAAATGCCAATCAATCACTTTTTCACGTAAACACATAAAATCCCCTCCACGTCTCTACCTTCTACATAACCAACCCATTTCAACTGTTGAATCGATCGGCGACCTAGGAATATTATGCCACCGAGAGCTCAACTTCTTGGCACACATCGATAATATAATTTTAAAAGCCAACTCATCACTTGGTTTTGTTAAACGGTGGTCCGAAGAATTCTCCGACCCCTACGTCACCCGATCCCTTTACATAACGTTTGTTCGTCCTCTACTTGAGTACGCCAGTCAAGTTTGGTCCCCATATCAACAAATCCACGTCTCTAGAATCGAGAGCATTCAACCTCGCTTCCTAAGATTAGCCCTTCGCGGTCTGTCTTGGAATAATCCCTTGATCCTGCCCCCCTACCAAAACCGCCTTCAACTAATTAACCGAAATATACTGCAAGAACGGAGAGATATAGCAGAGATTCTCTTCAAACTGTCAAACTCTTTACAACTCTATCTTTTTCAGCACAAACCCTCGTAACCTTAGAAATCCTCGCCTCTTCTATCTGCCTACCCACCGTACCTCCTATGGCTCCAACGAACCTATTACGCGTATGCTGCGGAGGTGTTACGTGGGCATGTTGGGTGAACTAATATCACCTAGTGACCAAAAGTCGACCAATTACCTGGCGGCCGTGCGGCAGCGCGACACCGCCAACGACACCGTCAGCCGTCATCCAACGATGAAAATTTTGTTTTGATTCTTTTATTAGTTGTTCTTTTGTTTATCCTTTTAGTAAATTCATTTTTTTTTTGTTTCCATTTGTTTTAATCTCTACATCCTTCAAGTAATGGGATTTTCTTTCTAGATATTCTGAAAGGAAGAAAGAAAATATAATTAATAAAATTGTATATCAAAAAAATACTACATACAATTCAAAGGTATGAATTTGTTTTGGTTAGGATTCTATTGCTTTTGCTTAAGAATCTTTGCAACACAAATTCAACACTTTGAAAACATGGTACTTACCTCAAATGTATAAAATAATGGACAGCAATATCTAGAGAACAAAGTAAAAGAATAAAAATGAAATTAATTTTATTATAAATTAGTCAAATTATTAAAAAAATTACTTACCAACATTTTTTGTTCGTCCTGGTGTAGTGTCCATGTTTGTTTTGATTGTGACACTTCACATATTCTTTTCATTAATCAAAGTCATAACTTGTTGTTTCGTTTTCTGGAAATATAATTGTAGTTTTGTCTCGTTTCGCCCAAGGGAAAAGGGGTTAGAAATATAACTACTAGCACATGCGCAGAAAGCATTCTAGCAGTTTTGTTCATCCGTCGGATGAACTTTAATGAATTTATTTATGGTTTAAGTCTAGGATAAGTAGGATTGGTATAGTAAGGAAGAAAAATATATTTGAATAGATAGATAATTAGATAAGATAGATTAATTTAGGATAAATATTAAAATAATTATATTAGAGTTAGTTTAGATTAGAGTAATATATGAGAATAAAGACTGAGTTAGGTACTTAAAGATGGATTGTTAGTATATATGTGTGTGTGCTATTACTTGGTCGTGGACATAGCTGGGCATTAACTCGTTAATCCGTTAATCGTTAATTAACGAAGTTAACATTTTGATTAACGGATTAACTTTTAAGTTAACTTTTAAAAATGTTAACGGACACGTTAAATCCGTTAATCCCCGTTAAGTCCGTTAATCGTTAATCCAATGCCTACTATTTACCCCGCGGCGCCAAAAACAGGTTCAGACAAGTATGAGATAAGTGCCGTGCGGCGCGTGCCGCGGGTGAAACAAAAAGAGCTGGTACGTATTATATTTTGACGGCGCGTGCGAGTGAGAAACCTGCGAAGAGATTCATTTCGTTTGATCATTTCATTATCTCGGTAGTCCACTATGTGCGCGATAAGTTCAACCAACTTTAACCAACGCGTTGAACGCACCACCATTAACAAAAAACTCAAACGTCAAACCTGAAATAATTTTGACTTCAGTTCGGTACATACATACATTTATTGTCGCACGCCTTCGCTTTAAAAAATTCTTAAATTTGTTCCGTATGAGTATGATTTCCTCTAAGAAAAAAAAAGTAGCTGCCGCATTAATAATATTAGAAAATGAACGACAAAGGAAGAAAAAACAGCCAAGACGATTCTGGGTAGATGATTTTTTCTTGAGTCGCGAAGAAAATTGTTTTTTCAGTGAAATATATGAGAAATTCAAATCGATTGATCCCACCGCGCTCGTGAAATCCCAAAGAAAATAAAAAAAATGATCAACGGGTTGAACAAATAATGTGCAACACATTATCTTGAAAATGTTGCTCAACGTGTTGATCAAACATTTTCAAGGAGCAACACGAGCTCGTACACTACCCGCACACTGGTTGCGCAATTCGTTGAGCAACGGCCAACAACTAGATCCAACCCGTTGGTTGAACAGAATTGAAGGCACTGTACATTACAGTTGAATGCGTTGAATTCGAAATTTGTGCATGAGGTGTATCCACACTTTTCCACTACACTGTAGTGAGACTCGTATAAGTTAAGGTAGATTAAGTTTAGCAATAAGGTTATTATGTAAGAAGAATGGAATAAAGTTTTTAGTCTTAAGCTGAACAGTGAACGTGTGGTTTCCTTTCATTCTCCCTTTCGGTCGTATACATCATTGGCGACGAGGATTAATCAAATCCATGCTTAAGAAGAAAATGTGTTTTTTTTTTTAAAGTTAAATGAGTAAAGACAATTCAGTAATAAAAAACGAAGACAAAGTAGTCCCGATAGTGACGAGAGTGCCGAAAATGTCGAATTTTATTGGTCGAATAGAGTATTTTAATACTGGCGACGATTTTGACTCATATATCGAGCGAATGAAGCATCTTTTAAAACTAAATAAAATTGAAGAGAGTGGAGACAAAACGTCGTTTTTAATTGCGATTGGCGGTGCCGATTTATACAAGGTTATGAAATCCCTGACATCGCCCAAGACGCCGGAGGAATTGAAGTTTGAGGAGTTAGTCACATTACTTAAAACACATTTTTCGCCAAAAAGAAATGTGACGGCGGAACGCTTTAAATTTTTGGCTAGAAACCAAAATCCAGATGAGACGTTAGCAGACTATATAGTAACAATTAAAGGTCTAGCCGACACGTGTTCTTACAATGCGTTCTTAGATGAAGCGCTAAGGGATCGCTTCTTGATGGGTATCCGAAATAAAAAAATTCAATCCAAATTAATAAATGCGTCAGCCAAATCATTCAACGAGAGCTGCGAATTAGCTTTAAATATGGAAATGGTGGAACAGGAATTAAATAACATGGCTGGGGCGAGCGATCAACAGATGGTGAACAGATCGCATGTGGAGCATGGCAGGGGTCGAGAAAGTTCGAGAGAGAAGGAGGGGCAATTTTCATCGAATAGTCATAAGAACAGTAATAGGTATGATCGTACAAATTTTCAATGTTATTACTGCAGGGAGTGGGGTCATTTGGCTAAACACTGTTATAAAAAGAAAAAAGAGAATGTAAATCGCAAACAGGGGTACAGTAAGAATCGTAACGGGGAAAATAAATCAAAAAACATAAAAAGTATTAATGTAAATGGGGAAACTGAAAATGAAGGTGAAGATGATGATGATGAATTAAGTTTTAATTATATAAATAATGTGACTTTTAGTCTGAATAATATGTATGATTATGATTTTTTAATAAATGAAACTGAGACCGATTATTCCAACAGTTTAAATTTTTTAAAATTAGGTAGTCATCCTCTTTACATTCAAGTGTCTTGCGATGATCAAATTTTGCGATTTGAGATTGATACTGGTGCATGTAATACAGTGATTCACAGAACAACTTACAACAAATTTTTTTATAAAAAAAAATTAAAAATAGTAAATCAAAATTTGCATCTTATTTCGGGGAACTCGGTTGATGTTGTTGGATATATGTTGGTGAAGGTTAAACATCCGTGGAAGGATAGTGAATATACACTAGAAGTTGTGGTGCTCGATGGTGAGAAACCATTTACCCCTTTGATGGGCCGTTCCTGGGTAGACAAACTGTTTTTTGGCTGGAGAGAAAGTTTTCAAGGTTATAGAGTTAGTAGTTTATCATGTGCCAGTGACGTAGAGGAGAATCTGTTGAAGTATATATCGCAAAAATTTACATTTGTTTTTTCAAACAAGTGCGATCCCATAAACAATTTTAAAAATTATATTAGAAGAAAATGCTTCTCCAATTTTTTGCAAACCATATTCGGTGCCCTACGGCTTGCGGGAAGCTGTAGAGAAGGAATTAGAGCGTTTGGTGAAGGATGATATTTTATACCCAGTAAGGTATAGCGCGTGGGCGTCACCTATCGTAGTGGTTGAAAAACCTAGAGGGGGTATTAGGTTATGTGTTGATTGTAAGGTGACGGTTAATAAGTTTGTTAAAACTGACCATTATCCTCTTCCCCGTGTCGATGACATATTTGCAAACCTATCGGGTTGTTCATGCTTTTGTGTGTTAGATTTAAAAGGGGCATATCAACAACTCGAAGTGGTAGATGAATGTCAAGAATTGTTGACTATTAACACACATAAGGGTTTGTTTCGATTTCGGCGACTAATTTTTGGCATAAAATGTGCACCTGCAATTTTTCAGGCCACAATGGACGAAATTCTGAAAGGTATACCTAATGTTCAGTGTTATTTGGATGATATTTTGATTGGTGGTCAAGACGAAACGGATTGCAAACGAAATCTAGAGAATGTACTTAAACGGCTGGAAAGGTTCAAAGTCAAGGTTAACTTGGAAAAATGTCAATTTCTTAGAGAAAAAATTGAATATCTGGGTCACATTATTACAAAAGGGGGAATAAAACCCAGTGATAGTAAATTTGAGGCAATTCAGAAGGCTCCGATTCCTCAAAATATAGACCAACTTAAATCTTTTTTAGGGTTGATCAATTATTACTCTCGCTTCATACCTAACTTATCTAGTGAGCTTGGCGCTTTGTATGCGCTTACTAAGAAAAACGTTAAGTTTGAATGGTCAAAGGAATGCGATGAGGCTATGCAAAGAAGTAAGATATTGCTGGTAGAAAATAATTTGTTAGTTCACTATGACCCACAAAAGGAAATTGTTCTGCATTGTGACGCCAGTCCCTATGGAGTAGGAGGAGTTTTATCTCACGTGATTGATGGCGTTGAGCGCCCAGTTTTATTTGTATCTAGTACGTTAAGCAATGCAGAAAAAAATTACTCCCAACTTCATAGAGAAGGGCTAGCCATAATATTCTCTGTGAAAAAGTTTCATCGGTATATATATGGCAAAAAGTTTACTATATATAGTGACCACCAACCTCTTAAGGAACTTTTTAGCTCCACAAAAGCATCCGCGCCAGTAGCTGCCGGTAGGCTCTGTAGATGGGCAATTTTTTTGAGCATGTACCAATATACATTAAAGTATAAAAAGGGTTCTCAAATGGGCAATGCTGATGGACTTTCAAGATTGCCGTTGCCTGTTTCAACAAACTTAGAGACAGATGCGGTTAATTTAATTAAACCATTTATAAAGGACAATATAGATATTTATGCTATTCAGAAGGAGACTATTAAAGACAAATTATTACAGCGTGTTCAAGAGATGAATAAGAAAGGTTGGTCGGGTAACATGCCTTCTGATTTAAAAGTTTACTTTGTTCGACGGAATTATTTAAACTTTGAGAACCAGTGCCTTTATTTTAAAGATAGAATCGTTATACCCCAAATATTAGTACCAAACATTTTAGGACTCCTACACGAGACTCATATAGGTATAGTAAGAATGAAAATTTTAGCTCGAAATTACGTTTGGTGGGATGGAATTGAGCAAGATATTGAGAGTTATGTTCTAGAATGTGAAGTATGTGGCAAGATGAGTAATAAATCTTGTTCATCAGTACAAAAAGCCTGGCCAAAGTCGTTATATTTTTTTGAGAGAATTGACTTGGATTTTTTTTACTTTAAAAACAATAATTTTCTGATACTCGCGGATAGTTTTTCTAAATGGATAGATGTCAAAATTATGAATACAATTAACGCCCAAAATCTCATAATGAAACTGAGGAATATATTTTCGTATTTTGGTTTACCAAGCACAATTGTTTCAGATAATGGCCCACCATATAACTCCGAGGCTTTTCTTAGCTTTTGTTTCAGTAACGATATAAAATGTTTAAAAAGTCCAGCTTATCATCCGCAATCTAATGGACTTGCAGAACGAGCAGTTCAAACCACCAAGTCAGGCCTAAAAAAGATGTTGGAAGGTAATAGTGATAGTAGTTTACCGATTCAAACTCTCCTTGACCGTTTCCTCCTAAAATATCGAACAACACCAACTACTGTCACTCGAAATTGCCCTAACGACCTAATCTTCCAGTTCAAAACACAGACATTAATAGACAAAGTAAATCCAAAAGTTAAAACTATGTTACAGAAAAATAAAGAACAGAATATAAATGAAGTAAATACTAATCGAAAGGTTGATCATTACAAGATATTTTTTAAAAAGGGGGATGAGGTTTGGTATAAATTAAAAAGAGGTTTAAGTCACTCCTGGGTCTCTGCATTAGTTTTAAGTAAAATAGGAAATGTAATGTATTTAATCAATGTAGATGGTTATCATAGAACTGCACACGTAAATCAATTACGAAAAAATAATACTTGTAAGCCTTTGAAATTTATACCTTGTTCTATAAGAAAATCAAATTATACTGATAAAGAAACTTTTGTAAAACCTTTTCAAAAAAAACGAAAACGATCGGTTACAGATGATTCTGAATATTTTATACCAAGAAGATCAGCCAGAATAAAAAGTAAGCGACAAGATACAGTAAACGTTAAGTCATAATATAATATGTAATTATTTTATTAAACTATACTATCTTGTATGGATATAATTTCATGAATTTAATTGAATAGAGTTTGAATATAACTAAAGCTAATTTAAATTTAATTGAATACTTAAAATCTAAAGTTGGGGGAAGTGAGGTGTATCCACACTTTTCCACTACACTGTAGTGAGACTCGTATAAGTTAAGGTAGATTAAGTTTAGCAATAAGGTTATTATGTAAGAAGAATGGAATAAAGTTTTTAGTCTTAAGCTGAACAGTGAACGTGTGGTTTCCTTTCATTCTCCCTTTCGGTCGTATACATCAGTGCATTGATCGCCAAGTGGACGACCGGCAGTACTTAGCGCCGGTGCTCAGAGTAAAAAAATTAAAAAATGCACTTTTTATCACATGTTAACGGATTAACGATTAACGTTAACTTGCGTTAATTCTTCCAAAATTTAACGCTTTAACGTTTAACGAAGCTAACTTTTTTAGTAGCGGATTAACGATTAACGAAGTTAGGCAAGAGTACGATAACTTAGGCGCCAAGAAATTATAACGGTTTTTTGTAGAACAGTTCAATACAAGCATTTTTTACTACGGGAGGGGGGGGTCTATCTCCCCCCGTTTGGGCGGGAGGGGCAATTTTACAAAAAAGGTACTAAAATGGAAACAAAAATATTAAAAAATAACGGTAATACTTACAATTAAGTATTATACCTTTTTTTAAAGCCAATACTCTGATCTATTAGATAATTTTTAAATCAAGTAGAATATATGCACAGTTTTTGAAAAAACGAGTTTTAAACTCAAATTTTGGTGAAAAAAAAACATAAAAAAAAAGTTTAAAGTTTAATTGTCCAAAACTGCAAAGTTATATATTATTATTTTTCTTAAAATTCGTTGCTCTAATTTATTCTTATTCAAAAACTGAAAACTAAATGATTTTATGTCGTCTAGGTTTTGAGAAAATTGAAAATAACTAAAACTATTTTTTATGGGATATTTGCTTTTTTTGCTTGCTTACGCATTACGGCGTATAAACAGTGAGATATGTATGGGGGGGCATGCTGCCCCCCTGCAACCCCCCTGCCAGGGCACACTATAGGATTTGGGGTAGGATTTGGTCTGGATTTAAAGAAACTTTGAATTTACCCTATGGCCTATATCCAATGTCTACTAAATATATGTATGTACGTAGCCCAAACTTGCACATTTAAAATGTTCAGACATGAAAATTTAATACATTATGAAAAATTCACATTACCTAGGTACTACTGTACGAATGCAGCAAATTTTTAATGCTAATGTGGCACAGGTTATTGTTTACCAAGGTCATTGGTTATTCAACCTTTGTAAGAGTGAAGTATTTTTTTCTTTGAATAAAGAATGGCGACTAAGCATCCACTACTTCATCCTAAATTAAATAACTTTTCAAATATTTCAAAGGCATTCCAACTAAAGCGTCAACTCCCCTCAACTCCAACTCAAAAAGGTGACAAAAATTGTAAGAATCCAATATTATTATTATTATTTATTCATCAACCAAAGCATATTATACTCTTACAGACTAAGATACTTAAGTAAATATATAGTTACAATTTTGTAGGTGCGTATATAAAACTCAAATTACATTTAAATGATTTACATAGTTAATCTTTTATTTTAATAAATAACGTTACTTAAATTTTGCTTAAAACTAATGATTTAAAAGTTTCTCTGGTGCAATCCATATAAAAGTTAATCTCAGAGCAATAAACCCATCTATCGGCACATTTTTCCATGGGCCTCAATATTGGCTAGAGATTGGGGAGGTGCTTGCTATAATTTTTATTTTGTGATCGAAATGCCTGTAAACACGGTTTTAATACATTGAACATTAAAAAATTGACTTGACTATTTTTAAGTAACACCTGACTTACTCACAAACTGACTGACTGAGACGCGAAATGCCATGCGATTCTACCTCCTCTGGTGCATTCTTGGTAACCCTAAATGATTTGCTGTACTTTACCTACAAATGAACCACATTAACATTAATCCTCAAAATGAAATCACCGTAGTTAAATACCAAAAATCAAAAATTTCATAAAAAGTAGTTTTAGTAATTTTCGATTTTCTCAAAAACTAGAAGGGACAAAACCATTCGGTTTTTTGTGTTCCATTCAGAATTAATAGTAGCATTGACCACAAAAAGGCAATTGAGCACTTCATTTTACAATTTTGAAAAAAAATTGGTCTAAACTTTTTTTTTTCATGTTTTTTAACAAAATTTTGAGGTTGCATGCAAATTTTTCAAAAACTATTGACATGAATAATTTAATTTAAATTTACGATTATAGAACAGACTTCTGGCTTTCAAAACCGGTATAGTATTTTATTGTAAGTGTTGCCGTTGTTTTTTAATATTTTTTTTTTCAATTTAAGTCATTTTTTCTAAAATCGCCCCTACCTCCTAAACGGGGCGAGATAGACCCCCCCCTCTCATAGTAAAAAACGCTTGTATTTGACCCTTCTACAAAAATCCGTTATCAATTTTTGGCGCCTAAGTTATCGTACTCTCCCCCGAAGTTAACTGTTTGATTAACGGTGCCCAGCTATGGTCGTGGATGAGGGGGTATTTATGGCTGCAAATAGTTATCTCACTCAAACGTAGTGGTAACTATTTACTTAGGTAATAGGAGAATGACTAGGAACTAGCCTAAGGGATTTTATGGTCATCATTGGATATTGTGCTAGCAAAAAGTCAAGAAGCAAAAAAGTTATTAAAGTGTTAAAACGGCCATTTTTTTTTTATTTTTGGTTAAATTCAAAATTAAATTTGAATTAGATTTCTTTTAAATTCTGATTTTAATATGAAATTCAGAAAAACGATAATTGTTTTGGAACAACATAGAATTAAGAAGAATTCTTGAAAGAGAATATTCTTTGTAGATTAAGGTAAATAAAAAAGTGATTGCCATAGAAATGCAAAAAGTTATATATAACATATATATGGTATTCCAATTTAGAATCTACCAGAAGATCACTAAGAATTCTTACGAGGATTTAATACTAATTGTTAAAGCAGAGGTATGTGATTATAAAATGGAAAGTTTAAAGTTGTTTGTCTGACGTGTGATTTTTGTTTTAACCAGGTTTAGGCCAGAGATCTTTCATAAGATCTAGAAAGGTCAGACACAGAGGTCTAGGCCTCTGCCATTTTTTTTTTTGTTGTTTGCGGTTCTTGACCACTAGTGAGGGCATCCTTGGAAAAAAAGAGCATTCCTTTGTTCAAGGAAACAAGGGAACAAGCTTGAAAGAATACAAAGACCAGCAGAATCAACGGAGGGTATTATATATATAGCACATATATATATATAGATATCCCGCTGGGGATACATAAGGGTATTTGTGAAAAAGGGTGCTCCGCAAAGAAAAAAAAAAAGGAGGAAAGAACAGCAGAAGTAGAGGAAATTGAAGATCCTAGAAAAGTGAAGAAAAAGAAGAAGTGAAAAAGAGAAACTTATAGAATAATTTGAAATTTTTTTGTTTAACTTAAACCTACAAATTTTTTGTGAATAATTAACGTAATATCATAGCTGGGCATTAACTCGTTAATCCGTTAATCGTTAATTAACGAAGTTAAAATTTTGATTAACGGATTAACTTTTAAGTTAACTTTTAAAAATGTTAACGGACACGTTAAATCCGTTAATCCACGTTAAGTCCGTTAATCGTTAATCCAATGCCTACTATTTACCGCGCGGCGCGAAAAACAGGTTCAGACATGTATGAGACAAGTGCCGTGCGGCGCGTGCCGCGGGTGAAACAAAAACAGCTAGGTACGTATTATATTTTGACGGCGCGTGCGAGTGAGAAAACTGCGAAGAGATTCGTTTCGTTTGATCATTTCATTATGCCGGTCGTCCACTATGTGCGCGATAAGTTCAACCAATTTCGTTAAATTTTTAATTCAACTCTTTCGTTGGATAAACGAATTTACAACCTCTTACACTAGTGCAGCAACTTACGTAATTCACATTGAGCAACTAAAGTCGAACAAAATGCGTTTGGAACCCCGTACACATAATTGACCAACTTTCCCATATGTTGATTAACCCCGCGCACCTAGTTGATCAACTCTTAAAACTTATTCCAGTGTTGAATAGCTCCGTACACCTAGTTTACCAACTTACTCAAATGTTGAATAATCTCATACACTAGTTGATAAACTTGTTCGATTTTGACAGAAAAAATTTTTTTTAGAGTTGATAAACTGTGTTTTCGATATTGTTGCTCAACCAGTTGATGAACGAGTTGATACCTTCGTACACTTAACCAAGGATCACTCGTTGGGGAACGCGTTCAAGGCTCCACGATAAACAAAAAACTCAAACGTCAAACCTGAAATAATTTTGACTTCAGTTCGGTACATACATTTATTGTCGACGCACGCCTTCGCTTTAAAATATTCTTAAATTTGTTCCGTATGAGTATGATTTCCTCTAAGAAAAAAAAGTGGCTGCCGCATTAATAATATTAGAAAATGAACGACAAAGGAAGAAAAAACAGAAAAGACGATTCTGGGTAGATGATTTTTTCTTGATTCGCGAAGAAAATTGTTTTTTCAATGAAATATATGAGAAATTAAAATCGATTGATCCCACCGCGCCCGTGAATTCGAATTCAAAGTTTAGGCAATTGCATTTTCGAGGAAATTTGAGACCAAGCCAATTCCCTGGCACCTCGATTTTTATAAGAGAGGCTCTCAATGTCCCATATATTGGGCTTTTCCTCAATTGCTGAAATCATTTGCAAAATTAATTCCGTTGTCTACTTTGATTTTTTATCACCTTCCATGTCGAAAAACCAAAATAAACTACAGTTTGCAAGTTGTAACAACTGCAAGTTCATGGCAACGCAATAGTTCAACCACGTAGACACATTTCACTGCAGCCAACGCAACGCAACATAATATTACGTCAAGAAATCCCAAAGAAAATTAAAAAGTTGATCAACGCGTTGAACAAATAATGTGCAAAAATTATCTTGAAAATGTTGCTCACGTGTTGATCGAACATTTTCAAGGAGCAACGCGAGCTCGTACACTACCCGTACACTTGTTGCGCGATTCGTTGAGCAACGCCGGCCAACAACTAGATCCAACCCGTTGGTTGAACAGAATTGAAGGCACCATACATTAGAGTTGAATGCGTTGAATTCGAAATTTGTACGTTGATCGCCTAGTGGACGACCGGCATTACTTAGCGTCGGTGCTCAGAGTAAAAAATATAAAAAAATGCAATTTTTATCACATGTTAACGGATTAACGATTAACGTTAACTTGCGTTAATTCTTCCAAAATTTAACGCTTTAACGTTTAACGAAGCTAACTGTTTTAGTAGCGGATTAACGATTAACGAAGTTAACTGTTTGATTAACGGTGCCCAGCTATGCGTAATATTAATGTGAAATTGGGTTCTCCAAATCTTTTTTTTTGTAATATATCATTTTTGAATTTCGAGTTAAATTAAGAAAAAGTGATCTTAAAGATTTACAAATCAAAATAATTCACTCAAGTATAGTGAATTGATCTACGCCTGTTTCTCCAGCGTGCTGCCGGCAGGACTACGAGGGACCAGGTAAACTGTAAGTGATTATTGTTCTAGTGTTTTTGTGGATAAAAAGATCCTTCTGATAACCTTTAAGGTCAATTTTCTTTTCTTTTTTTTTTTTGTTTAAATTTTTGTATTTTTAGTTTTTTTTTATATTATTAAAGTGAAGAAAAGAAATGAGTGGGAGAGCTCGATTGAGTTTTTTTTAGATTTTTTTTTAATGAAGATAATTTTGAATAAAATTGTAATTTGAAAAATTTAAAAGTAAATAATCATGGTGTGCTAATTTCATAGCTAGTGGTGTGTGGAGGTTTGGTAAAGCCGTCCAGATGTAAATTTGGTTTGAGGACATGACAGACTAACTTTTCTCTACTGACTAAGCCGTGACTGGTTGGGTTCGCTTAGGGGCTATTTCCAACAAAAGAGGCCATGGAATTAGCGAAGGACGTATCTTCAAGATACTTGGGTGGGTGGCCAGACCTTCGTCAACAACATCAGACGAACGTTTGGAATTCAGGGTGACGATATTTAGGAGGAATAAGAAGGAGGTGCTTTAGGGAAGAGTTAAATATTTTTTTTGGTTTAGGGATTAGTTTTAGGTTAGGGTTTATTTTTTTTTATTTACTTTTTTTATCATTTTTTTTACTTACTTATTTTATATTTTTTTTTGTTTTGGTTTAGGGATTAGTTTTAGGTTAGGGCTTATATTTTTTTTTACTTTTTTTATTAATTTTTCTTTATTTAATTTTTTTATTATGTTTCTAGGTGAAGGGTTTTTCAGTTAATTTTTTTTTTGTTAGTTAGGTGAAGGGTTTATTTTTTTTCAGTTAAATTTTTTTTTGTTTAGTTTTTTTTATTATAATACTTTTTTTTTAACTTTAATTCGAAGCACCGAATTCTTGTTCTCTCTTATATATCGTCAGAGTTCTCAGGTTTGTGTCATTTAACATCGGATAGTATACCTTAGGCACGAATAAATAATGATTAGTCGAGCAGGAGGTGTACTGAGAGGTGGCAAGAACCACCCCATACGACGAGCTAAAGCCGAGCGATCGCAAGCGTGCCGCGGCCTCCTCCAGTACACCGAAGCATTCCTCCGTGGAAACCTGGCTCCTAACAATGGCGCCCAATGAGACCTAACGGTTTTGATTTTTTTATAAAGCCAAAGACATGTTCAGGGAGATGATTTTTTTTTTGAGAGATCATCGCCTTGGACTTGTTTTGTTTTTGAAAATTAATTAAAAATTTTTTTTTACTATTACACAAATCTGAGGACTAGTAACTTTTGGTTTTGTCACAGAACGAAAACAGCTGTCCGAATCTTCAGACCACGAGTCAGAGATTTTAGTGAGGTAGCTGAAGATCTGTGACAACATCAAAAGTTTGAACAAGGTCGGACAATTTCGGATCTCAGCTGTCCATAGAATTAGGCACAGCCAGATTGTTTGTGAGGTAGGGATTCGGAGTTCGAAAACCTTGTTCGTGTGGAAGTTCATTTTGAATACACAACCAACCATTGACTATAGGCTAAACGCCAGGAACTATATTGTGGTTGTGGGAGAAAGATGGACTGAAGCAACCCCTGAATTTCAAACGCACCAGTCACAAGACATAAGTACGATAGAAGGCAACTAACGACTACCAATTTGCAGATGGAAAGGAAACTTTGCCAATCTTCACACACCTAAGCGTTACTTATTAAATATACAAATTCATATACTTTTTTTTTAAATTACATTATTTTTTTGATACAATTATCTTTTTACTTTTCATTTATATTTTTTTCAAATTTTGCTTTTTTTACTTTAACATTTTTTTTTTACTTTAACATTTTTTTTGTACTTTAAAATTTTGGTTTTTAATAATTTTTTTTTAGTTTACTAATTCTTTTTTTTATAAAACAAAGTTCTAATTGGCTTGCTATTTTTTTTTACAATTCTTCTTTTTTGTATCATTTTTTTTTCATAACTTTCATTTATACAGTGGATTCAGTTTTTTTTTTGGATTTTAATATTGGGTTTTAGGATTTTTTTTTTTTTTTTAGGATTTGAATAATTTTCTTTATATTACAATACCATTTCTTCAATTCTTATTTACATTTTTATTTTTTTTAATTTTTTTTCAATTCTTGAATTACTACTTCATAATTCACATTTTGTTTTTACATTTGGGTTCAAGAAGTTTTTGTTTTTGAACAGGTTTTTTTTATTATTATTCTTTTTCCTTGAAATTTATTTTTTTTCATTAAATACAAAAGCTCTAAAGATAATTAGAAAAATTAGATCAGAAAATATGTCAGAGGGAAAAAAGAAGTCAACGGGAACAGTTTCTAAAGGAACTGGGAGAAGGAAAGTCACACGTCAGACTGAGACAGTAGAATAGGAAAACGAAGTAGCTGAAACACCGATATTACCTACTTTAACACCAACAGTGACAGAAACCGACGACCTAGACAAAACATATCACGAAATTACTAGACTTATTCGTAGTTTCGAGATAGTTGGAACAAACGAGAACGACAACGACCTACAAAATGCTAACGAACAAAACGCGACGGAAGACAATGATGAAAACGAACGTTTACGAATAGAACAAGAACAATTGAGACAACAAAACTTAGAACTCGAAAGAATACGATTAGAACAAGAACAACTTACTCAACGTAATTTAGAATTTGAACAAGAACGACTACGAATAGAACAAGAACAAAAACGATTACGTCTAGAACAAGAACGTATTACACAACAATTTTCAATTAGACAAAACCAAAATCGAACTAATACGAATACAACTACGAATATACCAAACATTAACGTACTGACAGAACTTGACTTGTACGAACGTATGCAAAAAGTTGCAACTCTGACTGTCAAGGAAAGCCAGACTAAAACTCTGAGTGTTCTTGCAGATGGCTTGTCAGAAATGTACAAGTTATTTGACAAGAACATGAAAGAGGTCAATTCAAAATTGAATAGCATGGAACAGTCTTTGACAGTTCAGAGAAACGCAGCAGACGAACAAGACTCTATACGAAACACCACGAATACTAAACGGACCAACAGACAGACAACCTACTCGGCAAATAGTCAATCGACATCGCATCCGTCAGATGGAAATTCTTCATTTAGGGATATCAATCGAAGGATTGATGTTCATAAATGGGGAGTCAAGTTTGACGGTTCGTCAAAAGGCATGTCGGTTGAAAGTTTTATTTTCCGAGTTGAGACTTTACAGAAGAAAAGTGGACTGACTGACGATCAGCTCTTCGCCAATTTCCACCATTTAGTCACGGGCTCTGCTGAGCGTTGGTATTGGGATGTTTGTGAGGAAAACCAGAGTGATGAACTTTTTAACTATCACGATTTAAAAACAGAACTGATTCGACAGTTTAAACACAATAAACGTGACCATGAGATCCTTAGGGCAATCATGGATCGAAAACAACAAACCCAAGAAACGTTCGACGAATTTTATGCCGACATTAGAGGTCTGACTTTGCAAATGCAAGTCAGGCCTACAGAAAGTGATTTAGTTTCAATGGTTAGGAAGAACTTGAAAGAAAGAATCAGTACATTAATTTTTGGTTGCGCTATTAGAAATATTCGCGAATTGAGAGAAGAGTGTAAAAGAGCTGAAGAGCATCTAGCTTTAAGAGATTCGAAGATAAAGCGATTTACACATGAGATAGATGTTAGTGATTGTTTAAGAAATAGAGATAGAGTAAGCGATTTAGAAGAAGAAGAATTTGATTTAGCAGCTTTTCAAACTAAGAGAACGGAAAGAAAAAGTTTTGGAGAGAAGGAAAATTTAAATAGGTTCAAGGGACAGGAAAGGAAAAGGGATGAAGCGAAGGAGGGACAAAAGTCTTCGGGCGATTGCCCATCTTCATTTCATACCTTGACGTGTTTTTGTTGTGGACAGGGTAGTGTATCCTTCCGATGTGCTGCGTGTCAGGGAAACCCGAAAGTCGGCAGTACATCCGGAAGTCAACCGCCGACGTCGAAACCTCTCCCGGAGAATTCGAAGAACCTAGAGTAGTACAAATTTTAAAGAGAAATACTGAAAAAGAAAATAATGAAGATACTCACCAAATTGAATCAAGAGATCCTCATAAGAGTCTTCACCAGAGGATGATGGAGTATGAAGCTGCTAGGAAGAGAATATTTGGTGAAGAACTAGACTGTAAAAAAATGAAGAGTAGGAATTATTTGAAGATTTTGAGGCTAAGGGAGAAAAGTGCAATAAAAAGACAGACGAGAAATAGAATCGAAGCGACTATACTGACAATGACAAATGACAATAGGCCATATGCGAAAGTGCAATTAGGAGGAGAAGATTTTGAGGGATTGTTAGATAGTAGAGCGTCCGTTACGTGTTTAGGGAAAGGTGCAATAGATTTTATAAGTAGGAAAAATATTAAAATTACAAAAATGAACAATGATATAAGAACGGCGGATGGAAATCACCAAAAGATAGAAGGAAGTTTTAGAGCGGATGTTTCTTGGGGTGGTAAATCACATGAGTTGGAGATCCTGGTTGTTCCTGGTCTTTCTCAACCGCTATATCTGGGTGTTGATTTTTGGAGTACTTTTAAAGTAGCCCCAAATATTATAAGTGAGCTGAACGCTCCAGTTATGATGAAAGAACAACCTAGCTACAGAGATCTCTCACCGGATCAAGCCAAGCAGCTGGAGGGCATCAAGTTACGGTTTCCCTCCTTTGCCGTACTCGGGTTGGGTAAAACCAATCTTGAGGAGCACGTAATTGAAGTGGATGACGAACAAAAATTCCCATTAAGCAAAGGCACTACCCTATTTCACCAGTAGTCCAAAAGCTCATGTATGCTGAGCTGGACAGAATGTTGGAATTAGGGGTGATAGAGGAGAGTAACAGTGCTTGGAGTTCTCCAGTTGTTTTGGTGAGAAAAGGTGGGAAAAATAGGTTGTGTCTGGATTTAAGAAAAGTCAATGCACGAACTAAAAAGTTTGCTTACCCACTGCCACATATAGAAGGAATAATAGCAAGACTTCAAGATACAAAATACATTTCTAGTATCGATTTAAAAGATGCCTTTTGGCAAATTCCGCTGGAGAGCAAATCAAGGGAGAAGACGGCTTTTACAGTCCCTGGGCGACCGTTATATCAATTCACGGTTATGCCGTTTGGGTTATGTAACGCCGCCCAGAGAATGTCTAAGCTGATGGACAAAGTCATTCCTGGTGGCTTACGCCAGAATGTCTTTGTCTATCTCGATGACCTCTTGGTTTGTTCTCCAGACTTTAATACTCACATAAAAGTACTAGACGAAGTGGCAAGTTCATTACGTACAGCGGGTTTAACAATAAATGTAGAAAAAAGCAAGTTCTGCTTTAAAGAAATAAAATATCTAGGATATGTAGTTGGGGACGGTGGTATACGGACTGACAAGGACAAAGTATCGGCGGTCGAAGACTTCCCGATTCCTAAGACCCCCAAGCAACTTCGCAGGTTCCTAGGCATGACTGATTGGTATAGGCGGTTCATACCGAACTATGCGTCTATAGCAGCCCCAATGACTGACTGCCTAAAGAAAGGACAGACTTTTACAATGACTGACGAAGCACTTACGGCATTTCAACAACTCAAAATGAGTTTAGTTAAAGCTCCCATACTTACAAATCCAGACTTCACGAAACATTTTTACATACAGTGCGACGCTTCGACTTCGGGTGTAGGGAGTGTGATCTTCCAGTTGGATGACGAGAAAAATGAACGGCCGTTGGCATTCATGTCCCAGAAGCTAAATTCCGCTCAAAGGAACTATAGTGTAACGGAACTTGAATGCTATGCGGCAGTTTTATCGGTAAAAAAGTTCAGGGCCTATGTTGAAGGTCTACCCTTTACTATCATTACCGATCACGCAAGTCTTAAATGGCTAATGACACAAAAAGATCTAGCTGGACGTTTGGCTAGATGGAGCCTCAAGCTCCAGAGTTTCGACTTCGTGATCGAACATAGGAAGGGTGTCCAAAACGTAGTCCCTGATACTCTCTCACGAATCCATATGGAGGAGATCACTACCGAAGACTTAACGCCAGAAATTGACTTTAGTTCACCATATTTTTCTTCGGAAGAATATGTTGAGCTAAAGAAAATAATAGAACAGGACAGAAACAAACTACCCGATATTTGTATATCTGACGGATTTGTTTACAAACGAACGGACATAAGAACAGGGGACGCAATACAGGAAGACCGGGCATGGAAGCTTTGGGTTCCTGAGGAGTTGCGTGGAGGTCTTTTGATGGCGGCACATGACTCTCCAGCGTCAGGACACGGTGGTATAAATAAAACGTTGTCCAAATTGAGACAAAAATATTTTTGGCCCGGAATGGCTACCAATGTTCAGCGTTGGGTGAGTTCATGTGACACATGTAAATGTAGTAAGTCAGTAAACACGACTACTCGGCCGCCGATGGGACAACAAAGACTGACAGAACGACCTTTCCAACGACTATTTATTGATTTTTTGGGACCTTATCCACGCACAAGAAATGGTAACACACACATATTTATTGTCCTTGACCATTTTAGTAAATATGTGTTTTTAAAAGCAATACGAAAAGCAACATCATCTGAGGTAGTTAAGTTTTTAGAAGAAAATGTATTTCACGTATTTGGTGTTCCCGAATATATTCATTCCGATAACGGAAAACAATTCATATCGGAGTTGTTCACAAGTTTCTTGACTCGCTATGGAGTTAAACAGGTAAGAACTGCTATTTACTCTTCTCAAGCGAATGCTTCAGAGAGAGTAAATCAGTCAATTCTTGCAAAGATTCGATCTTATTTAGGAAGCGATCAAAAACATTGGGATCAATATGTTAGTAATGTGGCGTTCGCACTGCGTAGTGTTGTACACGATGCAATTGCAGTTGAACCGTATTACGCGATTTTTGGCACTCCAATGATTCAAAACGGCAAATCTTACGAATTACTTCGTAAACTAGGTGTCGTTAAAGAATCGAAAATCGAAGTATTAAATAAAGACGATAGACTTGAGCTTATAAGAGCCAAAATTTTTGAAAATTTGAAACTCGCCCATCAAAAAGGTGAAAAAGTCTACAATACCAGAAGTAAAGACGTCAAATATAAAATAGGTCAAATAGTTTACCGAAGAAACTTTAGACAAAGCAATAAAATTGACAATTACAACGCGAAACTTGGTGCGAAATTTATTAAATCGATTATTTTAAAAACCGTAGGCAATTCACTGTACGAGATAGGAAATTTAAAAGGCGAGAAGGTTGGAGTATATCACGCGAAAGATCTTCATGTTTAGAAACGATATCAAAATCACGCACTCAGATGATGTTGCTTAATGTGATATTAGGTTAAGGTACTTCAGTGATTTTCTTATTGTTATATAGTTTATTTATTTATTTATATAGCTTATTTTATAGTATTTTTATTTACATTTATGTTCTGTGATATTTTTTTATATATAGTTTATTTATTTATAGTTTATTTAATTAGCCTAGCTTCTACAACCTGTGATATTTTTTTTTTGTTTACTAAGTTAGTTTAGTTTTATTATCTGTGATAATTTTTTTTATAGAGTTTTATATTTACAATTTATATCTGTGATATTTTTTTTTAGTTTAGATTTTTCTATCTGTGATTCTTATTTTTTTGTCAAAGTACCTGATTTTCTTAAAAAAAAAAAAAATTGTTTATTTTAAGTTCTACTGTGATATTAGTTTTACTTTAGTTTAAGAGCTTATCTGTGATTTTTTTTAGTCAAAGTACCTTATTTCCTTTTTAAGCTAGGTTATTTTATCGTTTATCTGTGATAGTAATAATTAAGTAAAACCACCTGAGTAATCTGTGATAGTTAGAGATTAAGCTGAAGTACCTGATTTTTTTTTTAGTAGGATAAAATACCTGATTTAACCAGTGATATTAGTATAGATAGTTAGTAAAAGTACCTGATTATAATTAAGTTCAAAATTTTATTTATTTATTTATTTATGTTAGTATAGGTTGTAGCAAAAATTTTTTTGTAGAAAAGTTACAAAATATCTGACACATAGAAAGATTCATCAAAGATATATTCTCTAAAAGAAAAATAAACAAACAAACAATATTAGTGTGGTTAATAAAGATAGAAACTGTGTTACGTAGGTCGTCATATACCTCGTATATGTTTTATAATCCTTTATTGATATTATAAGATTTACCAATCAATCAATAGTAGATCTTAGATATAATAAAAGAAAGGAAATAGTACGAAAAGCAGAGCCTTCATACTTTAAATAACGCTTCGAATAGTATAGTATAGTTATAGTATATGAATTCATATAATAGGACTCAAAAGGTTGGACTTACAACATGACACCTACTAACTTGTGGACGGAAAGATTTTGGCGGTATTATGAATGTAGCACATTGAAGTGGAAAAGTTTTGTTGTCCTGAGTTTAATCTTGATTGTGATTTGCAGTAGTGGGTGGCTTCAGGTTGATATTTGAGGATCCGATAGGAGAACCTGAAATAAAGAAGAAAAAGAGAAAAATAAGAACAAATTAAAATTAGGATTTTTGTCGCTTGAGAGTGGTTCTTGGGTGGCTATGTTCATACATAGGTCGTTTCAAAATAAAAATGTCCCGAATCATTCTCAGCGACAAATAGTGACTTATCCTTATGGTTAGTTGTATCGCGTTTAGGAGGTATCTATGGAATGGGTAGCTAAAGAAAAAAGAAAAGAAAAGATAAGTTGTAGCCAAACAATAAATGGGTAAATGTAAATAAACCTACCCTTTGGTGTTTACATGTTTTTTTGTTGCTCAGTGTCCTGTAGGGGTGGCCAGGGGTTCATTGTCCTAGCTGAGTTTCCATCTCAGGTTGTTTGTTTGATTTTTATTTAGTTTTTTTTTTTTTGCTAATTATTTGTTTCTTATTGTAATTATAAAATTTTTTTTTTGACACAATATTTGTTTGCACACTTTATAAGATATTATGAAATGTCAAACACAAGCCAAATTTGAACGACAACAACAAATTGACGAAGCTAGGTAACGCGATCGTTTGGCGAATAGAAGAAGCTTCTAGATAGGACACTAAAAAAGTACGAAATAGTACGTAGTAGAAAATCTGTGATAAGTTTTTGTGCAATATTAGTAGTGTAAGTAGGTTAAATGAGAGTTAGACTGATTAGGTTAGGTTTATTTATAATTTAGTTAATTTAAATAAGTTCATGGTAATAAAATAAGCATTATTTCAAATAGAAAATAGTACTAAGTAGTGGATTAGGCTTACGATATCCCGAAAGTATTAGTAAAATTCGAGGACGACAGCCATGACCAGTAAAGGTACTAGATTAGAGACTGGAAAAAGTTTAGTCTTTCCAGAAGAAAGAACGAAGAAAGAAAGTTTAAAAAGAAGATGGAAATTAGGCTAATAGGTCAATGAACTGCCTTATGTAATAGGAATTTTGCTGTCATACTGAAAGTGAAAGTTCTTATGCAATCTTCTCGAGATCTGTGTAACAGTACGGAGTAAAATTAGTGCGCTCGGAACAAAAATTTTTGTTTCTTCGGAAATTTTTTTTTTGATTTTTTTGATTTTTTTGTGAAGACAGTGGTGAAAAAGAAAACTATTGCCATAAGTCGCAACAATTACCATAAAAGGTGAAAACTTGCAAATTCAATATAAGTCGACTGAAACTAAAATTTAATAATTTTAGATTACATTTATATATGTAGATACAGTGTACATAAGTGTATATCTATAAAATTTCTAAGGAAAGCAGAGTTAAGTCGCCTAATGAAGGATAGGTTGACGATAATCTGAATAAAGATAATATCTAACTGAATAAAATTTAAAGCAGAGGTAATTTTAGTTAAAGAATAAAGTGATAGTTATATTAAAGATATGAATTTTCCATAGGTTAACGGTTGGTAAGGTCTTTTGCGTATATGTATATATTATATATGTTCGTGACTGGCAGAAATATATAGATATACATATAGCTGTGTCATATGCCATTAGAGACGAACCTTGACCTCTGCTTGCGTATTGGAGAAGATTCTGTGAAAAAGGGATTTAAACTCCAGCTCCAGCTCCACGACAAAACGGGGTGTTCAATACTTTTGGAACTAGGCTGAACATTTTTTTTAATTTTCTGAATTTTGTTCTATAGTTTAATGAATTTTTTTGAGTAATTTTTGTTTTTAAATTTTAATTTTTTTTAAATCTCTTTTATCGAACTTTAATATTTGGTTTGCAAAAGAAGGCATACAAAAGAAAAAAGTGAAATCATAAGAATTTGAATAGTGATCAAGATCTGTGCGAAAGTGATAATTTATATATGTTTATAGTTATATAGATATATGTATTCTGATAAAGTAAAGAGTGTGTGAGTTAAAGGCCTGAATTTGAAAGCCGCTCTACTTACCATCATCAGGAATGTGCTGCCGGCAGAACTTCGTGGAATGAAGAAAAGTGAGTAACCTTTTTAACAACTTAAGTTTCTACACACACAATTGACACAATACCTATATATACATATACATATATATATAAAGTTGATCTGCGCGAAAAGAGGCAGATCCAGAAGAAAATTAAAGACCATTTTTGTTCGCTCTGTGATTTCATTTTTAACATCTTTTATTTTGATTCTTATATATTGAATTTCCTTTTTTTTTTCCTTTTCTTTTATATCTTTTCTCAATTTTTTTATTCTTTTTATAAATTTTATTTTTACGGCCTATGGCCAAAATTAAAATAATTAAATTTTTGTACTTTGAATTTTAAAATTGCGTTTTTTTTTTTTGCCATAATGGTGTGCTAAGTTTTAATTGCTTCAGTGTGTAGAGGCCAGGCCAGGCCGGCTTTCTGGAAGAGTGTAAAAAGAGACAATATGACTTAATAAGACGAATCACGAACTTTTGGTACTAGTACGCAACGCTACGAACATTTACTATGACTTAACAACACGAATTACGAACTTTTGGGAACGACTACGAACATTAACCATGACTTAACACCTCGAAGTACGAACTTTTGGGACCAGGGACGCAACAATATACTAAAACTACTATGACATAAGGTGACTAGGAACATGTAACGATACATACTATTGACTACAATAGGATTATGACTGGAGGTTACGCTAGGGGCTATCTCCACAGATTTCGGCCAAGGAGATAGCAACGGTTGTATCTTAGATACAAGGGTGGGATGGCTGACCTTTGACACCAACATCTGTCAATGCTTTTGACGATCAGACGAACCACTGTATGGGGGAGACAGTGGGGTTGAGTTCGAATCTTTTTTGGAGAGAAGATTGTTTTTTGGTTAGATTTAGATTAGATTAGTTTAGGTTAAGAAACAAAAGACATTCTAATAAAGAATTTCTTTATATCCAAAAGGATATATATTTAGTGAGTAGGGTTTTAGATATAGTTAGATATAGTTATAGAATTAAGATACTCAATCTTCTGTCCCAAGGGATATCGACTCAAGCCTCCTCCTTTCTCACATATAGTGGCATAGGTCACTAGATTTGTGTAAATCCTTTTTTTGTCATTCCTGTCATATACCATATCCTTTCCATTTCCCTTTTCCTTTAACAAAAGGCATGGAAATTTTGTTTGCTGAGTGAGAGATACTTGGAGAGGGGCAAGAACCACCCCCATCCTTCGAGCTAGGCCGAGCGAAGAGCAAGCATGCCGCCGCCCTTCTCCAATATCAAAGTAACACTCCCGTGGTAAAGCTCGACTCGCAACAATGGCGCCCAACGAATTCGAACGGCTTTGAGATACATTATAACTTCAAGGAGATGATTTTGCTCTGTCAAGTTCATCCCCTTGGACTTATAATGATCTCCTCTCAATTTTTTTTCATTAAATTTAAATTCCTAACCCTAGTTACACAAGTCTAGGTACCGTTTATGCTCTTTGTAGGCAATAGACGGAAAACGGCTGTCCAGTTCTACAGGACGAGAACCAGGGGACTTCGTGAGGTAGTTGGAAGTTTATCGTCTATCAAGGAGCGGAATAGGAGGAAAACTCGACCACTTATAACTATCCATTTAGTCAGGCGCAGTCAGACAAATAGTGAGGTGTAAGTGGAAGACTTTGAAATCCTATTCGTGTGGAAGTTTATCTCGGATTCTTGGCTAGCCTATTGTCAGGTTTCATATACCAGACTTTACGATGTGGTAGGGAAAGAAGAGATAAGCAGAAGCACTCGTCAGATCGCAAAGGCACCAGTCAAAATCTTAACTGACATGGACTTATACTAACTTACAGAACTAACAACTGACCTAAACGACATTTTTCTTTTTTTTGTTCTTCTACGAATGTTCAGGAAACTTGGCTGAACCTCTACACACAAAGCAGATTCACAAAACAAAGAACAAAACAAAAATACCATCCAAAATTTTAACCTTTTTGAGTTTTTTTTTTTGAAATCTTAAAAGTTTTTTTTAATTTGTTTAATTTACTAAATATAGAGTTATTAGTGAAATTTAATAACTCAACTTTTGAATTCCTTTTTTTATTTTATTGCATTTTTTTTACACTTTTTTTTAATAGTTTTTTTTTTATTTTGTTTATTATACATTTCTGAAATCCCTTTTATTTTTATTGCTTTTTTTTTCATTTTTTTTTATTTTTTTATCCTTTTAATTTTTTTGAATTCTTGAATTTAAATTTGTTACAAAAAAAAAAAAAAAACATGAATGAAAAGAACTTAGGGGCAGTTCCAAAGGGCACCCAGTCTAAACGTGGGCGAGGAGCAGGAAGGGATCCCCATTTGCTTAGGTCGAGTGCAAGAAGTGCACCATCTAACCCTGTAGTGTTTAGTGCAGAAAAGAACCTTTCTTCCACAGAAAACCCATTTGATGATGATTTAAGCTTTCAAATCGAAAACGTAGAGTTAGGCGAAAATCAGGATGAGGGAGCAACTGACCTGAGTCCTAAACAAAGAAACACTCAACCTGAGTTGATTCATTTGGAATCTGAGGAAGAGAGTAGGGAAACCATACAAAGACAAACACGCGACTACGAAAAGGACTGCTTACAACTTACGCTAACGGACCTAGAAAGACAAGAGGACGAACTAGAACAAACATCATACAAAAATATTGATAAAGTCATTGAGGCTGCGGTATCTAGGTCGATACAAGAGGCGCAGTTAAAAACAATATCCTTGCTTGAAGAGCAAATGTCAAGCATGAAAACCATGCGAGCAATGGTCAAAGTCACTACTAACAATGTAGCAACGCTACACGAAAGGTTAAGAATAGTGGAGAAATCAACCTTAATGTTGCATAACAACATAGATAAAGAAAGGGGACAATCCTCTTATGGTAATGCCAAAAATAGGACATCGTCACCTCCAAATTTAGGCCAAGTAAATTCAGAAAGAACAAACTACTATCAAGAGCAAGGTAGAAGAGTGGAAATCCACAAATGGGGGGTGAAGTTCGATGGAACACCGAAAACTATGAGTGTTGAAAGTTTCATTTTTCGCATCGAAACACTTCAAAAAACGAATGGTGCTACAAATGAACAAGTGTTTGCAAATTTTCACCATTTGTTAACCGGGCCAGCGGAAAAATGGTACTGGCAATACCTTGAGGAAAATTCAGGGGATGAAATGTTAAATTATTTTGACCTAAAGACAGAATTATTGAGACAATATAGGAATAGCAAAAGAGATCACGAGATCCTGAGATCCATAATGGATCGAAAACAACAAGCGAGCGAATCATTTGATGAGTTTGATGAAGACGTTAGGGGTTTGGTACTACAAATGAGAAATAGACCAAATGAGAAGGATCTTGTTTCGATAGTTAGGACAAATATAAAAGATAGAGTCGCCAGTTTGATATTTGGATGTTCGATTAAAAGCATTCGAGACTTGAGAGAAGAATGCAGGCGCGCAGAAAAGCATCTAGCTACTAGAGAATTTAGATTTAAAAAACAGGTTAGTGAGCTATAAGAGAGGAATAGATGTTTATTGGAGACTTCAGAGGACGAGGTCGATGGACATATCGCAGCAGTCCATTACAACCGAACTGACAGACAACAGACAAACATAAAACAAGACAAACGAAATAATACATACAAAAATAACGAAAGAGACAAAAGGACAGAACTTACAAAAGACATTACGAACGCTGCTTGTCCATCGACATTCCACGCTTTAACTTGCTTCAGTTGTGGTCAGGGGAATATTTCGTTTCACTGCGCGACCTGCCAGGGAAACCTGAAGGTCGGCAGTGCATCGGGAGTACCACCGCCGGCAAGAGTTCCTCTCCCGGAGAACCAGAACCAGAACCTGGAAAAATAAAAATTTTAAAAAGAGAACCAAATGCATATGTGATACAACCTCAAATTAGAATCCAAAAGAGTCTCCACCAAAGAATAAAAGACTATGAAGAAGCTCGTAGACGTATTTTTAATGAAGAAGTGACCTGTGATAAATTAGTTATAAGTAGTAGAAATTATAAAAAAATAGCTAGAATTAGGGAAAAGAGTGCAATATATAGGAGTAGAAAAATGAAAATTGAAGCCACTGTTCTATCGGTCTGTGACGATAACAGACCATATGCTAAGGTAGTTGTAAACGGTGTAGAGATGTTAGGTCTCTTAGACAGTGGTGCTTCACTTAGTTGTTTAGGAAAAGGTGCAGTAGAGTTTATCGAAAGACAAAACATAGAGATGACGAACATGACTATAGATATAAGAACTGCAGACGGTAAAAACCAGCAAATTAAAGGACGTTTTAAGACCGATATTTCTTGGGGTAACAAAACACAAGAGATGGAGCTGTTTGTTGTTCCAAGTTTACAACAGCAACTCTATCTTGGGGTAGATTTTTGGAAGGCGTTTAAGGTAGCTCCGAATGTGATTTGCTCTTTAGACATTCCAGAACCGGCGAGAGAGCAGGAGTCTGATCCTATGCGCCGGCTTACCCCAACACAAACTGAAGAGCTCGAGCGGGTAAAGCTTGCATTCCCTTCGTTCGCACAGATGGGATTGGGTAAGACTCACGTCGAAGAACATGTCATTGAGATGGAAGACGACACAATTCCCATCAAACAACGACATTATCCAATTTCACCTGTCGTACAGAGGCTAATGTACGCCGAGCTTGATCGCATGCTTGAACTAGGTGTTATCGAGGAAAGCAATAGTGCTTACAGCTCTCCAGTTGTGTTGGTGCGTAAGCCAGGCAAAAACAGACTTTGCCTAGACTCGAGGAAAGTAAACGCGGCCACAAAGAAATTTGCATATCCTCTGCCGCATATTGAAGGAATCTTAAGTCGACTCCACAACACGCACTACATATCGAGTATCGATTTGAAGGACGCCTTTTGGCAGATTCCTCTGGAGATCAAATCAAGAGAGAAGACAGCTTTCACAGTCCCTGGACGACCGTTGTATCAGTTCACGGTTATGCCGTTTGGATTGTGCAACGCCGCCCAGAGAATGTGTAAGCTGATGGACAAGGTCATTCCCGCTCGCTTGAGGGAGAATGTCTTTGTCTATCTCGATGACCTGTTGATTTGTTCTCCAGACTTTGAAGCTCACATGGCTGTTCTCAAAGAGGTAGCGAGAAGTTTGCGTGAGGCGGGGTTGACAATAAATGTGGAGAAAAGCAAATTCTGTTACAAAGAGATCAAGTACTTGGGCTATTTCGTCGGTGATGGATGTCTGAGAACGGATCCAGAAAAGGTTTCGGCAGTGAAGGATTTCCCTGTTCCAAAGACTCCCAAACAACTCCGTCGGTTTCTAGGGATGACGGGTTGGTATAGGCGCTTTATCCCAAATTTTGCGTCTATATCAGCCCCAATGACAGACTGCCTCAAAAAGGGTAAGGAATTCTCAATGACAACCGAGGCTTTAGAGGCTTTTGAAAATTTGAAAATGACATTAATAACGGCACCAGTACTAACGAACCCTGACTTCACTAGACACTTCTACATACAATGCGACGCTTCGACTTCAGGCGTGGGTAGCGTTTTGTTCCAAATGGATGAAGAGAAAAACGAACGACCCATAGCATTCATGTCCCAGAAGCTTAATTCCGCTCAGCGAAATTACAGTGTTACGGAACTTGAGTGCTATGCGGCCGTTTTGTCGGTAAAGAAGTTCCGAGCCTATATTGAAGGATTACCCTTCACTATCATAACCGATCACGCGAGTCTCAAGTGGCTGATGACACAGAAGGACTTGAGTGGTCGACTAGCTCGGTGGAGTTTCAAGCTCCAGGGCTTTGATTTCACCATAGAGCATAGGAAGGGTATCCTGAATGTAGTCCCGGATACTCTCTCGAGAGTCCATATGGAGGAGATCATTGCCGAAACACCAGAAGTTGACTTCAATTCTCCATACTTTGCATCAGAAGAGTATGTGGAATTGAAGAAGACCATAAACGAGAACCAGGACAAACTACCAGACTTTTGCATTTCTGACGGATACGTATACAAACGGACAGACAAACGAACAGGAGATCCTATACAAGAAGACAGGGCCTGGAAAATCTGGGTACCGAAGGAGTTGAGTGGGGGTCTTTTGAAAAGAGCACATGATTCCTTCGCTGCTGGACACGGAGGAATCCATAAAACGTTGTCCAAACTTAGACAAATATACTTTTGGCCGAACATGACCGTTGATGTTCGAAACTATATACAAAACTGTGATATTTGCAAGTGCAATAAACCGACAAACTTAACGTTACGACCACCCATGGGACAACAAACGATTACTGACCGACCATTTCAACGTTTATACATAGACTTTTTAGGACCGTATCCGAGAACAAAGACTGGAAATACACATATCTTCATAGTATTAGACCATTTTAGTAAGTATGTGTTTTTAAAACCTATTAGGCGAGCAACAGCAGCTGAGGTAGTAAAATACCTTGAAGAAGGAGTTTTTCATATATTTGGTGTACCCGAATTTATACACTCTGACAACGGAAAACAATTCGTTTCAGAACTGTTTTCCAGCTTCCTTAAGAAATACGGCGTTAAACACTTTCGCACGGCATTTTACTCTCCTCAGGCAAACGCTTCAGAGAGAGTGAATAGATCTGTGCTAGCCAAGATTCGATCCTACATAGATAGTGATCAACGAAACTGGGACATCCACGTTAGTAACACTGCCTTTTCACTAAGAAGCGTAGTACATGACGCGACTACGTATGAACCATACTACGCTATCTTTGGCACTCAAATGATACAACATGGGGATACATATGAACTTCTTCGGAAACTTGATGTCCTTAAAGACACAAGTATCGAAATAATTAATAAAACTGACAAATTAGCATTGATAAGGAGTGAAATTTTCGAAAACCTGAAGTTAGCTCATAACAAAGGTACTAAAATATATAATACACGAAGCAGGGAAATACAATACAAGTCAGGACAAATAGTCTTTAGGAGAAATTTTAAGCAGAGTAGTCTACCTGATCACTACAATGCCAAATTAGGACCAAAATTTATAAAATCAATTGTGCTTAAGGCAATTGGAAACTCTTTATATGAAATTGGAAACTTAAGAGGCGAGAAGGTCGGAATCTTTCACGCTAAGGACATACATACTTGACGATATATCATATTTTGACGCACTTATGCTGCTGTTGCTATTGCTAGTGATAATAATCTGTGATATATTTGTATGTACTTGTATAGAGGTTCATTTATTTTATTTATTATATTACATATTTATCTTTTATTTATTTTTTTATTGATTTATTTATTTATTTATGTGTTTATTTATTTTCTTTAGGACATAATATATATTAGGTATATTTGATTATTTCTGTGATATTAGGGATATTTGTTATTTCTGTGATATTAGGTATATTTGATTATGTCTGTGATATTAGGTATAGAGGATATACATATTATTTATTTATAGAGATTTATTTATTCTAGTATTAATCTTTAGTTTATAATTTTTTTTTCTTTAGGATATAAAATGGTGATAGTTTATTTTTTTTGCATGTTATAGTTGATATATATATATAGATTTATTTATTATAGTTATTTATTTATTTCCAATGTAATAGTTTAGTTTTTTTTTGCATGTAATAGTTTAAATTAGTATTATTGAGTTATTTCTTAGGTATCTTTTTTTTTCTTGCTGAGTTAGTCACTATCACCAATAGCATACGTATTAAAGCAAAACCCTTATACTATGAGAAAAAGACTGCACCGTATAATAGGAGATCACAAAGACAAGAGAATACAATTCATTTCTTTCAAAAAAATAAATACCGAACCCGGGTTAAGTAAACACAAGTCTACTCAGGGCGTGGACGTACCACACGTCATCGAACGGCGTTAAACCATAACTAATTTGCGTTAAAAATAAGAACATAGATACTGAACTTTCAAATAAGAATAAGGCGACGACCTTCCTATTTTTACGAGGCCAGTGTCCTCACGACCACTCAAACACTGTCATCGAGCTTGTTACGTAGGTCGTCATATACCTCGTATATGTTTTATAATCCTTTATTGATATTATAAGATTTACCAATCAATCAATAGTAGATCTTAGATATAATAAAAGAAAGGAAATAGTACGAAAAGCAGAGCCTTCATACTTTAAATAACGCTTCGAATAGTATAGTATAGTTATAGTATATGAATTCATATAATAGGACTCAAAAGGTTGGACTTACAACATGACATCTACTAACTTGTGGACGGAAAGATTTTGGCGGTATTATGAATGTAGCACATTGAAGTGGAAAAGTTTTGTTGTCCTGAGTTTAATCTTGATTGTGATTTGCAGTAGTGGGTGGCTTCAGGTTGATATTTGAGGATCCGATAGGAGAACCTGAAATAAAGAAGAAAAAGAGAAAAATAAGAACAAATTAAAATTAGGATTTTTGTCGCTTGAGAGTGGTTCTTGGGTGGCTATGTTCATACATAGGTCGTTTCAAAATAAAAATGTCCCGAATCATTCTCAGCGACAAATAGTGACTTATCCTTATGGTTAGTTGTATCGCGTTTAGGAGGTATCTATGGAATGGGTAGCTAAAGAAAAAAGAAAAGAAAAGATAAGTTGTAGCCAAACAATAAATGGGTAAATGTAAATAAACCTACCCTTTGGTGTTTACATGTTTTTTTGTTGCTCAGTGTCCTGTAGGGGTGGCCAGGGGTTCATTGTCCTAGCTGAGTTTCCATCTCAGGTTGTTTGTTTGATTTTTATTTAGTTTTTTTTTTTTTGCTAATTATTTGTTTCTTATTGTAATTATAAAATTTTTTTTTTGACACAATATTTGTTTGCACACTTTATAAGATATTATGAAATGTCAAACACAAGCCAAATTTGAACGACAACAACAAATTGACGAAGCTAGGTAACGCGATCGTTTGGCGAATAGAAGAAGCTTCTAGATAGGACACTAAAAAAGTACGAAATAGTACGTAGTAGAAAATCTGTGATAAGTTTTTGTGCAATATTAGTAGTGTAAGTAGGTTAAATGAGAGTTAGACTGATTAGGTTAGGTTTATTTATAATTTAGTTAATTTAAATAAGTTCATGGTAATAAAATAAGCATTATTTCAAATAGAAAATAGTACTAAGTAGTGGATTAGGCTTACGATATCCCGAAAGTATTAGTAAAATTCGAGGACGACAGCCATGACCAGTAAAGGTACTAGATTAGAGACTGGAAAAAGTTTAGTCTTTCCAGAAGAAAGAACGAAGAAAGAAAGTTTAAAAAGAAGATGGAAATTAGGCTAATAGGTCAATGAACTGCCTTATGTAATAGGAATTTTGCTGTCATACTGAAAGTGAAAGTTCTTATGCAATCTTCTCGAGATCTGTGTAACAGTACGGAGTAAAATTAGTGCGCTCGGAACAAAAATTTTTGTTTCTTCGGAAATTTTTTTTTTGATTTTTTTGATTTTTTTGTGAAGACAGTGGTGAAAAAGAAAACTATTGCCATAAGTCGCAACAATTACCATAAAAGGTGAAAACTTGCAAATTCAATATAAGTCGACTGAAACTAAAATTTAATAATTTTAGATTACATTTATATATGTAGATACAGTGTACATAAGTGTATATCTATAAAATTTCTAAGGAAAGCAGAGTTAAGTCGCCTAATGAAGGATAGGTTGACGATAATCTGAATAAAGATAATATCTAACTGAATAAAATTTAAAGCAGAGGTAATTTTAGTTAAAGAATAAAGTGATAGTTATATTAAAGATATGAATTTTCCATAGGTTAACGGTTGGTAAGGTCTTTTGCGTATATGTATATATTATATATGTTCGTGACTGGCAGAAATATATAGATATACATATAGCTGTGTCATATGCCATTAGAGACGAACCTTGACCTCTGCTTGCGTATTGGAGAAGATTCTGTGAAAAAGGGATTTAAACTCCAGCTCCAGCTCCACGACAAAACGGGGTGTTCAATACTTTTGGAACTAGGCTGAACATTTTTTTTAATTTTCTGAATTTTGTTCTATAGTTTAATGAATTTTTTTGAGTAATTTTTGTTTTTAAATTTTAATTTTTTTTAAATCTCTTTTATCGAACTTTAATATTTGGTTTGCAAAAGAAGGCATACAAAAGAAAAAAGTGAAATCATAAGAATTTGAATAGTGATCAAGATCTGTGCGAAAGTGATAATTTATATATGTTTATAGTTATATAGATATATGTATTCTGATAAAGTAAAGAGTGTGTGAGTTAAAGGCCTGAATTTGAAAGCCGCTCTACTTACCATCATCAGGAATGTGCTGCCGGCAGAACTTCGTGGAATGAAGAAAAGTGAGTAACCTTTTTAACAACTTAAGTTTCTACACACACAATACCTATATATACATATACATATATATATAAAGTTGATCTGCGCGAAAAGAGGCAGATCCAGAAGAAAATTAAAGACCATTTTTGTTCGCTCTGTGATTTCATTTTTAACATCTTTTATTTTGATTCTTATATATTGAATTTCCTTTTTTTTTTCCTTTTCTTTTATATCTTTTCTCAATTTTTTTATTCTTTTTATAAATTTTATTTTTACGGCCTATGGCCAAAATTAAAATAATTAAATTTTTGTACTTTGAATTTTAAAATTGCGTTTTTTTTTTTTTGCCATAATGGTGTGCTAAGTTTTAATTGCTTCAGTGTGTAGAGGCCAGGCCAGGCCGGCTTTCTGGAAGAGTGTAAAAAGAGACAATATGACTTAATAAGACGAATCACGAACTTTTGGTACTAGTACGCAACGCTACGAACATTTACTATGACTTAACAACACGAATTACGAACTTTTGGGAACGACTACGAACATTAACCATGACTTAACACCTCGAAGTACGAACTTTTGGGACCAGGGACGCAACAATATACTAAAACTACTATTTTTTTTTTTTTTTTTTTTTTTTTTTTTTTTTTTTTTGCGTAGGAAGGTGAGAAATCTTCAGGAAGACACTATAAGCCCGATGCTTATAGTAGTGTCAGATTTTTACTGACTAAAAAACACCTCCCTTATCTTCTACAGAGATACTACAACTAAGTCGAGCTTAACAAGTAGTTTTGGCAGCAGTTTCGTTCGCATTTTGTCAGGAAGCTCCCCAACGGGAGGACCTGAAAGTTCCACAAGATTCGAGTGGAGAAATTAATTTTGTTGCGCTAGATCAAGAGGTCTTGTTCGGTGCAATCGCCGAAAAACGTTCGTCTCGCTAAGCGATTGTCGGATTTCGTTGTTTCTATGATCTCTAAGTCGTGATCTTAGTTCTGTGGCAAATTTTTTAATTTCGTTTTCTACACTTTCTATATTTAAGTCTCTATGTAAGTTGCTATTTCTTACATACCATGGAGCATTAACTATTGTCTTAAGTACTTTGTTTTGGTATGTTTGTAAAATTTGTATATTTCTTTCGTTGGTACAACCCCAAAGTTGTATACCGTACGTCCAAACTGGTTTCAGTACTTGCTTATAAATAAGCAGCTTGTTATACACGCTTAGATTGGAATATCTTCCAATAAGCCATGTCAATTCGCGGAGTTTATTTTCGAGTTCATCGCGTTTCTTTTTAACATGAGCCTTCCATTTAAGTTTCGCGTCTAGAGTCATACCTAGATACTTTGCTTCATTTGTATATGGAATTTGCATGGAATTAATATAGATGGGTAAGGTGTTTACGTTTTTATACGTAAAATTTATGTGCGTGGATTTCGCTTCGTTAAGTTCAATTCGCCATTTCCTTGTCCAATCTGAAATGCTATTTAATGCCATTTGAAGCTTAGAGGTCGCCGTTTCTATTGAATCTGATATTGCGAGTACGGCTGTATCATCTGCAAAAGTGGCTAAAGTTGTACCTTCTGTTTGGGGTACATCGCGAGTATAGAGAACAAATAGAATCGGTCCAAGGACGCTACCCTGGGGCACGCCAGCGTTAATTTCCTTAAACTCAGAATACTCCGTTCCTTGCTTAACTCGAAAGATTCTATTTTCTAGGTACGATTCAAGAAGGTTATATATTTGCTCTGGAAAGACTTTTAATTTATATCTAAGCCCGTCATGCCAGACTTTGTCGAAAGCTTGGGAAACATCAAGAAATGCAGTTGAGCAAATCTTCTTTTCTTCAAATGCTTTTTCAATTTCACAAGTTATCCGAAAAACCTGATCGATTGTCGAGTGTTTTTTCCGGAAACCGAATTGGTGTTCGGGGATTAAACGTTTATCTGCAATGAATGGTAACAGTCGCTTAAGAAGCAATTTTTCAAATATTTTAGATGTTGTAGGCAAGAGAGAAATTGGTCTGTACGATTTTTTCTCATTCGGTGGCTTACCCGGTTTGGGGATCATTATAACTTCGGCGACTTTCCACTGCGAAGGTACGTACGCAAGTCTTAAAGCAGCGTTAATGAGCTGTAAAAGCTTAACCATTGCTTTTTTAGGCAACTCTTTGAGGACACGACTGTTAATAAGGTCGTAACCAGGAGCTTTATTATTTTTCTGCCGTTTTATTTCCTGGACAAGTTCAGTCAAAGTGATGTTTCTTATAGATAAACTGTCCGGCCTTGGTTGAAACTCTCCTTCATTTGTCGGAAACTCTTGACCATCGAATGGTTTGAACGTTTCCTCGAGGTACTCAGCAAATAAATCCGCCTTTTCCTGATCAGTTTTTGCCCATTCAGAATTATTTTTTCGAATCGGTGCCGACATTTTTTGAGGCTTTTTAATACCTTTTAACGTCTTCCAAAGAGAATAATTGGTTTTTTTGTCTGCTGTGAGGCTTTCAAGATAGGAAGAATTCTTTCTGTTTTTAAAATCTCGTAACAAGTTTTTGATTTTGTTTGTTAAAAAGTTGACTACACATTTATGCTGAGGAGCACGTGAGTGCTGCCATGTTTTTCGAGCTTTTCGTTTTTCGCGAATTAATTCTTTTATATCTGCTGGAATTTTTTCTTCGTTTTGCCTTGACTTTTTACTACAGACCGGTGTATTATCCCAAGCTGCTTTTTGGATAATATTTATAAATTTGTCGGTTTCATCTTCTAACTCAAACGGAGTTTGCAGGGAGACGTTCAGTATAATACTGTTTTCGCAATCTTCTTTGAATTTGTCCCAATTTGTGTTATTATTTGTTAAAGACAGGGGCTTTTCTTTTTCGATTACGTTACTGCTTATTGTTAGGATTACGGCCGAGTGATCCGTAGAAAAATCGACGTTATCATCTACTTTCACATATTTTCTGTTAATTCCTCTTGCAATGAAAAAGTCGACAAGGTCGGGAGTTTTTGCTGAATCGGTTGGCCAATACGTTGGTTTTCCTGAAGAGAAAAATTCGACGTTACATTCAGTACCCGCTTTGTAGAGTTGTCTACCCTTCGTCGAGATGCATCGTGATCCCCAAAATGTATGTTTTGAATTGAAGTCGCCGCCAATAATAAACTACTATGACATAAGGTGACTAGGAACATGTAACGATACATACTATTGACTACAATAGGATTATGACTGGAGGTTACGCTAGGGGCTATCTCCACAGATTTCGGCCAAGGAGATAGCAACGGTTGTATCTTAGATACAAGGGTGGGATGGCTGACCTTTGACACCAACATCTGTCAATGCTTTTGACGATCAGACGAACCACTGTATGGGGGAGACAGTGGGGTTGAGTTCGAATCTTTTTTGGAGAGAAGATTGTTTTTTGGTTAGATTTAGATTAGATTAGTTTAGGTTAAGAAACAAAAGACATTCTAATAAAGAATTTCTTTATATCCAAAAGGATATATATTTAGTGAGTAGGGTTTTAGATATAGTTAGATATAGTTATAGAATTAAGATACTCAATCTTCTGTCCCAAGGGATATCGACTCAAGCCTCCTCCTTTCTCACATATAGTGGCATAGGTCACTAGATTTGTGTAAATCCTTTTTTTGTCATTCCTGTCATATACCATATCCTTTCCATTTCCCTTTTCCTTTAACAAAAGGCATGGAAATTTTGTTTGCTGAGTGAGAGATACTTGGAGAGGGGCAAGAACCACCCCCATCCTTCGAGCTAGGCCGAGCGAAGAGCAAGCATGCCGCCGCCCTTCTCCAATATCAAAGTAACACTCCCGTGGTAAAGCTCTACTCGCAACAACTGCTCGACAGTAATAAAATAATACAGGTATATATATAGCATGAGATCTCAGGTAATGGGCTCAGCCACACTACGAGACCATTTAAATCTAAAAAGACATTTACCTAACATGACCACTTTTTTTTTTTTTTTACGTTTTAAGTGGCTTCACGGCCACTCTGCCACTTCAAACGAGCCTGTTACGTGGGCATGTTGGGTGAACTAATATCACCTAGTGACCAAAAGTCGACCAATTACCTGGCGGCCGTGCGGCAGCGCTACACCGCCAACGACACCGTCAGCCGTCACCCAACGATGAAAATTTTGTTTTGATTCTTTTATTAGTTGTTCTTTTGTTTATCCTTTTAGTAAATTCATTTTTTTTGTTTCCATTTGTTTTAATCTCTACATCCTTCAAGTAATGGGATTTTCTTTCTAGATATTCTGAAAGGAAGAAAGAAAATATAATTAATAAAATAGTATATCAAAAAAATACTACATACAATTCAAAGGTATGAATTTGTTTTGGTTAGGATTCTATTGCTTTTGCTTAAGAATCTTTGCAACACAAATTCAACACTTTGAAAACATGGTACTTATCTCAAATGTATAAAATAATGGACAGCAATATCTAGAGAACAAAGTAAAAGAATAAAAATGAAATTAATTTTATTATAAATTAGTCAAATTATTAAAAAAATTACTTACCAACATTTTTTGTTCGTCCTGGTGTAGTGTCCATGTTTGTTTTGATTGTGACACTTCACATATTCTTTTCATTAATCAAAGTCATAACTTGTTGTTTCGTTTTCTGGACATATAATTGTAGTTTTGTCTCGAAAAGGGGTTAGAAATATAACTACTAGAACATGCGCAGAAAGCATTCTAGCAGTTTTGTTCATCCGTCGGATGAACTTTAATGAATTTATTTATGGTTTAAGTCTAGGATAAGTAGGATTGGTATAGTAAGGAAGAAAAATATATTTGAATAGATAGATAATTAGATAAGATAGATTAATTTAGGATAAATATTAAAATAATTATATTAGAGTTAGCTTAGATTAGAGTAATATATGAGAATAAAGACTGAGTTAGGTACTTAAAGATGGATTGTTAGTATATACATATGTGTGTGTGCTATTACTTGGTCGTGGATGAGGGGGTATTTATGGCTGCAAATAGTTATCTCACTCAGACGTAGTGGTAACTATTTACTTAGGTAATAGGAGAATGACTAGGAACTAGCCTAAGGGATTTTATGGTCATCATTGGATATTGTGCTAGCAAAAAGTCAAGAAGCAAAAAAGTTATTAAAGTGTTAAAACGGCCATTTTTTTTTTGATTTTTGGTTAAATTCAAAATTAAATTTGAATTAGATTTCTTTTAAATTCTGATTTTAATGTGAAATTCAGAAAAACGATAATTGTTTTGGAACAACATAGAATTAAGAAGAATTCTTGAAAGAGAATATTCTTTGTAGATTAAGGTAAATGAAAAAGTGATTGCCATAGAAATGCAAAAAGTTATATATAACATATATATGGTATTCCAATTTAGAATCTACCAGAAGATCACTAAGAATTCTTACGAGGATTTAATACTAATTGTTAAAGCAGAGGTATGTGATTATAAAATGGAAAGTTTAAAGTTGTTTGTCTGACGTGTGATTTTTGTTTTAACCAGGTTTAGGCCAGAGATCTTTCATAAGATCTAGAAAGGTCAGACACAGAGGTCTAGGCCTCTGCCAATTTTTTTTGTTGTTTGCGGTTCTTGACCACTAGTGAGGGCGTCCTTGGAAAAAAAGAGCATTCCTTTGTTCAAGGAAACAAGGGAACAAGCTTGAAAGAATACAAAGACCAGCAGAATCAACGGAGGGTATTATATATATAGCACATACATATATATAGATATCCCGCTGGGGATACATAAGGGTATTTGTGAAAAAGGGTGCTCCGCAAAGAAAAAAAAAAAAGGAGGAAAGAACAGCAGAAGTAGAGGAAATTGAAGATCCTAGAAAAGCGAAGAAAAAGAAGAAGTGAAAAAAAAAAAGTGAAAAAGAGAAACTTATAGAATTATTTGAAATTTTTTTGTTTAACTTAAACCTACAAATTTTTTTTGAATAATTAACGTAATATTAATGTGAAATTGGGTTCTCCAAATCTTTTTTTTTGTAATATATCATTTTTGAATTTCGAGTTAAATTAAGAAAAAGTGATCTTAAAGATTTACAAATCAAAATAATTCACTCAAGTATAGTGAATTGATCTACGCCTGTTTCTCCAGCGTGCTGCCGGCAGGACTACGAGGGACTAGGTAAACTGTAAGTGATTATTGTTCTAGTGTTTTTGTGGATAAAAAGATCCTTCTGATAACCTTTAAGGTCAATTTTCTTTTCTTTTTTTTTTTTGTTTAAATTTTTGTATTTTTAGTTTTTTTTTTATATTATTAAAGTGAAGAAAAGAAACGAGTGGGAGAGCTCGATTGAGTTTTTTTTAGATTTTTTTTTAATGAAGATAATTTTGAATAAAATTGTAATTTGAAAAATTTAAAAGTAAATAATCATGGTGTGCTAATTTCATAGCTAGTGGTGTGTGGAGGTTTGGTAAAGCCGTCCAGATGTAAATTTGGTTTGAGGACATGACAGACTAACTTTTCTCTACTAACTAAGCCGTGACTGGTTGGGTTCGCTTAGGGGCTATTTCCAACAAAAGAGGCCATGGAATTAGCGAAGGACGTATCTTCAAGATACTTGGGTGGGTGGCCAGACCTTCGTCAACAACATCAGACGAACGTTTGGAATTCAGGGTGACGATATTTAGGAGGAATAAGAAGGAGGTGCTTTAGGGAAGAGTTAAATATTTTTTTTGGTTTAGGGATTAGTTTTAGGTTAGGGTTTATTTTTTTTTATTTACTTTTTTATCATTTTTTTTACTTACTTATTTTATATTTTTTTTTGTTTTGGTTTAGGGATTAGTTTTAGGTTAGGGCTTATATTTTTTTTTACTTTTTTTATTAATTTTTCTTTATTTAATTTTTTTATTATGTTTCTAGGTGAAGGGTTTTTCAGTTAATTTTTTTTTTGTTAGTTAGGTGAAGGGTTTATTTTTTTTCAGTTAAATTTTTTTTTGTTTAGTTTTTTTTATTATAATACTTTTTTTTTAACTTTAATTCGAAGCACCGAATTCTTGTTCTCTCTTATATATCGTCAGAGTTCTCAGGTTTGTGTCATTTAACATCGGATAGTATACCTTAGGCACGAATAAATAATGATTAGTCGAGCAGGAGGTGTACTGAGAGGTGGCAAGAACCACCCCATACGACGAGCTAAAGCCGAGCGATCGCAAGCGTGCCGCGGCCTCCTCCAGTACACCGAAGCATTCCTCCGTGGAAACCTGGCTCCTAACAGAGGGTTAATTCGAATGAAAACGATTTCGACATTAACCTCAGCACTCCCTGCCTAAAACACCTCCTCCGAAACACAATCCAATCATAGTTTTAAATTAGCCTAACCCTAGCTGTAAGTTTCATAGTTTTAGTTAAATTAAGTTATGAAGCTTGTATTAAGCTAAATAAATGGGGGTATTGCCCCCACCAAAATTAAAAAAATTAAATTAAAATTGTACCCAATTTTTTGAAAATAAAAAATAATAATAATTTAGAGACCACTACGGCTCGTAGAGCGCGTAAGCCTATAAGGCTATAAGTGATAATTCCTGTCTGCGTGTAATCGTTCGTATATTTACAAGACTTACAATTTTCAATTGATCCATAATTATCATTATAAAAAATGACTTGCGAATCGGCTCGATACTTCATATCCAATATACATATTAACTTTAGCAAGAATGTATACGAGTAGGTATGTACTACTATTTTAAATTTGACATTTCCTGCGTTTCAAAGCGATCGAGGCTTGCCTGCCACACGTCTGTTACTTTGAAAAAGTGAACCATAAACGCTACAAATTTTCTGAAATGTTTTGGTTACACTTTTTTCATGAAGTGTATTGCTAACGCGATATCAAATTTAACAAAGGTCCTCATTTAGTTTTTCAGAATGATACTGAAAATAAAGTCTACAGACTTTAAAAAATAAACAAATCAAGTTATAAGATTTGTGCAATCAGGTGGCAATATAATATTGTATCTATAAATATGTTATGTACATATGTACATTAATAAATATACATATGTATATGTAGGTAAGTATACAGGGTGTCCCTTAATTCGTGGATCTCTCAAGACCGAGATAAGATATCAAATTTGTTTAAACGTAATTATAAAGGCTGATATTTCTTCTAAAAATAAAGGCCTAGATAAAGTTACTATCATTAGTACTAACAATTATCATTTATGTACATGGGTTAGGATACACCAAAGTAAGCCTTTCTTAAATCCAAGATTTTTTTCTTAGAATATGCCCAAGAATCACACCCTTATATATTTTGCACTTATTAAAAGACACCCTGTGTATGGATGAGATAGGTACATGGTAAAACTTACAGTCGAACAGGGTAGGGAAGAAGACTTGCAAATTGTAGTTAAAATATACACTCACTATCCATTCTTGGGGTGACATGACAATTGTGCCGGCTGCACATGTTCATTCGCCCTTCTCTTCACGTGTTGGATAAAGAATACAGTATGTCTATAAAGAAAAATCAAGTTATAATTACATTAACAACACAACTTCATATAATAAGTATAACGTTGTTGAATTTAAAACTGTTATAAGAATAACCGTAATGAAAACAAATATTCAATTAGACTCGGTTTCACTTACTGGAATCATTACTGGATTTTCGTTTGCTGCCCATTTTAAATTTTATACTTGTAGATATACCTACATATTTGAGGGGTGGAAACTCTAAGAAGATTTGAAACTAGGTTTTGATGGACGCATACAATTGGTGTGCCATTTTTCCCATCTGGAGTTATTTCATTTAAATTCAAGATTGAGCCAAATTAATATCTACCAGTAAATACAACTCAATAATCCTACTTACGGTAGAATATAAATAGTAAGATAGAAACAGACTCAAGGTATAATGGAAAAGAGAACACACCTCTATAATATAATTAATCATCCCTCTTTTTATATCTGTTTCACTCGGGAGAAAATCTAACGGAATTGATGGAAACTAAAAAATATATGTATTCAAATAATATTGTGCGATTATATACCCATCATTTGATTTCACTTGATTGCTCGTTCGACAATTAAAGTTTAAATTTGGGTTGGATGTAGTGTGATTTACTGATCTATAAATACAAAATTAAAAATACTAATACATAAAACTATTATAAAAAGTCGATGTCGACTGATCAAAATCCCGATTATAAGAGTCGATTTTAAAATAATTGATATTTGTAATATTTAATAACTACTTTTTTGTGTCTTTTTTTTAAATGAGTTTAAAAGTAATTTATGAACTATTATTCTCGTGGCCTCATATTCCTAAAACGCTACCGAATTGAAAAGCAAAATTAATTTACTTAGAATATAGCACTAAAATATACATAGGGGCTTTCGAGAGAGTTCCAAACTTTGCTTTTTTAAGACTATGTATATTGGTACCCTTTCAGCACTAAGCTGAACATTTTTTTATAACATTGAATTTATAGATACATTGAAAGTAAGTTGTTTTTAATCAATCATATGTTCGTACAAGAATCGACATTTTTACCGAAGTTGTTCAACCAACATTTTAACTAATCGAATTTGAAACTGTCAACTATTTGTACTGTCAAAATAACATACTACCGATTTGATATGTCGATCTATAAAACTTTCACTGAAGAAAAATATGAGGTCGAAATGAAAATGGTCGGTTTAAGAAATACCAAATAATCAAAATGCTTTCTTATATGAAAAAGTCTTTTTTTTCGAGTTTTTTTTTTTATATTGAATTAAATATTTAAATTAATTTTACATATAAAGATGAGTTTGTTTTAATTTAAGTGTTGAACTTTTAAAAAACAACGATGCTTTCATTTATAAAATCCCTTCATTTTGTAGTGTCAGAAAGTCGCTTAAAACATAAAGCTCCGAAGATATGGAAACAACAAAGAAAACTTTTCCTAAAATGTTGTTTTGGTCTAAAATTTATAAAATGCAACATTTGTCTTAATTTGTTCAATTATGAAATCCTTTCAATCTGTACTTCTTAAGATTCCCATGGCTTTCGAAATCATAGATTAACATAATTTGTGCAATATTCTCCTGATGTTTTACAAATATCCTCCTTCTGTGAATTTTTGGCAACCGCATCTCTGCGATAAAAAGCAAATAATGTTGTAAGTTTTTCAATTTTCTTTCTACTATACATGGTGTCCAAAAGTGCTCAATATAAGAAGCTTTGTCCCCCTACATGTGTAAATGAGCTCTTTAAACAAACCTCAAATTCTTCTGTTTAAGTGTATTCGGATGATATCCATCGAAGATTACGCTAGCTCCATAAATCTCGATCTACAAAGCATTTCATACTGGTCGAAAGGAAATGTTTTGTTTTTAAAATTCTAGAAGCTCAAAATGTATCGTTATCAGAAGAAAGTCTTTGGTCTATCATATTCTCCAGGTAAAATGTTCAATAACTATAGTGAGGAACTGATTCAAAATAGTTTTTTTGGCCTTTAGTCGTTTCGTTGCGGCGATCTCACATGGACTCATCAGTTGACTGTGAGGGCCTTAAATACACAATTATTGATGAAAATAATTATTTTAACGATTTGATCGATGGTATTTTCATTTAACCCTCTGATAATGAGGACTATGATGCTGAAAATAGTCCAATCGATGGTCTCAACTGAAACCAATTGATAGTCCGTTATGATTTATGAAATGAACTGGTCCTGAATGATTGCTAGCACATCGACTCTTTTCCAATTGAAGAACAACCTCTTTTAATTAATGAAATAGAGGATGTCCTTGTTAAGGCTTTGGGTGAGTCGGAACTCAATTTATATATTGATTAATAAGCATGTTATCGAGCAGCAGAGAATGGAAAGGGGACATACATTTTAACTCGACTAAGGAGAAGATGTTCCATTCTACTCGTAATTCTATCAGATGTTGGTTTTCCGGTATCGAATACATCAACAATGCTTGTATGGATAAACTATAACGCAATTGCTAGGATCCCAATGTTTCATGAAATGAATTTCGATGACTGCCGGGTATGTGCTTTTTTAACAGTGATTGTTTGGCAAGATATGCGATAATCAAGGATTGTAAATCAGTTAAAAAAAATCAATTCGAGAAATGCGCACTTTTCCTGGGATTCTTATGGTGGTGACGGGTTATAAAGGATACTAGAGTGGCTCTTACGATCTAAGTAATTAATTAATTTTTAAGTCAAAATGGCTAGAAAGATTTTAACGAAATAGTCAATACTTTCATTTTGAACCAAATTTAGTTGCACGAGAAGGAAAACTCTGGAAGTTCTGAACGATAACAGACCACCGAAAAAACAAATCTTGCGATGAAAGTGAAAGATGCTCAAAAAATGTTCGACTGAACAAAGAAACGCTTGTGTATGTTTTGTGGTTCCTCGATTTACCATCAGAAATAAGTTCATCACTTATTCCACCTAACCTTCAACTAGCTGCATCTTTAAATCTTCTTGGAGGTGGTGGCTATCAACGGCAAGTTTTGGTTGATTGGGTGTACCGATGGGTCAAAGTACTGTAGATGAAATAAGCACTGCAAATATTAAGAGAATACAGTCAGTTTTATGTCCACTTTTGATAACATTGGGGTCCTTGGATTCAACAACATTTTTTTTTTTTTTGAAAAATGTAAAATTTCTGGAGATAGAGTCTTACTTTAAAAAAAAGTTTGTTAGTGCAATTGCGAAACAATTGAAAATAATTTTCACAATAAAACACAATAGCTGATCGAATTTACATTAATAAAACTATAACGTATGTGCTGCCAAGCAATCTTAAATTTTTATTGATCACTTTACACAGAACAAAGAAAAATTGATTGATTATCAAATAAACAGTGGCAATCAACTGTCGCCTTACGCGATTTGACCCAAGCACACACTAAGATGAACTCCCCATCGAACCTTGGCCAACGAGAAAGTAACCGAAGATGATACCATAAAATAATTTTCATTTCTCTTAACATTGAAACTTTATCGATAAGCCTTCGACGCATTGCAGATGGAAAATTCTGAGAAAAAGTGTTTACTATCTATATCGAGATCTTTTTGTTCCCCGTATAAAATTTTATTTGTTCACTTTACTGGATTCTTCACTCGAACTAGATTCACTATATCGAGTGTCTACTGTTATTCAAAATAGCTCTCAATAAATAATAAATTACCAGGATAGTAAGACCTTAAAAGTAAAATGCACGGCTGGGTCGAACGAACTTGCTTCTATGTAATAGACTAGGAATTTTAAAAACGGATGTTATTAAAGAAAACTGTTCATAAGGATAAAACCAATTTTTTAAATTCTTTTAATAGTAAGAGATAAAAACAGAATGCTATGCATTTATGCAAATATGAATTTACGCAAGAACAAAAATTATAAGTGTTGCAGTGGTTCCTTAAAAAAATTTTTAAAACATTTTTAAGAAAAAATTTTGGTACGCCAATATTAAGTTTTTATTATTGTATGAATAAGAGTCTAATTTCCAAAAAAAAATATTAAGCCGTTCTTGAGATATCGAATTTTCCAAAAACAAATGACTTTTTTTTCTAAAAATTGAAAAAAAATGTTTTTTTTTTAAGTTTTGAAATGCAATGTTTTTTTTTTGATTTTTTTAAGAGCTTCTTTATAAAAAATTTCATTAAAATCCGTTATGCCGATAATGAGAAATTCAAAATTCGAAAAAATCGTTCTATGGTAGGTACAGTCAGTAATATCTAGATTTCAAATTTTGTTTTATTAAATTATAGATCGTTAAAATTAATCAAAAGAAAAAAAAAATTGGCAAAATTCTCGGAACCGTTTTCGAGAAAAATACGATTTTCGAAAACCATTTTTTAAAATTTGTATGAAAGGTACCGTTAGTTTTAGATAAAACAAATTTTTTTTTTCTCAAATCTTGTAGATTATGTTAAAAAACTTTTATTTATCAAGTTTGAAAAAAATCGATCTTGGGGTATTCGAAATATTGGGTTTCCAAAAAAAATATTGATTTTTTTTTTTAATCCAAAAAATAAAAAATTGAAAATTTGAATATGTAATAATATTCAAACTGTGGAGGAGCTTTACCATAAAAAAAATGATCAAAATCGGCTGTACCGTTTTCGAGAAAATCAAAAACCACAGGGCGGCTACCAAAAATAACCATTTTTTGGAAATTTTTTTTTCAACCATTACCTAGTTTTAACTAAATGAAATTTTTCAATTTTTTTTTTTTAAATTCTGTGGGACAGTTTTTGAGAAAAAAAAAATATTTATAAAATTTCGAAAAAAAATCGTATGCACGTACCGTTATTTTTGGTCTTAAAAAAAAAAGAAAAAAACGTGTGGGGGGAGGAAATTAAAACCCATATCTACCAAGTTTGAAGAAAATCTGCCGAGCCGTTTAGGCTGTAGTTGAACCGACAGACAGATAGAATTGCGAGACCCACATTTTTGGTCTTCGCTATTATCGTAATGTCAACTTTGATCAAAATCTCGAGTTCGATTTTTCTTACGAATGCATAACTTGTCTTATGGTACCTATAATTCGCAAATAAAAATTAAATGTGTTAAGCTTCAACTATGAGTAAGACATGTTGTACATACTGTAAAGCCTATTGTTGTATACAAAAATATAGCTTTCCCTTATGATAACATTGATTTTTTTGTTCTCTGCCTTCCTTTCGTATGCGTATGCGTACTCTCATCTCAGCCAGATGCGATAATGCGTTTAGTTAAAAAAAAACAAGAGCACTCTAACTTCCCCTATAAAATGAATGAAATCCTCCCCATATTTTCCGATGTACAACGTGTATTTTAAAAACTTGTTCGAAAATAGGAAGCGTGTGTTCGGTTTCGGGGTCTAGGTCTGATGTAGAATATGATGGTTTAAACTGTGCACGCACATTAAAGTTGCAGCAGCCGCACACGACCAAACAAAAAAAAAGAACTCGCCTTTGGTGCATGTCTGCATGTTTCTTTTGAGGGGTCGGGGTCGTTTCGGTGGTACAAGGTACAAGTTCATCACGGTTTGCAGCACATCGATTTAGACATTCGTCGCGATCACATCGGCTTATCTATTTTCCATTGAATTTGTGCTTGTTTGAATGTCTGTATGTATTAAGTATTTTATTTATAATATAAATTAAAATGAACGGTAAATTAATTTATAAAAGAAAACGTGACGAGCAAGTATCCAGCACCATATCAGAGGATACAAAACGCGAAAGAATCGATCACGAGTGTCATAATCAGCAAACAAAGCCATCAGTGATAAGTGGAAATCAAAATACTCCACCTCCTTCACCTGTTCCGGTTCCAATCCACCGTGAACAAGCGGAAAGTAGAAGAAATATAATCCTCCTTGAAGCTCTACAGAAGATAGTGGAGCTTCAAAAAGAACTTGATGACTTTGAAAACGATTTGGACTATAGTGATGAACAAGGATTACTTGACGAGAAAGATGATGACTCTGAGATTTCATTCTATTTGAACGAGCATCAGCAGCAGGCCAGATGTGATTGGCAAAGGAATGAAGCAGAAGCTCTAGGATTTGCCATATGTGCTCGTGAAACATTAATGTTTCTTCAGCAAGAAGGCATCTCACAAGATAGTCTAGTATATAGATCACTTCGAGAAAAACTAGTGGGATCAGTTGCAAAAGATATACCTATATGAAAATACAGTAAATCAAACATTATAAAGCTATCAAAAATTTGTACACCTCTGTAACACAATCTAGTCATAGGTTTTAAGTTAAAAAACTTGTTTTTTCCCGTTAATAAAGTGCTAACAACCAAATAAATAAAAATAAACACAAGACCTACATAAAATTGGTTTAGTATAATTTTTTATTGCATAAACATTAGAACTATAAAAAAATTAAAACGAAATATTAATATTTGCATGGCATTTTCTATTAATATCAGTTGACTAGTAAGGACTAAAAGAAAAATACATTTTTTGGTCAGTAAGTTCGAGTAAATATATCTACGTTAATAAAAGTACTATTAAGAACAAACACACACAATTTGCTCCTGGCATCCATGCAGCCGTTTTTCTATAATGACAGCAACAGCGGCAGTGATTCAATTCAATAAGGATACCTATTCATTTTAAATAAATATAGGATATCCGTTGCTGTGCTACGCTTCTGTCTTTTTTTTTATACACTATTCCTGTCTCCTCTTTTCGTTTATTATTTATTTTAAAGGTTGTTTTAGAGGGGTTCTGCCACACCTGCTGCCACTCCTGAACGATAGGATAAACGGGGTCCTGTAAATGCTGCCAGCCACATTCGCTTGGTGTCTATTTGTTCGTACGTTGTGGTAGAAGATTGTTTTTGTTGATTGTTGTTGGCAATGCGAAGCAGCTGTTCGTATATTTGCCATGCCATCTGCGGTCGAGGACACGAACTCGATTCTATTTGAGGATTATAATTCATTTGTTTTTCGATTGAACTGTGATCAAACTCTGTACTGTCTATACATTCGGATAAAAGTGGTAACATCTGCAAGAAAATGAATATTAAAAAATGTTTTATAGTAGATATATGTATTTAATGATTCTTCGTATTCTGATAATTAAAAAAAAAATTAAAACCAAAACTGTCCTTATGGAATACCTATAACATTTATTTATTTCAATACGTTAATGCTAACGTTAAACTTACAATATTTCTTAAAATCTAAAATTTATCTAAAAACAAAGTTTGATCTATTTTGAGCATAGAAATTATTTTTAAAGAGTTTGGATTTGAGATTTACATTTGTAGATTCAATAAGAAAAGAGAATTTATTAAAAATATTTATTAACTGGTTAAGAGGACTATAAGCGCCATAGTTTGATCTGCTAAAAATAGTACAAATTGGTAAATTTCTTCTTAAACTAGAACGACTTATATTGAAATTTAATCGACAAAGAACCGATAAAGATGAAATAGATCCATTCATTACTCCAGTTATGAAACAGAACTGCAAATATTCTCTGTGAACAGAAAGAGGTGGAAGGCTTACCAACTGAAGTCTATGAGCGTATGGGGGTAATATAACTCCATCTGACCAATGGAAAAAACGCAGGGCAAATCTTAAAAATCTTCTTTGAATATTTTCTATTCTATTGATGTGTACAGAGTAGTATGGTGCCCATACTACACACCCATACTCAAGAATTGGCCTAATAAAAGAAACATAAAGAATTTTTATAACATATGGATCACGGAACTCACGGGAAAATCTTTTAACAAAACCAAGTGTTTTGTTTGCTTTCTTTACAATATAGTTATAATGATCGGTGAATGATAATTTTGAGTCTAATAAGATTCCGAGATCGGAGAAACTATACACTCTACATAAATGTGACGAATTCAACAGGTAGTCAAAAATAAATAAATTACGTTTGCGTGTAAAACACATAGTCTTACACTTGTCAATATTTAAAAACAAACAGTTATTATTGCACCATTCATAAAATCTCCGAAGATCGTCTTGTAGTTGTTCACAATCCGCAATGGAGTTAATTGTTCGAAAAATTTTCACGTCGTCAGCATAGATTAAATCCATAGAATATTTTAATATAGAGGGAAGATCGTTTATAAATAAAACAAATAGCAAAGGGCCAAGATGACTCCCTTGTGGTACACCAGAATTAACTTTAAATTCACACGAACGGTTATTTCTGAATATTACACTATAAAATCTATCTTTAAGGTATGAAGATATCCACAAAACAAAACAATGGTTAAATCCAATATTCATTAATTTATCTAATAGTATTTTGTGACTTAATTTGTCAAAGGCTTTACTAAAGTCAGTAAAGATGCAATCTACTTATAATTTAAAACAAAAAAATCCATACATTTTCTATTTTTACTTGTGATATAGGTTCTATAGTCTATTAGGCAAGTTCTGCATTTGGAAAAAAATCGAACTCGAGATTTTGAATACCTATAACATTTATTTATTTCAATACGTTAATGCTAACGTTAAACTTACAATATTTCTTAAAATCTAAAATTTATCTAAAAACAAAGTTTGATCTATTTTGAGCATAGAAATTATTTTTAAAGAGTTTGGATTTGAGATTTACATTTGTAGATTCAATAAGAAAAGAGAATTTATTAAAAATATTTATTAACTGGTTAAGAGGACTATAAGCGCCATAGTTTGATCTGCTAAAAATAGTACAAATTGGTAAATTTCTTCTTAAACTAGAACGACTTATATTGAAATTTAATCGACAAAGAACCGATAAAGATGAAATAGATCCATTCATTACTCCAGTTATGAAACAGAACTGCAAATATTCTCTGTGAACAGAAAGAGGTGGAAGGCTTACCAACTGAAGTCTATGAGCGTATGGGGGTAATATAACTCCATCTGACCAATGGAAAAAACGCAGGGCAAATCTTAAAAATCTTCTTTGAATATTTTCTATTCTATTGATGTGTACAGAGTAGTATGGTGCCCATACTACACACCCATACTCAAGAATTGGCCTAATAAAAGAAACATAAAGAATTTTTATAACATATGGATCACGGAACTCACGGGAAAATCTTTTAACAAAACCAAGTGTTTTGTTTGCTTTCTTTACAATATAGTTATAATGATCGGTGAATGATAATTTTGAGTCTAATAAGATTCCGAGATCGGAGAAACTATACACTCTACATAAATGTGACGAATTCAACAGGTAGTCAAAAATAAATAAATTACGTTTGCGTGTAAAACACATAGTCTTACACTTGTCAATATTTAAAAACAAACAGTTATTATTGCACCATTCATAAAATCTCCGAAGATCGTCTTTTAGTTGTTCACAATCCGCAATGGAGTTAATTGTTCGAAAAATTTTCACGTCGTCAGCATAGATTAAATCCATAGAATATTTTAATATAGAGGGAAGATCGTTTATAAATAAAACAAATAGCAAAGGGCCAAGATGACTCCCTTGTGGTACACCAGAATTAACTTTAAATTCACACGAACGGTTATTTCTGAATATTACACTATAAAATCTATCTTTAAGGTATGAAGATATCCACAAAACAAAACAATGGTTAAATCCAATATTCATTAATTTATCTAATAGTATTTTGTGACTTAATTTGTCAAAGGCTTTACTAAAGTCAGTAAAGATGCAATCTACTTATAATTTAAAACAAAAAAATCCATACATTTTCTATTTTTACTTGTGATATAGGTTCTATAGTCTATTAGGCAAGTTCTGCATTTGGAAAAAAATCGAACTCGAGATTTTGATCAAAGTTGACATTACGATGATAGCGAAGCCGAATAAAGTGGGTCCGGCAATTCTGTCTGTACCTCAATCTACACCCTAAGCCACTGGAGCTATTTTCTTCAAACTTGGTACTTAAAGGTCTTCGGTGAATCCCTAAAGGGGATATTGAAATTTGTTTTAGCTCCAAAACTAACAGTACCCCCATACACCCGTTATGCAAAATCTTATTTATCTCAAAAACGGCTCTAACGATTTTGATAAAAAAAAATTAGTTGTGCTTATATGGACATGGACTTTTGGATAAAATGTTAATAACGGTACCTGTCAGAACGTTTTTTTTTTATTTTCGAAGTTCTCATCAACGGCTGTAACGCTCTTAACCAAAATTTTTATTTAGGAGCTCCTTTGTATTTGAAAATATAAATCGAAAAAATAGTTTTTGGATTTAAAAATAAAATAAATCAGATTTTTTTCGAAAATTTAAAACTTTGAAAATGGATACACGATTAAATTTTTAAATTACGTTTAAAAATATTAAATACTAACAATTTGCAAATTTTTTTATAAGAACTTTAAGAAAAATTTAGTACACAAAAAACATGTTTCACTATGTCTGTACCTCTCCCTACAGCCTAAGCCACTGGAGCCATTTTCTTCAATCTCTGTACTTAAGGGTCTTCGCCGTCTTCGGTGATTTTCTAGAGGGTAAATTGAAATTTTTTTTAGCTCCAAAACTTACGGTAACCTCCATAAACCCGTAATCTTATATATCTCGAAAATTAATTAAGTGAATTAAGTGTATTAGATTTTCCCAAGTATCATAAAATGTATGGGTTTTTGGGTGCACTTATTAATGAGTTTTTTATTATTGTTTTATTCATCAGGTTAAAATAAGAAAACTATGTTTATTACGCATTTTTTGAAAAAAAAAACTACCTCAAAATTTTGCTCGGGCAAGAAAAATTTAACACCATTTAAAATTGAATATCTGGCAACCCTAAAAACATATCAGTTCAATTTTAACGTAGTTTTAAAGGTTAGTAGTTCTACTAAAAAAACGTCCAAAATGAGGTCTCTACCATTAGTACTGACAGAGAAATTGACCTTAACATGGGTCATGGTACACCAAAGTTAGTCTTTTTTGAAATCGTAAAAAGTGATGTCAAAGTTGAAAATCAGACTTTGCTGTAGAACAATTTTTTCCCTAGTATATGACCAAGAATCACATCCCAAAGTATGGCACACGAATTACCAGACACCCTGGATAAAAATATTCGAAAAAATATGTTTTGGGTTTTTTGAAAACAAATATAAAAAGCTACTTTAATAATAAAACGATTTTTAAGTTTTGTTTGCATAAATTCATACTTTTCTGGAAATTAGGCTGTAATTTCATGCATTTGAACATTTTTATCTCATTAAATTCATGTTTTATATTTATTTATGTATTTTAAATTCCAAAGTACTTTTACGAGTACATAAGAGCAAGTTAATTTTTATTTTAATATATTAAAATCTATAACTTTGAAAGTTAATTGGCAAACAGCATTAAAGTTTAACATAAGCCCGAAGATAGATAAGTAAATGCGAAACGCTTCGCTATATATAAAAAAGTAATATTGTATGTTGTTAAAAAAACGTTTAAAGTATAAATATAAATAAATAAAAAATTTCGTTATTTTAATTAATTTTTATTTTAATATATTAAAATCAAATTAATAAATACAAAATGGAGACTAAACCAAAAAGCTCTATAATTTGTCTCCGTGTTAAAAATAAAGTTAAAACTTTCACATATTTTTAAAATTCTATTAAAACACTATTTGGTCCTGCAGCTTTACCCGGTTTTGCCTGTTAGATCACCATAATTAACTCATTTAACGATATGTCTGCATCTAGAATTTGTTCTTTTACAAATGGTTCTGCATACTGTTTGACATATTCAATGTATTTTGGTTGAGTAGTTTTCTAAAGTGGTCTCTCAATACAATTCCATTAATTCTGATAGTGTAAAAAAAAAAAATTAATGCTGACCCCACATTTGTGTCCTTGGCCTTTTAAGAGTTGTAACTGCCTCCAATACTCCTATGGGTTTCTTTCGGTTGCGATGTTTCGTTTTTCCTTTCCTTTCTTACTGCCACAGGACATTATTTTTATTAAAAACTATGGTGCAAAATTTAAACATTTTAAACATGCTCTTAATATTATTTATAAAACGAGAACCGACTTTTTGTTAATCTTAAATGACTTAGAAATGCGAAACAATTCTACAAAAAGGCCTAGGATGGACATACAAAATCTGTACCTTCAAATAAATATATGTATGCATCGCCGAAAAATTATTGGGTTCGAAGTTGTTTGTTATTTTTAATTTTTTATGTATGTAGTTGTGTTCAACATAATTTATAATTTTTTTATGAAATTCGTTTTTGTTGTTTCTCTATGGAATATACTAATATTTTTCGTAAAATAAAAGAGTTAATAATAAAAAACTTGTAACATAAGTGTCTTAGTAAAAAAAATAAAATGCACGACTGGATCGCACGAACTTGCTCTTATGTAAAAGTACTTTGGAATTAAAGATACATTTTATAATTATAAAACATGAATTTAAAATGAAATTGCCGTCTGATTTCTAGAAAAGTATGAATTTATGCAAACAAACTTTAAAAAATCGTTTTATTATTAAATAAATAAATTTTTTATATAAGAAATTTCTTTAAAATTTTTCAAGAAAAAAATGTGGGATGCGAATTTTAAGTATTTAATAATATTGATTTTTGGAAATAATTTCAAAAAATAATCGTTCATAGGTTTTGAAGATATTGATTTTTCAAAAAAAAATTTTTTTTCAAAAAAACCCAACAAATAATTTTTCGAATATTTTTATATACAATATTATTTTAAACTGAGGGGGACTCCTGCTGAAAATTTTTGGTTAAAATCGTTAGAGCCGTGAATGAGAAAGTCGAAAATCAAAAAAACGGTTCTATGACAGGTACCGTTAATAACATTTTGCCCCAAATTTTTTTTTTACGAAAACGTAGTCCATGTCCATAATATCACACCTAATTTTTTTTATCAAAATCGTTAGAGCCGTTTTCGAGATAAATAAGATTTTGCATTACGGGTGTATGGGGGGTACCGTTAGTTTTAGAGCTAAAAAAAAAATTTCAATTTCCCCTCTAGGGAATCACCGAAGACCCATAACTACTGAGTTTGAAGAAAATAGGTCCAGTGGCTTAGGCTCTAGATCGAGTTACAGACATACAGACAGACAGACAGACAGACAGACGGAATTGCCGGACCCACTTTATTCGTCTTCGCTATCATCGTAATGTCAACTTTGATCAAAATCTCGAGTTCGATTTTTTTTCCAAATGCAGAACTTGCCCTATAGTACCTATATCGCAAGTAAAAACATAGGGGAAAGCATTCACAACCTAACTTGCTTTAGATTTAGTAAAAATGTTCATTAAAAATAAATATAGTATTTTATCTGCGCACACTTACATACCCCTAGCGACTTTACCCATAATATCCTAGCCTAGAAATTTGTATACTCGATTTGGGACAATTTTAGTAAGAAAATCACAGTCTCACAGAGTTGTTGCTTTCGTTAGTCTATCCCCAGATTTTTAAAAATAAAAAAGATCAAAATTAACCGTCTTTTAGAAAGCTGTAATTTCACAGGTGCTTGCCCGATGAACATATTGTTTGTGAATTAATTAAAAAATCATAATTTTCTAACTTAACTAAACGTGTATACGAAATCTAAGGCTTGTAGGTTGTAGATAACACCTTTCTCAAATTAGCTAATGCCATTTCATATACCATAAAATCTTTATACTTGTTTTGCAAGCTTTACATGGGTGCAAGAATTAAAACATATTCTAAAAGTGTAGAGTCAATATGCTCTATCTACATTAATTAATTGCTTTAGTAATACTTTCATATGTTTTACTATTTTATTTTGTGTGTTTTCTACTTTTGAAAAGAAACAATAAAATAACACCCAAATTGTGAAATGTGTTATTCCGTAACCCTCATGCCATTGCCATTTAAAAATTGTTTTGTTCAAAAATCTAACAGTTTGCTAGAAATTAAAAAATGAAGGGGAAAGCCAAACTTTGTATTGTATTGTATTGTATTTATTCGTTATAATTGAAATAAAATTTTTTGTCAACAATATTTACCCCCAATAAAAATATCAATGAATATTGCTGTTTTTGTGTACTTATCAATATTTTTTATTTAAAGTGTTCTTTTCATCATTTATATTTTTTGTTAAAAAAAAACAAATACCTTAAAAACAAGTACCTATGTATGTGTGCTTTTTTTTTTGTTTTAATTATTATTATAAATGTGAGTTAACAGATGTTTTTTTTTTGTATTGTTTGTATTAATAAAGTTCCCTTAAAGAAGGCAGCAAACCCTGCCGAAACTTCGGCAAAGCCAATGTAACCTTGTTATTTCATTGTCAAAATTACAGTGACGAAAAAATCCGACGTATAGTTTTTAAGATGATTCCACTATGATCCTCTTTGTCTCTAATTACATTCATTTTACAAATTCAAAGTCTTTTGCATAAGAGCAATTCGTTCGAGTCAGTAGTGCATTTATATTTAGGTACGACGTTTTTTTCTCATATTTTTTCCGTTTTTTTAGATCGGTTTCACAGATCTTACTCCTATTCAAATTTTCGAATTAACTATTCATTAGAACTTCAACTAATACCGTAAATTTTAATCGAATCGGTAAAACTTATCGCGACGAAAATCATTCTTTCAAAATAATATTGTATATAAAAATATTCGAAAAAATAATTTTTGGGTTTTTTGAACAAAAAAAATTCCAATTTTTTTTTTTTTGAAAATTCAATATCTCCAAAACGTGTGTACTATTATTTTTTAAAATTATTGCCCAAAATCGATATTACTAAATACTTAAAATTGGGATTTTGAGCTTTGTTTGCATAAATTCATACTTTTCTGGAAATCAGACGGCAATTTCATGCATTTGAACATTTTTGTCTCATTCACTTTTACATAAGAGCAAGTTCGTGCGATCCAGTCGTGCATTTTATTTTTTATCAGAATCGTTAGAGCCATTTTCGAGATAAATTAGATTTCGCATTATGGGTGTATGGGAGTACCGTTAGTTTTGGAGCTAAAAAAAATTTCAATTTCCCCTTTAGGGAATCAATGAAGACCTTTGAGTAACGAGTTTGAAGAATATACCTCCATTAGTTTAGACAGTACATCGAGGTACAAACATACAGACAGACAGACGGAATAGCCGAAATTGCCGGACCCACATTTTTCGTCTTTCCTATCATCGTAATGTCAACATTGATCAAAACTTACTAAGCTTACTGATTGAGGTTAAATAAAATGCACGACTGGATCGCACGAACTTGCTCTCATGTAAAAGTACTTTGGAATTTAAGATACATTTTATAAATATAAAACATGGATTTAATGAGATAATAATGTTCAAATGCATAAAATTGCTAAAAAAAATTTCAATTTCCCCTCTAGGGAATCACCGAAGACCCTTAACTACCGAGATTGAAAGAAATAGGTTCAGTGGTTTAGGCTGTAGTGAGAGGTATAGACATACAGACACAATGAAACATGTTTTTTGTGTACCTACTAAATTTTTCTTAAATTTTTTATAAAAAAAATTAATATGCAAATATGTATTTGGAACAGGGGTCGCTCAAAGCTTTCAATTAACTTGTTCAATAAAGTCCACGAAAACAAAAACTATAATTTTGTGTATATTTTATCATTTTATTAATTTTATATGACAAAAATTACCAAAAAAGGTATGTTTGCTTCGTTTTTCGTAATGTTGATCCGAAACAGCTAGTAATTTTAATTTAATATTGTTGACATTTCCTGTCATATTTCACGTAATGTGCGTTCAACCAAAATACTTATTATGAAAAGTAAAAAAAAATCCGATTTTCATTCCTCATTTAAAATAAAATATGCAACCATTTGCTTTCTTGTTTGAAAGAGGTCTAACGTAAATTAAAAATGGAATACAAATTTGAAATTGGTTTGTGTCTCTAGCAGGCGTTTTATATATTTTTTGATGTACAATCACACCGTACATTAAAATCCATCTTCTTCTTCTTCTTCCTTTTCTTCTTCGGCGCTGTTATGATCTCGATGTCGATGTCCATCAATGAAATAATAAAAAGAAGACTTCTCTGCCTGGTTCATATTTGTGATAATGGTGTTTAAAATGTCGATGAAGCCATTTTTTGTCCTTTTCATGTGACCAAACAATCCCAGTTATCGTCATTATTTGTGTTCATCTTTATCGATACCATCCTAGCACCATTGCGTGGAAATCTCTGCCCGAATCTGACGAGTATTAGGAAGAAGAAGGCAAATATATATTTATTCTTGTGTGATTTTGCTTGTAATTTTACTTTTATTATTATTTTGATTAATCACAAAACTTTAAGTAAACAATAAACAATCAAAATAGAAATCACAAATGATGATGACATCTGTGCAAGTGCGGATGTCATTTCTACATTAATAATTTGGTCGATATTCAATTCCATTCTTACTTTTCATCTTCATAGTTATGCAATACAAATTTCCACATCCATTTTTAATATGTAGATATCGGGGAGAGTACGATAACTTAGGCGCCAAAAATTGATAACGGATTTTTGTAGAAGGGTCAAATACAAGCGTTTTTTACTATGGGAGGGGGGGGTCTATCTCGCCCCGTTTAGGAGGTAGGGGCGATTTTAGAAAAAATTACTTAAATTGAAAAAAAAAATATTAAAAAACAACGGCAACACTTACAATAAAATTCTATACCGGTTTTGAAAGCCAGAAGTCTGTTCTATAATCGTAAATTTAAATTAAATTATTTATGTCAATAGTTTTTAAAAAATTTGCATGCAAACTCAAAATTTTGTTAAAAAAATGAAAAAAAAAAGTTTAGACCAATTTTTTTTCAAAATTGTAAAATGAAGTGCTTAATTGGATCTTTGTGGTCAATGCTACTATTAATTCTGAATCAAACACAAAAAACCGAATGGTTTTGTGCCTTCGAGTTTTTGAGAAAATCGAAAATTACTAAAACTACTTTTTATGAAATTTTTGATTTTTGGTATTTAACTACGGTGATTTCATTTTGAGGATTAATGTTAATGTGGTTCATTTGTAGGTAAAGTACAGCAAATCATTTAGGGTTACCAAGAATGCACCAGAGGAGGTAGAATTGCATGGCATTTCGCGTCTCAGTCAGTCAGTTTGTGAGTAAGTCAGGTGTTACTTAAAAATAGTCAAGCCAATTTTTCAATGTTCAATGTATTAAAACCGTGTTTACAGGCATTTTGATCACAAAAAAAAAATTATAGCAAGCACCTCCCGAATCTCTCGCCAATATTGAGGCCCATGGAAAAATGTGCCGATAGATGGGTTTATTGCTCTGAGATTAACTTTTATATGGATTGCACCAGAGAAACTTTTAAATCATTAGTTTTAAGCAAAATGTAAGTAACGTTATTTATTAAAATAAAAGATTTACTATGTAAATCATTTAAATGTAATTTGAATTTTATATACCCAACTACAAATTTGTAACTATATATTTACTTATGTATCTTAGTCTGTAAAAGTATAATATGCTCTGGTTGATGAATAAATAATAATAATAATATTGTATTCTTACAATTTTTGTCACATTTTTGAGTTGAAGTTGAGGGGAGTTGACGCTTTAGTTGGAATTAGACCAATTTCTTCTAAGAACGCGATGCTTTTGAAATATTTTTTTGAAATATTGAAAAGTTATTTAATTAAGGATGAAGTAGTGGATGCTTAGTCGCCATTCTTTATTCAAAGAAAAAAATACTTCACTCTTACAAAGGTTGAATAACGAATGACATTGGTAAACAATAACCTGTACCACATTAGCATTAAAAATGTTAGACACAAACAATAAACATACATATTAATTAAGGAATTATATAAATTTGCTGCATTCGTACAGTAGTACCTAGGTAATGTGAATTTTTCATAATGTATTAAATTTTCATGTCTGAACATTTTAAATGTGCAACTTTGGACTACGTACATACATTTATTTAGTAGACATTGGATATAGACCATAGGGTAAATTCAAAGTTTCTTTAAATCCAGATTCTGTAAATGCAAAAGAAACCTTGCATACACCCAACCTCGCACTTACCCCAAATCCTATAGTGTGCCCAGGCAGGGGGGTTGCATACATATCTCACTGTTTATACGCCGTAATGCGTAAGCAAGCAAAAAAAGCAAATATCCCATAAAAAAGTAGTTTTAGTTATTTTCAATTTTCTCAAAAACTAGACAACATAAAATCATCTAGTTTGAATAAGGATAAATTAGAGCAACGAATTTTAGGAAAAATAATAATATATAATTTTGCAGTTTTAAAAAATTAAACTTTAAACTTTTTTTTTATGTTTTTTTTCACCAAAATTTGAGTTTAAAACTCGTTTTTTCAAAAACTGTGCATAGATTCTACTTGATTTAAAAATTATCTAATAGATCAGAGTATTGGCTTTAAAAAAAGGTATAATACTTAATTGTAAGTATTACCGTTATTTTTTAATATTTTTGTTTCCATTTTAGTACCTTTTTTATAAAATTGCCCCTCCCGCCCAAACGGGGGGAGATAGACCCCCCCCTACCATAGTAAAAAATGCTTGTATTAAACTGTTCTACAAAAAACCGTTATAATTTCTTGGCGCCTAAGTTATCGTACTCTTGCCTAGATATCTAATAAATCTATGCAGAATACGTAGGTTCTGTTTCATTTTTTTAGAGCACTTTGGCTCAATAAGAATTTACTACAATATTGAATACACAAAAATTCAATGTTCTTAATTCTGTTTAATGTTTAAGATATCAAGGAAGAATGAAATTCAAATTTCTTGTTAGACTATTGTTATTTTTTTATATAGAAAACTTATATTTTTGTACTCCTATAATGTAGTATTTTCACCTTAAGCTTGCAAATATTTTTAAGAATTTGAGTTTTGTTAAGCTTTACCTAATTACGAGTAGTCGGTAGGCGTGAAAACCAATTTGAATATTTAATAACGATAAGTTAATTAAAGTGGGTAGTGCGATGAAATGTCCTAAAAAGAGGTCTGAGTCTGGGTTTTATTTAAACTCACTTATAGCCACCTCTATTGCGATTATCAACTGTTAATTTATTGATAATTTGGTATTTTAAAACTTAATTTATTTAAAAACTTATCAAGAATTCATTCATAATTAATTATTAATTATTAATAATTAATTCATAATGATTTGTACAATTCTCAATGATCGTAAGTTTATCAACTTTATTGTTAAATTTTGGTTTTCAATATTTATCAATTATGAATTGATTTTTTGTATATTACCCGTGCACTCAACGGGTTATGTTAAGCACAGTGCGAGCAATTAGGAAAGTAGGATGGCCCAAAGTCAAAAAATTAATAAATTAGCTTGAACAGGTAAAATGGAACATGCTAGAAACTGAATATTTTAAGAGCGAGATAAGATATCAAATTTGTTTGCAATTACAAAGACTGGTATTTCTTCTACAAAGAATCCTAAATGAAGTTTCTATCATAAGTACTACATAACAGCGCAATTAACGTTAACATGGGTCAGGGTACACCAAAGTAAGCCTTTTCGTAAATCCCCGATATATTATATCAACATTTGGAGATAGATCCTTACTGTGAAACGATTTTTTTCTTAGAATATAACCAAGAATCACGCCCTACAATATTATTCATTTTATTTAAGGACACCCTGTATGTATGTATGTATCTGAATATCGCAAGTAAAAATGTCTTGTAGATTTTTTTTTTTTTCAAATTTCCATAAATAAGTATTTATTTTGGCTCGGTAGGAATCGAAACTTAAACGACATTTTTGTTAAATCGAAGTCAATTCAGAAAATTCCTTCGTATAAAAAGGTTTAGAAGGAGGTTGTAAGAAATTTATTGTGACATGTTAAGTAGCTTAAAATAAATATTTTTATCAATTGAGACAATTTTTGTCAGTATCTTAAATTTGTGTTCTATACTCTATATCTATTTCAGCTTTTTCTTTGTATCCTTTTCCTTTCCCGGTTTTATATATTATCTTTTTTTCAATCAGCAATTCGATTTAATTTTATTTAATTTTTCCTTTTTCATTGCTCTCATTGTTAAATTCAATAGGTTAACACTAGCTTATAAAATATTTAAGAATATCTTAATGTATAGGTACAACCTTTCGCAATAAAATAAATAAAAATAAAATTAAAAATATAACAGTACCTATTCAAACACGCATACAATATTGTTACTGAAGTAGGTATGTCAGAAGAAAGTCCGCGTTAGCGTTGCCAGACGTCCCGGTTTACCCGGGACATCCCGGATTTCAGACATAAATTCATCTGTCCCGCCGGGACAACTTTTTTCCAGGGTTGGGACTCAAACTCAAAAAATAAAGCCTAATGTACCTAAATATCTTTCAGTGATAAGGAACAATCACTAAATTGCGATTTAATCTTAAGAAATTACTTTTAAAATTTCAATCAAACAAACTTAACTTAACGAAAAATTTATTTTTGTAAACTGGCATCTGTCATTGAAATTGACAAAAGAAAAATATTTCCAAATGATAAATGACAAAAAAGTCATTTAATTAGTATCTAATTAATAAAAGAATTTATTTATTTTGATCTACGCGCATTTAATGATTTTTACTTGCGACTTATAGGTACTATAAGACCAGTTATGCATTCGTAAAAAAATCGAACTCGAGATTTTGATCAAAGTTGGCCGATTTTCGTTAAACTTGCGATAGTTTATGGAAAATTTTTCCCCCCCAATAGTTTTTTCTTTTTTTTAAAGACCAAAAATAACGGTACCTGCCCAACAATTTTTTTTCGAAATTTTATAAATATTTTTTTCTTCTCAAATTTCATTTAGTTAAAGCTAGGTAATGGTTAATGGTAATGGTACGACCGATTTTGATCATTTTTTTTTATTATTATATATATTATTTTTATTTATGGGTGATTCCATTATAGCGGGTGCAACATTTAGACTCATTTGAAGTACATTTAATAATAAAATAAGCAAAATATTTAATGACATTATTTCTTGAAGGGATACATTTTCACCTATTTATTTTTAATCCATTTACAATTCTAAAATATAATAAATAATTTGGCAGAAGAATGGTTTCAAAGTGCGATCGCGGGTGCAACAAAATCGGCCCGACTTTTCTAGATCATAGTACAAAAAACACAAATTCTGTTAATTCTGAAACATTTATCATGATATTCTTACATATATTGAACGACGTTGATTCAATTAACTAAATAAATAAAAATAAAGATAGAAAACAAAAGTAAGCAACGAAATATTAACTTTTAAATCAATCGCGGGTGCAACATCAAATTATCGCGGGTGCAACGCGTCTAACTTAAATTAGTAAACTGATTTAAAAAACTGGAAAAATATAAAATAAGACACATATGTAACAAGTCAGTACCCTTCTCTATTAATTATAATTTTGTTTTTTTTCAAATACTTCAATATTTTTTCGAAAATACATATATGTTTGTTAGAAGTACTCCATCTTCATCGATATCGGTTAAGGATAACCCCACATAACGATATTGTGATATTGCAGCCTACCTGGTGCAAGAAGGTACAAACATGCGGGAATAACTTTTGGAAATACTGCTGCTGTAAAAACAGAACGGTATTTTAGAGCATGGATCTACTGGTAATATAGGGAGCTCAAAAGACCCTGTTGGAGATTTAGAATTTAATGCTTCGTCTTCTGACTCAATAAAAACATCGAAAACTTAACTTTTTCGTCCTTTTTCTGCATGAAGCTCAGCATATTTGTTAATTTTTTGTCAATTTTCTATAAAGCAGTCTCTTTTTCTTGTTTCACTTCCATTTAACCATATATTTTTATATAAAAAAGAACAAAATATTATATTACATAGTTAACAAAAACGTGAACAGCAGAAATTATTATTCAAAACATATTTTATCAATAAAATACAATAAATCACGTTATAATGTTAGTAGTCCATAAGTTGCACCCGCGATCTTAATATTGGGATCGCGGGTGCAACCAATTTAAATCAAGGTTTTTTGTCGTTCAACGTACAATATATTTCTAATAATGACTGATTTAATTTTAGTTTTGTTTTCTTCTTACTTTTAGAAAGTTTCAAAACGCTAGCACTTTATTTCTGCCAAAAAAGTAAACTTTTATATCTTTTATATCGCGGGTGCAACAAACTTACAATGGCTTTTTGCATCAATAATGCTAAAAACATAATAACAAATTCGTACATGTTTTTATGCAAACGATTAAATCGCATGTTGCTTCATACATCTATTGAGTAAAGCATAACTCAAAACTGTAGGAAATAGCTATTTTGAGCGTATATTACCAGTTGTAATAATTGCAGTTCCTACCGACTCTTCGTATGATAATGTTGCCAAGCGGAAACAAAAATGTTCTCTATACGTTAGGTCTCAGTTTTTGTTTTTATTATTAAATATAGTATTTTTACTTTGAATATTTATCAAAAATAGTAAAAAATATTGTAGTTCAAAAATTGGTGTCAAAAATCGTCTATAGCGGAATCGCCCTTATATTATTGACTGTACCTACCACAGAACGATTTATTCGGCTTTTGAGTTTCTCACTATCGCTTTTGTAAAGAGAAGCTTCTAAAAAGTTTAAAAAACATTGCATTTCAAAACTCTAAAAAAAAATATTTTTTTAAATTTTGAAAAAATCATTTTTTTTTTTTGAAAATTCGTTACCTCAAAAACGGCTCAATATCTTTTTTTGTAATTTAGATTTTATTCGAACAAAATCAAAAACTTCAAACTGACCTACCAATATTTTATCTTAAGAATGATTTAAAAATTTTGTATATAAAAGCTTATATTTTTAAGAAACCACTAAAACGAAGTATAATTTTGTTCTTGCATTGATCAATATTTGTTTGAATCACATGGAATCCTGTGTTTAGCTAGTTGAAGCTTGTTTTAGGAATTGTCTGAGTCATTTAAAAAATTAATTTTTCTCTAATAACATTAATTTTTAAAATTCTTAGTCTTTTACGTAACAGCAAGTTCGTGCGACCCAGTCGTGCATTTTATTTATTTTTTCCCGGGCAATATGATTAAATCCCGGGATTTTTTATTACTTAAGCCACTTGTCCCGCCGAGGTGCAAGAAAAATCTGGCAACCATAGTCCGCGTAGTAGAAGAAGATAACTCCTTAGCACCTTAGCATCATAAACTAGAGCTTACAGCTAAATGAGAAAGGGCAAGCATAATTTCATCATTCTCCCAAGAGTCAAAATGCTCCAAAGTTTCATTAAGTTTTGCATTAACTTAAAAGGACATAATTTATAATTTATCTTGTCCGATTTTCTACCTTAACAATTAAACCGGCCCATAGTATTCGACTTGTGTATGGAGGGGCGTAAGCAATTGATCCAAATTATTTCATATGTGTAGATTTTAAATCCATATTTGTCTCGTGTTATGTATGGAATGTTGTATTGTTTTAAAATAGTTTCAATATGAATGTTTTAAGGAAACGACTTTGTTCAATAAAGAGACAAAATAATGGATACCTATTTTTATAATAGTGTGCACATTCTAATTACAACACAAAACGTCACTTCAAAATAAAACAGGCGATATGTATCTATTAAGATTGATTTCATTTAAAACATTATGTCTGTGTGCATTGTACTTAAACAGATGACCTAGGTAGGAGGTACACGTTTATGCGACACAGAACACTAAGTAATTAAAATAAAGATTACCCATTGCAATTCAAATCATACTAGCATACCTACAGAACGCGCGCCGCGATTCTGCTATCCCAAAGCAACGCCTCCATATGCATAATAATATTTAAACAAATTAATAGGTATCAACAACTCCTTGTTGCAAAGACAAAGTTTAAAATAAGTAGGTAGGTATACCTACCTCTGTACAATGTACATATTTTTTTATAAAATTTAAGAAACATGAAAATAGTATCGATAGATAGTAGTTATTTTCACTGCAACTTACCTTTATGAATTCTTAAAATAAAAATTAAATTTGTTTTCTTGTGATACTTGTGATGACTTCCTTGTTATTTAATTTGAATGTGTAGGTATCTTATAGTTTTATCAATAGTCCGGTATGCAGAAGTTAACGGATATATTACATTTAGAATTCAATTTAAACCGAAACATTTGTTACGACCCCAAAAAATAATAACACTACAAGGCAAACAACGTAACAATACTGCAGCGGCTCTCCCAGCGCACAAAACGGTAACGTTCAACAAAGTACTCAAATTGAGCTAAATGTTCTAGCAATCGTTCCTGCATGCTCAAATATGAGTTAAAAAGGAACAGGAGTTCGAGTAACTAAATGCAAAGTGCGATGAGGTACTAAATACAGAAACGTATAAGTAGGTACCTGGTTTTTGGCAGGGTAGATAAGTCGAACTACATTCTACTCAAAAATTAACAAGAAGTGAAGTTCAACGAACGTTAAAAAATACCTAGTCCCTTCTTCCAATAATCACATCTGGAAACTCGATGAGTCGATGGTCATAGTAAATACAGCGTCCTTCTTAGCAAAGGACAATCACAATATAAAGAAGGGGAAACACAAATAATAATAAAACGTAGTAGTACCTACTCGTACCTACACATGTGTGAAGAATATGTATGTACGTGTTTCTAACTAACCTTAAAGGTTCCCGTTTTTCTACATCCATATTTTTAGATACTTTATCGAGGAAAATGGATTATTATAATGCTGAAATAAAAATTTATAATAGTAGATAGGTATGTATAGGTATGTACATATTCATGTAAGTTAAGGTGTTAAAAATCCCACAAATTCTCGTGAAAAAAAGGAAATTGCAATTGCAAATACAGTAGCGTCTCATAACACCTACGAATATTTAAGGTTATTGAATAATTATGTAGGTCAAATAAATAAAATGAAATAATAAAATTGTATTTCAAATTATTATATTTCTTATACACTTGCTGACGTTCTTGCTGACGTTCTTGTTCTTCTTTCCTTTCCGGAAGCTGGCACAATGAGTTTGATTTTAAAGTTGCAATTGGAAAAAAAATAAAATGCACGACTGGGTCGCACGAACTTGCTCCTATGTAATATAGACTAGGAATTTTAAAAACGAATTTTATTAGAGGAAACTGTTCATAAGGATAAAATTATTTTTTTCAATTCTTTAAGTGGTAAGGCATAAAAACAGAATGCTATGCAAATATGAATTTATACAAGAACAAAAATTATAAGTCTTTGTATTGTTTTCTTGAAAAAATAAACTTTTGTATACCTACTTAAAACATCTAAACTTAAACTTAATGTTTCTATTATATTGTTCGAATAAAAATTAAATTTCTAAAAAGATATATTGAGCCTTTTTTTGAGATATCGAATTTTTTAAGAAAATGATTTTTTTTTTTTAATTCAATGCAATGTTTTTCAAACTTTTTGGAAGCATCTCTAAGAAATTTCATTAAAATCCGTTATGTCCATTATGAGAAATTAAAAATTTGCAAAAATTTTTCTAAGTAAAATCTTAATTTTTTTTTATTAAATTACCTATATACATCGTAAAAATTGCTCGAGAGAAAAAAATTTATCAAAATTCTAGTTGCGGTTTTCGAGAAAAATACGATTTTTGAAAACCATTTCTGAACATTTGTTTGTTGTATACCGTTATTTTTTGGTAAAATACAATTTTTTTTCTCACATCTTGTAAATTATATTTAAAAACTTATATTTATCAAGTTCAAATAAAATCTAACATGGGGTTTTCGAAATATTGAGTTTTGGGAAAAGAATTTTGAATTTTATACAAGAATCCAAAAATATATTTTTATAAACTATTCAAATTTTTGGGGAGCCTTAGCATAAAAAATGATCAAAATCGGTGGTACAGTTTTTGAAAAAATCAAAAACAAAAAAAAATGGTTCCAGGAGGGGTACCATTTTATTTTCAACCATTACCTAGCTTTAACTAAATGAATTTTTTTTTTAAATCTGTCACAGTTTTTAAGAAAAAAAATATTTATAAAAATTAAAAAAAAAAATGGTATGGCAGGTAGTGTTATTTTTGGTCTTAAGAAAAATGTTTAAAGAAAATCGGCCGAGCCGTTTAGGCTGTAGTCGAACAAGCAAATAGATAGAATTTCGAGACCCACTTTTTTCGTCTTCGCTATCATCGTAATGTCAACTTTTTAACCATTTTCTCGCCATATAAGTGCGTAATAATGTTGCTATCAGCTTCAACCACAATATGGATTTTGTTTAAATACAAGCTTTAATTTCATGTGATTTAAATTCGCAGTCCATTAGATCATCATTCATACATGCTTTATTTATCGCAACCCAAGTTTGTATATTATGGCGACTCATTACGAATTCGATGCGCTGTCACACTATCCAAGGAATTGTTTCTCATTTTTCGTCAAATTCAAACACATTAGACTTGTTTCTCACTTCTGACCCAGACAAATAGCCTATTAATGTATTATCACCCCTAGGCACATCAGACCATTGTGCCATATCTGCAAATTTCTCATATCCAGTGCAGATATGATTACAAATTTAAATATTTTCGGAATGAGTAATTTTATCCCGAATAGGTAAAAATATATCAAACCAAAAGAGATTTTTTTTATTTGATTCGAGCTGTTAAGAGTTTATTAGGATCAGATAAAGTACATAAGGTTAAGAGGTACTCTGGAAAAAATTCAAACAAGGTAGGAAGACCGTTGATCACATTCAATTAACCAAATTTGTGTATGACCAAAAATTAAGGTAAACAAAATATGTTTGTGAATTTTTGAATATTACAACAACAACTTGAATGAACTACCACCAAGTGGGTTCTTATTTGGCTGGAGTTATAGCTATTTCACGGTTGCCAAGCCGATCATCAGACTCCTTTATTAGTGGTGCTTAGCCTTTATACTATCAAGTTTAATGGAAAAACTTTTTGCCTTGACTGAGATTTGAACCCAGACCTAGCGTCGTCAGAAGCCAATGCCCTACGCATCACGCAACCGAGACGACATGATCAGGTCCATCCCAATTTAGGTTTTTTATCGGATGGACCTGATCATGTGGTCTCAGTAACGTGATGCGTAGGGCATTGGCTTCTGACGACGCTAGGTCTGGGTTCAAATCTCAGTCAAGGCAAAAAGTTTTTCGATTAAACTTGATAGTATAAAGGCTAAGCACCACTAATAAAGGAGTCTGATGATCGGCTTGGCAACCGTGAAATAGCTATAATTCCAGCCAAATAAGAACCCACTTGGTGGTAGTTCATTCAAGTTGTTGTTGTAATATTCAAAAATTCATAAATATATGAAGCTTCGCAGGTACACTGCATGTATATAACCATACAAAAACCCCTTCAAAATATGTTTGATCATTTGTAAAAAGTGAACGGAACACTCCTTCGTCCTCGGTTCCCACGCTCGTTTTGAATGTCAGTCTTTGCGAGTATGTCAGCTTAGCCAGATAGTGTCATGAATCATGATCATGACTCCTCCTGTTTTTGAGACCGTAAATGATTTTATAGATAAATCTTCTTTTGCACTGAATGATCTCGATATACACGAATTCGCTCGGGCGGATAGTATCCCCCAAATTGATCTGAAAAAGTACTCTCTTAAGCTGGAAAACCATTGCGTAAGCTTTACATTCTGTCCTACTCTATTGGTCTCTTTCCGAGTAGATGGAAAACAGCATTTGTCCAGCCTGTCTCTAAAAAGGCAAATCTTCTTATCTCTCTTACTATCGTAAAATTTACAACAATAAATTCTGGCGTAATTTCCGGAGCCATTGTATTGTTACTGCCATACGTTATACGTAAGACTTCTGAAAAATAAAACTAACCATATGCTTAAGATTTGATTGAATGGCTGCGTTAACAAGCAAAATTACCGTTTAAGATGACATCAAATCACACGATGTTCACCAGGTGACAATGCATGCTCAAACAGCCGGCAGCGTCATTGTCCCGTGCTTTAACGAAAACGACGTTAAGCTACAGAAAAATGCTAACCAATGGCCGCGTTCACCTCGTAGTCCGATAGGGTATCTAAGATTTTTTAGTATCCGATACGTTGCCGAACCACCAAAACCGGATAGGTAACATTTACTGTCAAAGTCAAAAAAACGACGTGACTCGACCAGGGTTCGGTTGCCGAATCAACTACATGTCTAATTTAGTACAATTTGTTACGCCTGCTACATACGTAGTTACTGCATAAAAAAATTAAAATAATGGAAACCAAACAATTTTGCACGTTTATGATCTTATGAAGGTTTGCACAAAAACTGAAAATGTTTCATTTACCATAAGGATGAAGAATTGTGCGAATTATACATGATATATGAGAAGTTTATTTTTTGAGACAACCAATTTTCTTTGGCATAATTAAAGGATTTGGATTATGAACACATGACTTTTTTTAGTGCTGAATTTACCATACAAGGTTACATAAATGTACCATATAAATATTACCGAAAAACTTTTTAAAAATAATAAAATCCAAGAACTGATAGTAATATTGAAACTGTTTATTTTTAAGAAGCGCAGCACACGTGTTGAAGAGAGCTGTATTACGATTATTTCCATTTTAATTGGAGTAAATCCAACTTCAGCCCTATAATTATGTAGCTTTCGACCAGCCATTTTCACTTCGCTTATTAAAAATGAATAAGCTCAACTAACATACTCTCCAGAGCTAAGCTCTTGAAATCTGAAAAAAAAAAACTCCTATACAACTCTCTTATATCCTATTGCCATACCTAAGTATTAATATCTTCTTATGAAACTGAACTGGGTTTCATAACATTTTATTTTAAGAGGTAAACACTTTTGCAGCTTAAAACTACTTAAATCTTATAGCTAAACTATTTTCTCTTCTTGCAATAAGATTATATAAGCTTATAGACTTTTCTGATAACTCAGCTCTAAATATCTCAAAATAATCCAATAACAAATCATGTTAAGGTCATTTCATACTTCTATGAAAACCCTAAAAGAATTTGAGTTTAATATTTCCTATATCAAGAAACAATCTGAAGTTCAAAGAATAAAAGCCTTGCAGTAGGATCCGAATGAGATCTTAATGCAACAAGCAAAACTACTCACAAACTTTACTTTTCTAAATTAGTAAATTAGTACTAGACGTAACAAATGTTAAAAAGTTACAGTTCGGCCAACCCTGCACTCGACACAAAAGAAAATAGATCAGCTGAAATGTCAGCTGTTCTTCAAAATTCCCCTTGGATAGTTTAGTATACCAAAAGTTTTTGGATAGCTTTAGATTTCTGCTTGACATCAGCTGTTTCGTTCATCAGCTGATTTTTCCTATGGGATTACAACAACACAAACAAATCCGGATACCCTTTGATACGTATGCGAACGCGGCCAATTGCTTATGGCTCAAATTGAACCATATGAACCTCGACAACACGTGGTTCCAGCAAGACGGGCGCGGTGGCGTGGCGGTACGTCCCACAAACGGACACCACGATTAAAATTCTGCATGAATGATTTGAGGCTAAGGATATCTCTTGTAGAGGTGACATGAATTGGCCACCAAGGTCATGCGGTTTGACCATTCTATACTTTTTCTTACGGAATTTCCTGAAGTTGCAGTTCTATGTGAATAAACCACAATCAACCGATGCGGAAGAGTCATTGAAATTAAGACCACTCGGATCCGTTCCACTGTTAGAAGCCGAGGCGGACATTTGAACGATTTCATATTCCGTACATAATAAAATGACATACATGGGCCTTCCAAATTGAATTGACACTTGTTAGCTACCTCCGGTGTCCCCCAAGGCAGCCACCTCGGCCCACTTTTGTTTATTTTTGCTATTAATGATATTGATAGGGTCATCAAACATTCTTCTGTCTCTCTGTACGCCGATGATACCAAGTTTTTCAAGACCATTTCCTCAACACATGACTCTTCGCTTATTCAAAAGGATCTAGACAGTTTTTCAGTTTGGTGTCTAAAAAATTGCATGGAGCTTAATGTCGTCAAATGCCAATCAATTACTTTTTCACGCAAACGTAACAAATCTCCTCCCCGTCTCTACCTGCTCCATAATCAACCCATACCCACAGTTGATAATATTCGTGACCTTGGCATTTTATGTGACCCAGAGCTTAATTTTCTCACTCACATAGACGATATCATTCTCAAAGCAAACTCAGTGCTCGGTTTCGTCAAAAGATGGTCCAAAGAATTCTCCAACCCCTATGTAACCCGGTCCTTATACATATCGTTTGTTCGTCCACTGCTAGAATATGCCTCTCAAGTTTGGAGCCCTTACCAAATTACTCATATTTCCAGAATCGAAAGCATCCAACGTCGATTCCTACGCTTTGCTCTTCGAGGTCTATCATGGAATAATCTTCTGATTCTGCCTCCCTATCTAGATCGACTTAAACTAATCAATCTGAATTCGTTGGAAGAACGAAGAGAGATATCAGACATTCTCTTCATTCATCGACTACTCTCCGGTTCCGTTGACTGCATCCTGCATGTCGCTCTACAACTCCATCTCTCTCAATACTAATCCCCGTAATACACGAAACCCTCGTCTCTTTTATATACCCACCCACCGAACCTCTTACGGCTCCAACCAGCGTTACCTTAGGATATTTTGGAAAAGTGGCAAAAAAAGTGGCACTCGAGAAAAAAAGGTGGCACTTAAAATTAAAAACAAAACATCACCATATAGCTATGTATGAAAATTGACTTAAGGGAACAAATTTCACACTCATCTCAACGAATTTATAGGAGTTGAAGAAAACACATTTTTAGGTTTATTGCAACGTAAGCTAAAAACTAAAAATTTAACAGTTCATTTTGTTTTGATTATTCAACATAAATAAATAAATAAAATTATGAATAAATAATAAATAATAATTTATTTAAAAGAATTCGTATCACATTTTACTTTCCTGTGATGGTTTCTCTATATTTTTTTATGAGGAGCTCATCTGGACTCCACTCAGCTAAATCACAGTTGCTTACTAAATTTAAAGAAGGCAACATATTTTCGCAAGTTTCAGTATTCAGTGTTTAGTCTGTTTGTGAGTTTGTTTTTCATCAAAGTTAGCTTGGAAAAAACCCTCTTAGCGCAGGCACTGCCATGAGGCAAGGTTAAAATTTTTGCAACAAATTCATATAAGTCGGAAAATAGGTATTTATTAAAATTTTTTTTAACGTTACCCACTTTTTCAATGTGTGGGTTATGTTGAATTTTAAAGCTTTGATGGTATAAGTATCGTACGCATGAAAGATATGAAAAGGTATGGAAAAATGGCATGGTGAATTGCTAACTTTAGTTTTACTTGTGGGGAATAAAAAGTGGTACAGACTGAAAGGTGGTGGCTCGGTGGCACAGCCTGAAAAAAAGTGGCAATTTGACACTAAAGTGGCACAGCGGTAACGCTGGCTCCAACGAACCTGTCTCTCGCATGCTACGGGCTGTTAATTTAAACATATGCTTCTTCGACTTTAACCTGAGCACTACTTCCTTAAAACTCCTGCTTCTGAACCGTCCTCCCCCTCACTAACCTTAGCTTAAGTTCTTAGTTTTTAAGTTAGATTAAGAATTAGCTTGTATTAAGCCGAATAAATGGGGGTTTTGCCCCCACCAAAATTAAAAAATTAAAATTGTTAATACCTCACACAAATTTTGTTTTATTCCATTTCAACTGATATCTGTCCTTATTAAAAAACCCTTTAGTTATGTAAGTATGAAGATTAGAATGTGGATTGAAATATGGTTCCAATTCGGTTTAAATAGTACAAAATGAACTCCTGGTTTTTGCGGTGAAAAATCTCATGGATAGTATTGAAAAGAATTATAGTTAACAGTATTAATGTAGAAAAACCCGGTAAGGATATAACAAAAAAAACATTCACTGTGTTAAAAATAATTGCGTGAAGAAATGTAACTTGGTTTGGTACAAATCATGCAAATTACTTTAAAAACAATTTTTTGGTGAAAAACCGTGTGAAATAAATTTCTCAGTTCAAATACCGATATCATTTAAATGAGAGAAGACCAAAGTCGTCCCAGTATTATTCAATTGAAATGATCCCCTGCAGATTACTCGAACAGAGCAACAAACACCCTTTAGAGAAATTTTCAAAGAAAAACACTAAGCTAATAAAAGCAACTGCAACAACTTTTTCATAAAATTTATTGATTTAAGTGAAAAAAAAATTAGACACATGCATAACATATATGAAAAAAATGGGAGAGAAAACAGAGCTACATTATATAAAGCATTCCACATTCGTGTTGTCCAGCTAAAGGAAGAAGATCTGTACTGAACACTGAACAGTACGTCCAAAATTGGGTTCCTACCCTTGAGTTTAATTTCAACAACATGTTAAATTCAGTTTGTATCAAGCGAGGTGATTTTTTTGTAATTAACCTAACAAATATATTTATATTTCGCTGTGAAAATATATTTTCTTAATATTTAAATCAAATTCCTGTTTTACAAATTTAAGATATCTTGCTTATACATAGCTGTATGAACTTGGAACTCGTATTGTAAACTCATCATTTATCAATTGCATAATCATTTTTGCTGTTAATAATAAATTTGCCGTTTAAAGTTAAATCTTATTAAAGAGCAATCAAAGAATGCCTTTTGGGGTAGTGCGAATAATTAAGGAGTATCAAATATTTATGGGTACATTATGATATATCTTTCTACTACTATAATAAAGACAGTGATTATTTGTTCAATATATTGGCAACAAATCTTGGCAACAATCTAGGCTTTCTATGTGTGTATAATATTCGTTTGATAAATTTGACCTCAATTCGATCCTATTGATTAACAAAGACACCGCGGTATTTATTGACACAGTATACCTGCCTATTTGACATTAAAATATTCTTGCGTATGTGTTCAATACTTCTTTTATTTAAAAAAATAAATGAGTAAATTTATTTGTTATTCGGACTTGAGTCATTAAAACTATTTTAATTGTGTCTTTTATAATTTCATTGAACATGGTAAGCTATTCTAGCAAAAAAAAAATTCCAATAGTATTAAAGTCAAGAATTATAATAATGTGGGCGCTGATTTCAATAATGTGGAATAATGTATGGAGCTTAAAACTTGTTTTTATGTACGTAAGCACTAATAAACACACTAAATAAACTCATTAAAAATCATATACATATGTAGCAAAATGGAAAAAAATGATATTTGTGCTTCGCTCGGCAAGGTTGGTTACAATTATATGTGCAGGGGCATACATTATTTTCATAATTATGTACATATATCGTTAAAGAGATTCTTAAGAAAAACATTGGATCTCAAGACTTTAAAAAAAGCAATATTTTTTTAATTTAAAAAAAAATATCAATTTTCGATATATTTAAAAAGCGGCTCAATATATTTTTTGGAAATTTATTGTACGAGCACAGTAATAAAAACTTTAAGTTGGTGTACCAAAATTTGTTCTTTAAAATGTTTTAAAAATTTTTTATATAAAAGCTTATTTTTTTAAGAAACCACTACAACGACTTTTAATTTTTGTTCTTGCATAAATTAATATTAGCTTGAACCACATGGCATCCTGTTCTTAGCTTCAACTATTATTTTAGTCATTTAAAAAATTAATTTTATGCTTATGAACAAATTTTCTCTAACAACATTCAATTTTTAAATTCTTAGTCTTTTAAATAAGTTCTAGCCTTGCGACCCAGTCGTGCATCTTATTTTATAAGTTTTGCGAATATTTGTATTGTTTGGTAATTAACCATCAAGACTTTCTTCTATTGCGAAGTGAGTTCCGGACACCAAACAAAAATGTCTATATTTTCTATGTCTAAAAAGATGTTCAATTCGGATGCGTGTTGTAAGAGACCGTTTGCATTCCATGTTGCCATCTTAAATGTTCTGTCCATCATTGTTCCTTAAGAGCGACTTCTTCGCTAAAATGTTTGATGTTCAAATTCTTTTGTCAATTCTTTTTAGAATAAGTGCCAGTGGAGTTTCCTCGTTCTTCCGCACATTTTTTTACAATGTGGGAATACGATTTATTTTTAGTTTTTTTATTTGTTTTCAGTCGTGAGTTTTTTAGTTTCAACTGTTGCTTTTGTGTTTGATGAGTTTCTAAGCTTGTTGCCAGTTTTGCTATTTCTTTTCGTATCTTATCTTGAAATTATTTGGCGACTGGGCATCTTCTTCAGTTAACACATTTCGCTTAATGTTCTTTGCCTATTTGATGGTTTTTTGTTCCATGCTTGCCTTCACATTTAACACACGCGTTGACACTGTTGAACAGTCTTTGCCTTTCGCAGCTGTTTAATTTTGCCAACTACTCCCAGAATTAATAAATTAATACTATATATTTTTTCGAAACTTTCTATATTTTCGAAAGTGTCGTTGATATCCCAGTAGAGTCTTACGTTACCTCATTTTTAATAAGATTATTTGAATCAAGAAATTGAAAGCCTTTTTGTACAAGGTTTTCGACAACACATGAGGGGTGAAGGCCTCTTGCTACTACTTTTACCTATCTTTTAGCTGTTTTTCGTACGAGTGTCACTGGATTTGGTATTTGTTCAGTTCTTCGGTGACAGATATATACGCATGGAAGTCCTCAACTGCGATTTTCCAGTTGTCTTTATTGTCTTTATTTAGTTATGACGTACAAAGTGTATTTCGTACAAAATGTCAGCCGAAAGCCGTAAAATTGCTCTTTTCCGGAGTAACAAATAAAATCTCTTTTTCTTGAATTTTTTGACACTTTTTAATCCATGTACAAAGTACATAATCATTCGATGTTATTTGGAAATTTATGGCTTACAATAAAAGAGCATTTTGTGGGAACTATCAAAGCCACAAGTCAATCTTATCATCGAAATCGAAATTAAAATCGAATAGGAACAGTATTGAATCATTTCAGTGAAATGAAAATGATCGAATGATCGATCGGTTGAAATGATCGGACCATTTTCGTAATTGATTGTTGAACGATTCGATCATTTGAAATGAACAATTTACACAGCTCTAGAACACCAGCATTTATTTTGTGATGATAAGACTTGAAATCGTCCAATATAACATTTATATTGAACGATCTAGGAGTTAATTTCTAATCCAAAAAATAAGAGTTTCGTTGATACCAAAAGCACAAATTTCGATAAGAGAGCCTGATGCCAAACTCTATCAAATGCCTTAGAAATATCAAGTGCAATGATCTTACTTTCTCCAAAACAATGTTAAGATCTATCCCACTCTTCGGTGAGATAGGTCATCAGATCGCCAGTGGAAAGTTTGCTGTGAAAGCCGAATTAGGAAGCTTTCGATCTTCGAGGTGTTTCTTGAGATGATGCTTTATCAGCGACTCCATGACCTTGAAAGGAAGTAAGTGCAATTTATCGACAGGAGAAGGGAGAGCAGGGTCACTTTTTTTAGGAACAGGCTATATACAAATGTTTGCAGAACAGCAGGATCGATGGAAAAGCTTACGCAATAGTTTTGCCAGCGATGAAGAACACCTCTTCGGAAATATATCTGTCCCAATGAATGATTTACGTTCTCAAGTACAAGGGCAATGTTGCTATTGAGAAACGTAGATCTAGCAGCAAAATGAGCTGCTAGTACATTTACTTATCAACTTAGCTAGTTGTGCGGTTTTCATTGCAGATGAAGGTTTGAACCGAATATGAAGTTAAATTTTTTACGTTCTCGACAAATGACCAGCAATTTCTACAGCCTTTGGGACATTACAGGATTTTTTGCTTTAATTTCTGGTCATTTAAGAATTTGGTTATTAGGTTAGGCTGGCTTTGTAAGAGCTGAAACTTACTTGTATCAGCCTGATACCTTTTTAAAAGCTTGTATCGAACCAAGACTTTTATTTAGGATTCATAATCTTAAATCATTACGAAAACACGGGCATTAAGAATAAAAGTACGCATCCTAAAAAAATCACTTCTGTGATCATATCAGCACTGACATCAACTACAATATCGAAGAAACATAGTGACCAGTTAGAAAAAAATTATTCAGACCGGCGCAGTTGGCTTTCTCGTATTGTCAAACGGTCCTAGTGAGATGCTTTTCTTAAACTGGGTGAATGGGATACGGGAAATTGGCTTGTATACAATGGTGCGAAGTTCCGAATATACTATATTTACCAGGGATAGAAGTAAGCAACAAATCGAGAGTGTGTGCATTTTGCCCAGCCACATCTGGTATTTGAGTGGGCTCATCTACAAGCTGAATAAGGTGGTGCATCTCATCAAAGATCTCAACATAACTTCCTTCGGGTGGTGTCTGTCAAGAATAGCGGAACCAACTTCAATTGTGTACATTGAAGTGGCCCGCAATAACAACTTCAGTGTGAGGATACAAGGAAACAATTCGGAAAATGGAATCAGACAAGGCATCAAACTCATTAAGAATTGAATTACTGTCAAGATTTGAACTCCTATAAACAGACCCCTCTTTACCACTGGGCCCACTGGGCCCGGGCCCAGGGCCCCGCAATCACCAGGGGCCCCCAAATTGCTGAAACATCACTTAACCTCAAGAAAAAAATATTTCGATACAATTTTAGATGCATTATAAGAATGATCAGAATTCATACCTTCTTTGCTGAATAACAACCTCTGCTGAACATTTTAAATCACATTCCCTGCGAAATTATATTCAAATTAAAACATATGGTAAATATGAAGCACCTATAAACAATGCTCCACTGTGAATAACTAACTAAGTGGCAATGCTTGAATATCACTTTATGGAAAAATAAAGATAATGGTGTTTCTATATTATTTGCAACGCGCATACAAGTTTGCATCAAGGCAGTAACTCATACATAGGCTATTTAACTATCCGTCGGATGAACGGCACTCAATTTTTTAAGATTTCAAGGTAAAGAGGTACAGAGTTTTTGTTTTTGTGCATTCAATGAGATAGATGAAAGATTACGCTTCTCACTATTTGTTCTATAGGGCAATAGTAAAGAAAAGGATAAGCGTATATTCGAATCGTTTTTGCGCATGCGGAATTTTCGGATATACTTTGGTAGTGTGATTGTGTGACTTTGCCCATTTGATTTTTACTTGCGACTTATAGGTAAGGTACTATAAGGCAAGTTATGCATTTGGAAAAAAAATCGAACTCGAGATTTTGATCAAAGTTGACATTACGATGATAGCGAAGACCAAAAAGTGGGTCTCGCAATTCTGTCTGTCTTTCTGCCTGTCTTTCTGTCTGTCTGTCGGTTCGACTACAGCCTAAACCGCTGGGCCGATTTTCTTCAAACTTGGTAGATATGGGTTTTGATTTTTTCCCCCCACACGTTTTTTTCTTTTTTTTTTAGACCAAAACTAACGGTACCTACCATACGGTTTTTTCAAATTTTATAAATATTTTTTTTCTCAAAAACTGTCCCACAGAATTAAAAAAAAAAATATAAAAATTTTATTTAGTTAAAACTAGGTAATGGTTGAAAAAAATTTTCCAAAAAATTGTTATTTTTGGTCCTGGGTCCATTTTTTTTTGTTTTTGATTTTCTCGAAAACGGTACAGCCGCTTTAAACCATTTTTTTATGCTAAAGCTCCTCCAAAGTTTAAATATTTTCACGTATTCAAATTTTCAATTTTTTATTCTTTGGATTTAAAAAAAAATCAATTTTTTTTTTTTGGAAACTCAGTATTTCGAAAACCCCATGGTCAATTTTTTTCAAACTTGACAAATAAAAGTTTTCTAACATAATCTACAAGATCTGAGAAAAAAAAATTTTTATCTAAAACTAACGGTACCTTCCATACAAATTTTAAAAAATGGTTTTCGAAAATCGTATTTTTCTCGAAAACGGTTCCGAGAATTTTGTAATTTTTTTTTCTTCTGATTAATTTTTACGATATATAATTTAATAAAATTCGATATCTCAAAAACGGCTTAATATTTTTCTTGGAAATTTAACTCTTATTCCTACTTAAAGTTTTTCTTAAAAATGTTTTAAAAATTTTGTACATAAAAGCTTATTTTTTAAGGAACCACTACAACGACATATAATTAGCATTCTGTTCTTATCACTTACTACTAAAAGAATTTTAAAAATTATTTTTATCCTTATGAACAGTTTTCTTTAAAAACTTTCGTTTTTAAAATTTCTAGTCTATTACATAGGAGCAAGTTTGTGCGACCCAGTCGTGCATTTTATTTTATCATCATTCTGTGTAAGGTTTGCGTGTTTCATTTGTGTTTTTGAAGTGCATACAAATATTCTATATTAAATCAAAATATGTATAAACGATCAATGTAAGTGGATCCGAAAAAAGGAAAAAATCTAAACAACAGAAAGAATTAATTGAAAAATTACCAAAACTGACATCGTATTTCACTTCAACTGTAGAATAAACGTCTGTAAGTAATCAGTAATCAATACATTAATCCCTACAGTTATAAACACCTTACTGAAAAGGGGGCTTACATGGTCAAAAAATGGTTTCACATTATGGTTTCATGAAAAACATTTCGCATGACCAAATCACCAAGAATCTATAACAATTTCACATAGTAACTGCATGGTGCAGATTGAGAGCAGCGTAATCTATGTTATTGAAGGCACAAACAGTCTTTTCATTTAATTTTTCAGCAATGAAGCGCCGCAGATTTTACGGACTGTGGACACAAACACGAAATCTCAATTAAAATTAAATTACATTCTAAATAACTTATTTAATTTTCAGTTATTTAAATTTTGTTTATTTTTGAATTTTTATATGAAATATTTATTTTTTGTATTTATTTTAACATTGTTTGTGTTTATGTTTTAAATGCTGCAATAATTATTTATCTTTTTAATGAATTAAAAAAATATTATTTATTTAAAAAATTGAAAGAATAAATATTAATTCAAAGTTATGTGAATTTTCTGTATACCTTTATTACACAACATAACATTTTTATATAATCATATAGGAGCCGCATTTTCAAAAAGTGCCCAGGGCCCCCAAAAGGGTAAAGACGGCCTTGCCTATAAATGAAACAATAATATGGATGATGTGCTTGCGGACAGTTAATTTGAGCCACATGAAATTAAAGTTCGTATAAGAACAATGTCCGTATTGAGGAAGGTTCTGGTAAGCAACATCATATCTATCACAAACTAAAAGGCCGTGATGGCGAAAGAGTCATAGCATTAGGTTTAGCCAGGCATGCGAAATTTTGAAAGATCAGTATTCGCACCAACCTATGTTTCACCATACAGCTGGTCTGTACTTAACAGAATGTGCATACACTTCAAACAATATTGTAAAACACAACACAAAAATCACTAAATAAAATTTAAATTAATTATTTTTTAATATTATATCTGTTTGCACTACTTCTTCTGTCAAAGCCAACGTAAATCGATTTTAATATTTGGAACCAAATTCTTGAGGGAATCCACCATCGTTTGAAATGAATCGGTTTTTTTAACCCTATCGAGATTTTGATTCATGGCGTACAAGCATAAAAGTTCCAAGGTTAATTCCATAGTCCACACAATTTCATTTTCCCTAACGAATTACACGTACTACCTACTAACCTAGTCGACAAATTCATAAAAAATGCTATTTATAACGGTGCGTTGCATCGAAGATTGCTTCTCGCACAAAGAAATCATATGAAGGAGAATAGTCGAAAAACGGACAACAATTTTGTTACGTCTCATCTTTCGATTTGTTTCTCTCTTTTGCACTTTAGATGCGTCCTACAATAGCAGACTTTTGTTCTAGTTGCAAACATTATCGTATTGACTTGAAAGTTGAATTTATCCTTATTCAACGTTCATAGCTTCGATTCGTTATCTTTTCTTATACTTTATTTCTACCATCCACTTAACCAAAGTTTCTCGTAAATTTACCAAAACATTGTTTAATCTTTATAAGGCTAGTAGTTTTACTAGGATATGGCATACCGTGCTGAAACATTCATGTGAAAATTCCAAGTTTTTGTTTCGTTTGGTATAATATGTTAGACCGTTTCCATTCTTAAAGATAGTTTTGAAGTTAATCTACTCGTTAATCTTTTTGTGCATTGGAAACACTGCAGATCTATTTTTATAAATTAAATAAAGATTTAGCGAAAAAGTAACATTACCTTCAAATAGTGATTCCAGTAAAACAAAACTATATCTCGAAATAATGATTTTTCGCCAAGCTAAATTATAATAGCTTATTTGTATACCTTTTTGATTAAAATATTTTTTCATTGAAACATTTTGATATAAGTTGAGAAACACAACAACCACAAAATGGCACCTAAAGTTTCAACCTACCCATTTCTGGCATTTGTTTTTTTTTCTATTGCAAATTCTATCAGTCAGTATTACCAAGCCCTTCCTACACTTGAAAGGTTCCGGGTTCAAATTTAAGTTAATCTGCACTTTATTTAAACAATATAAATTACTATAAGTATTTTCAAAATAAAGTGTTCTGCGCGATAACCACCGACCGACGATTAGATGAAACAAGAAAGCTATTTAAATAACTACCAATCAAGTCCAAGTCATAAAGTGCAAGATTCATAATATTGCAAAAAAAATAGCAAATAAGTAAACATATATTTTAAGTTATGAACGAAAATGCACACAATTCATTGACCTATAAGATATTATTAATTGCAAACTTAGATAAAAGTAGTTTCAATTTAACACTTAAGTAATTTAATTTTTTTAAAGGAGGTAATCAATACATAACAAAAAGAGTTCAAAAATATTTTTTAGAATGAACTAATTCATTTTTGTGATTTGTAGCCTTTGGGCATTTGAGCCTTGGCCACACAATACCACCCCTAGTCTACAGACGCCTATGTTTACAATTTAAATTGTGTGTACTGAGTTTTAAAAAAATATTTGTGTATACCGAACTGAATTTCGTTCGTGATTTGTAGCCCTAGGGCCTTGACCACGCACCAGCCCCCTCGTCTTCAGGCGCCTATGTTTACAATTTTAAAGTTTGGTGGCGATATTTTGGCTATTGAAAAAATATTATTTGTTATCTGCCACGTTTCGTTAATTGAAGATAAAATAATTCCATGCAGTATTCACTGCATCTTATCAAATAAATTATAGTTAAATCTATCTGTACTTTTGTATTAATTTTGGTGTTTGGAAACTTCAGGCAGAAAGCACTCGAAATCGTTTCCCTCTGTCTATCCCTCTACCCTTTCTGCACTTGGGAGGTTTCGAGTTCAAATTAAGGTAAATCTGCACTTTATTCAAACAATATAAATTTGTATTAGTATTTTCAAAATAAATAAATACAATAAATACATATCAAACAAAACAAATAACCATTTAAATAGCTACCAATAATTGAAGGGTTGTAAGTCTAAAGAGTCTTAGTGCCAATATTTTTATCAAAATACAATCTAAGTACCAAGTCTTATAATATCAAAATGGATTAAAGTGCCTATTTCTTTTAAAACTGTACACACACACAAATTAAGCTGTGGTAGAGCCTAAGTGCCAAAGAGAGTTTTTATTATGTTTTTCTAGTATATCTCTAAATTATAAAAATGGCACTTAGACCCTTTAGACTTACAACCCTTCAATTGCTGTTCAAGTCCAAGATTATTAATATCACAACAAAAAAATAGCAAATAAGCAAAAATTTATTTAAATTTAAAAACAAAAAATTCACAAATTGTATCGACCTATCAAATATTGGTTATTCCAAATTAAGATAAAAGTAATTCCAATTTAACACTTAAGTAATTTAATTTTTAAGAGTAAATTATCGATACATATCAAAAAGTGTTAAGAAATACATATTTTGTTTTATACCGAACTAAATAAATTTAAAGTGATTTGTAGGCTTTGAGCCCTGACAACTAGCCCCCTACTCTTCAGACGCCTATGTTTACAATTTTAAAGTGTGGTGGCAGTATTTTGACTATTGAAAAATTATTATTTGTTATCTGTCACGTTTCTCTAATTGAATATAAAATAATTCACTGTGTCTTATCAAATAAATTAAAGTCAAATCTGCCTGTAATTTTGTATTTCTTGTTAGTGTTTAGAAACTTAAGGCAGGAAGCACTCGACCCTCTCTCTATCTCTAGATACCCTAGCCAAGATAATTCGCTAACAGATAACTAACTTAATGAATGCTATGAATGAACAAATCCACGGCGAATATTATTCTCATCAGAACATTAAAGAAACAGAATGGGCTTTAATCGAAGTTCATACGCTTCAGAGAGCCGATCGTCAGTGTTTAGGTTCACTTTGTCGAAGTAGTATCTCCGCTGCTGTCGGCGTCGTCGTAAGTAAGAAAGCTTTTGCGAACTGCTGATTATTTTCTTCTTTCTCGGGATAAATCATGTATTAAGGGTAATAAACAGAAAGTTTTAACTGTGGCAACCGGTTTAAATCGTGCAACATAAAGGTTCCAAAGGTTAATATACCTCTGCGAAAAACAAAACAAATCATCTCTATTATATTATTATAAGGTAAGTAGACAAGTTCTTTGCGGGTTGGTCAATTTAATGTTATAAATAAGTGATAAGTACATTAAAATTTTCGGATATATCACCTGAAGAACGCGCAAAAAGAAATTCTTCCGGTATAGGTAGTTAAACAATTTATGTAGGTATGTAAAGGTAATTACTGTCACTTTACGAAAATCTCAAGAAATTTCTATCCCTAAAATAGAATACCTATTATTTATTTGTAAAACAAATCTTTCCGCATGTTTAGTTGCTATCGGTGTCATTACCGTAGCATCTGTCATTGTCGTATTCTACCAATCTAAACTTGTTTATCTATATGTGGATCCTTTTGAAATTTGAATAGGTACAAATTATGACGCTAACGTGTGATGTGTGTACCTATATATATTTGCATAATCTGTTTTGTTAAAGTTCTTTGGAAAATGTTAAGTGAATATTTATATATTTTTATATGGGCAATTTTATGGTGATTTATTATTATAATTGACGTTAAAAAAAGTGTTTTATTTTTGTAGTTTACAACTGAGAGTGGCAATTTAACCTGTGCTGATTAATAAACAAAAGAGCAAGCTTGATGTAATAACAGTGTTCTTGCATTGGTTTTATTTGAAGAGAAAAATTTAATTTTGTTTCGTTTATAGTAAATTTGTGTGGAACGCTTCACGATTTTGCGTGTCATCCTTGCGCGAGCTGACGGCAATGCCATAGCTTAAAAAATTTATAGTTTATAATTTAAAAATGTATCTTAAGCGAAATAATAAATGAATTACTTACTTACTTACTTACTTAGTAAATTTGTGTGTCAACTGGATGAGTGTTGCTTAAAATTTGATTTTTGATACTAATATGAATTGAATCTTCGATATTTAATCTAGGGATTAAATTATTTTGAAGTTCGATTTCATGTTCCCATTTTTGTGATATCATAGTCTTTTTTGGGTACATTGAAAAAAGAAAAAACAAATAGTTACCTAATGTAATAAATTTCCTAAAAACACTCCGCCAGATAGGTAGTTTATTTTCAAATACATTTTTCAACAGCCACTCTTTCACCACTGATTTAATAAAACAAATAGAAAACACGAACACTCACGGTTTATGTAGAATATAATTTTAAAGATTTTATAAACATGACTACCTATGTATATAAATGTATACATATGTACAGAATGATGATCGTGTTTTTTTTTAGTTTTAATTTTGAGTAATCGTAAATCAATTTCAAATTTATAAAAAAATTTTCTTTTTTCAGATTTTCATTTTGTTGTAAAATTAAAAATGTTTCCTTTATATGTATGTATGTATGTATGTATACATACAAAAGTTGTTTGTAGTACAAAATAATATTTGTATTATTTTATTTTTATGGTAGTCTGAGCAGTGAACACGAGTTATCAAATGTTTGATATTTAAGTGGAGTAAGACGAATAACAAAATAGTAAAATAATAAATGTTCCTTTTAGTAATGGATTTTTAGAAAACTGTTTATAGACACAGGGACGTTCATATTTTTAATACGATGAAACCTTGAAGTAGAGAATTTAATCAGCTCCGAGTTTTAAAGAGTAGATACCCACTTCCTATTTAAAACTCGTTAATTTTTTACTTATACATACTTACCTTAAAGTCTTACGTAAGGAAAACACATCTCCAACATCAAATATGTAGTAATTTTCATACGTTTTTAGGTTTTTCGGCTGAGTTGTATATTGTATGATTAAATTGATCATTTTTAAAATATGGCATGTTTTGATTATTTTCTTCAGGTGAAGAAATGATCACAATTGATCTAAAAATTGTCAAATCTAAATTATGGTTATACAAACCGGTGACGTTGTGGTTATAGAGAAATAAAACTACAAAACTGATGCAGAGCTACTCCCAGAACTCATACAAATATTTGTTTAATTCTCATCGAATTGTATACATGTATGTGTGTATACATGCATATATGTATGTATATTAGGGTGACCGCAACTCTCGAAGAAAATTTTTTTCTGAATTCTTTATGGGGGGAACCCCATAAAATGATAAGCCTTTGCAGATTTTTAGGTAGCCAAAATTTCAGCTCGATTCGATAACGATAAATGGTGCCGACTTACGCTCAAAGTTTCAAAAATCTCTGTTTTTTCGCTGTTTTGCGAAGAAAATTAGATCTAGCTCCCAAACAGCTGACCTTATGCTCACGGTTTATGTTCTAAATTAAAGGTACATAGTACTTTTGTCAATGCTCAAAATAAATATAAAGAGTTAATTTACGTAAAAATAAAATTCTAAAATTCGGATAAAATTGATTGATGTTCTGTTTTTTTTTTAAATTTGTTTTATTTTGAAGAACGAAACATATTACAGTTTTCTTGCACAAAAATACTATAAAATCGTGTTTTACATTAATGATACAAACTAAATGAAATGAAATGAAAAAACAATATAATCTAATCTATACAGATTTAATTAAAGTGGTTTTTGAGACATCAGGATATAATTTTCGGCACTCACTCACAACTTGAAGGACATATTGCTTTTGATCCTCATCTTTTGTTAACAGGTTATTAAAATCTTTAGTAAATTTGACTCCCCCTTCTGCCATGTCATTTAGGACCTTAAGTGATCTAATTTTTTTGAAACCGTCCATAAAATGCGGGTTTTCGGGCCAAAGATTTGAAGGTTCTTTAAGAAAATCTACGTTTATTTTTAAACTTTAGAAAAAGTTCAATGTCTCTTTGTTGATTATGTTTTTTAACCCAGCTGTTACAAATTGCTCAATTTGAATTTTCTGAAGCTTTGGATTAAAAATTCTGTTGTTTTTTACCTCGTTTCTGTCAAAAGTATGTTAGCTATTTCAGATTTTTCGCCTTCGGCTAAAGTTGGGTCAAAAAATGCCAGACCTACCAACTCTGAACTCAAATACCAAAAATGGTTTGAAAATTTTGCAAGAGCTTTCTCAGAAATATCCTTGTCTATTTTCTGGTACTCAATACAACTACGCAAGAGATCAAGATCTTGTTTAGGAGCCATATAAGCCCTTGGGGCATTAAACCAAGCTTTTCAGTAAATTTTAACAATGAAAACGCAGATATCACCCAGAGCATTTCGTTCTTCATTACTCATGCTAAACTGGTTTTGAAACATAAGTATTTTTAAAGTATAGATAGCGCTTTAGCCATCCATCTGGCCCAGGGGCGAACGCAGGTAGGGGTTTTAGGGGTTCAAACCCCCCCCCCCCCCCCCCGAAACGACCAAAAAAAGGCTTTATTTTGTTAAAAAAAAACAGTGTTATTTTCGTGCCATAAATTCTTCTGCTAGTGTTGTTTTTTCTTACGACTTATACTTAGGTACTACTTGCCTTAAGTAATGCATTCGTAAAAAAAATCGAACTCAAGATTTTTATCAAAGTTGATATTACTATGATAGCGAAGACGAAAAATGTGGGTCCCAAAATTCTGTCTGTCTGTCTGTTCGACTACGGCCTAAAAGGCTGGGCCGATTTTCGTTAAACTTGGTAGATATCGTTTTGAATTTTTCCCCCCACACGTTTTTTTTTTCCTTTTCTTTTTAAGACCAAAAAAACGGTAGCTGCCATACGATTTTTTTTTCGAAATCTTATAAATATTTTTTTCTCTAAAACTGTCCTACAGAATTTTGAAAAAAAAAATTCATAAAATTTCATTTTGTCATTTTAGGTAATGGTTGAAAAATTGTTTCCAAAAAATTCTTGGAAACCCCCTTGGGACCATTTTTTTGGCTTTTTGATTTTCTCGAAAACAGTACAACCGATTTTAATCATTATGAAGCCCCACCAAGGTTTAAATATTTTTGCGTGTACAAATTTTAAAAGTTTTATTTTTTGATTATTCAAAAAAAAATTCAAAATTTTTTTCTGGAAGCTCAATATTTCGAAAACCCCATGCTCGATTTTTTTTTAAACTTGATAAATAAAAGTTTTTAATATACAGTACGTTCTCGATTATCGCAACTAATTAAAACAAGGGTGGTTGCAATGACCGAGGTTGTTGCAATAACCGAGTAAATATTGTTTTTAGGCTCAAGTCGAGAAGCAAAGCGAAAATAAAAAAACCTGTAAAAAGACACAAAAAACGAATGAAAAAAAGACCTTAATGTGGCCGGTTTAACTTTTTACCTCGGGAACAAATGTCCAGTGGAACCATTGTTCAAATAATGCTAACGTCATCCAAGCATTTTTATTTGCCTTGTATACAACGGGCATGTGGTCAAAGTTTTTAAAAGATCTTGGGTTTAAAGATTTACCGATTACGAATAGCTTAACTTTGTGTAAGCCCGAACTTTTTAATGTAATCCTCTTTCGGGGTACACATTCAGCATTAGAAACAAACTTTCTTATTGCGCCCTATTTTCGTTTTATTCTGCTGACTGTAGATTTATGAACATTATACTCACGGCATAGTGCTTTAATTAAAGCTTCTTTATTAATTTTTTCTAAAATTTAACTTTTGCTTTTAATTGAGAGTTTCACAAACTTTTTAGTAACACCCATTTTTTCGAAACACACAACACAAGCGACTGTTCACTGGACAAAATTCATTAAACTAACCAGAAAACCTAGCATTGTGTAGATACATATGATAAACATTCATACAACTTCATCGTCCCGTTACTCAAAAGTAGCTGTAAAATAACTGCCGAGACAAAATGTAATGCCACAAACAAACATAAACATAGCCAAGTTCCTGAGTAAATAAAGATATGCATATAAAAACAAAAGTTGCACTTATCGAGTAAATTTTTTTTGAAGAGTTGCGATTACTGAGTTAACAATGATATAAATTTAGCTGTTGCGTAAATCGAGGAGTTGCGTGAATCGAGAGTTGCGTTAATCGAGAACGTACTGTAATCTATAAGGTCTGAGGAAAAAAAATTGTTTTACCTAAAAATAAAGGTACCCACAATACAAATGTCAAAAAATGGTTTTCGAAAATCGTATTTTTCAAAAAAATGGCTCCGAGAATTTCGATAGTTTTTTTTTTGTTTCGATTAAAGTTTACTTTTAGAGAAGTTTCTAAAAAGTTTAAAAAAAAACATTGCATTTTAAGACTTTAAAAAAAAATATTTTTTTTTAATTTTTGAAAGAAAAAAAATTATTTTTTTTTTGAAAATGTGATACCTCAAAAACTGCTCAATATTTTTTTTGTAAATTAAATTTTTATTCGAAAAATAAGAAAAAAGTTTAAATATGCGAACAAAAATTTTTTCTTAAATATGTTTTAAAGATTTTGTATACAAAAGCTTATTTTTTTAAGAAACCACTAAAACGAATTACAATTTTGTTCTCGCATAAACTAATATTTGCTCAAAACACATGTGATCCTGTGCTAAGCTCCAACTACTAAAGGAGTTTTAGTCATTTAAAAAATGAATTTTATGCTTTTTCTGTTAGCATTAATTTTTGAAATTCTTAGTCTTTTACATGAGAGCAAGTTCGTGTGACCGAATCGAACAGCAGTTGCGTTTTTGATAATTAACGTTATGTATAGGGCAGAAAACGGACTAACGGAGCAAATATACCGATACAGATATCCGTGTTAATCTTAAGGGCCGATTTATGGCTAATAAATGATTTCGATTTATATAAGTTTGAGTTATTAATGGCTTCGAGGTCGGAGTTACAGCAATAGAAAAAACTCACTCATTTCGTTTGTGTGAAAGTTACAGTTACAGATGAGTAGCACATAGCACCCTCTGAGAGCGTTTTGGTTATAATTATGTAGTATAGTTAACGTAGGTACCAATTGAGTGTTGATGGTGTCCTTATGTTTTCGTATAACTCTTTGTCCTATGATCACAAAAGTACAACAAGTTATAACTTCACGTACTAATATATACCGGATTTAGTTTTGCAGATTTGTACCACTAGGCGGACCTAGAACTTATTATAACTCTATTGTTACGTACACTTATGGAATCACTTACAGTCTTTTTCTTCTTGTTGCATTAATGATACATATTTTACGAACCAAATGATGGCCTCCATCACAGGGCCCGTAGTAAAAGTCTATGTCTAAGAATTAATTCCGGAATAAAAATGCCCGAATGGGAAGCACCAAAAAACGCCCTCGTAGTGAATATTTTCCAACTTTTGGTAACATTATTCAAATTTGCCAAATAGGTATCCGTTGCAACATCTTTATGATGTTTTGTTTTTGCGATTAGCTGTATGAAATTGTTCCGATAGGTCCTATCCCTAAGAGCAAATATTATTTACTTATAACATATTTATGATAATTACAATAAAGAATATGTAATTAACAAGTACCTACAGTATAGTAATAAAATAATATATTTATGAAAATCTCATATTTTTTTGAAAACCCCCCCCGAAATTATTTTCTGCGTTCGCTTCTGATCTGGCCTGATGAGTTGCGCCTGGTGTTCTAAATCCAACGACGTCGTTTCCATCTATCACTCCAACAAACACTTGAAGCAACTGTAGAAATTCTTTGTAGTCATCCCTAGGCTGACATTCGTTGAGTTTTATGAAGCTGAAGATCGCTGCATCGAAATTTATGTTTTCATTTAGGATAGCAGATCTCGATAAGTATCAAAGATATTGGAATATTTTAAACGCCAAAATGTTGGGCGCAAATTTTCCTAGGGGCGATGTCCGTTACATTTTTTTAAATTGTATCTCCTTATATTTTATTTTAGTGAGTTTTAAAACTTTTAAGACAAAAAAATTTTTAGGAGAGGATATAGACCGCAATAAATTTTTTAGAAATAAAATAAATATGACCCAATGTAGAATATACGTTTCTCTAGGGGCGATGTTTCTCATTTTTTTTTATTTTTTTTATTAAGCTTATTTAACCATGATTTAACCATGAAACTAACAAAAAGAAACAAAAAGTTTGGACCCTTATAACTTTGGTTAGACTAATCGTAGGTAAAAAATCGGTACATGAAAAAATTAGAATTTCCAAACACTAGGGGCTATGTTTTTTCTTTTTTTTTATTTTTTTGTCTATTAAAGTTTTTTTAAACATGAAAGTTAAAAAAAAAAAAAAAAAAGTTTAGACCCTTATAACTTTGGACCAACTAATCGTAGGTATAAGAACGGTACATGAAAAAAATAGAACTTAATAGCTCAACACCATCCTTTTTTGGTTTAGCTAAACTAAAAGCAATAAATATTTTTCAATTCAAATTTGTTAAACATATCTCATAATATCTATCTAATTATTATAATAGTTATTTTATAAAGTATATTCACTCTGGAATTTTCTTTTTCTTTGTCTTTGCTGAAATTTTGTTTCAATCTTGTCTTTATATAATTCCAATTTTGTATAATTATTATCAGAATTATTAACACTTGAATCGAAAAAATAAAAATTCATATGAAGTAAATATTATAATTTTGATAATATACAATTATTAATATAATGCAATAAAAAATATAAAAATATTACAAATAACCAACATCTTAACTAACTAACACAAAACGTAGATATCTATTTTCCTTATTGTTGTAATTTGTTGCTAGACAACAAATGACTCAAGAACATGAAATAAAACAAAAAGAGAAAACATCGCCTTTAGAGTTTGGAAATTCTAATTTTTTCATGTACCGTTCTTATACCTACGATTAGTTGATCCAAAGTTATAAGGGTCTAAACTTTTTTTTTTTTTTTTAACTTTCATGTTTAAAAAACTTTAATAGACAAAAAAATAAAAAAAAGAAAAAACATCGCCCCTAGAGTTTGGAAATTCTAATTTTTTCATGTACCGTTCTTATACCTACGATTAGTTGATCCAAAGTTATAACGGTCTAAACTTTTTTTTTTTTTTTAACTTTCATGTTTAAAAAACTTTAATAGACAAAAAAATAAAAAAAAGAAAAAACATCGCCCCTAGAGTTTGGAAATTCTAATTTTTTCATGTACCGATTTTTTACCTACGATTAGTCTATCCAAAGTTATAAGGGTCCAAACTTTTGTTTTTTTTTTGTTAGTTTCATGGTTAAATCATGGTTAAATAAGCTTAATAAAAAAAAAAAATAAAAAAAAGGAGAAACATCGCCCCTAGAGAAACGTATATTCTACATTGGGTCATATTTATTTTATTTCTAAAAAAATTATTGCGGTCTATGTATATCCTCTCCTAAAAATTTTTTTGTCTTAAAAGTTTTAAAACTCACTAAAATAAAAAATAAGGAGATACAATTTAAAAAATGTAACGGACATCGCCCCTAGGAAAATTTGCGCCCAACATTTTGGCGTTTAAAATATTCCAATATCTTTGATACTTATCGAGATCTGCTATCCTAAATGAAAACATAAATTTCGATGCAGCGATCTTCAGCTTCATTGAGTTTTACCTTCAATTCACCTGCAATCTGGGTTATAACATCAGGGGCTAGGTGTTTTTTTTAACATTTTTATCAGTGATACCTGTGTTATATGTATATGATTTAGGGTCTATTTTTGACAATTCATTGTGAAATCTTTTGAAAATATCAGGTTGAGGTCCAGTGGTTGAACCCAATTCCCAGTCAAAAATACCTCTTAGTAAAACTTCATGAATGTGGTGACGACACGCCAGGTGAAGTGACTCCTTGTCCAATTTTGTTTTTTGTGTTTTCAAATGTCTTATTTTTATTTCGTTGGTGATTTCTCCACTCATTTTATAGTTTCTCTAATTTTTTAATTGCATCTTTTTCGTATTTTGATGGAATTATTACTTTCTCCCAAAAAATAAGTACCTCTCGAATGACAAGTTTTGCTGATTCTTTCAGGTTTAACTTCACAGTTCGCAAATTAAAAAACAAAGTTGGACGATTTGAGGGTAGTTTGCATTGCAACCTGTTATTTGATGGGACGATAGCCTATAAGAAATATTTTTTCACGGGTTCTGGTTTTTATATTTAATGTGGATGCCATATCAGAGAATACAATAAATATCTGTAAAATCCTTTAAATTACTAAAAATATTATCAAAAACACAACCGAAATAACACACAATTCTTTATCAGTCAATTTATTATACATAAAAAATAATAATAGAAAAAGCGCGAATTTGTTTTAATTTAATTAGTCAATTTATTTATATAAAAAATATAATAATAAAATACAAAGCGCGAATTTGTTTTTAATACTAATTAATCAACGACTTGAAAGCTTTTTGGTATGTGACATTTAAATTTAGCATGTGAATTATGTATAACAGTACTATCTTATAAGGCCCAATTTGTTCACATTTTGTTAAATCTGTAAAGATTTTCACAGGCTCTGAATAAATGGAGCTAATCACCCAATATTAGCTGATAAGCGATTCTGATATATTAACAACTCAAAATATGGATTCATTGACAAAAATTTTGGTTAATAGGTAAATTCGTGGATTAGGCAGTCACAATAATTTTTGATTAATGATGATTAGCTGTGAACAAACTGGCCCTTAATTAAATACATAAATAATGAGAATGGGGTCAGCTGTTTGGGAGCTAGGGCTAGATTACTTCGCAAAATAGAGAAAAAAGAGTTTTGAAACTTTGAACGTAAGTCGGCACCATTTAGTTATCCAATCGTCCTGAAATTTTGGCTACCTAAAAATCTGCAAAGACTGATCATTATATGGGGTTCCCCCTACCCGATTTCGAAAATCGATTTCTTGCGGTCACTCTAATGTATATATATTTTTTTTTGTATCTTTTAAACCTTTAAGAAAAAGCGATTTTATTATTTTCGCTGATACATTGCCTCCATAGTACCTACCTTCAACTAAGATAATTCAAATAAAAATCTTGATGTAAATTCACATTAATTTAATTCAAAATCACAAAACGTTTCACATTAAAGTTAATTATTGTTTAGGCTTTGTACAGTAACTTCAATCTAACTGTAATGACGTTACCAGATCCTATTATGATAATAATTATGATTATGTGAAACTGACAGGGTCCCAACCATATATACAGAAATAAATAATGGTGCTAATGAAACAACGTCGCCTGATAAAGTATTTTTAAGAAAGAATGTTATTAAAAATGCCAATAATATTTCTTGTTGATTTGTTTCACTGTTTGCATCTTTAGTGTCATACAGTTTTCAGAAAATATGAATAATATGTGATCAAAATATCAACGCTCAATAAGTAATGAAAAATTTCATTTGAAATGACAGAAAACAATCATTTCCAGTAAGGGCTAAGGGCATAAAACTTATAAAAGACAGATCAATTACGGAAACTTTTGTTTCTCTTGAACACCGTTTAAATGTTTCCTATCTGTCATTATTCTATCGCTTTTTCTATCAACAAGAGTCAATTGAAAGAGCCAGTTGCATTACTCCTCTCAAACAATTCCACCGTAATACTCGTCTAACTATGAGTTCACATCAGTTTATCCTTGAGCTTAACTTCGGACGCACTGTCAAACATGGATGTTCTTTCTTTAGCCACACTACTAGAATGTGCAATGCTCTTCTTCCCCATATTTCCCCTCATTGTGATGTACAAGCTTTCAAGTTCAATGTGCATTGACATCTCCTATTTAATACTCACCACTTTTTCTTAGCGGTCATCATAACATTGAGAGTGTGCAAATTATAAACAAAAAAAAAAAAAAACAAGTTGCATGCAGTCGGTTTCTAAAAATTGCTATAACATATCAGAAAATTTCTACTTATTTTATATAGAAAAACATAAACGTTCAAAAAGAATAAAACAAGAAGTGAAAATGTTTTGCTTTTTTAAGTCTTTTTTCGCTTCTTGAGTTTGTGATGGATTTTGAGATGAAAAAGCGAGCAGACTGCCAAAAAGTGGACCTTTGTGGATTTTAGAGCCCCCAAGCCTTACAGAATTATAAATACAAATATTAAAAAATATGTAATAAAAAGATTTGTTTTAAACATGACCATGACATGTTCAGGATATCGCTCTAAAATCAAATCAAAATCGCACCAAAATTAAAAAAAGTAAAATAGGCATAAAACTTTTATTGGAAAAAAAAAATGCAAAATATATGATTCAACTAAAGTAAATAAATTAATAAAAAATACTGAATACTTTTCTTTTAAATATTTTATATGCATATGTTTCTAAGAGTGATGAACATTTTGACCTAAACAAATACTAAAATGAGGAGTGCAAAAACTAGACAACTTAAATAAGCAGGCATTTACAGTGCTAGAAATAAAAATCTTAAAGCTGCGAAGTGGTATTAAGATTTTTTCTCATTGCTTTTCCCATTATATTGCAAACCAAAATTTTGTTTACGTAAATAAAAATAAAAATCATTTTCTTACCCCCCGTTTCACAGTGGAAGTTTAAACCCCACTTTTGGTTTAAACTTCAGTTCAACAATAAATTTGGTTTCACAGTCCTTGAACGGAGTTAATTCTGTAGTTTAAGTTAAACGACACTATTTTGCCGTTTAATTCTCAGTTCGACAACCCCTTCAAACATTTGAAAATATAATTTATTTTCATTTTTAATGTTTGTTTCCTGTCACAGGTCACAACTGAAACAAAGCAAACTTTCCTTGATTGTTTTTTCTTTGATACAGATAGAAAGAGAAAATATTTTACTTAAACTACGTTTAATGAACTGAAGTTCAGATAAGACTGTGAAACCGGACGAGTTGAACTTCAAATTTAAACTCCAGTTCAGGTTCAGCAGAACTTAAGTTTAAACTCTTACTGTGAAACTGGGGGTTAGTAGGTAAGCTATCTACTACATGTTAGTGATATGTACAACTGCAATCATTTTAATGATATCTATTGCAATTACAGTTTTATGTAAATGAATCATATAAGGTATCTACTGATAAATAATCATACATACAAAACCATATAGACTTTGAATTGTATGGACTTATTTATATTTCATTTAAGTTGATACTAAATTATTGTGCTTTAATACAAAAATATAATGTGGTAAATAGATAAAGTTTTTCGGAACTTACCGCGTTTATTTTCTTTAGAAATAATTATAGTTTCTTTTTCCTTTCGAACAATTTCATTGTTCGTGACCACGAAAAGATAAATTTAAAAAAATATAATACTTGCGTGAATTCACTCATGTTCCAAGTTCCATCAAAATAAAATGCACGACTGGGTCGCACGAACTTGCTCCTATGTATGTAATAGACTATGCAAATATGAATTTATGCAAATGCAAAAATTATAAGTCGTTATGTAGTGGTTTTTTAATAAAATAATCTTTTATATACAAAATTTTTAAAACCTTTTTAAGAAAAAATTTTGGTAAGACAACTTAAAGTTTTTATTATTGTTCGAATAAAAATTAAATTTGCAAAAAAAATATTGAGCCGGTTTTGAGATATCGAATTTTCAAAAAAAATGCAATGTTTTTAAACTTTTTAGAAGCTTCTCTCTAAAAAATTTCATTAAAATCCGTTATGCGAATAATGAAAACTTCAAAATTCAAAAAAATCGTTCTATTGTAGGTACATTCAGTAATATCTTGTTTTCAAAATTTTTTCTACTACATAAATTATAGATCTTAGAAATTAATAGAAGGAAAAAAAATTCTCGGAACCGTTTTCGAGAAAAATACGATTTTCGAAAACCATTTTTTACCGTTATTTTTAGGTAAAATAATTTAAGTTTTAAAAAATCGAGCTTGGGGTTTTCGAAATATTGAATTTTCGTTTTCAAAAAAAAATGATTTTTTTTTAAATTCCAAGAAATATTTTTTTGAAAATTTGAATACACAATAATATTGAAACTTCTGGGGAGCTTTACCATAAAAAATATCGAAATCGGTCGTACCGTTTTTGAGAAAAAGGAAAACAAAAAGACGGTTCCAAGGGGATACCAAAAATAACCATTTTTTGAAAAAAAAAAAATATTTATAAGATTTCGAAAAAAATTCGTATGGCAGGTACCTACCGTTATTTTTGGTCTTAAAAAAAAGAAAAAAACGTGTAGGGGGGGGGGGGAAATTACCATATCTACATACCAAGTTTCAAGAAAATCGACCGATCCGCTTAGGCTGTAGTCGAACAGACAAACAGGCAGACAGACAGACAGAATTGCGAGACCCACTTTTTTAGTTTTCGCTATCATCGTAATGTCAACTTTGATCAAAATCTCGAGTTCGATTTTTTTCCGAATGCATAACTTGCCTTATAGTACCTATAAGTCGCAAGTTAAAAGGGTAATTTTATACTTTCGCGGTCCCCTCGTTTTTTGGCTCTAGAAAATCGAAAAATCATCCGATTTCGATGAATCTTTTTTTAAATCTTTGCTTTCATATGGTCTTATGACTTTGAAAGTGGTCATAAACGCATTTCTTTGAATAGAATCGGTCATAACTTTTTTGCAAAGCATCAACCAAAGTTAATATGTTTTTTTTTGTTAATCTACACAAACAAAAAATGAATATTTAAAAAAATATATAAAAATGTTTATCTTATAAATCTCGAGCTCGATTTTTTTTACAAATGCATAACTTGCCTTATAGTATACCTACATAAAAGTCGCAAGTAAAAATTCATCGAAATCGGATGATTTTTCTATTTTCTAGAGCCAAAAAACGAGGGGACCGCGAAAGTATAAAATTACCAAAAAGGTTTATGGATTATCTGTAACCCAAATATCTTTTTGGATAAAAGGAAACGGATTTTTACACACAATTCGTGATTTTTCGTTTTTATTACTGAAAATGGATTTTTAGTTCAAAACCTCAAACATTTCCCAAACCTTTACAATATTGATGGTTACAACTTCTTGAAAAAAAGCAATTTAAAAAAAAACCTTCCACCGACTCGTTGACCTAGAGAAATAACTATACAACTTCGACACCGCACTCACCTTAAACACGTGATAGAAAGAGAACAAAATAATATTCAGATCTGTCAAAATTAAACAACAAGTGGCATATTACATATTTTCAATAAATAAAATCTTCTGAAGATGGAAATTTAATTTCCGAAAAGCGTTAGATCCATGTAATTTAAAAAAGTTGTGATATTTGTTTAAATATACTTTAAAATTATACATTTAAAAGTTTTTTTTTCTTTTATCTTTTCATAAATTTCAAATTTGTAAACTGAAAATTCAGAAAAGTTTGGCGTTGAAGAACATTTTTGAATACAAATTAATCGCCCGTGTCGTTACAGCAATTTAATACTACTATTTGTTTTTAGGTATTTGTTGTTATTTGACTTACAAATTACTGGATTGATCAAAGAAAACAAAAAACAGAACCTTACTGTCTTAAACACGTTTTATTTTTGTTTGAATTTTTAAGTTAACATGTGAGCGTATAATTAACGTTCATAAATAAATTAATTCTAATACCTACATCTTTTGAAGGTAGAATAACCTGTTTCAGAAAATCGATAACAACAAACAACGTGTATAATATTTTGATTTTTCTGGTGAAAAAATACATGCATGACATACTTAAATAATAAAACGGACCCAATTATTTACATTTAATTGTATTTACTTAATAATGGCAAAAATAATTTATTTACTATTTTAATAAATGATGTAAGAATTTATTTAATATAAGAAAAACAAGTTTTTCTGCTCCTTAATAGAATTGTTAGAATTTTGTTATGCGTCAGATATGAACAATGGAATCTGAATTGCAATAAATGTAAAGGGTTTTCCAATAAGAGGTGTTATTTTGATATTCAAAGAAAAATGGCATTTTTAGAGATAAATGATCGGATGTTTATTTCATTATAAAGAGGAAGGTATGCCGTTAATAATGGAATACAACATCAGCCAAATGGCCGCCAAGACCACGCTTACAGGACCATATCCTTTTCATAAAATTTTCCATAACCAAATCGCAAAGTGGCTGCCCTATGTCCTCGATAGCCTCACGAATTTCATCTTTGAGGTCTTGAATCGACGCTGGGCTGTTGGCGTAGACCTTATCTTTCACGTGGCCCCAAAGGAAGAAGTCGCAAGGTGTTAAATCACAAGATCTCGGTGGCCAATTGTGATCACCTCTTCGAGAGATAACACGGTCCGGAAACTTTTCCCGTAAAAGATCGATGGTTTCATTGCTTGTGTGGCACGTAGCGCCGTCTTGTTGAAAGTAAACGTTGTCCAGATCAATACCATCCAATTCAGGCCATAAAAAATCATTAATCATCTCTCGATAGCGCAATCCATTGACCGTAACTGTTGCTCCAGCCTCATTTTCGAAAAAGTAAGGTCCAATGACCCCGCGGGACCATAAACCGCACCAAACAGTCACGCGTTGAGGATGGAGAGGCTTTTCAACAATAACTCTTGGGTTTTCCGAGCCCCAGATGCGACAGTTTTGCTTGTTGATGTAGCCTCCGAGGTGGAAATGGGCCTCATCAGTCAAGATGATTTTTCGATGAAATTCCGGTTCATTTTCATGCATTTCAAGGACCCAATTTTAATAATTTCAATGCGTTGTTGAAGCGTGTATCGTTCCATTTTTATTAATAGCGTAGTTTCTACTTGTCAAATGTCAAAAAATGACAGCTTCAAAAGTGACAGCTACCGAAATAGCGGGCTATTCAAAATAACACCTCTTATTGGAAAACCCTTTACGTGATTTAAAAAGAATCGATCAACATGATATGATAATTTAATTTATAAATAAATTTTGGGGAATCGGTATTACATTTATCAAACATCAGTTTTTTTGAATGATATCCAATCCAATAGAATCTGCTATTAATAGTTCTAGTGACAAACTTTACACTATAGTTGTCGAAACTATATACTCGTTTTGAAAGTCTGCACATTGCAATGAGATGGAAACATTGAACCGGGTAAAGTATTCCACATCCACATTCGTGTAGAGCGGCTAAAAGAAGCTTCTTGCATCGGCGGAGAATACCTTAAGAGGGCTTTTGTATTTATTAATTGTTTAGTTCAATTGTAAATACTTGGTTGTTTTTTTTCTGTTTTCACTTGAAATCATCCATTTTAATTTCATCATTTCTGGAGAAAGTATGGTAATAATTATAATTTAGTAATTTTATTTCATGTTGTTGTGAATATATTTCATTCAAACTGTGATGGAATGTGAATTCTTGCCGTTTCCTTCATTGCTGTTTTGCATCTCCTCGGATATCTAAAAAAGATGTTTCTAGAATCATCGTGATTAATATAATTATGTACATACTCGTAGTTAAAGCTGGCGGGCGGGCGCGTTACGGTGCCCTGTAAAAACACTTTTGTTGAGTATGTGGTTTTCAATATTAGCAGGTTGACTATTCAATATTAGCAAGTTGACTATTCAGCTATTGCTTCGTTTTAACAAAGGCACAAAAAAAAACTAAAAAAAAAAATTAAATAGATAAAACTGAATACTTTTACTCAAGATTTGTTGTCTGCCTAATAACTGTTTTAATTCTTCAAAAACACATTTAGAATTTTGTAACCACAACACATATCTAGACAAGACACCGAAAATTATTAATAAATACATCGGTGACTTACAACTCTCAACCATTCCTGTATGCGTGTTACCAAGGTTCGATGGAATCTGCAATATTCTGCCGATTCCGAACGACACTTTCATGACAAAAGATACTCTTTGAGTGTTTGTCACTTTCTCCCAAGAGACTGTAGGTACACCCTGAAAAACATTTTTGCAGCGGCTTAAAATCGAACCCAATACCTTCTGCCTGAGAGTCCAACTCACTAACCATTATGTCAAGGGGGTATAACAATGAAAATGGTTGTGTAAATATTTTGCAATATTATTTATTTAACATGCATACATGAATACATATGCAAATGCAAAACTGTTTTATCTTAATGATTTTTGTTCAGTTTCGCAAAAATTTTAAAACTTACGACAAATATTTCATTTATTTGTCACTAAAATTGAGACTTTTTGTTGTTCAGACAAGAACTGCGAAATTCTGATATTTCTTTACAGTCGTTCAAAAGTTTAAAACATAGTGATGGCTATAAACACATAAAATCTAAAAACAAAAATTGTGCATTGTTCAAGTTAAATAGATTGTAAAATCATGCAAAGATAAGAGAATTTAAAGATAAAACATAATAAATTTAAAAAAAATTTCTGATAAATAAAATTCAATTGTTTTCAAACATACATAATGTAAGTTAATAAAATTTAACAGTGACAACCAAACAAAAAAATACACATGTACTAGTATCTTTGTATATAAAACCATTGACTTATTATATAACACGTCAATGTATAAAACTTATGGCCTTGTATATTTAACAGGGCCGGACAAGCTATACGTGCAAGCTGTGCAAATGCGCAGGGCGCTGAACTCAAAAGGCGCCTTGGGCAAGCGTTAAAAAAGCCACTACTTCATAACCACTACCTACCATCTTTTTTAAGTTTCATTTCTTTTTATAGCTCACTCCAATATTGGTATTTATTATATAATTAACAGCTGATTCTGAATTTAAAGACAGATATACATATATACATATATAGATACATATCAAGTTTTCCAAAAATAAGTCGATGTTTAATTTCCTATACACACCCCCATTCCCACAGTAAAAAAAACTACATCACAAAATCTTTACAAAGTGCACAATTTTGTTCGCTTAACAACAGATAGGTACCTACATATTTGCTATTTTTCTCTTTATCAATCCACTGTTACGTTATTCTTCACATTCACCATCGCGTGTATGAGTGAAGGCATTTATTTTATTTTGTTATCCCTCCCCTATGCAGTGTAACATAAAACAGAATTTCAACAGCAAATACAGACAGTTACCAGTTTGCAAGTTGATAACATGAGCACGATGCCAATTCTTCTATATGAAATCGAAGTCAGCAATGTTACTCAAACAGAAATTCTGAGGTACAAAATTCATACTCAGTGCGCAGAATTAAAAGTTACGTCTAGGAATTTAAACTCTTCCGGTTGAGTGTTTCTTGTAATATGTTCTAGTTTGGCACTGGCCTCTGTTTATGAGTGATATTTTATCACTGTCGTGTGTCGAGAATGAGACAAAGGGTTGAAATCTGGAAATACTTGAGTGATGATGATGCGATGATTAATGTTGAGGTTTGTCGTTAATGAGTGAATCTGTTTTATGCAATTTCTCCTTTTCTCTATTTTTTTGTTCTTGCCAGTTATTGTTTACATTTAAAAAAAGGATTTTTTGACTGATCTAATTACTTTATTTGTCTATGTAGATATGGTAAAAAAACTCAAAACAAAAGAAAGGATAGGGAATCTATATTGACAATAAAACTTGCTACGCTACTATTCCAGTAGTGTATACGAGTATGTATAAGGTTATGATAATGGTTCAAACATGAAAGGAAAAGAGGCTGGTGTTCAAAACAAAGTTAAGTGTTTTGAACCAAGAGCTTATTTTGTTCAGGCTGCTTGCATTCCTTTTGGTTGTTGTTGGTTTTTAATGATTCAGCTTGCTGTTCATTGGAAGCTGTTAAGTGTTTTGACATCGCTCAATGCATATAAAACTTTGTATCAGGTTCAACAATGCGTTGGGACATACTTATATACAAAAAATTTCGCTGGTTTGACCTTAAACCCCTTTCTGAAACCAGATGGGAGTAGACTAAATGCTTAAAAACCATTCAAAATCTTAGAAGCTATAATATGAAGGTTAGGTTAAGGTTAGGTTAAAGTGGCTGTCATTAAAGCGTCTGACACACCCAGACCATTGGAGGTCCATTGCGATACCACGATCTAATAGGGAACAAAAAAGGTTTCCCATTAGTTAAAACCATTTGGAGCTTCCGATGAAGCGAAGGAGACTTTTAATGTCTTTGTCTATGAGATCGCTTGGTTCATTATAGAAATGTTCTCCTAGATGAAGTCTGCGTCTGTAAGAGAGAGCAGGGCATGTACAAAGAAGGTGTGGGATTGTCTCCTCTTCCTCTTCGTCCAAGCAACTCCTGCAGAAATCGCTTGATAGCACACCGAGACGTTCGGCGTGTCTACCTATGAGACAGTGTCCAGTTATGACACCTATGACGGAGCTGATCTGAGATCTACTGAGGGACAATAGACATTTTGACCGTTTCAGATCCAGTTTAGGCCAGATCCGCTTGGTCGCCATACAAGTGGTACTATTAAGCCATCTTGTATTCGATTGTTCCAGAGCGATTCGTTTCAGCATAAGTTTACTTGTAGCTATGGGCATACCTATATTTGCCTTTTCGGGTAAGATAGGCATTTCCGTTCCAATTCTGGCGAGTTCGTCGGCTTTACAATTCCCCGGAATGTCCCTGTGACCCGGCACCCAGAATAGGTGAATGTTAAACTGTTTGGCCATCTCCATTAGAGACGAACGACAGTCTTGGGCTGTAATGGAGTTTACAGAGACTGATGCTAGGGATTTCAAAGCAGCCTGACTGTCTGAGAAGATACGGATATCCGTGTTAGATATCACGTTTTCTTTAAGCCAGGACAATACTTCCTTTATCGCCAGAATTTCCGCTTGGAATACGCTACAATGGTTTGGTAGGCGGAAGGAGAGACTAAGATTTAGTCCATCTGAGTACACTCCACCACCCACTCCGTTTTCAGTCTTCGATCCATCTGTAAAAAAGTTTACTGATTTATTATCTGCCAAAGTCCCTTCCTCCCAAGCTGACCTTGAGGGAATGGTGACTTCAAAGTTTTTATCGAAGACCAAAGAGGGAGTGATGTAGTCAGAGTGACTTGGTAGAGCTCCGAATAAATTCAGAATGGTGGTGTGGCCAATAGAGTTATTGGTCCATTGAGAGATGGCTTTGAGACGTATGGCTGTGCTCGCGGCTATTTGTTTACTGTAAATATCTAGGGGTGTCAGGTTGAGTAGTATGTCTAGTGCAGCGGAAGGTGTCGAACGGAGAGCTCCGCTGATGCACATACACGCTGAACGTTGAACTCTGCTTAGTTTATCGCGATTAGTCGCTTTATCTAAGGCCGTCCACCATACGGTCACCCCGTAAGTAAGTATCGGTCTGATGACCGCAGTGTATAGCCAGTGAGTAATTTGTGGAGACAGGCCCCACTTGTTCCCTACGGCTTTTTTGCAAGAAAAGAGAGCTACCGTGGCTTTCTTTACTCTTTCCTGTATATTAGGTTTCCAACTTAACTTTTTGTCTAAAATAAGACCCAGGTATTTAGCTTGATCTGAGAAAGTGAGTGGAACACCTTTAATCGATGGAGGGTCTAGTTGAGGAATTTTGTATTTCCTTGTGAAGAGGACTAGTTCAGTCTTGTGGGGGTTAACACCTAAGCCACATCGATCTGTCCATTTTAGTAGCTTGTTGAGAGCGGTTTGTATAAGTTCTGTTAAAACTTGAGGGTGCTTTCCTGATACGGCAATGGCAATATCGTCAGCGTATGCAATCACTTTGAATCCCTCTTCTTCTAGGTCTATTAGCAGATCATTAACTACCATGTTCCATAGAAGTGGGGATAGGACTCCACCTTGTGGGGTTCCTCTACTGACTGACCTTCTTGTAGTAAAGCTACCTAGTTCCGCATTTATAATTCTGCTTTTCAGCATGAAATTTATGAGGTTACCAAGTGAGCTATCCACATTGAGATTCTGCAGTGTCTTCGCTATTGCGGCGCTGTCGACATTGTTGAAGGCGCCTTCTATATCTAGGAATGCAACTGGAGTGTATTCTTTGTGATCTAGGGAGTATTCGATTGCGCGTACCAAGGTGTGTAGAGTAGTTTCTACTGATTTTCCCTTGCAGTAAGCGTGTTGTGCTGTAGAAAAAAGGTTTGGTTTTATAGCACTACGCAGATGAATGTCAATCAATCGTTCCAGTGTCTTGAGAAGAAATGACGATAGACTGATAGGTCTTAGGTCCTTGGGCGTAACGTGGGAGCATTTACCAGCTTTGGGTATAAAGACTACTTTGACTTCTCTCCATATACGGGGAATATGAACCAGGTTTAGACAACTGTTCAATATTATCTCTAATGTGGGTAAGATAATGTCTAAAGCAACTTGCAGTTCGGCTGGTATTATGCCGTCTGGTCCTGCCGATTTATATGGATCGAAGCTGTTAATTGCCCATTTTAGTTTGTCCCTTGTTATTAACCCTCGGATCTTTATACCTTTGTTATTTGACTCTAATGAGTTAATGTTGCAAATGTTTTGCGAGCTACCTGGGAAGTGAGTGTCAAGTAGCAAATTGAGTGATTCTTCACATGAATTTGTCCAGGAGCCATTTGACATTTTCAAAGAGCTTGGCATGACTGGATTTGTTGAGAGGATTTTCCTCAATCTGGATGCTTCAGAAGTATCTTCTATTTTATTACAGAAGTTCCGCCATGAAGATCTTTTGCTTGTCCTCAATTGTTTCTTATAAATCTTTAAGGATTCTTTATATAAGTCCCAATCTGAGGATTCTTTTGTGTATTTAGCTCGATTGAAGAGTTTTCTGCAACTTTTCCTGAGCGGTTCTAATCCTGAATTCCACCAATAAGGTTTCTTTTTTCCTCTAACTTGAAGAAGAGGACAAGAAATATTCATTGCATTGTTCAGGATTAGTGTCAGATCCTTGACTTTGTTATCTAGATCTGAGGTGTTGGAGGGGATATCTAGAGATTCGGCTGTAAGCGATCTTTCCAGTATATCTCTATACGTTTGCCAGTTTGTTTTCCTAAATTACGAAAAACTGGCCGTGTGGTGGGTACATCATTTAAACTGAATTGAATGTATCTATGGTCTGAGAATTAGTGTTCCTCTGATACTTTCCAATTCGTTATCATTTAATATATAGTGTCAGGGACAAGAGTGATGTCTAGCACTTCTTGTCGGTTTCTGGTAACAAAGGTAGGTTCATTACCGATGTTACTGACTACAAGGTTAGTACTAAGAATATAATCAAAAAGAGACTCACCTCTATCGTTTATGTCCGTACTTCCCCAAACAGTGTGATGGGCATTAGCATCACACCCAATAAGGAGGCTGATATTTTGCCTTTTTGCCTCAGCGATGATCCTCTTGAGCGTATCGCCAGGAGGGCCAGGGTTGTCGTGGCCAAGATATGCCGACACTATCCAGTACGTTCCATTATTGGTGTGCATTCTGGCGGCGGTTATATCTCGATCGCTGAAATCAGGGAGTAAATATACATTAGAACTACTTTTAACTAATATGCAGGATCTGGGTTCACCTTTGTCCGATGCATACAGCAAGTAGTAACCAGGAGTCCTGAGTCCCTGAATTCCAGATTTGGCAATCCATGGTTCTTGGATCAGGACTATATCCTCTCGGTTCTTGTGCAGACGGAGAAGAAGTGAGGCCGAAGCCTTGATGGAATGTTGAAGGTTAATCTGAAGTAGTTGCAGCATTTTGGCTACACTCATCCAGACCAACCCCCAACATGGTTAGATTCAGGTCTTCCGATTCAGAGGACGAATCCAGTAGCTCGGCTTCAGAGTCCGAGCCAATGTGTTCGTCTTCACTCAGATGGACCTTCCTCACGGAGTCTTCAGCTTCCTTCTCGGAGAGACTGTCGACATTTTCTGGAGCCTTTTCGGCGATGTTTGTGGTCTTCACTTCAGTCTCAGAGCTGCTGGGAGCATCAATTTCCATTGCTGGGTCGATGTCTACCGCAGATTCTTCGACTGTGGAAGTACCTATTTGTTGTGGAGGAACGGTGTTACCCTCGTCTTTTTTATATACTTTCAAAGTAATCGAAGAAAATCCATACCCAATCACACCTTTGGTTGCCAGTAGAGGAGCCAAGGACTCTTTATTCACTACAATAATTGCAGATCTTGAAGCGCCCTTTGGTTCCTCCACTTTCGCAACTTTCCAGTTATGAGTGGGCAGGTCTGGATTACTGCTTTGTATGATTTTAAGGATTGTATCCGGTCGAGAAGGTTCCTCTGGAATCCAGGTGCGAGCCCTTGGCCTTGTAGGGATTTGCTCTCTAGCAACAACCTCAAGCTTCGCGCCTGTCCAGATCTCACCTAACTTGCTGACAGCAAGCTTATATAGATCGCAAGATCTCTGATCTCCACAAGAGATAAGCTTTACTTGGCCTCGGTGCCAGCCGTTATCTCTAATAACTGGGGGTGGTCCTGGATTGGCTTTCATGATGTCCAGGTAGCGTACCGAGAGCTCTCTTGTTACCACTGCCCAGCGATCTACTGAGATCTTGCCATCGATATCGCTTCTGTCGATGACTGCAACTATTATATTTGATTTTAGCGCATCGCTAAAAGAAAGATCATCCTTCCTTAACGCAGTTGATGCCGTGCTGGTCTTCTGCACTTTCGGGCGCTTGGGTTCCGAAGTGGTTCCCTCAATGGACCTTTGTCGCTTTGACGTGGAGTCACCGCTGGTCTCAGCATCTTGCTGTCTAGCAATGACGCTTTTAGCCCATGCTAGCGATGCTTCCTGCTTAGAGTCACCATTAGTTTCTAGTTTATCACCTAGTCTTTTGATGATCCTCTTAGCATTCCGCAATTCGCGAACGCTTTGCGATAGGGGATGTCTCGTAGTGGTTATAGCAGACCCTTTTTTCAAGGGCGCCTTACCACTGAAATGAGGTTTATTGGTAGTACTACCACTGACCATAGTGGTTACAGCAAACCCTTTTCTCAAGGGCGCCTTACCACTGAAGTGGGGCTTACTGGACGTACTGTCCCTGGCCGTAGTGGTTGCAGCAGACCCTTTTCTCAAGGGTGCCTTACCACTGAAGTGGGGTTTGGGTTTGTTGGTAGCACTACCAATAGACCGTAGCTTATCAGTCCCGCCACTGCCCGCGGACCCTGTCTTAACAGTTGTTCCGCAAACTGTGTCAGGCTTGATAGCCGCTTCACCTACTAAAGCTGTCATAGTCGCTGGCGACTTATCCTCGTTAGAGGCCAAGCCCGTGCCGGCAGTCGCGACTCCTGCCGACATTTGAACGTATATCCCCGTTCGAATTTTTTCTTTTTCTGTAGCTTTATTCATGGTTCATTAGTTGTTTTGAATTTTGTTTGTTGTCTCTGCTACCGCAGCTGGATTGCTGGGGTAGAAAACAGGACGTAAGCCTTCCCACCGCGTCAAGGTCAAATTCACGGGAAGGAATATAATATGAAGCTCTTAATGAAATATCTGAGGCTGGAAACGTTGAGAATAGAATCATGCTGTACTTAGGAAGTAAAATTTTATTTTAAAGTTTATATGTTGCATATTAATCTAGTTTGATATTTAAGAAAAAAATAATGGCGCAAAATTTTAATTGAATTAGTACGACGCTAAAGCTGTTTTAGTATGATACTAGGTTAAAACAATAATTTTAATCGAATATAGCATCATACTTCTCTACCCTTTTATTAAAGTTAAAATTATCGAATACCTACTTTATTTTTTTAGTATCGCGCTAGCTTCATATGACACTTTGACATTTCAGACATCAAAAAAGGTTCGTGTACTTATTTTTTTAAACGAAATGTGGTTGTTTTAGGTGTGTTCAGAGCAATTTATTAAGGAAATTCTTTTAGTACGATACTAGTGAGAAAATGTTTAAAATTAAGAATGAGTTAGTAAACTACTATATAAAGTTAGCAAATTGTTAAGTAGTATCATACTATTACCTTAATAATAGGCTGTTTAAAATTTTGCGCCAATATAACTAATAAGTATTTACAAACTCCGTCTGCTAATTTATCTACTAAATATGCTACTAAAAACTCTTTAGCGGAAATGCGATCAGAAGAACAATTCACTAACGTGCAATCAGCTGAAGCCATAGCTCTAAATCTATAAATACGATCACAGTTTCCTCAAATAACAGTTTTTTGAAACTAAAATTAATAAAAAACTACTTCAGGACCCCAAAGACTCAGGAAAGATAAGTTGACTAGTCAATCATGGCTATAGGGAAAGAGCTTGTCAAGTCATTATAATGATGATCTGGTAGCTGAGTTTGCTAAAACAGAAGCCAGAAAAGTTAATATAGCCGGTTCTATTTATTTTTTTTAAAATAATAATCTTATTATTATTTCCTAGATGAGCAACAATTAATGAGTTCATTATTTATTTGTATGTTGTTATGTTTTTGAATTAGTTTTTAAATATTTTTTACTTCAAAAAATACTTTTTTCAGTTCCTAAATTTTTGTGATATATTTTTGTACTATTATTTTTGTGATATATTTTTGATTTCTTAGTTTTTAACAAAAATCATATTTATTTTAATTAAATATAAGTATTATCTAGGAAAAGGCCTCTTGGGGATCCCTCGTTAAAAAAACGCATTGCAAAGGGTACCCCTTGGGTAATGAGGAAATGACTTTTTCCGCCAATCCAATCCAAATGAGAGGCGCCACTGATAAAGCCTGCGCAGGGCTCTAATTTAGCTCGGGCCGGTCCTGATATTTAACCTATAGTGGTGGCGCAGAAATAAGCGCACGCTTTTACATTGGAGAGTAGGATAACATACAAAACAAGTACATAGTAAAAAAGAGAATATTTTATTACAGTCCCTAGCCTTAAGATGTCGCCACAATCTTTTGTCTTCTTGATAGTACTATAAGTTTTATATACAAAGATAATACTATAGGTTTTATATACAAAGCAAGTATGTTTGTTTATCCATCTATATTAGGGTGTCTCTTAAAATATTAAAGGTTAACTAAAAAATAATATTCCCCAAATTTAAAATAAGTTCAAACAAATTTAAAATGGTGCTACCAGTGGTTTTCCATTATACATACGATACGATATCATATGTGTTTATACATAGACACTATATGGTAGGTGGTTATGCATAGTTTTTAAGACCAACAATTACTATATATAAAGCCTTACAATTTATTTTTCGAAATTCAAGAAAAATGGTAACTAATGTTGCCTCGAATAGAATCATATTTTTGTTTTCAATTTTCTCATTATAGTCCAGTCAAAGCGTCATTTGACCTTGCGCGCAGAGGCATGGTAAATTTTTTTTTCATAGATCGATAGGTGCTTATGAGAAAAGCTTAAAACCAAATTTGCACCACATGACAACTTTTTTTACCAAAGTTATTGGTAAAAATGTGTTTTGTGTTATTTTTTGGTCATTTGCGAATATCTCGGCTCCACTATCTCGTACAAACAAAAATTAAACATGTATTTATTCCTAATAACATTATCTATTATGTTATAAAAAAAACATTTGTTTAAACAAATGAAAAAAAAAGTTATAGTAAGTTAAACAAATTTTTTGTTGTTTAAAAATCACTTTTTCGTGATTATTAAGAAAAAAGCTCATTTAACGATGAAATTTTTATATTTTATTATTAAAGTTCTTGTAATTCCCTACAATTTAAAAAAAAATTCAACACTCTACGATAAACCAAAGCTTAGGAAAGCTTACAATTTAGTATTTTAACCTTGTAGCTTGTAATTTTGGTGTCGCCAGCAACAAGACATATTGGTATCCTTCAAACACTCCACACATACTTACACATATTTGTTGCTTCTTGTTGCTGGCGACACCAAAATTACAAGCTACAAGGTTAAAATACTAAATTGTAAGCTTTCCTAAGTTTTTAAATCATGAATATCTTGGCTCCCGTTTGTCGTAATGGACTAATTTTTTTTTAATTTGAAGAAAATTAGCAGGACTATAAAACAAAAATCCAAAACTGAAAAGTATTTACCGTGAAATACAGTTTTTTTCTCAATAACTATGAAAAAAAGGTATTAAAAACAAGAAAAAAAACGTTGAAACCAACGGTAACTTTTTATATTTTTGCTCAAACATATTAAATTAAATGCAAGTTGATAGAAAATATTGTTATTAGCAATACAGTTTTTTATTTTCACTTTGCGACATACTGGGACTGAGATATTAATTAAAACATAAAATCATAAAATGCGTGGGTGCGCTGACAATAATTTATTACTCGGCTTTGGTTCATCGTAGAGTGTTGAATTTTTTTTAAATTGTAGGGAATTACAAGAACTTTAATAATAAAATATAAAAATTTCATCGTTAAATGAGCTTTTTTCTTAATAATCACGAAAAAGTGATTTTTAAACAACAAAAAATTTGTTTAACTTACTATAACTTTTTTTTTCATTTGTTTAAACAAATGTTTTTTTTTATAACATAATAGATAATGTTATTAGGAATAAATACATGTTTAATTTTTGTTTGTACGAGATAGTGGAGCCGAGATATTCGCAAATGACCAAAAAATAACACAAAACACATTTTTACCAATATCTTTGGTAAAAAAAGTTGTCATGTGGTGCAAATTTGGTTTTAAGCTTTTCTCATAAGCACCTATCGATCCATGAAAAAAAAATTGACCATGCCTCTGCGCGCAAGGTCAGGCCCTTTTTCATGACGCAAGTTAAATTTTGCCATAAGATCCTTGCGAAGGATATTACGTATTAGACTGTTGTTATCGGAACAAAAAATATGAGAATATTTCAAAGAATTTATTTCTAAGATTTCAAGAGAATTTAATTAAATTGTTTTTCCCCAAAAAATTTTCTTTTCATTTTCGCAAATTAAAGTTCACATTAAATCGTTTTTTATTATTTCGCTTAACTTTTACGATCTTCTCATTTACTCGTAATAACAAAAAAAAATTAAATAAAGACATTTGCAAAAATTAATGTTTAATTGGTACGATGTTAAGGCTATATGAAAATAGGTTTTTAATCAAATACTTTTTGCAAATTTTGATCCTACATTTACAAACATCAAAACAGGTCTGTTCACTTAGTTTTTTCCATGAATTGTCATTACTTTAGGTGTATTCAGAAAATTATTATATTATTAAAAAATAGCCTGCGCACGATACTAGTTAGAAGATTTTTGAAATAAAGAAAGAGTTAGTGATCTACTTAAAAGATAGCAAATTGTAGAACGAGTATCATACTAATAATACCTTAATAATTTTGCACAATTACTGACACTACCTACTATAGAACCATTATTTATTTTGTTATAACTTATAAGCTTACAGATTTAAATAAATTCTTATACAGAAGCTTCTAAAACTGTTTTTGGATTTGGAAACAAAACATTTTTTGGATTTTTTGAAGCTTTGATATTGATATCTATTTAATTGGCATACGAAAATGTTTCTTAAATATGTTTTAAAAATCTTAAAAACAAAAACTTTTATTAAAAAAAAAAACGCTTTAAAATTTTTGATTTTGCATAAATTCATATTTGCTTAAGAAATCACAAAATATTAATGCCATTTTTGAATTTCATACATTTCAATAATTAAAATTTCTTGAACGCGGGTGAATCTGTTACCAAAAATTTCAATATTATTTGTTTTAATGTATTATGTTTGCCATATTATAGCAAGAATGCATTTCCTACTGGTGAAGTGAAGCTATAATAAGCCATGAATAAATTTGAGGCTCAACAGCTCGTTGTACCAATTCGGGTGTTTCATATACTATTCATTATATTATATGTATGTATACATAGATATCAAGATATTTGAAAGTCTCAATTGAGCCACTCTTCAAATGTTTAACGACCTCTAATAGCAAAGACCTATTCCCCAGATCATACACATACTCATTTGGTCTGTAACTTAATGAATTGTGATTCGATTTACACAAAGAGTATATTTTCGGAAAGAAGTTAATCATATATTTCAAAAGATACACAGTAAATTTTAAATGGATAAAAGCGAGTGTGTCATTCGTTTTCAGCGACTCAAAATTTGTCTCTAAAATATTTTATTTTTTAGGTATCTACGATGAGCCTTTGTAAACGAGTGAAATAAACTTTAAAAGCTATATGCACATTCCTGGATAACTGGATTATATGTATAAAAATTAGTGAAATATTGATTTATTAACAAGTTATTCATTTTAATTCAAACTTTACTCCCGATAACAAAAACACATTTTTACCGGGTACCCCTATTAAAAATTTACTTATATTACTACATATCTATTCCGTTGCTTATCTTATCCATATTTCATACTTCAATATTAAGATGCAAATAGTTGTCAAATCATAAGCTGGTTCAAGAAAACTGATTATTTGATAAGAAAAACGTACGTCAAAATCTTTTTTATCTTTATATTTATTGATTAAGATTAAAAGTTGAAACGTTCGCTGGCGGAAAATTATAGATACGAATATTGCGGGAGAATTCGAGCAATTGGTACCAGCAGTAAGGAATAAGAAATGGAAATTTTATTTGTCATTTTTGTTAAAATTTTAGTAAATATTCCTTAACTTATTTATTTATTCAACACGTTAAATACTAACGCAACAATCTTAAATTATATCATATTTACATAATATAAAATCTATACTTTAAATTTAATTGTTAAAGATGAAGAACATATTCTTAAAATTGTGTGATTTTACGTTATCATTAATTGAATGAATAAGAAAAAAAATAGTTTTTATTGAAGTCATTTATTAAGAGATTGAGAGGACAATTGGCGCCGTAGCACTGTGGTTCCACCGTAGGCCAAAATTCTAAAAAAATTATTGTAGCGATTATTATATAAATCGGTTAAAATAAGCTGAGAACATTTCAAACTAATTAGAAATAGAAAAAGAAAAACCGTTAGATTTTTATCTTCAGAGTAATAACATTCCAAACACATGGCATTTGAGTTTTAGTGCTCTAAGTGTAAGTGCGACTGCATTTGTTTAATTATTTTTTTTCGTCTGTTTGCGTTATATTTTTTTATAATGGATATATTAGTGGAAGATAAGATATTTGTCATTTATTTTTTATGATTCATTTTTCGAATAAGCATAAGAGTTTATAAATTGGGTCTAAATAAAATAAAAATAAAAAAAAAATTAGCTTAATGTTGTTTGTTTTAAACTTTTAACTGTTACGCCCCGTTACGCCCCCACAAGGTTATATATTACCAGAAAGGTAATTTCATGTACTTTTTAATGCACGTTGACTTAGCTGCGATTACTTGCGAATTCACTTTTAATTAATCTTTGAGCCACCTAAAGTCTCAATTTTTGTACTTTAGGGCTTTTAACTAAAGTCTCATTTACGAGAATGTTTCTGCTTCAGCATTGGTTAAATGCTGATGGAACCGAAACAAATAAGTCCCCTAAAATATTAGACGTCATTTTCAAGTCCTTAGATGACATTTCAAATGCAGATTATAGACTATTGGAAACTAGAATCGTATATGTTTGTAAAAAACTTACGTATTTCTGGAAAAAAAAACTTGCCCAAAGAGATGCCTTCTTGTTAAAAATTATTCAGGATGGCTTAATGCAAAAGAAGTATGTATCATTTCTGAAAATAACAATTGTTTGCCATATTGTTCAACTTCTGCGGGGCGACCTTCAACTTCAGGGCGACCTTTCAAAGATTTTGCCGAGAGCAGTGAATAACATTGAAAAATGTTTAGAGAAGCCAGTTAATGAATGCAAATATGAATTCGGTCTTTCCCCACTCCACTCATGGATTCGTTTCTTTGAATTTTTTATTCACGTATCGTACAGATTACATATAAAATAAAATTCACGACTGGGTCGCACGAACTTGCTCCTATGTAATTGACTTAGAATTTTAAGAATGAATGTTATTAGAGGTTCATAAGGATAAAATTATTTTTTTAAATTCTATTAGTAGTAACAGCAATTACTGTGCGAATGAAAATTAAATTTCCAAAAAAAATATTGAGACGTTTTTGAAATATCAAATTTTCCAAAAAAAAAAAATGAGTTTTTTTTTTCAAAAATTCAAAAAATACTTTTTTTAAAGTTTGGAAATGCAATTTGTTTTAGACTTTTTAGAAGCTTCTCTATAAAAAATTTCATTAAGATCCGTAATGTGGATAATGAGAAATTCAAAATTCGAAAAAATAGTTCTATGATAGGTACAAGCTGTATCTAATATATTAATTTCAAAATTTTTTTTATTAAATTAAAGATAGTAAAAATAAATTGAAAGAAAAAAAATTTTATTAAAATTCGAGGTGCCGTTTTCGAGAAAAATACGATTTTTGAAAACCATTTTTTTAAATTTTTTAGCATTTGTATGGTAGGTACCTTTATTTTAAGGTAAAATAATTTTTTTTTCTCACATCTTGTAGATTATATTGAGAAAATTTTATTTATCAAGTTTAAAAAAAATCTAGCATAGGGTTTTCGAAATATTGAGTTTTGAAAAAAAAAATTGAAGTTTTTTTAAAAATCCAAACAATTTTTTTTTTTTGAAAATTTGAGTACACAATTCTATTTATGGTTTTGGGGAGCTTTAGCAAAAAAAAATGATCAAAATGATCCATCGGGGGTACCGTCAATAACTATTTTTCGGAAAATTTGTTTCAATCATTACCTATGTAGCTTTAATTAAATGAATTTTTTTGTATTCTTATTTTTAAAATCTGTCGAAAAATTTTTGAGAAAAAAAAAATGTTTATAAAATTCGGAAAAAAAAATCGTATGGCAGGTACCGTTATTTTTGGTCTTAAAAAAAAAGAAAAAAAATATATGGGGGAAAAAAACTAAAAATGATATCTACCAAGTTTAAAGAAAATCGGCCGAGCCGTTTAGCCTGTAGTCGAACAGACAGACAGACAAAATTGCGAGACCCACTTTTTTTTAAACTTCGGTATCATCGTAATGTCAACTTTGATCAAAATCTCGAGTTCGATTTTTTTTACGAATACATAACTTGCCTTATAGTACCTATAAGTCGCAAGTAAAAAATTATATTTAAATAAAACTATATTAAACCGACCTTCAACCCTTTCATCGAACGCATCTCAAAGTAGTGACTGATTGCAGATTCGAAATCAGAGAGTTCAAAACATTTTAGCACCAATCGTTTTAAGATTTTATCAAGTGAGTTAGTAATTATGGCCGCCTTTGTTCGGGAGTGGAACCACTGTGCGTAGTTAGATCTACTGAAAATATTACAAACAGGCAATTGCCTTCTTAAGTTAGAAAGACTAACACTAAAATTCAATCTACAAAGAACCGATGGAGCTGTAACTGTTCCATTAACAATCCCCATAATAAAACAGAACTGTAAGTACTCACGATGACTTAGAAGGGATGGAAGATTTATTAGTTGAAATCTATGTGTATAAGGTGGCAAATCAATAGTACTAGACCAGTGAAGAAAACGTAAACAAAATCTCATAAATCTCCTTTGAATACACTTGGGGGTGGCTGTGGCGCGATGGATGTGTGCTCGCCTGTGAACCTCATGATCACAGGTTCGATCCCTGCCGTCGTCTATGTCGTTTTAATTCCATTACATGTTGTTCAGGCATAACACTAATAACATGTAATTGAGTTAAACTATTATGCCCAACAAGGATGAACACGAATAAAATAATGTGAATTATAAGCGACATACAAATAAGACACGGCATTCTCCGCTTTAGTTCAGCCGCCATCCCTGGAGATAAAATATCTGAGACAACAACCTTCAGTCTCAGAACATCGTGCCACACATCTTTCCTATCCTTCTTTCTCTTCATTAACTTCATGCCCGCGCTGTGTTCAAACATTTAAAGGGTAATCATAATCCCTTGAGCGCGTTTAGATTATAAAAAAAAAAAAAAAAAAAAAAAAAAAAAAAAAAACTCTATTCTGTTGACATGAACCGCATAATATGGGGCCCATACAATACTACCATATTCCAGAATAGACCTAACAAATGAAACATACAGAATTTTTAGGACATATGTAAGGATCACGAAAGTCACGAGCAAACCTTTTAATGAAACCAAGCATTTTATTAGCTTTTTTTATAATGCAATTGTAATGGTCCGTGAATGAAAGTTTTGAGTCCAATACCACACCGAGGTCAGCAAAACTTGACAGACTACACAAATGAGACGTGTTCAATATATAAGTATATGACAGAACATTGTGTTTGCGTGTAAAACGCATGATTTTACACTTGTCAATATTTAAAGACAGACGATTAGTATTGCACCATTCCCAGAATTTTTGAAGATCTTTCTGTAAAAGTTCACAGTCAGCTACTGAGTCAATTTTTCGAAATATTTTCGCGTCATCGCCATAAATTAAAGACATAGAGTTACTCAAAACAGAAGGAAGATCGTTAATAAATAAGACAAACAATAAAGGACCAAGATGACTAGCTTGAGGTACACCCAAATTTACAAGGAACCATTTAGAACGTTCATTTTTGAACACGACACTATGAAATCTATTTTTGAGATACGAAGAAATCCATACAATAAAGCGATTGTTAAGTCCAATGCTGCTTAGTTTCATAAGTAATATTTCGTGATTAAGTTTATCGAAAGCTTTACTGAAGTCAGTAAAAACACAATCTACTTGCTTATACTTTTCAAAGGCATCTAAGCAAAACGTTGTAAATTGTAGTAAATTTGTGACCGTAGATTTCTTTTTCACAAAACCATGCTGGTTTTCACATATAACAGAGGTACAGTGAAACGATAGAACATCACAGATAATGGATTCAAACAATTTAGGAATGACAGAAAGAGGGGCAATAGGCTTGTAGTTTGTTACTAATTTTTTTTACCTTTCTTGTGAATGGGAGTAAGAAATGTATTTTTCCAAATAGCGGGAAACGTTGAACTACTAATTGACATGTTGCAAAGCAAAAATAACGGGATGACATATATATTGCACATTTTTTCAAAATAAAAGATGGCAAGCCATCAGGGCCGGGACTAAAACACTCGTCTAACTTTTCGATATAGTCAAGAATAGTTGCTTCAGAAATTGAAAAATTTATCGAGTAAAGGTGTGAGAACTCATCAATTGGATAAGTTATATTTGAGTCATTTGTAGAAGCATTTTCGAAGGCACCTTGAAAGAAATCGGCAAACATGTTGGCTATAACCTCTGGGGAATGGCTAGTTGAATTATTATAACTCATATGTGCTGGGTAACCGTTAGATTTTCTTTGAGAATTAACATAATTCCAGAAGTTACGTGGATTAGATTTAAGTTCATTTTCTGTTTTAGATATAAAGCTTGTATAGAGAAAGTTAGAATAGTTTACAAATTCATCCCTTAAATTAATGTAACTATTAAGGGCTTCATTAGTTCTTCATAGATTGAATCTTATCCAAGCCTTGTTTCTTTTGTTTTTAAGCGTTTTTATATGCAGATCAAACCATGGCGGGCTGCTATTAAATACACGTTTTTTGCGCAAAGGAACGGTTTCTAAAAAGCAGACAAATAATATTTCATAAAGATGTACAATCATATCGTCGTTTTTTTTTTTGGCAACGCTGGCTGCTCAGTAGTGGTTGACAAGATTTTTGTGAGTGGTGGAAAAATAGAAAATTATATATAAATAAAGTGCGAATAAAGTTGTGAGGTGGATTAATTGTAACATAAGAACGCTGTCTTCGAAGTGGTAAAATTTCATTTAAACTTCAGGTATTTATAATCCTATAAATTGGGTTTGGATGTGAAACCTGTCTCGAAGTTTCTAAATATTAAACGTCAGTGTCTAAACAATAATATTAATATTAAATAAATAAAAAAAAAAAAAACACAAGAAATTTAAGAGAAAAATATTTAGTACAATAAGAAGCTTTTCAATATTTCAAATAAGTACTTGCGCCATCTCTACGCCACCTGCTATACTAGTAAAAGTTACATTAGTAAATACACAAACCTTTTAACGAAACTAATATAAACTCAAAATCCTTCATAAAATTTGCATTCATTATAATTCCCATACTTTTTTTCGAACCTATATTAGTCTAAATACAAAAAATGTCTTCCGACGATACTCCCAACACAAATAATGTTGTAAGTAATTCTGAACTCAAAGACATGATAGCTATTATTTATCGAAGTGTTGAGGATTCTAAAAAAGACATTAAGGCCGAAATAAAAGAAGTATATGATACTGTTGTCGGAGTAGGATCTAAAATTGATAATATAGACACCAAAGTCAATCAGGTCGAAAAAAAAGTTAATAAACATGAAGAAAAAATTAATATTTTGGAGTGCCAACTAAGAAGAAACAATGTAATTTTACTTAACTTAGAAGAAAAGGAGAAATCTGTAAGTGAACTAGAGTCAATGGTCTTGTATATTTTACAAACAGCTTTTGAAATTAAAATCTCTTTAACTGAAATTGATTTTATTTTCCGCCTGGGTACCCAAAATGTAAATAAGATACGCCCAATCAAAATTGGTTTCTTGAGTTATAGAATAAAAATGCAAATCATGGAAGTCAAATCAAAACTTAAGGAGTACAATTCCAAAAACCACTCTAAACTCTTCCTCTTTGATGATCTTCCGAAAGAAATAGTTGACAAAAAGAAAATATTAATGGAAAAGTCAAGAGCATTAAAAGTACTTCACAACAATTCAAAAATAATGATAAAAAATAATACACTGATCGTCAACGGAAAAGTGCTAACGAAAGAAGAAATTGATAACATACATATACCGTCAAATCAAAACAAAAGGAAGCTGTCTGAGGAGGATGTCAGTAATGAATCCGAGCCTAGAAAGTTAGAGTTTAAAAAACCAATAAGTCCACCCACTGGCACAACTAAAAAAATTTATAAATCATCAGCCAAATCAAATTCTTCTTCATCAACCTCCTCTTCTTCGCCTCTGATGAAATATGTGATGATGAAGTCGGTCACGAGGAATAGAGATGATCCTGTCAATGGAATCGATAATATAGATAAAGCAAGTAAACAATAACAACCAATACTTAATAAATCAGTACCATCAGAATTTCTCCAGAATTCTTGTATAAAACAACAGCATCATCAGCAGAAACAAAATCAACATGATCAACAAAATCAAAAACATAAACAACAAAATATTCTGATAAAAAAAACACAACAACAACTTATAGAAGTGAATCGTAAACAACATCAACAAGCCCTTCAATATCGTCACCACCATCAACAACAACAACAACAACAACACCTACAACAACATAAACACCAACAACAACAACAACAAACACAACAACAACAACAACAACAAAAACAACAACAAAAACAACAACAACAACAACAACTACAACAACAACAAAAACAAAAACAACAACAACAAAAACAACAACAACAACAACAACAACAACAAAAACAACAACAACAACACCAACAACAACTACAACAACAACAAAAACAAAAACAACAAAAACACCAACAACAGCAACAACAACAACAAAAACAACAAAAACAACAACAACAACAACAACACCAACAACACCACCAACAACAGCAGCAACAACAACAACAAAAACAACAACAAAAACAACAACAACAACAACAACAACAACAACAACAACAACAACAACAACAACAACAACAACAACAACAACAACAACAACAACAACAACAACAACAACAACAACAACAACAACAACAACAACAACAACAACAACAACAACAACAACAACAACAACAACAACAACAACAACAACAACAACAACAACAACAACAACAACAACAACAACAACAACAACAACAACAACAACAACAACAACAACAACAACAACAACAACAACAACAACAACAACAACAACAACAACAACAACAACAACAACAACAACAACAACACCAACACCAACACCAACAACAACAACAACAACAACAACAACAACAACAACAACAACAACAACAACAACAACAACAACAACAACAACAACAACAACAACAACAACAACAACAACAACAACAACAACAACAACAACAACAACAACAACAACAACAACAACAACAACAACAACAACAACAACAACAACAACAACAACAACAACAACAACAACAACAACAACAACAACAACAACAACAACAACAACAACAACAACAACAACAACAACAACAACAACAACAACAACAACAACAACAACAACAACAACAACAACAACAACAACAACAACAACAACAACAACAACAACAACAACAACAACAACAACAACAACAACAACAACAACAACAACAACAACAACAACAACAACAACAACAACAACAACAACAACAACAACAACAACAACAACAACAACAACAACAACAACAACAACAACAACAACAACAACAACAACAACAACAACAACAACAACAACAACAACAACAACAACAACAACAACAACAACAACAACAACAACAACAACAACAACAACAACAACAACAACAACAACAACAACAACAACAACAACAACAACAACAACAACAACAACAACAACAACAACAACAACAACAACAACAACAACAACAACAACAACAACAACAACAACAACAACAACAACAACAACAACAACAACAACAACAACAACAACAACAACAACAACAACAACAACAACAACAACAACAACAACAACAACAACAACAACAACAACAACAACAACAACAACAACAACAACAACAACAACAACCACAACAACAACAGCAACAACAACAACAACATAAACAGCAACAACAACAACAACAACAACACCAACAACAACAGCAGCAACAACAACAACAACAACCACAACAACAACAACCACAACAACAACAGCAACAACAACATACAAATGATTCCTCTTTAAAGATTTATTACCATAATGCCAGTGGGATTCGAACAAAGATACCGGCATTATATCTTTCTTCAAGTCATTTGGACTACGACGTCATTATTATTGTTGAAACCTGGCTATGGAACGGAATCTTAGATACAGAAATTTTCGACAACTCATACATTGTCTTCCGAAGGGATCGATGCATATCTGCCGATGATCGGGGTGGTGGTGTTATGGTTGCTGTTCGTTCGTGTGTATCTTGCAAGTCAGTACCTTTACCAGTCGTTGATGTTGAACAAATTTGTGTTTCAATTAATGCGGAGCTAGATACTTTTATACACTTCATCATAAGCTATATTCCACCTAATAGTGATATTAATATATATGATAAGCACTTGGCTAACATTGACTATATTAACAATTTAAATAATAATCTGCAAAAAATTTGTGTAATAGGTGATTTTAATTTGGGAGAAGTTAAGTGGTCTTATTCTGATTCAGAAAATATGCTTGTACCTAGTAATCTAAAACGTGATATTGAAATAACTTGCATTGATCACTTATATGCACTTAATTTATATCAAGTTAATACTGTTTCAAATAGTTTGCTAAAAATCTTGGATCTCGTATTTATTCCTTCTGATGAACTAAAGGCGTCAGTAAATGAAATTGTTCCCTATTCATTATTGAATAACTCGATTCATCACAAGGAATTATATATAGAGCTACAGATATATAATTACTTAAAAAACGATAAATCATCTGATAATTCATTTAATTTTTCAAAAACAAATTTTATTGAACTCAATAATTATCTTGGTAATGTTGACTGGAACACGGAGTTTCATAATTTGAATTTGAATTTGCATAATACATTTAATCATTTCGTAGCTATATTAAAAAATGCTTTTAATTTATATGTGCCACGTAGAAACAAAAAGAATGTGTCCAAACCTCCATGGTACAATAAGAAATTGGCACATCTTAAAAATTTGAAAAACAAGTCTTTTGCTAAGTTTAAAAGAACTAATAATTTAGACGACAAAAATCAGTTTTGTAAGCTACGTAATGATTTTAATATTCTCAGTAGGTTCTCACACAGAAGTTATATCTTGAATTTAGAACTGGACTTGAAGACTGACCCAAAACGCTTCTGGTCGTTCATTAATTCAAAACGTAAATCTATTGGAATTCCAACGTCTATGAATTTTAGAAGCAATGAATCCACAGATGTCAATAATACCTTAGAGCTCTTTGCTCAGTTTTTTGAGTCTGTGTATTCTAGTTCAAGTCCAAATTTTACTCAGCCTCCAGGGAATATCCATAAGGTTGATATTGGAGCTATACATATAGAATACTCTGATGTTTTAAACGCACTCAACTCTCTTAAACTAAATTCAAATCCAGGTGTTGATGGCATCCCTGCAATAATCTTGAAGCGTTGTTCAAACTCACTTTGTACACCATTACTATATATTTTTCAATTATCATTGTCAGCTGCGGAATTTCTAGATGAATGGAAGTCTTCTTTCTTAATCCCCATTTTTAAATCGGGTTCAAAAAATAATATTGATAATTATAGGGGTATTTGCAAGCTATCGGCAATTCCTAAGCTTTTTGAAAGTTTGGTAAAAACCAAACTTGATTTTCTTGTAAAAGAACATATTAGTGATGCTCAACACGGGTTTATTTCGGGAAGATCAGCCGTTACAAACCTGGCTTGTTTCTCGTCTTTTGTTGTGGACGCTATCGAAAATTAGAAGTCAGGTGGATGCTGTATATACAGATTTTAGCAAAGCTTTTGACTCGGTTAACCATCAAATTCTTCTTCTCAAACTCGAAACCTTTGGAATCCATTCTAACTTACTAAAATGGATATCTTCATTTTTAATTGGAAGAGTCCAAAAAGTAAAAGTTCAAGGATATACATCTAGGTCAATTAAATGCACTTCTGGTGTCCCTCAGGGTAGCCACCTAGGGCCATTGCTTTTTATTATATTTTTAGATGACATTCTTAGCTGTATCAGCTATAGCAAATGCCTTATATATGCTGATGATTTAAAATTATTTTTAAAGATATCTTCTATTGATGATTGCTTTAAGCTTCAAAAGGATCTTAACAATCTGTCTAATTGGTGTATTTTGAACTATCTAAATCTTAATGTCAAAAAATGTTTCGTTATTTCTTTATCTAGAAAACTTCGCACTCATGAGTTTACGTATACTCTTGAATGCAATACGCTTATGAGAACTGTAAAAGTGAAAGATTTAGGTGTTCATTTTGACTCAAAATTTTCATTCTCTCTTCATGTTGATACGGTTGTTGCTAGAGCTAATTCAATGTTAGGATTCATAAAAAGAAATTCTTCTGATTTTACGGACCCTTATACACTGGTTTCTCTTTATACTTCCTTGGTAAGACCAAATCTTGAATATGCGAGTATCATCTGGAACCCTTACCAACAAACTTTCTCCGATAGAATTCAAAGAGTTCAGAATCGATTCACAAAATATGTATTTTATAAATTACGATGGAATTTTAGCCCTAATTCTCAAGCCAGGCAAAGCCTTTTGGGGTTACAAGATCTCAAGTCCAGAAGAACAATTCAGGATATTGTTTTTGTGCGAGATATTCTTTGTTATCGTATTAAGTGTCCTTTGTTACTTGCCATCGTTTATATTTATGGACCAACTCGACCATTAAGGGAAAGACACCTTCTTTTTGAGCCAAGGCATAGAACAAACTATGGTATGAATGAACCAATTTCAAGGTCAATTAGAGAGTTCAATAATGTTTATGACCATATAGATTTGATTCTCTCAAGAGAAAGGTTTAAAAATATACTGTTTTACTTATTCTTAAGAACTTGATATCTGGTATTGTTGTTAAACTTTTATTATTAAACTTTTATTATTTTTATTATTTATATTTATATTATATTATTCTCTATATTATATTTATATTATTATTTTTTTTTTTTTTTTATATTATTATTGTTATTATTATTAGTATATTATCATTATTTATATATCTAAATGTAATCTGTTAAGCTTTTTAGCTCGTAGATGAAATAAATAAAATATTGTCTCTAAATTAACATTGAAGAATACAGAATCGCAGTTAATGTCATTAAGTTAATTAAAAAATTGATTAAAATTACATTTTTTAAAATTGAATTCATGCTTATCCTTACAAATATTAGATGAATGATAAATACTTAATTTGAGACAAATAGTTAATGCAGGATGGTGGCGATCTTCTTCTAAAAGTGTTGTTTCACTCAATAATACTGCAGCATCAGAGTTGGAGACATCAGAGAAATATACAAGGTCCAAAGTTCTGCCAAATTGGTTACTAACTCCGTTTAATTGATCAAGACCAAAAGAAGCCATTCCGTCAATAACAAGAAACTCATTGTTGTTCGATTCGTCACCAGGTAGAAAGGCATCACAGTGAGGAGATTTTGACCATTTCAGGCGAGGTAGATTAAAATATCCGATTATTAATAATTCATCTGCATCATCAATTTGTTCATGAATAGTTTCCAAACATTCCAATAGTTTATTATAAACGTCATTGTTCGAAGAGGGTGGGATGTAACAGGCAACCACATATATACGACCAGACAGGATTTTTATTTTCACACACAGAACTTCAAGATGGGTATCCAAAAAATCATCGACAAGACTATAGAGAAAGTGGTTACGAACAGCAATTAACAAACCACCACCACCAACAGTAGCGGTGGGATCATGATGACGATCACGACGGTAAATTTGAAAGCTGGTCAAAATTTTCTGTATCCACAAAAGAGGAGTTTAGCCAAGTTTCGGTGAGGAATGTTGTTTTTATTCTTGTAGACCTTATTGGTCTTTGTCCGAAGGCCGTTTACATTTTGGTAGTAAATTAATACTGGTTGAAGCTGCTCTGTTTGAGGTATGGCGTTGTCAGGTGTTGTTGAAAATGGTGATGACTAATTGGTGACGTCCTCTTTTGAAACTCATGCAAAATAATTCCTTTTGGCCAAAATGACGATGAGTTAAGAAGATAGAATATAGAATCTGGAACTTTAATCTTGAACGAAGAGTATTTTGCAAAATTACGATGAATCATTTTCTCGACGTGCGTTAAACGTAGCGTCCCAATTTTCTGTTTAATAAAGTTTTTAACATCGAGAGCATTTGCGTAGGGTTCAAGCTTCGAGACGAAGAGAGTTTTTTGCCCTTCTAAAATTTTTAATCCACAGTCAATAGGCGATGTTAAGTTATCCACGATGAGCGGGGGCAAATTTCGGAATGGGTTGACGGGAGGAATGGAGCTGAAGGTGGCGTTAATGAAGTTTGAGTCGATGTAACAGGTAGTTGAACAGGATTTGAAATTGAAGTTGTAGGTTGTTCGGATGGATATTGAGTTAATGCAGAGACAGAAATTTGAGGTTGTTCAGATGATTGTTGAGAGAGATTTGATGTAGAAGCTGAAGGCTGTTTAGATGGAGGTATAGTTGATGCAGGCTCGATTGGAGGAATAGATAGGGTTTGGGTCGGTGTAGCGGAAAGTTGAGTATATGTATCTGATCTGAGAGTTGAGAAAGCTTAGAAGGATGTTATTGAGGAGAATCAAGGGGCAAATAAGGGGATTGTTTTTTTGAAGGGATTGGTTATGTCAAATCTAGTTCTTCACTTTGGCGTTTAAAGGATTTATTATCGACAAAGGCACTTTGAGATTTTAATGCACTTCTTGTTTGTTGACGTTTTAAGATTGGTATATTAGAGATATTTTCAATTTTATCGTTCAAACAGAGCAGTTGGTTCTGTAATCTATCAATCATCTTTGAGTTAGAAAGAACGTCACGTATAATTTTAGATTGGGCAAAAGTATCACAATTATCGCAGAAGAAATAAAACGGTTTCGATTTGTTAAAAAAGTTTAATTGAACTAGAAGGTGCTTCAATGCACTGAACGTGGAATGTTTTATGACAGTTACCATGGCACATGATTGAATCAATCATAAAGTCGCAGATTTCAGAACATTTCTCAGATTTAGACATTGTGGTCACCATTAATAATTTAAATTTAAATTGGGGTGCAATTTAAGCTACGGCCCTGTTTGATTTTCAGAGATTATAAAATAAACCCATAAATAGCACAAAAGTATGCAAATATTTTAAAAGTATGCAATAATTTTTGATTTTCTAAAAACTTTCATATAAATCACTAAAGTATGTAATAGCAAAATACCACGATTCAGAGAAAGAAACAGCGATAGTTATTATTCTTATTTCCACTCAAAAAAAAAGAAAGATACAAAACGCACTTGATGGAGGTTTGCCAAAGTACAGAATTAAAAAATGTTGAAAAGTTAAAGTTAATTAATTAAAAGACCACATTGTATTTTAGTTCAACACTCTGTGAAATTAAGTGACACTTTTAAATAGAATAAATATTAAATCAATAAATTAATTTATTATGATGAAAATAAAAATATAAAGATCTTTGGATGGAGCACAAAAATACACGTCACTTGCAAGCAGAGGAAGGGTTCCTTTATTACAATTTTGCATCGTGTCAGGTGACCTGAAAATGTACCAGTTTTATTTTATAACGTTTGTTTATTCAGTTCCCTTCGAATTAAACTCTTCAACCTAACTACACAAGAACACAAGTGTTTTTTTTTTCTAAATAAATATAAAAGAAAAGAAAATCATAAAAAAAAGGAAAGGAAAAAGGATGATGACAAGAAAAATATGATAGACGACAGAGAAAGAATGTCAGGAATGATTAACCATTTGACAATTCGGTTTTATCTAATTCGCCTTTCGCCTCGAGATCCAAAATGTTGTTTTCTTTTTGTTCTCCGAAGTCAGATGACACTATCGTCTTATATTTTCGCTTCTATGAGAAACCACCGTTCGAATCTTCAAACAGCCGGTTGTTACCGATATCCTATGTGGGTCCGGTATTTCACCTCTAATTTAATATACTCGCCACCTGCTGTTGATATATTTTCAATTTATTTTACTGCTTGGAGTTGGAAACCGAAAATGAGTTGCGGTTTTTTGCTGTTCATAGTCAAATGCTACGTAACTCCTGGTCCCATTGTTTCGAATCTGCTCCACTCATGCGCAGAAAATGATTAATGCATTCTACTTGGCCCTTGGAGTACAAACAGCTGTTTTTATATGTTGGATGTTGTTAGCACTGCAATAGTTTTCGAATATTTTTGAAGTGTATGAAGTTCCTCGATCAGTAATCATCTTTTCTGGCAGCCCAGAACAACTGCCATGCAAGATTTTGAAAATGACAAATCTTCACTCTCTTTGACATTAAGCTCACACACCTGTCGGACAGTTCGACACAATCCTATATCTTACAAAATTGTTCATGCTATACCAACCAATAGGTTATAGTGATTCTGGTATCAAACAGTCAGTGACTGTTCAAATAGGAATAATTATTTTGTCAGTTATAAACTGGTTTTAATATATATGAACTTACATACTTATCTATTTATATATTGCAATAGTATAAGTAAAGTATTCATTCAGTTCATTCACATAAGCTGGTGCAATATAAATCCCCACCCAAAAGCAAGTGTTATCAGGAGACGAATTGAACATTGCCTAGCCAACGGAGCAAAGGGTTTCTTAAATTGTAAGCTTGTTCACTGACAGTAACTTTTTGCAACTAACCACGCCTTCTTTTGCAAACTTCACCCATTTTCGTTTTAAAATGCCATCTAGAGCAGGCATTATCAATATAAATATTTGAACTTTCTGGACTTTCACTTTGAGTTTTAATTTCTCGATTCAATTTTTTCTTTGACCTTGTTCTCATTGTCTTTATTTCTTTTTTCCTGTTCTTTTTCTTGAATACTTCTTTCACTTTCAGTTCGGTCATTACTATTTTCTTCTTGTTGCTCAAAATCTTCGTTTTTGTTTCCATACCTCTGAATTCATTTTCTTTTATTTCAGGTTCAAAAAATATTTTTGATTTATCTTTCGAGACAAAATTGTATGCAAGATATTTCTTAAAGAAAACAACATCTTGACTTATATTGGTTTTTCTTGTATTGTGGCACCATAATCTATAAGCTTTTGTTTCGCAGAACCCAACAAGTGTGAATGGCTTCGACTTCGGCTACAATTTACTTCTACTTTATTTTTTACCAAAGAATATGCTTTACTCCAAAATAGATAAAATTGGTTCACTTCATAGAACGTTTCCTTTCAAGAGCTTATAGCAGACCTCTCCATTTAAACTGCTTGGGTGACCATAGATACCTTATGTATTTTTCACAAGCAATGATTTCTGCCAAAATGATTGAGGTAACTGCAGCAGCATACATCGTCCCATTTCAACTAGTACCTATTCTCTTCATTCTTTCGGAGGCACCATTCTGTTGGAGCGAATAATAGTTGAAAGTTGATGCTTCCCTCTGAAAAATATTGACTGAACTCGTTATTGCAATAATCTCCGCCATTATAAAGTTGTAAAGCCTCGATTCTTCTTTATGTAAAATTTTCCGCATGAGTTTTGAAATCCTTAAAAACTGTAAAAATATGACTATTGTGTTTCAATAAATATACCTCACACCATCTTGAGGCATTGCCTATGAAAGTGGCAAAATAACAAAATCCACCTTTTGAATTTGACTTTATTGTCCCAATCATTTTTCCTTGTTTGCAATCGATTTTTGCTCTCCTTACCTGTTGACATTTTGTACCCGAAAATATTTACTACCTACGAATAGGTAGGTACGTATATTTTTCCATAAAAAATTCATGAAATTAAAGGGTTAGTTGGAAACGACCGTTTGAGTTTCTCAAGATCAAATACTGACCTACTTAAAAAGGGGATAGAAAAGTGCGTAACTAGGATGAGATCACAAGCTAAATTTTGAAAAAGAAAAAAATTAATGAAATGTTTACAGTTTATGATTTTAAAACATTTATTCATAACGTTTTTCTAATGATTATGCCCACCATTTTTGGATATAACCTCTGTAAGACGGTTTGGAATTGAATGAGACAGTTTTAAATAAATAGTCATATAAAATTTGCTACCAGGCATCACGAATAGCTAATGGATTATAATGTTTGCTTTGATTAAATTAAAATTAGTATGTAGCTCAATACAACTTTAGCATGGAAGCGGTCCCCTCATCTTATCCATGTTTTCTTCCAATACTTTGTTTTGTTGTGGAAAAGCAAAAAAAAACCTATTTGAGATGTTAAAACCTTTATATCATCAATATATTTACCAACATTTAAAAGCGTCTCAAAATTATGTATGTATGGATATTTTTCTTTAATACGAGTACGAGTTCCACTCATGAGGAGCGGCATATAGGGTGGGTGGGGCTTTACTGCAATGAGTTTAGAAGCAATAAATTCAAAGCATTCACCATTAACCAATTCTGTCCTTTTTCAGTAGGGATTTATTTTTTTCCGTGATGGCGTTCGCTAAAGCTCGATTTAGGTTTTTTCGGACTTACCTTCGAGACTGCAAAACAACACGCCTATTGTCTACCTATGAAGGTTACAAAATTATTTTAATCATTTTTAGAAAATTTTGAATATCTAAAACCAAAACATCCCAGAGAACAAAGTTCACATTCAATACGGCTGTTTATTTCCAAATAATTTAATCAAATAAATTAATTTGGTTTTTTGGTCTGAAAACGTATGAATTTATTATTAAGGTGACATCTAGATTAGTACCGAAGAATATTTGGTCTTTTGAATATAGGTATTCATGATTGTGTTGTAAATTTATTATAGAAATACGTCTAATAGTAATCTGTATTGCTGATTTGTATTTGCCAAAATTTCTGATTTCTTAAAATATTTTTACTAGCTTAAAAGCTATATGAGTATACAATTAATTCTTTTTCGCCAAAATTCTTACAAAAATCTACTTTTGGCGATAGCTTAATTCGAAAATAAAGATTTATAAAAATGATGTAAATGATTTTTATTCCCGAAACTAAGCAGATTTCCTATCTTGAAAGTAGCCTAAGTGAATTTACTACACAAAAGAGATATGTATAACCCGTTGAGTCATCAACAAACATCACTGTAGGGAAACTTTAAACTGCCTAATGTTATGTAGATTTTAAAACGCTATGGTATCGTGTTAAGACAATTTTTTTTAATTGCTTTCGAACGCTTATAAAACAAAGAAAGTTATTTTTTTTAAAGAAAATCATTGCGATCAAAGTTTTTTGGTAAGGGAATAATTTCAATGTCTATTGGTAAAGAGTTTTACCTTGTAGTGACTACCGACCGAATCAAACATATGTTCTACACAGTGTTGTTCCATGTAGACAAAAAATGTAGACTACACGATTGTCTACGTGTAGACAATTCAACGTATACAATTCCTGATTGTCTACATGCCAATGTCAACAATGTAGACAACGTAGACATTCAATTTTTCTTATTATGTTTCGTCTAATAAATCAGAGCTCGAGCCAAAATCATTGTCATCAATCAAAACAATCATAGAGACATCGCCAGATTAAGATGTCGCAGGTGATTGGGATTGCTTACAGGCATTGCTTTCGTAAATGAATGTGAAGGCATTATTATTAGGATATGAATATGCTTTTTTTAACAAATTTTTATTTACCTGTGCAGTATTTTGTAGATTTTTGTTGCACACTGTACAATATGCTACAAATTTGTTATTGTTTTCATTAAAAGAAAACCTAGGTGATCGAAACCTTTATTTTTTCGTCGACCAATATTTAAATAAAAACTCAAATTAGCACCTGAAATTTTCTTAAATGAAGTAAACAATGTGACAGAGAAATCAAGAATGACAGATTGGCTGGCATGCTTTGTCTACATTGTCGACACCATAGTCGACATTGTCTACATTGTCGACACCATAGTCGACATTGTCTACATTGTCTACATTGTCGACACAATTGTCTACGCATTAATGTAGACAATCAAAGTCGACACGTAGAGGAACAACACTCTTCTACATTAGGTAATATTTTGGGAAAATGTCTTAATAAACACTAGATAAATACCCATTAATCCGACTGGATTCGATCTTACCGAAATCACTGCTCAAATACGTATAGATTATTTAATTTAGAAAAATAAAAGTTTTCGGAATAATTTTTGTTTAACAAAATAGTAAAATTCAAGTTATAAGCTTTTTTTTCGTATCAAAATGTTCCCTGATAAACTTCTGAAAATTTTCAATACAGGTATAAGCGGCACCTAAAAATATCAAAGTCATATTTTCATTAAACTTATATATTTATATATTTTCAGTAACGGCAGTTTAACATGAGAACGGTAGTTATATCTACGCTAGCATTAATATGCATTGCATTATCTTCGTGCTTAGCAAGTCCTTTATCGAAATCAAATTCTTTAGAATTCCTTATACTACACAACAATGATATGCATGCTCGTTTTGAACAGACCAGTGTTAGTGGAGGAAAATGTCCCAAAGATGCCGAGAATACAAAAAAATGTTATGGTGGTTTTGCGAGAACTGCACATGAGTACGTAAGGAAACTTTTAACAGTGTTTCACATAATAACAAATTATTATTTTTTCTTTAAATAAGAATCCGCAAATTTCGGGAAGAGGCAAAATCAAATGGACCACCAGTACTTTATTTGAATGCTGGAGACACCTATACCGGGACTCCGTGGTTTACAATATTCAAGGACAACATTACAGTAGCATTTTTGAATAAACTTTTACCTGATGCAATTGTAAGAAAAATTATTTGAAAACTTGGTTACGAAATTATAGTCACATTCATATAGTCCTTGGGAAATCATGAATTTGACGAAGGCGTCGAAGGATTGGTTCCCTTTTTAGATAAAGCGAAATTTCCTGTATTAGCAGCAAATTTAGATCTATCTAAAGAGCCAGCACTCAAGGCAGCAAAGAATTTGGCAAAATCTACTATTCTAGAAGTATCAGGATTCAAAGTAGGTGTCATTGGTTATGTTACACCAGAAACGAAATTCCTTACTTTAAACAACAATGTGGAATTCAAAGATGAAATAAAATGCATTAAGTAAGTACATATAATTATTAGATATTGAATAGGTTCAATGCAAGTTTAGACTTTAATAAAGTATTGTATGGTCATCCACAGAACTAAGTCAATTATTTGGTTGAATATGACAGTCTTTTCAATTTGTATAGAACCTTGTGAATGAAAACAATTAGTTAATCAAATAATTCTATCACAGTGAAGAAGCCGCAAACCTTAAATCTCAAGGTATCAAAATAATTATCGCACTTGGTCATTCTGGCTATCAAAAGGATCAAGAAATTGCTGCTAAATGTCATGAAGTCGATATTGTTATTGGAGGACATACCAACACATTTTTATACAATGGTAATCAACCAGATACTGAAAGACCTGAAGGTCCATATCCCCAAATAGTCACTCAATCCAGTGGAAAAAAAGTTCCTGTTGTACAGGCGTATGCTTATACCAAGTATCTTGGAAAATTGCACGTTCAGGTAAACACCTTTTGCATGAGCCAGATATTTAAATTTGTCTAGAACAGTAGAGAAGTTGAATAAAGGAGCGTTCTCTAAACTGTTTATGTTCAGAATTCTGCTTTGTTTTTAACTATATGTATATTTCAAATTATTTAAATGCAAAATTCGGTATTTTATGTACAAAATTCAGATTTTTAGTTTTATGAACATGAAATTTCTGTATAAAAATATTGTCCCTTGCCAATTATTCATACATTTATATAAATAGGCTAACCGAAATTGTATATGGTTCGAAAGCCATAGTGTCGGAGGTTTGCAGGGGAATCATACTTTTATACAGTGTGCGATATTTAAGTTAAACAGCCCTACTGTGCATATTTTAGAATATTAAATGTTTTTATGCTTGAAATTTCGAAAATGTCATCTTATTGAAAAATATCTATAGAAAAATACAACAAAAATTAATTTGACACCAACTTATCTAAGATCAGATAATTTTCTAAACATATAGTCCGTATAAAATCCATTACCAGCACCTATTGCCATTTTATAAGCGATTAAAAACTATTTTAAATATTTATAATATCTATAATATTCATGGTTTAAAATCATTCTATGATTCATATATGTATGTGAATACATATACAATACATACAGTGACGAGCAAAAGTGGTCAAATGTTTTTGCTTACTTGAAAAATTGATTTAAAGAAGGAGTTTTTAATAGAATTAAAATCTTTTATTATTTTTTTTATTTTCTTTATTTAATTAAATTTTATTATTTATAATAACTTTTTCAAAAAATAATATATTATACAAAACAAAAAATATTCCATAATTTTTTAGACTTGTCCAATTATGCACGTTGGGGGTTGGGGGTTGGGTTGGAGTGGCTGTCTAGTTGTTGTTGACTCACTTAGACCTCAAGGATCCGTTGTGATACCACTAAAGAAGTTACTCATGGGAGAGTAATGAATTTAAACAAACCATTTCGTGCTTTTAATAAAGTTAGAGAGACATTTTGTGTCGATTGTTGCCAGTTCACTGGTATTATCGAAGAAGGGATTACCGAGATAATTATTCCTTCTATTGGAGAGTGCTGGACATGTACATAGAAGGTGTTGGACTGTTTCCTCTTCCTCCTCGTCCATGCAGCTTCTACAGAAGTCATTTGTGTAGACTCCTAGCCTCAAAGCATGTCTACCTATGAGGCAGTGTCCTGTTATAACTCCGATTGTAGAGCTTATATTTTGTCTGCTCAGGGAGATCAAGCCTTTTGACCGTTTTAGGTCTATGCTTGGCCATATTTGTTTAGTTGCCAGGCAGGTGGTACCCTGGGACCATCTAGCATTTGTTGATTCTAGAGCATATTGTTTGAGAAGATGTTTGCATGTAGCAAGTGGTGTTCCTATGTTATGTTTTTGTCTAACATTAGGCAGAAGTGTTCCGTTTTTGGCGAGCTCATCGGCCTTGCAATTTCCCGGAATGTCTCTGTGGCCCGGCACCCAAATAAGGTGAATATTAAACTGTTCTGTCATCTCATTCAGAGATGATCGACAATCGTGGACTAATTGAGAGTAAGTGGAGACAGACGCAAGAGATTTGAGGCCGGCTTGGCTGTCCGAGAAGATCCGTATTTCCTTGCAAGATATAACGTTTTCTTTGAGCCAGGATAGTGCCTCTTTAATCGCCATTACTTCTGCCTGGAATACACTACATTGATTGGGAAATCTATATGAAAGACTGAGATTCAGTTGTTTTGAATAGATGCCACTTCCAACGCCGTAATCGGTCTTTGAACCGTCTGTATAGAAGTGTACCGCATTGTCTTCCAGGGGTCTCTCTTCTTCCCAAGACGATCTTGAAGGGATGGAAACAAGGAAGTTGTTATCGAATACCATTTTTGGGGTGGTATAGTCTAAGCGATCTGGGATAGATCTGAAGTTGTCTAAGATGGTTGTATGACCAGTATTGTTACTGATCCATTGAGAGGTGGCTCTAAGTCTCACGCATGAGTTGGTTGCCACCATTTTGGAGAAGATGTCAAGAGGTGTTAGGTTTAAAAGCACTTCCAGGGCTGCAGTTGGTGTCGAGCGAAGTGCTCCTGTGATGCACATACCTGCTGACCGCTGGACTTTGATGAGTTTATTTACATTTACCATCTTGTCCAGTGCGGTCCACCATACGACAACTCCATAAATCAGTATCGGTCTAATAACCGAGGTGTATAGCCAGTGGGTTATTTTTGGGGAGAAGCCCCATTTCGATCCTATTGCCTTTTTACAAGTGAAAAGCGCTACGGTAGCCTTTTTTACTATTTCATCAATATTTGCCTTCCAATTTAATTATGCACGTTTAAAATCAATGTTTTTTCTTTAGTATTTCGTCCATAAACCTTTATTTTTAATTACTTGGGAGCAACGCTTTGACATAATTTGACATAATACGGCCCCCTTCCAGCTCCATTCGTTGCCAAAGCTCCTGAGTGTTTGATGGCTGATTATTGTGCTGCCCCAACCGTCGCTTCACAATTGACCATACATTTTCAATTGGATTGAGGTCAGAGCTTTGTTCTGGCCACGTCATCGTCGTAAACTGTTGATTTCTCAGCCATTCCGAGACATTTTTTGACGTGTGTTTGGATCTCTGTCCTTCTGAAAAGTTATCTCACAATCATTGAAGCCAGTTGATGCAGTAAAAGACGGTAAATTTGTTTTCAAAATGTCCAAATATTTTTCTTTGTTCATGATGCCATCGATTTTCACCAAAGGACCAACAGAGTTCCACGAGACAGCCCCAAACCATCACCGAACTTCCTCCATGTTTCACGGTCTTTTGAACTTGATGTTTTTGAAGTGGTTCTTCAGGACGTGATCAATAAAAAGATCTACCATCCGTTCCTATTCTATTGACCTTCGTCTCGTCCGACCAAATGACTTTTTTCCATTGGTCAATGGTCCAGTGTTTGTGCTTTTTAGCAAAACCTAACCTGGATTAAATGTTTTTCGCTAAAACCAGGGGCTTCTTCGGTTTCTCTTTAGCGCTGAACCCAATTCTTTTGAGTGCCCGGCGTGCAGTCCATTCACTAACTGGCTTGTCTATGTTTTAGGCTGCCTGCTTAGGTGTTTTGGACCCACAACTTCTCAACTCTCTTTCCATTCTTCTAGCTTCCAAATCAGAAAGTAGTCGTTTCCGTCCTTTTTTCATTGGGGGGACATCGATGTTTTTTTAATATTAAGCATAGAAGTTTTTGAATTTTTCAAAATTTTGTACACTTCACGCGATGATTCACCACTTTTTAGTAAAAAAAATAGCGCGGTCGACGGTATTTTTACAATTTTTTTTTTTCATTTTGACAATAAATCAGCCTTACACGTTTTAAAATGAACGATTTACCAACAACAAATTATCAACAAATAAAATTATCTTAGCTGTTACTTGTTAAATAACAGTAAAACAAAAAAGGCACAATATAGAGGAAAATCGCTCAATGAACAAACGATGTTAAATCTCTTGAAACTAAAACGTGCATAATTCGACAAAACCAGAAAATTATTATTATTTATTTTGTTTGTATAATATATTATTTTTTGAAAATTTTGTTATACATAATAAATGTGAGTTAAATTAACAAAATAAACAAAATAAAAAAAGATTTTAATTTTACTAAAAAATCCTTAGGTACTTAAATAAATTTTTCAAAACAGCGAAATCATTTGACCACTTTTGCTCGTCACTGTATGTACAGATTTTTAAAATACTACAAATTTATCACGAATACAAATCACTACACGATGCGCCGGCCGTAATGTATCTATTGTATTAAATTGATTTCAGCACTCGCTTCTGATTTAAGTTATATCCCCATACCTTGCCCTGACTGCTAAAGCGTTTCAAAAACTTGTGCACATTCGACAGGTTGTTGCGACCATGTTTTTGTGGCACATCTGTTAAATTCAATGTCGTTTATTAAGTCTGCGTTAGCAAATCAACATAAAGAGTATAAGCCTTAAACAACATAATCAAATGGTAAAATTGTTTTATGAAAGTTCGAGTAACATTTCATTCGTTTTGACCGAAAAATCTTATTTAGCGAAGAGGACCATTTCTGAATGAATATAGTTCCGCCAAAAAGCAAAATTGTTGAATTCGGGACAATTATATTACACACGAGATCAATAAAATTGCAGTCACATTTTGCTTAAGATATAGGCATGGCGGCATTATCGGTCCATACCTACTTCTTTGAGAATGGCATTAGCCAGGCCGTCAACGGTGAGTACTATCGGTCGATGATAACCAATTCCTTTTGGGGCGAATTGGTTGATGCGGATACCGACCAAATGTGCGGTTTCTAACGCGCCGTCTCCACTAACGATAAATCCATCGCAATCGCAATAGCCAAAGCAGAAAGCCGAGAGCAGAAGAACTGTCAGATTTTTGTGGCTGGGCATTTCATCGCATACTTTTTTAGTATAGTGAATAATTTTAATGGATATAAATGAGTTCTATGGACAATTTCAAATCAGATTTTTTTTAATTTTGTTAGAAAAACGTAAACCCCAAGCAAAAGCTTTCTTCGCACGCAAAACTCAAACTCAGTTAAATTAAATTTGGGTACGCCAGAACAATATGACAGTTCTCCTTGCGATAAAGCAAGCGATGAATGGTATGCGATGGCGGTCTCTACTTGCGATAATGAACGCATGCTTTAAAGCATGCTCTGGATTCATCGCTAGTGGAGACCGCATGTAAAGCACAACGCAACGTGCCACACAGCCCGTGACATAATGGACATTTTACACGAGCGATTTTCGAGCATTGTTATTTCATGCGAAGGCGATTCTAATTGGTAACTGATATCGTAAAGCTGTAGAGTTTTCTCATTATCCGAATTTTAAACGGAAGCGTATTAAAAAGCTTACAAGAAAGGATGGAGTAAAAGGGTCTTACCAACAATCACATTAAGAGACGACTTTAATATTTGAGCGAAATGGACTCTATATTATGTAACTGACCATAAATGATACATTTTATTTTTTAGGTTCCGTACAATAAATGGTTCATAATTTAGAGTTCACATAAATATTAAGTTCATAACATGTATGGCTAACTTTATAGAGCTCTTTACATAACGGTCCATTTCACTCAAATATTAAAGTCGTCTCTTAATTTGATTGTTAGTAAGGCCCAAAGTGTCTGTAGTCTATAGTGAGCCAGGAAGGAATAATTACAAAATACATTGTATTTGTATTACTAGCCGTGTTTTTTTGGAAAAGTTATCCGTAGTACAGTAGGATTTTATATGAATAACAAATACAACATCCGCAGTAGGATCACTGCCGATAAAAGGAGAAGTGAAATCCTGCTGCGGATAGAGATTTGACATTTATTCGAGTATCGGCAGTGATTCTACTGCGGATGTTGTATTTGTTATTTATATAAAGTTATACTGTACTACGGATAACTTATCCAAAAAAACACGGCTACTATGTAGATTACGAACATTGGTTATAGGACCTTGTACGTATGTTACTCTTATAAAAAGACTTTGAAGTGGTACTGGAAGAATTTGCAAACATCTAAACAGGTCAATTCTGTTTTCTGTGTGCAAATCTATGAGCATTACAAACCTTTATATAGCTGATTTTTATATTAGAGTGAGTTGTTGCAGTTTGTTTAGGTATGCACCACCCCAACCGCATACGCCGTATTGCAATTTTGATTGAAAAATACCACAGTAAATTGTTTTTAGCAAATTTGTAGATCAAAATTTTTGTGAAAAAAAATTGTTTTAAGTTGGATAAGTGCCTAGACCAATTTCAATTTTGGGTGCCGATCTGCATTCCATCGTGAGCGCACGCGTGGGAGCGTAGTCCATTTGTCTCGTAGTTGCATCAAACAAATAATATAGGTATATTGTACACAGAAACATAAACAAAACCAATTCAGTGCAATTTATACTAAAAAACAACATAGCGAGCTTCTAATGCGCTCCCCTCCCACTCCTGACACTTTTGCTTATATATATGAAGGCTTTTATAATACAAACTCTATATACTACTGAAATAAATCAGCCAAGTAGAAGACTTAGCACTATTATTGGACTTGTTGAATTATTGATTCAAAATAGCGTTTTTGGCCTTTAGTCCACAAAAATTGGTGTTTCTCCCGGCTATCTCACATGGACTAATCAGTTGACTGTAAGGACCTTGTCAATACGAAATTTTTGTTAAATTCAGTTCATCTTACATCGATTTCTTAACAAAAATCCAATGTGAACTATACCCAACTAGTTTAACCTACGTGGTTATTGTTTATTGCCATTATTCTTTGCTCATCATTGTCTAGCCGTTGATGTTGCCTATCAGCTGCTACCACAGTATGGCCTTTGTAAATTCATTTGTAAATTCACTGTTCAAAGGCACAACATTCATACATGTTTTGTTTATTTCAGTCCAAATTCAGATAGCAATTCGACTTCTAATGAATTCGATGCCCTATCCGACTCTATCCAGAGAGTTGTTTCCAATTTTGTGCACAATGAGATCGTTGCTACGGGCAATTTCAATGTACACAATTCTTCGTGACTGCGCTATTCTGTTCAAACAACATTCGAAGAAAGGTATGTCGAAATTTTTGCTGAGTTAAACAACCTGACTCAGCTTGTTGACGAGCAAACTCGGATTCCTGACGTTGCAGGTCAATCCGCCAACACTCTAGACCTGGTCCTTACCTCTGACCCTGATAAATATACCATAAGTGTGTTATCGCCTCTAGATACATCAGACCGTTGTGTCATATCTACAAATTTCTTTTGTCAGCAAGAAAAAACCTATGAGAATCGTTCGGCTGTACACGAAAGCCAACTGCGACGGTCTCAATGAATTTTTAGGGAAATTTAACTGGTCACTATGCTTCCTCGATAGTGACATAGATTCCAGTGCAGATATGGCCACAAATCTAATTCTTTACGGTATAAGAAATTTTTTTCCGAATAAAATAAAATCTATCAGATCTAAAGAAAACTCCTAGTTTTATTCGAGCTGTAAGGAGCCTATCAGGGTTAGAGAAGTAAGCTTCCATAGTTTTAAAGCTAACCTTACTGAGGAAAACCGAAATCAGATCAATCAAGCTAGAAAGACCTGTATAAACTTTATATCCGACGAACTAAATTTTAACATGACCAAAAATTACGGCAAAAATACCATTATGTCCCAAAGGTAGTAAAAATTTTTGGTCATTTGGAAAAATCGTACGAAACACTATGAAATCCTCAGTTCCAGTGCTCGTCTGCATTGACACTCCTGCTGTAAGCTCGATCGATGAAGCAAATTTGCTTGCAGCACAGCAGCACTCTCTAGCTGCATCGAATTAACAAGATGCAGCTAGAGAGTGACATGACTCCTCCTGTACTTGAGAGCGTAAACGATTTTATGGGACGAATCTTCTTTCTCACTCGTGCCGTTGTTAGAGTCCTAAAAGATCTTGGCAAAACCACAGCGTAAGCTTTTCCATGTGTCCTACTCTTCAGGTCTCGTTCCGAGGGGATGGAAAACAGCATTTGTCCAGCCTGTCCCTAAAAAAGTTGAATCCTCCTCCCCTCCAACTATGGTCCAATTGCACTTACGTCCCTTCTTTCCAAGGTCATGGAAACGCTAAATTGTAGTAGGTAGAAGGTAGTACCCTCACCTTTCCATATTCGTTTTTAGATTCATACTCGTATTATTGTCCTTCGGATGTGAACTTCAAACGGCAGCGGATGATAAATTAAATTCTGATCTAGGCAGCATTGTCCAAATGGGAATAAGAAACCGTGTAGAATTTAATGCTTCGAAAACTAAGTGCTGTCTTCTGTCGTTAAAGCGCATCCCATCCCCAATTCCACTATCCACTTTCATTGAGGAAACTGAAAAGCTTTCAGTTCTATGTATGTGCATCACAGACCATCTCTTATGAAGTAATTGCATATATGTATGTATGACGTCGACGACGTATGACGTATTGATTCAAGTTCTAATGTATAGCTGTATTTTATTTAAGTTTTTTTGTATACAATATATTTAAGATATCGAATTTACTTTTCAGTTTGACAAGAATGGAGACCTCTTAAAGTTTGATGGGCAACCAATTTTACTAAACGCCGACGTTCCTAGAGACTCTGATATCCTTGAATTGCTCAATTTGTATCGACCGAATATAACAGCTCTTGAAAACGATATTATTGGCTACACAAAAGTTCGACTTGAAGGACGTGCTTCAGTGTGCCGCGTTGCAGAATGTAACCTTGGAAACTTAATTGCTGATAGTATGGTATTTGCCAGGACTGTTCAGGATGAGGGTGGAAAGTTTTGGACTGATGCCGCATTAGGTTTTGTTCAGGGTGGAGGTAATCTTTGAAAACTTTGCAATCATTGCCAATATCTCTTATTTTTTATTTGTAGGTATACGTAGCTCAATTGAGAAGCGGTCTGATGGATCAATAACCGAGAACGATGTTCTTACAGTCTTGCCTTTTAAGAATGATGTTTACATGACTAAAGTATCCGGTAAAACAATCCGTAATGCTCTTGAGCACTCAGCTGAGGTTTTCGATAAAGATTCAAACGGAGGTTTTCTCCAAGTTTCTGGTGTTCGCGTGGTGTATAATATAACAAATCCTGTTGGAAAGCGTGTCCAGAGCGTAGAAGTTCTTTGTGCAGATTGTGAAGTTCCTAGATATTCCGATTTAGATGATAGCAAAATGTATAACATTATAATAAGCAAATTTCTTCTGGACGGTGGCGATGGTCACAAGTTAAATGAAAACAATGGATCCAACCAAAGGTTACCATTTGTTGATAGTAAAACTTTATCAGAATTTGTAAAGGCCCGACAGATCATCTATCAAGGTATTGATGGACGAATTACATGGGTTGGTCATAACTCTGGCGTTAGTTTAACTAGTTCTCTTGTAACAATTTTGGTGGCATTTGTGTTGAAACAATTACTTAATTGATTCCCATTTTTTCAATATATTAACTGAGAAATATTTTGGTTTTGCAATGCTTTTGTGTTTCCATTGTAAATATTAAATTTTGTGTATATTTTTATGAACTTGTTTTAAGACAATGAAATCCAATGTTAACATTAAATACATTTTTATTGTACAGATATTTCAATTGTTCTTTTTTTCATGAAAATAAGCAATTCGCACTTGTAGTACAGAAAAACTAGACACAAAATAATAATTTGAAAATGGCTGGGTGGAGCCAATTTTTGCAGCCCCCAACCTTTTTTCGGCGTTTTTTTTTTTTTAAATGTAACTTTAAAAAGTAGCAACGGCATAATTTTCATAATCTTAATAATAAAATAAAACTAATAATAGAATATGACAAAATTAGAAAAAGCTTGAAACATAAACGGGTATTCCTAGATAATTGTCTAGAACTGTTTGAATAGAAGAGTCACCAATATCCAAAGTTAAAAAGAAATTAAATAATCAGCTGTTTTTGTGAGAAAGATTAAAACTATATCACAGTTTTGGCAAGAGTACGATAACTTAGGCGCCAAGAAATTATAACGGTTTTTTGTAGAACAGTTCAATACAAGCATTTTTTACTATGGGAGGGGGGGGGGGGTCTATCTCCCCCCGTTTGGGCGGGAGGGACAATTTTATAAAAAAGGTACTAAAATGGAAACAAAAATATTAAAAAATAACGGTAATACTTACAATTAAGTATTATACCTTTTTTTAAAGCCAATACTCTGATCTATTAGATAATTTTTAAATTAAGTAGAATCTATGCACAGTTTTTGAAAAAACGAGTTTTAAACTCAAATTTTGGTGAAAAAAAAACATAAAAAAAAAGTTTAAAGTTTAATTTTTCAAAACTGCAAAGTTATATATTATTATTTTTCCTAAAATTCGTTGCTCCAATATATTCTTATTCAAAAACTGAAAACTAGATGATTTTATGTCGTCTAGTTTTTGAGAAAATTGAAAATAACTAAAACTACTTTTTTATGGGATATTTGCTTTTTTTGCTTGCTTACGCATTACGGCGTACAAACAGTGAGATATGTATGGGGGGCCATGCTGCCCCCCTGCAACCCCCCTGCCTGGGCACACTATAGGATTTGGGGTAGGTGCGAGGTTGGGTGTATGCAAGGTTTCTTTTGCATTTACAGAATCTGGATTTAAAGAAACTTTGAATTTACCCTATGGTCTATATCCAATGTCTACTAAATATATGTATGTACGTAGCCCAACACACATTTAAAATGTTCAACCTTTGTAAGAGTGAAGTATTTTTTTCTTTGAATAAAGAATGGCGACTAAGCATCCACTACTTCATCCTAAATTAAATAACTTTTCAATATGTATTTCAAAAAAAAATATTTCAAAAGCATCGCGTTCTTAGAAGAAATTGGTCTAATTCCAACTAAAGCGTCTACTCCCTTCAACTCCAACTCAAAAAGGTGACAAAAATTGTAACAATACAATATTACTATTATTTTTTATTCATCAACCAGAGCATATTATACTCTTACAGACTAAGATACATAAGTAAATATATAGTTACAAATTTGTAGGTGGGTATATAAAATTCAAATAACGTTTAAATGATTTACATAGTTAATCTTTTATTTTAATAAATAACGTTACTTAAATTTTGCTTAAAACTAATGATTTCAAAGTTTCTCTGGTGCAATCCATATAAAAATTAATCTCAGAGCAATAAACCCATCTATCGGCACATTTTTCCATGGGCCTCAATATTGGCTAGAGATTCGGGAGGTGCTTGCTATAATTTTTTGTTTTGTGATCAAAATGCCTGTAAACACGGTTTTAATACATTGAACATTGAAAAATTGACTTGACTATTTTTAAGTAACACCTGACTTACTCACAAACTGACTGACTGAGACGCGAAATGCCATGCAATTCTACCTCCTCTGGTGCATTCTTGGTAACCCTAAATGATTTGCTGTACTTTACCTACAAATGAACCACATTAACATTAATCCTCAAAATGAAATCACCGTAGTTAAATACCAAAAATCAAAAATTTCATAAAATGTAGTTTTAGTAATTTTCGATTTTCTCAAAAACTAGAAGGGACAAAACCATTCGGTTTTTTGTGTTCGATTCAGAATTAATAGTAGCACCACAAAAAGCCAATTAAGCACTTCATTTTACAATTTTGAAAAAAATTGGTCTAAACTTTTTTTTTTAATTTTTTTTAACAAAATTTTGAGTTTGCATGCCAATTTTTCAAAAACTGTTGACATAAATAATTTAAATATTTTCTTTCTTCGTGACCTTTTATTTAATTAAATAATGTTTATCCTCAAGTGGGCTTTAGGTCAATATTTTGTTTAGTTTTTTTATGTTGTGACGTTTCGGGTGTGGTTACACCCTTCTTCAGACAACTTTAAAAATTACAAATATTTTTTTATTTGTTTGTTCTTTTTTGGTTTCCGTGTTTTTTGCAAAAAGTTTAAAAGATGTTTTAAATCTTTTTCTTTTTGTTTTATATATCTTACGAGTATCTCTTGTTTTTTATTTTTTAATTTGTTTGAAAATTTGTTTTAAACAACATAAAAAAACTAAACAAAATATTGACCTAAAGCCCACTTGAGGATAAACATTATTTAAATAAATAATTTAATTTAAATTTACGATTATAGAACAGACTTCTGGCTTTCAAAACCGGTATAGTATTTTATTGTAAGTATTGCCGTTGTTTTTTAATATTTTTTTTTCAATTTAAGTCATTTTTTCTAAAATCGCCCCTACCTCCTAAACGGGGCGAGATAGGACCCCCCCCCCCTCCCATAGTAAAAAACGCTTGTATTTGACCCTTCTACAAAAATCCGTTATCAATTTTTGGCGCCTAAGTTATCGTACTCTCCCCACAGTTTTTAACCAGCTACAAAAAACATCGAAAAATTTTCCGGCTTTTAAAAATTTGCCATCATGCAATGTGTTTATTATAGTAAAAAAAGGCTCTGGCACCAGTCAAAAATCATCCCTAAATAAAATGCTTGACTGATCTCACGTACTTGCTCTTATATACAATTATTGAAACTGATTAAGACACTAGGATGTGATAAGAGAAAAATGTTAAAGTGCATAAAATTTACTGTCTGAATTGCCGCCTGATTTCGAGAAAAAATATGAATTTATCTAAACAAAATGACTTACAACTCTCAATCATTCCTTTGTGCGTGTTACCCGGAATGGAGGGGACCTACAATTTACTGCCGACTCCAAACGGATAATGAGCAGCACTTCTATCATGACAGGAGATACTCTTGCAAGATTTGTCAATTCCTCACAAGAGGTAGTACACCTCTAAAAAACTTTTTTGCAGCATAATAAATCTACATTTAAACAAATTATTTCAATAAACAATCGTTCAATCAAAAAAAAATCGAAAACTTCTATATTTGTAGAATAATATTTTAAACTTTAAGAAGCTAAACACAAATTTTTATAGAAATCGGTAGATCCTTTAATGAGAAATTCGAAAATCAAAAAAAAAAAAAAAAAAAAAAACTATGACATGTGCCGTTTTGTTTGACCAAAAAGTTGACCATAAAGACATGTTTTTATCAAAACCTCTCGAGCCACTTTCGAAACAAATAAGATTTTTCACAATGGCTGTAGGGTAGGTACCTACCGTTAGGTTTGGAGCTAAGCAAATTCAATTTCTCCCCCAGGGAATCACTGAAGACCCTTAAGTTCAAAGTTTGAAGAAAATCACTTCAGCAACTTAGATCGGTGAAACATACAGACATATGGAATTGCTAGACCCATTTTGTTCTTTTTCGATATCATCGTAATGTAAGTTGCAATATATATGTATATTGATTAACCGCTTGTCTAATCTCCAGCGGATAGATGGCTCAAGATAACGAGTTGAGTTTCCAACTTCAAAATACCAGCGAAGGAGCGTTGCTACATAATAAATTAAATAGTTTCATTTAAATTAAGATTCTCAAAACAAAACAAAAAACAGGATACTATTTTTTTGTAATTTTCTTTATTTTAATAAATTTTTTTCATTAAAATGTATACATGGCTAACTTCATAATTGTTTTTAAACGCAAGTTATTCTTTTTTTTTTAAACGCTGTATGTCCTTTTTGCCTTATTTATTTCCATATATCCTTTCTTTCAAGAAGTAACTTAATATTTTACTTCCATATCCCATCCGTGTGCATTTAATGCAATATGACCACCCATTTAGTGATCATATTAAATTTCTTCGCACAAGCGAATTTGAATTTATTTGCACATACAACACCCATTGTCGCAAATCGCGACCAGAATGATTTTCCCTTTTCCATTGTATATGATTAGTTATAACTTATAAGTATTTAAATTGAGATAAGCGTTCCTTAGAAATATTTTAAGAAAGAATAACTAATGGTAATTTGGACGTTAAATAAAAAGGTTGCTCCAAGCTGGAGTAATAAAAAAAACAGTAGTTTCTTTCTTTCATTAATAAAAAAAATAACGTTAACAGTTCACCCATTAGTTTTGCAGCTTAATTCGATACAATTAAAAGCTCAAGTGACCTCAACTCCAAGGTGCGTTCCGCCCAGGTACGACAGTGGACTCATCAGTTAGATGCTGTCGTACCCTTCTAAGACACAAATATTGGTCGATGTTTACCGACTCTTATAAAATTTACAGCTTTAATAGACTGTGAATTTTATTTTTCTAGAGGAATTTGATTAAATTCAGACACTTTGAATAATAATTTTCGTGGTCAGACTATTAAATCAATGAAGATAGAAAGTAATTTCTGTTTAAGTTGAGTGATTGAATTAAATTCAATTAAAAGCTCAAGTGACCTCAACTCCAAGGTGCGTTTCGCCCAGGTACGACAGTGGGCTTGAGGTCACTTGAGCTTTTAATTGAATTTAATTCAATCACTCCACTTAAACAGAAATTACTTTCTATCTTCATTGGCTTAATTCGATATGTTTAAATTAATTTATCACGTGATTCATTTTATAGAATCACGTGATAAATTAAATAAATATTATTTTCTTGTACAAACATTTTTTAATTAAATGAAAAAAGTATATGTAATTTAAAGTTAGTAGTATAATTATTTTTCAACAATCATTTGTATGGTGGGCCCGATATTTTTAGATAAAATAATCTTATTTCTCACATCTTGTAGATTGTATTGAGAAACTTACGATTGTCAAGTGTTTAGAAAATCGATTATGGGCTTTTGAAAAAAAAAACTAAAACATTAAAATTTTAAAAGAACCCGTATTGTTTTTTTTTTGTTGAGAAATTTAGAAAAAATATTATAAGACTAAACATGTTTGCGAAATTTATCAAATAAAAATGACAAAATCGCGCGATTTTAAGAATTTTAATTTAAAGTCTGTCAAAATTCATATCTGTAAAAAAATTAAATTGTATAGAAATTGGAATTTAATACGAACAGACGTATCAATAATTGTTGTGAACAAAATTATTTTGTTTTTCATAAAAATCTTTACTGTAATTTTAAACATCCAAATTTACATATATTGAAGTTAGATACATACAGGGTGTCCCTTAATTTGTGCATAACATCTTAGGGCGTGATTCTTGGGTATATTCCATGAAAAAAATCGTTCTACAGTAAGGGCCTAAGTCCAATTTTTATATCATAAATCGTACCCCTTGGCATAATGGTTAGTGCGTTGGACTGTCATGCGGAAGGTCTCGAGTTCGATTCTCAGCCGCTGCTAGAAAGTTTTTTTCAAGGGTGTACTGCCTCTTGCGAGGAATTGACTGGCAACGCAGGTATTTAGTGGTAAGGTAGCAATGGCTATTTTTGCAGCAGTATCCAATAACTTCTTTACAGAATCTGAAAAAAATACCGCTATCAACACAGCGAAGTTCATTTTATTTATGAATAAGCTGTTTGACAATTTAAATAGCAGTACTAAATACGCAAAAAACCCGGACAGGAGTTCGATTTCCTTTGAAAAGCATGACATTTTAATGAACCTCAAAGAATCGGTAGAAAAAATATCTCTGTGGAGATCTGAAGGTAAAATGGCTGAGCCATATTGTTTTGATGGACTCAGGCAGACAATAAATGGAATTCTTGGCTTATGGGAATATATTTCAATAGATTCAAACCAAAAGTACCTAATAACATCCCATCTTAATCAAGATCCACTTGAAAATAATATCTCTGTGCTAAGAACAATTAGAGGATCTTATGAGCAAAATCCATCAGCCGCTCGCGTTTGCAGAAATTTAAAATTGATTTGTTTTCAAAACTTTAAGTCTTCAGCACTTAGTGGATACGAATGTTCAAATTCCGTCAACTTACTTGAGCAAACAAGTTTATTGCAGATAAATGAAACCGTCAATTTTGAAGAAGATATAAGTGTTATCTAATATCAGTGCAGCTGATGAGGAAATTCAAAATGACGAAGAAAATGATTTGGAGGATATTTTTGACATAAGTTTAAAAGAAAAAACCTCGCAAAATGAAAATCTGCAGGATTGTGTAAATGCGTATGTAGCTGGATTGCAAAAATTCAGTGCAATGACTGCATTAAATATTTAAAAGAAACTGAAAATTATGACAGAAAACTGCTGAATTAATAAATTTTCGGGCTTACAAAAACTTTAGTTTGACAACACCATCAGATGCCTTTGAATCCGATTTAAAGTCAGCAATTGCGGTATTTGATCGATATTTTAAATACTTTAAAAGCAATGTTAAAAATACTTTGTAATAAAATCAAGTTGAATTGCTGTTGTGAAATTCATTCCGACTTTATAATGGGATGTATCAGAAATGTATTGATAAAGTTCAATGTGAAGAACTTTAATAATTCCCTAAAAAACCTTCAATTGAAAAAGAAAATATTAAAAGCCTCAAAGAACGGCAAGCTTAACAGAAAACGAATTGCAAACAGAAATAGAACAACAATATTCCGCCAAAAAAATGCAAGACACACAAAAAAGTACTTATAAGTAGGTACTAAAATAAATACCCCAAAGTGAGAGGCAAGGGGATCTCACTTAAATGAAGCACCCCGAAAATGATGGGTAAAAGCGCATTATCACCTCCTCGTGGTATCTGCCGGATGACAATATTAATGTTAACTAACGATAAGCGTCTTTAAAAATGTAGCCTTAGGCTTTGGATTTATAACATCAGCACGAGTTGGTTTGCATTGTGCAATTTTAAATTTTGTATAATTTTATTTTTAACTTTTCACGACATTAACTCAATTTTTTTATGGTTAAAATTAAAACTGAAATCAAGGTTGTGTAAGATCGTTGGTATAGATACTCTCATTTTGATGTGTGTTGAAATATCTTCGTATTTGCTATATAAAATAAAATGCACGGCTGGATCGCACGAACTTGCTCTTATGTTAAAAGTATAAGCTATATTTCAGTTTTTGGTTTTGGTATTCTTGATTAAAAAATTATCGTAATATTTTTTATTTAAAAAAAATAATTTCTATAAACTCATTCTCGCTCCTCTGGCCATATTTTTAATGAACATGATATATATTTTTATTTATTGCTGGTTAGATCTGCACAGGTATACAAAAGGGTGTATTTCCTTCCACATATATTCCACCGTCCACATTGATTCCACACTTATTTGCTCTTAGAACCAAAAGTTAAGGTTCTAATATTCGATGATTTTGAGCGCCATCCATGGGGTGAGTTAACGCAATATTCTTCTTCAGCCGAGGTAGTTCCTCTATGTATATAAATTCAATATACAAAGAATAATACGTCAATGCTTATTATATTGTCTTGGGTAACGTTAAAATGTAAAGTTCAACTAAGATAGATGGCTCTATTTTTAATAAGTAATAAAAATAGATGTCCTAACTTCTATTGCAAAAAATTGTAATTCAGGCCAACTGTCAAGAAATGGCCTCTGGAATTAATATTTATTTTTACCACTTTTGCACCAATAGCTCTAATGTCGGTAGTAAGAAACTCGGAAAACATAGAGTAACTTTTGGTTTTGGTATTTGATATATCAGATTTTGACATAATTGAGTTTGTAAAGAGTGTTGAGCGGGAATTGTTTAAGCTTATTATTAAATAAAAACTTGAGGGTTATTTTCATGCTTTATTTGCGGATTTAAGAGTCAAAATATACATTTATCATAGACAGGAGAAGAGCATTACTTATAATGCTATGATTCGTTAGAGTGGAAAAGCACAAAGAACTGTCGAAATGCTGATTTTGGAAAACTATTTAAATGGCACAAAAAATTGATTTATTTTCTTATATGAAATCAAGTATGCAAATCTGTCATTGTTTAATTTATTTCAACAATAACCTTAGTCACAAAAGATATATTAAATCGAAAGATGAAGATGTTTTTTTTTTTAAATAATAGCAAATTCACTTAATTAGATAAATATAATGAGAAAAATGTGATTTGAAATGTATTCCATTTTAAAATATAAATATAAATTTACCAAGGACCGGTCACAGAATTAATTAAGTGAATTTGCTATTATTTCAAAAAAAATCTTCATCTTTTATCTACATAATTTTAAGTAAAACAATGAACTTTATAATTTACCATTTCATGTTGAACCGCATCCATATTTTACTAGAGATAGTTTTCTTCGTGTTTTGAACACAATGTTCACAATAAATTGAAATGAAAAGTTGAAATTTTGATTTGTGTTAAACAAGGTGTGTACAAATTGATAAATTTCACTTTTCCTTTGAATTCTATGTTTCCACGTTGTTCGGTTCAATATATCTTTTATGACTAAGGTTATTGTTAAATACAATGACAGATTTGCATTCTTGATTTCATATAAGAAAATAAATCAATTTTTTGTGCCATTTAAATAGTTTTCCAAAATCAGCATTTCGACAGTTCTTTGTGCTTTCCCAAGATATACTTGGTGCTTTCCAACTCTAACGAATCACAGCACTATAAGTTATGCTCTTCTCCTCTCTATGATAAATGTATATTTTGACTCTTAAATCCGCAAATAAAGCATGAAAATAACCCTCAAGTTTTTATTTAATAATAAACTCAAACAATACCCGCTCAACACTCTTTACAAACTCAATTATGTCAAAATCTGATATATCAAATACCAAAACCAGAAGTTACACTATGTTTTCCGAGTTTGCACCAATAGCGCTAGTTCCGTATACCTTCGTTAAGTTGGGTTCTGGCAGTCTATGTATAATAAGTCAATGGTTGAAAACATCTAAGCTACATATACTGACTGATAGGTGGTGTTGAAAGACATTATAATGTGGAAGTAACTTACAACAAATAAAATATTCAATTGACAAAAACTTTCAATCTTTATTTTATTAAAAAAAACTATAACTACGAGAAAATGGCGAAAGATGCGAAGATGAGAAGATAAAGAACATCTGTCGGATACTTTAAAATCGTTGAGATTCGATTTTGAAATTAGTTGCGATGAATATGCCATCTGGTTGTGGTAGCTGTTGGTCGCCACAATAATTCTGCATTCTGCTTAACTGTAGTAGTGGCATCTACCTTACAATACGACTACTGTCTAAACTCCATTTTCCTTTCTGTCAGCACAAAACAAACTGCTCGATAAATCTACATCGAAAGATAAAACGTCAAAAACAATAATTTTTGTTGTAAAACATTTTTCGTAGATGCCGTGTATACAAATTTTATTTTTGTTATCCTTCGTTTATAAACACCACAAAATTCTCTTTTTTTAATGTTGAAAAATAATAATGTAATTGTTAATTCCATCTTATTTATTTTTACTAAAAGAAATTGTTGCATTAATTGGGAATGCAACGAAAGACTAAATGCCTTCGTCTTTGGGTGAAGAGAAATCCAATTTCTTATGTGGAACGGTAAAATAAGTAATGAGCGAAGAGGAAACCATTTTTCATGAAAACTTATATTTTCGATGAACAAAAAATATTGATTTCAAATTCGTAGATTTGATGGGTTTATTCGTCGGTGGATGAAGATTACTTGGTTTTAATTATAAAGGTGTTTCCTCTGATGTGATCCCAATTTTGTCAAGGCTTGATAGATACTCTTAAAATCTAATTGGTGCTTGGCAATACTACTTGGAACGCTTTGTACTCTAAGCAACCATTCTCGTGACTTCCCACGTCTTTGCCCCCCTTCAAAACACTGGGTCGCGTTCGTTGGTATTTTCGTTTAGCTATGCTCTGTTGACCTAATATCAATAGTTGTGAATGAAACGAATAAGTAGAAGATCGGTTGTGATAAGCGGTCAATGAACCGCTGTCCCACATTGATCATGCGAAATCGTTGAACGTCATTAACTGCTCCGCAAATATAACTAAGGTAAGTTTGCTTTGTTGCAATTCCTAAATTTGTTTATTTAATGAAAAAGATTAGGTTTTTGCATTTACATTTACATTTCCAATTGAAAAACCAATCCAATTGGGAATTTATCAGCTGTAGATTTTTGTTGATTTCTGGGCTTTTCAATTTTTGCTGTTTGTATCCTTTTCGATTTAGCAAATTGTGTAACCAATCCGTAGTGATAGCTTGATCAACAATTATTGTATTATACTTATATATCTATATATATCTATGTATATAGTAGATAGATTCTTTATTTTTTCATCATAAAATTTGACGATTTGTACTCTTAAGAATAAGGACATGGCAAAAAAAAACTGCCTGAAATGACATTAAAATATGATTTAAAAAAAAATAACAAAAAGGTAAAATGCAAAAAAAAAATAATAAAAATATAAGATAATTTACATAGAAAATAGAAATAAAAAAATGTACATTATTTTGAACTTATTATAAACAATAATAATGAAAATAATAACATTACAAATTTCGATTATTTAAAGCACTCATTATAAAGAAATTCTAATTTGAATAGATTATTTGATATAGATATAGTTTAAACCAAATCAATGATTTGGCTATGTATTTAGATAAAAACTGCAATAAGTGGGTAATCGACCGGGTTATTTTATAGAAAACTAGAATGGTAAGTAAGAGCATGATGGCAATATTTATAGAGGCTAAGCCAACCCATTGAACCATTTAAGATTTCATATAGTTTTTGTAACGTTATAAAACTTTCCTAAAAATATAACCGACGGATTTCTTGTAGAATTGGACAAGTCACCACAAAATGGTAGATATCTTCATTCTCCCTTCTGTTACATAAATTACAGAGCCTAGGCCGGTCATCTCGATGACGGATATAATAAAGATTTAAAATTTCAACTCTCGTTCTAAAAATAATGCTTATTACTGTGGCTGAATAGTCGTTACGAAAGCAATTAGCATCCGAATGCAGATGATGTTTTAAGATTCTGTAAATACCTATTGATGCAGATGTAGTTATTTTCGAAAGATTATCTACAAAGATTTTATGATCAACCTTCAAAATGACACCAGCAAACTGGGACTGCCACTCATCAGCATTGTTTTTGGACAAGCTTAGAGAAGTTTGGTGGCATAAAGCTAGTTGATTCCAGTCTTTAAAAGGAGAAGCATTTATTTGGAGTAGTTTTTTTCAAAATTATTTTATGAAGGCATGAATCACTTCTTTTCATTACTTTGGTAATAAAGTCCGCGTTTGCCTTTAAATTTTGTATGTATATAGGGGTTATACCTGACTACATATATAGCATAGTTTGGTGTTGAGTTTGGTAAACGAAATATTATCTTAAAGAAGTTCTCGAAGACTTGGAAGTGTATATATCCGAATTCTTGTACACCATATGACATGCATGCATTAACTGTCGCTTTAAAGACTTTGAATTTAGTCGCTAAATCAATATGTTGGTTGAATAAAAACTTTGGCCATATTATATTTAAGGCCAGCTTGGCATCGTTAGGTTTTTCTTTGGAATGCTTAAGAAAGCTTAGATTGTGGGTGTTAGGATAGTGTTCACTTAAAAAAGCATCTATCTATATTTCAATTAGTATACCAAGTGTAGTATCCTGTGTGGATCAACGTATCTAACATCAAAAAGACACCCACCTTTGCAGAAAAGGTGTTTATTTACAATCACGTCATTGATAGTTGTTTGTTCCTTGGAATTAAGAAAGAATAATTTTGTTTAAATGTGATCGCTAACAGGATCACCCGCTCGTCCAATCTGAATATTGCCTGAACATTTTATCAAAATCGGATTCGCTGTTTGGTGGTTATCGGAAACATACACAAGTCGATTTTTATATAAAAGATATATGATTTTGTTAACACTTTTTGGTATATTGAATATTTCCATACGCAACATAAACGAAGAATAAAGTTAAAATATAAAAGGAATGGAATAATTACTTTTGAAAATTGACATTATAAAAAAGCTAAAGAAATAGTTTTAAATCGTTTTGTGAGGGTCTTTAAAAATTCTGAGCCGATGAGATAACAAGATTACAGAAAAAAAACTATTTAGAGAGAATATTTTAAATCAAACAGCGAAGACAGTTGACTAGAAGATATGTATAACTCTCCTCAATTAAAATGTAGGATTAACTGATATGTACTTGTTAAAAGTCTTTTGGGTTTGAAATAAAATCTGGACCAAAAATTAAGTAACTAATAATAAAAAGATTATTTAATAAATTTTTAGAAAGGAGTTATATAAAATTCGAGAATGCAAAATTATTTTATAGACAAAGAAAATCCCAATCTACCTAAAATGTTATAAATAGATAGTAGGTATTACTGTTTATTACACTCCCACTAAAAGTTTACTATGCCTTTAGAAACTTATTTTGCTGCTTTTCTGTTTTCGTCTAGTTGAACTTCATGCTTCATTAATCATATTTTTTTGATTTTCAAATATAGATTTTGGAATAGTGGTTTGGGGGTGAGAATTCGCTTGTTGATCTTTTGAAGATTCATGATGCAAGATAAACTCTTTCAGCCTTATTTATTATTTTTCACTAATACTGGGTTCAACCTCGGAATAGTTAAACCCAGCAAACAAATCCTTATTTAATATATATTTTCTTAGCCGTATTAGCTACGCCTTTCTTATGTCAAATATACTGGGAAAAAAGTCACCAATCTAAAACTCTGGTTATTATACACAAACAAAAACCCCAGCTGATTTCCATTATTATTCATTTTATTATCATTGTATGCATATTGGAAATGGATACATTTAAAATTGGATTGTTTAAAGTTCAAATCCAATAAGTGAATGTACCAACCAAACCACCTTGCGTTCCCAATACCGTACAACTGTTAAAGTGTTTGGAAAATAAAAATAGTTTATGCAAAAAAACTATCCTTTTTGTCTTCGTAAGAAACGAAAAAAAAAATTGCTTACACTCCTTTTTGTAAATTTCACAAGATGTCATCTCAAAATGACATTTAGATACTATAACGGCCTTAAACCTCGTATGAACCAGTTTTAGCTTATTCCACCGCTATTCATCGCGCATTTTCATTATAAATAAGGTTTTCAGGCTTAGAGCCGTCGCTAAAACGAGTTAGTAAATAAGGCTGTTTGTTGTTACATTTGTTCCGAATAAAGTGTAACGAACATCAGTATTCTTGCTCCTTTGAAAAAAATCTATATTTCCAATTACCTTTATTGCTATTATGTTTTCAACATTTAATGTAATTTGTAATTCATAAAAAATAGGTAGGTCGTTATGTACATAAGTACTGCTTCACTTTCTGAAACGTAATGGGCTTCAGTGGATGGCAAGGTTAATCCTTTTTGTTTTGCGGACTTCCAAGCACTCGCAGAATCACCGAGTTTAATTAGAATACCAGTTGTGGACTTTCTGAATTCAACATCTCCTGCGTAGTCAGGGACACTTCAAGTTTTAATATGGTATATAGAAAGTATAGTCTGTGATCTGTTGTTCCCGTTTCACCGCGTTCCAACGAATTTTCTTTTGGATGACACGCGTAGTTGATTATAAATGATATATCCGGTCAAGTAGACAAGCACATAAGATTGGGTATTACTTGACGTTTTTGCTGCATCTTGCTTATTATTTTTATGAATATATGCCAGAATCGTAACTAAATTTACATCCCCCATTCTGAATCTGTTAAAAATCATTTTTGAGTATGCCTCATTTTTTCAGTTTGTAAGCTTAAATATTTTTCAGTTGCCCCAATGTTATGTCGAATTTCGCATTTAATTTTGAAATTAATATTTCTGTGGTCGGCAGATTTTGGAGCCCTAGTTTGTTGAGTATTATAGTAAATCTTATAGGCAAGCATCTGAATGCATGTTTGAGACCTTACAGACTTTTGTTAAGCTGGCAAACTTGGTTGGATCTATCCTCATAACTAGAGACGGGATTATATGCAACATAAAAAGTTTGTTATATGCATGCAAATATGCATGAACAATGCCTGAAATATGCACGAAAATTGTCAGAGTATGCGGAATTAAATCATAAATTTTAGGAATTCAAAAAAAACGAGAAAAAATTATTTAATATTTTCTTAAACGTAAATAATCAAGTATTGTTTTTTTTAGAATATTTTTGTAAGTTGAAAAGGTTCGCTCAACATCCACTGAGGTAACTGGGCAGAATTTGAACTTGGGCGCTATGTTCTCTTATTATAGAATCGTTAAATGTTTCCTTAGACTGATAAACTGCTGTTGACTCGGCACTGTCCTTTAATAGCCTCAAAATATTCATTGTAAAACAGCACTGCTTCGATCCACGTTCCCCATAGAGTTTTAACTGGTTCATATATTGTGTGACTATTGAATTTGGTCAGATTCGCGATATTATTACTTTTGTCGCATTTCGGAACGCAAAGTGAGCGCAGAGCACTCGGGGAAAATATTGTAAATGTACCGATAATATGCATAATAAGTAGATCTTAGGTAAAATATGCTATTACCGCAGAGAATGTCTTATATATGCAAATTCATATGCCAATATGCAATTGCAAATAATCCGGTCCTTACTCATAACTAATGGGTTGTTGCATAAGTTTATGAATATGCGATTTTTACTACATTCTACATTCAAATTTTTTTCTGGTAGATCTATAATCTTTTCCAAATCGACAATATCTTGAGGTTGTTGATTGTAACTTTGATCATCCAATATTATTGATACTGGAACATTGTTTGAGTTATGTGGTGCTTGATATTGATTTTGATGTCTCTTCCTTATTTGTTGGTAAGAAAAATGATACTTCTGTTGGTGCTGTTTGGTTAACATACTTTAAAAAATATACCAGTATATGTATATAACGTCTTTGCATATTTTAATGTAATTTTTCCCTGAAATCTAAATGCCTTTTGTATTTTCATAATGACTGTCATTTTTTTGCATTCCATTAGACAAAGACTCCTTCGCCAAAATTTGCTGCCAAGCCAAAGTTCAGACGGTGTTACTTCGGTGCTTACTCCTCTGCGGTTTAGTATAGAAATTTGGTAATTTGTTGCTTCAGCTCACATTTTAATTGGAATTCCGCTTGCTTGAGACGGTGTTCGTGCCAGCTCAATTACAGCTCGATTTTCACTTACCATTCTGTTTGAAGTATACGGAACATTTAACTTCTATGTACAGTTGATGGTTAAATGAATAAATGAATAAATGAAATTAAATGAAAATGAAACATTCATTTGATAAATAATAACTTACCAATGACTTCTTGATTGATTAACTCAATCCATTGTCTGTTCTAAGAATTTTTACTTTCTTATCTACCTTAGCGATTTTGTTAAAAAAAACCTCCAGACAAGAAGTAGTTTCAGAAAAAGGAGGTGTCGAAGAACATTGGTTTTGAATGATTGAAAATTTAAATGGCAAGGGTAAACTCATGGCAAGGGTAAACTCGTGGCGGGTAAATTATTCCATGGATTCAAGAGCTCTTACGATTAAAAAATATATCTAATGGAAAACTTTCATTGAGAGTTAAAAGCAAGAAAGAGTGAGTAGGTGAAACAATTAACAATACTCTCAAAGCAAATTGTATCAAGAAGTACACTGATGGATCGTGAACTAAAACCAAACTTTCCATACCTATTGGATATTCTATTTGCATTTTCCAAGCTGAAAAAAACATTACCATTATATAAGACACTAAAGAAATTAATGAGAAATGTTGTGTGAAGGCTTAATTAACTTGACATTAACAATAATGTTACATTTTACAATTAAAGAAGAGAATAGGGGCCAACATTGGAAAGAATTCTCCAACCTTAGATAGACCTGGATATTTTCCCAGCTACACCTTTAGGAAAAATTGTTTTTATAAATTTAACCAATAGATAAATGAAAAGTATTCTTTGAAATTCTGTTTGCACATCCATGGAGACAAGAGGCAAATGAAACAAATTATAACAAAAAAAAATGTTCAAGCCTATTTCAAGATTTCGCTTTACATTCCATTTCTGGATACATATGTACATGTACTTACGAGTAATATCCTATATTCAAAATGGGTGAAAACGACAATTGTGGAAAGATCATTTTCTACCTTAAGGAGAATAAATTTGTCAACACACAAAGAAAAAACTTAAATACAAATAAAACTGGTGTGGGTTTTGCCATCTCACCCCACCATGGGTGGTATTACCAAAATTGACCAAATGCTCTCCAACGCAAGGTCTTTTAAAGCTCTCTGCAGATGCCACATATTTTCGCTATTTGTGAAACCGCAAAGCTTCGAACAACACTCAAACGTGCTAATAAACATGGGCCAAATGTCAGGTCGTCCTGAGAAAGCTGGGACTTCTTTTGTCGTGCTGCAATATTCCGATCCGATAAGCAAATATCAGTTACCCTCGCCACTAGATCTTCAAGATGTAGGCTAAATTGTGTGATTGCTCGCCATCCTCTTGCGTTACCAATTGATAGCGCTTTGACAGAATTTCTTTTCTTTCTCTTCTCTTTCTTTTTGGAACCGCAGTTCTATGTCCTTTTGCTCCTTAAGACGCTTCAATTCCAATTCTAGTCTTCTCCTGCTTCTTTCTGATGAGTCTGCGGTACTTCTATTTGTTAGGAGTACCACTTCGCTGACGTCTCGTAAAACCTCTTGTTCTTTACATCGTTGACCTTAAATCCTTTAACTTGCACTCCATCACGCACTGTTTTATTGAGCTCAGCACAGTCGATGCATTCAAAGCTCCTGTCTGCAGCCGCAGTCGCATCCACATGAGCAGTCGTAGTGAAACCATTTTTTTACAGTTATAACACTCCACCATATCCTGGTAAGAATTGGGCCTGCAGCATCCAACACAATCGTTGGGATCCGATACACTCGGTTTTGTATTTTAATTTTAGAATGTTGAAAATTTAATTTTAAGTAAATTCGTATTTTCAGGTTAATTTCTTTATTCAGAATGAAAAATAAATGGAAATATAAAAGGAAAATTAAACAAACAAATTTCAAGGAAAAATAAAATAGAATAGTACGAGGGCGGGTCAATAAGTCCGTGACTTTTTGAATTTCTGACCTCTTTACTGAAACAGAAACACTGCTCCTGTCAACAGGCATCTGTCAGTTGACTCCTGTCAAAATTTAATGGATTTCAATGGTAAAAAAGTGGTTTACTGAATTTCGTTGTGGCCGTACAAGCACTGAAGATGCCGAACGTCCTGGACGCCCACGATATGGTGTTGGCCGACCGAAGATTGAAAGTGCGAGAGATTGTGGAAGCCGTAGGGATCTCGCATGGCTCAGTGGTTTCAATTTTGAATATCACTTGGGCATGAGAAAGCTTTCTGCAAGATGGGTGCCGCGTTTGCTCACAGACGACCACAAACGCAATCGTGTAACAACTTCACAGGAAGGTTTGGCGTTGTTTAATCGCAATATGGAGGAGTTTTTGCGCCGTTTTGTAACCGTGGACGAAACATGGATCCATCACAACACACTAGAGACCAAACAACAGTCAAAACAGTAGGTTTCTAAGGGTGAATCGGCGCCAAAGAAGGCCAAGGTGGGTTTGTCAGCCAATAAAGTTATGGCGACTGTTTTTTGGGATGCACGCGGGATAATCCACATTGACTACCTTCAAAAGGGAAGAACAATCAATGGGGAATATTATGCCAACTTATTGGACCGATTCAATGACGATTTGAAAAAAAAACGGCCTCATTTGGCCAAGAAAAAAGTTCTTTTCCACCAAGACAATGCAAGGGTGCACACATGTGCAGTTGCCATGGCAAAAATCCATGAATTGGGCTATGAATTGCTCCCTCATCCACCCTATTCTCCAGATTTGGCTCCGAGCGACTACTTCTTGTTCCCAAACCTGAAGAAATGGCTTGGTGGAAAAAGATTTGACTCCAATGATGAAGTCATCTCGCAAACAAAGGCCTATTTTGAGGACCTCGACAAATCATTTTTTTTGGAAGGGATAAAAAAATTGGATAAACGTTGGACAAAGTCTATAGAGCTCAAGGGAGACTACGTTGAAAAATGGAACCGCAGTTCTATGTCCTTTTGCTCCTTAAGACGATTCAATTCCAATTCTAGTCTTTTCCTGCTTCTTTCTGATGAGTCTGCGGTACTTCTATTTGTTAGGAGTACCACTTCGCTGACGTCTCGTAAAACCTCTTGTTCTTTACATCGTTGACCTTAAATCCTGCAACTTGCACTCCATCACGCACTGTTTTATTAAGCTCAGCACAGTCGATGTATTCAAAACTTCTGTCTGCTGCCGCAGTCGCATCCACATGAGCGCAGTCGTAGTGATACCATTTTTTTTACAGTTATAACACTGCACCATATTCTGGTAAGAATTGGGCCTGCAGCATCCAACACAATCGTTGGGATCCGATACACTCGGTTTTGTATTTTAAATTTAGAATGTTGAAAATTTAATTTTAAGTTAATTCGTATTTTCAGGTTAATTTCTTTATTCAAAATGAAAAATAAATGGAAATATAAAAGGAAAATTAAACAAACAAATTTCAAGGAAAAATAAACTAGAATAGTACTCGTAACTAAAATTAAAGTGGTTTTCTCGACAGTGATTTTTTTCAAAATCATAAATTGGTTTCAGCGTGGTTTGATGTTCCTTAATGACGATGAAGCTATTAACTATCACCAACAGAATAATTGAGTAACCAGAAATATTGAAAAATTTGTTCGCTTAATACTACTAAAAAGCTCTGGCACAAAATTTAAGTAGTTTTAGTATGAAGCATTGTTAAAACGACGATTTTGCACATTTTAATCGAACATATACTTTCTATACCCTTTTAATAATGTTAAAATCATCGAATACCTATTTTAATTTTTTAGTATCGTACTAACTTCATATGAATCTTTGACATTTACAAACATCAAAACATGATTTACTTAGCTTTTTGCATGGACTGCCATTACCTTACGTGTGCTAAAAAGCAATTTATTAAAAAATAGCCTCAGAACGATATCTACTAGTTAGAAAACGTTTAAAATTAAGAAAAAGTTAGCAATCTACTTAAAACTCCCCGGAATAAAACTCCCCGTAACTTACTTCAAAACAGTTTCTTAATATTTTAAAGAATTATTTAAAAAATTAAACGCTGAAGAGAGGCGAGAAACGAATAAATTAAATTTAATCCAATAGAACTACTGCAAAAACTTTAAGTTTATTTAAAAATATAGTTTCTTAATTTGATTTAACCTTTTCATAAAGATTTACAATAAATTCCTACATTTAATTTATTTTTAATTTTTAAGACTTTTCACATATTAATAATTTTTCAATCTTTCACAACTATTAGAAAGTTTTAAAGTGTGCTCGTTTATTTGACCACCTTTCACTACCCTAATTTCCTGTCAAAACCTTCATTTCATTTCCCTTCGAGAAAATAGATCGGTTGATATGAAAAAGAGGCACTTGAGTTTTCTAACTGAAGCTAAGTTTTAATGGCAACGAATTTATAAGTGGAATTAACAAGAAATGCGGTTACAAATTTTCACAATCGTTATACATGGTTTGAAGAAAATCCACAAAGAAGGAGCCAGTCACTTATCAACATAAATTCAGGTTCAATATTCAATATGGAAGCATGTGTAGTTGCCGACAATTTAATTGGTCCTTTCAAACTACGACAATTCTACGAACTACCTAGAGTTTTTGTGAAATGATTTATCAAAACTTTTCCACTGCTTCAACTAGATTCATCATATTTCCAACATGATGGTTTATAATAGTATTAGAATAAATGAACCAGTTCACTAGTCTGTAAGATCTCCTGACCTTATAATATTGGACTTTTGTGTATGGAGAAAAATGAAAGAACGTGTTTATTTATTAGAAACAGCAACTTTAAGTGAATTAGGCATTTTTTTATCCTTTTCTTATTCCCCAATAAATGATGTCAACATTGGATCCTTACTGTAGAACGATTTTTCATAGAATAGCCGAGAGTCATTTGCCAAAATATACTTGACGAATTGGGGATACCCTGTATGACAAAACCAAATTTTGTCTTGTAAGGGAGTTTCATTTAAAGATACATAAACGATGGCATATAACGCAGTTTGAATTTTGATTTTAAGAAAATTAATTCAAAACTTTTAAAATTCGGCAGTTGTTGCTTTGAATCTCTCTGCAAGAAATAGCTTCCGAGTAAAACCCTTAAGTAAAACAAGAGTAAATCTTTAACATGACCTCTAGCATTATTTTTCATTGAAGAAATGACCCAACTCAAATTCTAAAGATAAGACTGATATCTGATAGTTGGGGATAGTTTTAGCAAAATAAGTTTTTTTGATTAATGTATCTCCTAACTTCGAGCGAAAACTTCCGTTAAGTTGTTTCCCCCACAAAAAAGATATATAATAAAGAAAACTCCTTGAATCGAATTGAATCGAGAAATGCAATAAATTAAAACTATTCACTGTGCGGTGGTGTCACCCTTTGCTCCCTGATATTATAGCACATTTTGAGACAATGTTGAAACATGTATCGAATGTCCTTTGAGTGGGTGAGAGCAAGAGAAAGAGATTTAGTTAGCAGCATCAATATATTATTTAAAAATGCCATTAAGAGGGAACTTCGCATTCCGGGGAAGGGACCTTAGTCCTTCACAATAGAGTATAAGAATTTAGAGATATGTGTGTGTGTATAATCTATAAAATGCAATACTGCAAGGTGACATTAAAGTATTGAGTAAATTTTCTTTAAGAATCAAGGGATAAAATGTTGGTTGTTTGTAAAAAAAATTTTAAATTTTATTGAAGCTTTTGTTTCTAAGATGTTATTTACCAAACCTATTTATTTTATATTTATAATTTTTGATTTATTTATAATAATTCGTTTATTAATTTTATTTGAACTGTTCACGTTAGCATTTAACGAATTGTAATAAATAAATAAATAAATAAATAATAAATAAATTGACTATATGTAGCTAAGTGCATAGTTTAAGTTTAAGTTTATTAACAATAAAATTGGTTGTACAGTAAGATAATATCTTTTATAGTACTTAGAAAGTAACAGGCAGCAAATAATGTTGTTTTTAATAGTTACTAAATAGCTATACTTTGTGTAGGAGAGGGAAAAGAGCAGTATTAAGGTAGAGTTGTAGGGGACGAAAAGTGATGACGGATTGCACTTTTGAAGTTTTTTAAGCTGGTTATGAATTTTATATGGGTAGGAAGCGAGTTCCAGAGTTTAACAGTATGAATGAAAAATAAACGCGATGAGTTTAAGTAGTTACTAAGGCGAGGAATAATGTTGATATTCCTAGTAGACCGATTGAACGAGAGTTTATTAAATAAATATGTCGGAGATTTAAGATATATTAACTTGTGTAAGAAAATACAGTTTCTTGCATTGATGTATTGCTGCAGGGTACAACCCGAAAATTGCTTGGGGCAGTCGGAAATATGGTCAAATCTCCGTAGCTTATAAATATAGCGAACAGCATCGTTGAATGCAACTTGAAGTTTACGTTGAGATAGTGAGTCAAGGTGACTGTACACGATCTCAGCATACGATATCAGGGGCATGACTAGGGAAAATATTAATTTCCGTCTGGTTGCAAAGGGCGTAAAGTTAGCAGAAGGCCATAGTTTTCGTAAGCACCCATAGATGCGACCAATAAGAACATTGGTATGTTTGTAGCCAGATAAATGACGGTCAATGACGAAGCCAAGGCTAGTGCAGTGATCGACTGCTGTTATTTTGTTACCTCTCAGCCTAATGTCTGGTAGAGTTTCTAGATCAAATTTTCTTTTTGATATATTGAAAAATATTGAAATCAAAATAATGCTTTCAATAAATGTCACACTTTGAAAATTTTGCGTTTCTTTTGTTGATAATGTGGAAGCGTATACAAATTTAATATTTGAAATTTGGTGAAATATTGAGTACAACGAAGAAGATAAACATTAGAAAGAGGAAAATACACCGCTTCTAGACACGTTTTAAGTTCGAATCAACATTCAAAGAAGGAAAACACAAATAATTTTTTGAAGAAATTGAAGTTCTTAACCGAAAAAACAGAAAGTAGGAACTTTGTATACAAAACTCATAGTATGTAGTCCCATGAAGACGAACTATATATAAAAACACGAATTTTTCAGCTAGGAATAACATATTAATATCCTTTCATCACTTTATGGTCAAGTTCGATACACAAATGACCACTATCTAGCGTTAAATTTGATTAAAACCTCGAAGTTTTGTATCTACTTCTTCTTGGGACGGAGGTTTTTGAAAGTTTCGCTAATTTGCACTTCCAGATAGAACATTTGCCGTAAACCACAATATGATGTTCCAGTTTTGGAACGAAATGCGTTGGCAACAATTTCTTTATCTCCACAAGACTTCTTGTTTCCTCTAATTTTCCAGCCCCAAGTCGAAGAAAGAAATGAAATAATTCTTTTGAATGAGTCATTTTTCGAAAAAAAAAATAGAAGTAAAATTTATGGTATCGATAGACATTAGCGATTCCGCACTCTTTCCAAGTACCTTCAATCGTTTTGCTAGTAGTGGGGTAGTTTCCCAGTTGGTATTGTGATACCATACCAATTTATAATAAGCGTTACAGTTTTCGCGCTGACAGGCACTTTAACCTAAACTAACTTAACGAATGCACCAGGCGGTAAGAGCCAAGTTCGTGCGACTCCATCTTTTTATTTTATTTGCTTGCTAATTTACACAGAGAAAAAAGTACCACATAAATTGGAAGAATAGTAATAAGTTTTAAATCCATAGAGAAAATCTTTTTCAAATCTTGATGACTATATCTTTTTAAGAAGATATTTAATTGTGTTTCAGAATGACTGAAACAATAAGAAAACTTATTGGAATGTAAAAGCAAATCTCTGAAAAACAATAAGAATTAGATGCTTTTTTCGCTTGAGGCTGATGTTAAAGGTCGTCGGTGTCCAGCGTATTCCCGAAGAGACCAAATAAAACTCGGGTTATGAAGGAAAGAAATCATTTACCAGATTCACATATGTTAGAGCGCTACTGATTTTAGAGAAAAGACAAAGTGTAACCTTGGCCTCATATTTGATGTAATTGAAATGACAAGATAATTCGGAATGACAAGTAACAAACAGATTAGGCAGCACTCCTAATACTTAAATTAAGGTGAAAAAGAGAAAGACGAAGGAAACTGCCAGACATATCTGTGTGTAAGTAAGTGTGTAAGGAGTGCGGACAGTTTTAAATTCGGAGCCGCCGCGTATGCGCCACAGATTTGTAATAGTTGATCGTTGGTTCTAGTAGTGTTTAATTTCTATTATATATATAAAATGTATTTGCAATCTTACGGTTTCATTTTTAAACAGAACATGTTATTTCATATAAAACAAAACTATATTAATTTGAGTTACAGGAGTTAACTCAGCCCAACAGATGCGCTTAGAATAAGTGAACCGGGGAAAATCGGTAGGAATCTAATTTCAGACGAGGGAAAAGCAAGTGAGCTGCTAATAATAAGGGGGGAGGAACAATAGAATTCTAGTTCCAGCGCTAGGTTAGTCCAAATGATTTCGCTGCTTATGTATAAGTATGACAGCAGAAACGGAAGGAATCTAATTTCAGCCCACAACTCACAAAAGCGAGAGGGGAGTATCAATACCCACAACTATAAGTTTTATATACAAAGGTACTATCAAGAAGACGAAAGATTGTGGCGACATCTTAAGGCTAGGGACAGTAATTGCTAGATTTGTCTTTGCTAAATTTAATAATAAGATATTCTCATTTTTACTACTTGTTTTGTATGTTATTCTACTCTCCACTGTAAAAGCGTGCGCTAATTTCTGCGCCACCACCAGGCTAGCGTTCGCAATACAAAATCACGCTCCATGATAATACTATAGGTTATATATACAAAGAAAATACTATAGGTAATATGGAGGATTCACAGCTGTACCGAACTAAGTCATACAAAAAAAAATCCATAACTAACGCCAAAATTTCCACAAAATTGCAATGTAAAAGTACATTTGATCTAGGAAGTAATTAATAAAGAGTTCCACATACTAATGCAGATGCTCAAACTTGAACTTTATGAGATAAAAAAACAACATTGAGTTGTACAGAAGCCAAAGCATACGATTGACGATATTATTCACGGGATGGGACATAAGGTTCTACGTTTATCACTTTATCATCCAATCATCAATCCCATTGAAAATATTTGGACAACTGTCAAGGCGAGAAACGAAACACAACGGTAAAATTATTAGATGTTGAAAAATTAGCAGTAGAAGAATTTTCAAAAATAACCGTTGTAGATTGGCGAAAAGTTTGTGCAAAAGCTATAAGAACTGAGGAGGAATACTTTTCTCATAAGCTGATATGGGATTACATTATTATTATAATTATTTTTGCAATCAAAATTTATAATTATTATTTGACATAGTAAAATGAATTAATGTAAATTATTTATTTTTTAATTTTTTTTATTATATGTAAGTGCGCCGAAATTTGTCAACCTCATAATAAAAAAAACATGCATTTTTATTCCAAACAAAGTTAAGTTAGGCATTGAACAATTTAAGAAATAACCAAATAACATTCGCTCATTAAATCTCTTGCGCACCATTTTTGTTCTCTTGAATCCTTTCTTTGCGCAACGGACCGTTGGCCAAGTGATTCAAGCTATATAAACATATGTTGGTTGGGTGTTGATTTAGAGAATAGACGGGCATTTAGACGATTTTGTTTTTATAACACAAAATCCGCCATGTAAACCTCCATTTTGCTTAAATTAAATATGAAAATAAAGATTGTTACTTTTAATTTAATATTAATCTTGAAATATTTCCGCTGAACTTGTCTTGGATAAAGTTAAAATGTAAATTTCAATTAAAATAGATGGCTCTGTTTTTAATAATTAATAATAATAGATGTTCATAGTTTCTATGGCAAAAAATCGTAGTTCAGGCCAAGTACCAAGAGATGGCCACTGGAATTAACATTTATTTTTACCACTTTTGCATCAATAGGTCTAATGTCGGTAGTGAGAAGTGGAACCATATTCATTGGAGCGTTTGTATAGAAATTTTATACGACTGGCAGTCCATATTTATAATATCTCAATACAATACATACAAATTATCAAAATCGGTTTTACTGTTTTTGAGCCAAAACCAACAAAATGGTTCTAGAGGGGCACCATTAATAACCATTTTTCGAAGAAAAAAAATTCAACCATTACCTAGTTATAAGTAAATGAAATTTTTTAAAAATTTTTTAAAACTCTTGGAAACTTTTTGAGAAAAAAAATATTTTTTTTTTAAATTTCGAAAAAAAAAATCGTATGGCAGATATCGTTATTTTTGTTCTTAAAAAAAGGGAAACAACGTGGGGATAAATTTAAAAATGATATCTACCAAGTATAAAGACTGTAGTCGAATAACTGACAGGCAGCAGACAGAATTGCGAGACCCACTTTTTCGCTATAATCGTAATGTAGACTTTGATCAAAATCTCGAGTTCGATTTTCTTTACGAATGCATTACTTGCCTTATAGAACCTATAAGTCGCAAGTAAAAACCTTTCCATCTAATAAGATTTTCTTATGAGGCCTTATAGAAAAAAAAAGTTAGTAATATTGACTTCTTAAAACTGATATGTAATAAGCTCTTCACATTATTTTTATCGTTTAATGCGATTTTCCGTGTAGTCATAAAAACTTTTCAAAATTTCAATAAGATTGCAATATCAATATATTTCATAATATTCATTACTTTTAATAAAATTTCTTTATAAAGAACCTCAATAATGAAAACTTATTCACACTTAAAACGCCTTTAAAACAACAGAGCCCAAATATTGGTGTTTAAATAATCCGAAAGGGCATCGTTCTCTTCGCTTTTCACTTTTTTAAGCATTATAACGATAGTCGTTTTAATAAAATTTCAATTGTCGTTTTTATAGAGCCTTGTCGTTTTATTGGCGTTTAATTAAACCAACTATCGGAATAATGGTAATTGATTATATCGATACCTTCCCGTAAGAATTAAGCGACATTTTAAAAATTGTTCAGGAAACGAAAAAACCGTCTCATTTAGTTATTTGTTTGTGTATTATATTGGAAGAAACAGATTTGGAGAGGGATTTTTACAATACAAAACTTGACATCATTGCAAAACCGAAATTTTAATCAGATAAGAAGTTTTTGTCGCTTAGTGCATTTTCGTGGTCAAAACATTGGCGCTTGATACAATGTTAAATGGCGCTTAAAACACTGTAATGGTCACAAAAAATAAAGGTATGAAATAAAATGTGTCGTTTAATTCATTTTTTATTTTTTATTTTTTTTCTCATCAACAATAAAATAAATAAAAAGTAACATAACATTGATTTCAAAACGAAAATTCAAAAAGGACACTTCAGGATTACGATGAAAACAACAAAAAACACCATATCTGGAGTATTATAAGCGACAAAAATGGATCAAGTTCTATTTGGATGAGTGTGCTTAGCGACAATTTCGGTTAAACTATGCGACATCTAAGAAATTTTTTTTGTGGACGTTTGGTTGCTTAAGACAATAAGATTTTTAAAAATGTCGCTTAGCATAATTTTACTGGCGGATAATACAAATTTCAGGGAGCAACATTATTCCAGTGAGAAAACTTGGCGGTTGCTACAATTTTGTTTTCTCTCTAGTTTCTTTTGCATATATGTATGATAGGGCAGTGAAACCCGGGCCAAAATGTGGCGCTTAACTTCTAGTATAGTTCCACATCAAAAAGTCATTTTCGAAAAAAGTGTCGCTTAATACATTCCTACAGGAAGGTATTGATATTATATGCAGTCTTTTTTTGTCCTATGATTTCCTAGGTTCCGCCTTATTGTGAAAGTTAGCTGTAGTGTTTGTAATCAAAAACTATATAAGAGTATAAAAGGGCATGCTTTTGTTTAAAATATAATAACAATATCAAAAATTAAAGATGTTCATATTAGCTTTAAATTTTACAATTATACAATATTTCTTATTTAAGTTCCGGTTGAATTATTCGTGAAAATATCCAATCGGCTTAATATCAATGCTGAAAGAAAAACGTTTGTAGTTCATAGGTATATTTTGATAGGCATAACGATTTTTACCTTTACCTTGTTAAAATAAAATACTTGAACAAAAGTTCCCCGGACATATAAGACAAACTTTTTGTGTATGGAAATTGTTTCCAAGGGTACTTAATGTCGTTCACGAATCTTTTGAGGGGAACTGTAACTTCTTTTTGCATAACACTATAAAGTGCATTTGTGTCCTCAATATCCTTGAAAGTCAATGGTTCTCCCTCTGATTTTCCTTTATTCTTTTTGATGATTGAACATAAAAATGTTAGACTAAAAAAAAAAATCTAAAAACATGCTATTTTAACTTTTTGCAATCCCCCAGTAAATGAGGTAATAGAAGTAAAAAGCCATTTGCTGAAAATCCATTGAAGTGCGAGAGATCCTTTTGATACTACGTCGGAATGCAATACAATGGTTTTCATTCTATAAGACTGGCACAGATAAACAGTTTAAATGTACATTGAACAATGGGTGCATGTTACATGCATATTTATATAGTATTGCATAATATTGAACAATATACATTACAAATACAAACTCCGAGTATAACAGAGCTACTATAAACAAAACTGATAAGTGCAACAAAACATCAATTCTCTAGTCATATCCAAGAAGTCCTTGACTCCTACAATTTTTCATTTTGTCGACCTCTAAAAGCTCTTGGTTGAGGTTAATAATGCATGAGGAAGTTGTTGTTGTGTCACAGTAATCGAAAACCAAACTATATTCCAGGGAATCTTCTAAATAATTTTGAAAAAACGAAGACTTCATAATGAGATGGGAAAGATTGCTATACTGTATACAAATATATGGAGGGCTCACAGCTGTACCGAACTAAGTCATTTTAAAGAAATCCAAAACTAATGCCAGGATTTCCGAAAAATTGACCTCTATTTAGAGCTGTAATGAACTACATAATATGTAGTTCTTTTAGAGCTACATATGTATGTATGTACTTCTATATATACTATACATAGTTCATTACAGCTCTAGATAGAGGTCAATTTTGCGGAAATTTTGGCGTTGGTTTTCGATTTTTTTAAAATGACTTGGTTCGGTACAGCTGTGAGCTCTCCATATGTAGCTCACATTCATCATATCTCTTGGAATGACCAGTGTATAACTCTAAAAGGAAAAAAAGGGTACAAAATGTATTAACGAAAATTTCTTTTTTGTCGTTAAATTGTATGTAGCGAACATGATTCTATTATTTCATACTAAATGAAGATCTTGATTTATTTTCAAAACATAGCCCGGTCAAATGAAAACAGACACATATTTTTCTTAATTTGAATAATATGAAGATTGAAGATGTTGACAATATAAAAAAATAAATAATGATTTCATATTTTGTTACAAATTCTAGGTAGGACATTTATAAGTAATTCTATAGGAGTGAAACTCGAATTTGTTTTTGGGATCATACCCCTTGGCATAACTGTTAGTGCGATTCCCTGCCGCTTCAAAATTGTTTTTCAGGGATGTACTGACTCTTGTAAAGAAGTGACGAATAGTCCCAAGTTTCTTCTGATCTTAGTGATTCGGCAGGTGTATCTCTATCCCTGCTAACACGCATATAGAAATGGTTGAGAGCTGTTATTGTTATTCAATAGGTTTAGGCTTTCTACTTAATTAATTTTTTTGTTTTATGTAATATGGATAGCTTTCCTATAAAATTTTTAGTTTTAAGCTATTTGAATAATTGTGTTTCAGGGTTTTGCGGACATACAACTCTCATAAGGAAAATAAAAAAAAATTCAAATAAAATGACAGCTAAGAATAAAAAATGTCCATAAAATATCTTTGTTCCAATGGTCTTTTTTGACCGGAAATTTTATTTTCTTGTTAATGAGATGTATGCTGAGTGGCAGTACTATTTCTTATAAGACGTCACTAATTTGTTCTCATACTTACGATAAAAATCTGTTTGAAGATGACATTTTAAAGTTTTATCTAGCAGGTATATGTGCCGAATTTTATTAAAACACATGAACCACAACAACCAATGAAATAAACGGTCATCGATTGGAAAATTGTGTCACATGCGACAAGGCAGCCACTAAAATACAGAGGGAAACCGCTTGTTGGGGTGCGGTTCGGTTAGAAAAAATCAAGGATGAAAAATACCGAGATTAGTGAGTTTGGGTTTTGATTGTTTTATCGAATTGGTCTTACCTCTAAGATGGGTTGTATAAAAGAGAACGATTTTAGTAAGTCGAAAAAGGAAAAGGGTTCTGTTGGAAATTTGATGGGAATTTTAATGACTTTCAAAGGAAGTTGACTTGAATGCCGTCTAGACGTTCGTGAGGAAATCTCACCTAAACATTGCCGGCCGCCTTGCAGGATTCCTGCAAAACAACTTCGTATGCTTGGGCTTAGTTACTATTTTGTATGAATTGGGAGAACCTTATTAACACTAGAATGCCCGATGGAGTCAAAATGACTACTTTTCATTTTCAAGTGTAGAATACTTGTGGTACAGTCCACCTAAGGTTTTTTCTTTGGATGGGAATTATTAATTTATTGAAAGGAAGGTCTATGTTAAATATTGATATTATTTGAGCTTTTTTTCATTAAGAAATTAAAAATATACCCACAATGCCCAAAGGTAGTCAAAATGACTACCTAGTATTTTCTTAGTAGATTAGGAGAGAATCAATTTATGTTTGGTATAATTATGATTTCATATTTGTTCTCTTTGTCTCTTTTGAATTTCAATCTCAATTTTTTGTTCGTCAATGGCATTACAATTGTTTTATTTTGGATTTGTAGACGGTAGTCATAGCCTGTTGATTTTTGAAAACAGTTGCCAGATGGAGGTCTCCCCTATTTTCAATCTTATAAAGATAATGTATCTATATATTATAGCCCTGATGGAACTGTTCGGGTAGAACCTACCAGGGACCAAAAGATTCAAGGTAGAACACCTGCTCGAGCTTACTCCAGAAGGCACATAGAAAATGTGAGTCCTGCAAGTGCTTGGCATTTGCTTATATGTAATAGTATGCTTTTCAACACATAGTGAAATGTACAAATGTAGCGTGAAAGAAGCAAAGGGGCAGAATAGTACAAACAGCTTCCATCTTCCTGTCGATGAATTGGAAACGTTCATAGGAATCATGTATGCTCGAGCAGTTACCAGGTACAGGTAACAATGATCTTTCCCTACATCCTCTTTGATCTGATTAGTGGGGCCTCAATGTTTTGTAAACTTGCAATGGCTCGAAATCGTTTTTGAGAAATAGTTCCTTTCCTATTAGACTAAGAGCCCACAGCAATTTTTGGGTGTGATTAATAACAAAAAATAATTAGCATAATTAGATAGGCCTTTTATAGTTATTTGCAAATAAGAAAGTCTTGCATACTCTAGTGGGAACAATAGTGCATAATAGTGCATCAAGTATGCGGCTGAGAATCGAACTCGAAACCTTCCGCATGACAGTCCGACGCACTAACCATTATGCCAGGGGGTACTACATTAGTGGTGTATACGGAGACTAAATTTGTAGAAAAGAAGAAAGCACGCATTTCTGGGAAGCTAACGTTGTGTTGAAACTTATTCTACTATTACTAATATTACAACTGACAATCATTCAAGCAAAAGCTTTGAAGGAGAAGAAGACGAGTATATCTACTTGCCACTGTAAGCAAACTTCGGTGAGAGATACCTGCTAAACAAGACGAAGTCAGCACTTTACTTCATCTTTTTACCATTCGGTTGGGATTCTTCTCACTCATTGTCATTACTAAGGTAAGCCCAATAAGAGTGTGTCGGTCATGGGCACAATGCAAAGGAGCTATACATAGTATATATAACGCGAAAGTACATAACGCGAACATCAATTAGAAGACTGTCCATCCAATCTTTTCAGAACACGTTGGATCTGGCTAATAACAACGCTTCGATTTTGTATAAGCATGTCACCTGGAAAACTTTAGAACTTCTACAGTTCCTACAGGATTTAGACTTGGTATAACGGCAAAATTCACAATAACAGCCAACCCATCTGGCAGGATTTTTGTTTTTCTGATTTCAGAAATAAATACAAAAATTAAAAATATAGACAAGTTCATGTATTTGGTCCAATACAAAGGTTATAATACAAGGTAGTCAAAATGACTACCTCGGGCATTCTAGGTATGTTGAAACACTGGTAGTTCTAGTGTTAAAGAGGAGTTCTACTCACTCTTTTGAAAAGGAAATGTTAGCATGGAAAAAGAGGATACAATATTTCATGGGTAAAATATTTTAATGTTTTTATACATTCAATTTTAAATCAATATATATTTTAAATACGTACAATTTTTGGAAAGCAGTGTATTGATAAATAAATTTACACTCAAAATATAAATTATAAGAATGAATATTAAATTACACGGTAAATGAAAGAACATTTTTATCCTGATCTTCTAGTAGGATGCAAAGCTTTACGATAGGACGTTTTAAAATACCGTTTTCTGTCTTAACATCTGCTACCCGAACTCTTCCATCTGAACCTGGGTATAGTTGTACAATTCGGCCTAAACGCCATTCATTAGGAGAAACATTTTTTTTTGCGGATTACAACGAGGTCGTTTAGAGCTATATCGCGTTTTGAATATTTCCATTTATATCTTTCCTTGAGTTCTTTAAGATACTCTTGCTTCCATTGAAGGCAGAAGTTACGATGTAGAATTCTTACCTTTTTCCATCGATCGCTTAGGCTAAGGGACATAGAGCTCATGTCGGGTTTGGGTGGTGCCAAAAGGGGCCCTCCTCGGAGGAAATGACCAGGAGTCAAGGGTAAAATGTCGTTGAGATTATCAGTCAAGGGAATGAGTGGTCGAGAGTTCAAACCCGATTCAATTCGTGAGAGGAGCGTCGAAAACTCCTCAAAAGTAAATTTATTATCACCTGCAACTTTGCGAAAATGGGTTTTAAAACTTTTAACGCCCGCTTCCCATAATCCGCCCATATGCGGGGAACCTGGAGGTATAAATTTCCATTTAAATCCTTGGAGTTGGTATTTATCAGATACATCTGGGGCAAATTTTTTTAAAAAAAAGTTTGAATTCATTCCATAGGACCTTACTAGCACCGACAAAATTAGTCCCATTGTCGGAAAAGATCGTGCTTGGAAGGCCACGACGAGCCACGAAACGGGAAAAGGCTGCTAAAAGGAAGCGGTGGAGAGATCACTTGTGGGTTTTAAGTGGATTGCCTTAATCGCAAAACAGACAAATAAACACAAGTAACCCTTTGAGACGCGACAGTTACGTGCAGCGAAGATTTTTATCGAGAATGGGCCAGCAAAATCGATGCCGGTATTGTAAAAGGAAGTGAAAGTTCAGTGCAGCCATTATTTGAGAAGCCATTTTTTGTTTATAAATTTTGGAATCCATATCTCGAATGGGACCAATCGTATGACGAGTTGGTTTCCTCTGTGAAGCGTTACTTTGTGAGCAAAGTCTACATAGAGATTTGTATAAGTTTAGTAATAGGGTAAAATAATAGGGTATCTTTCATTATACGAAAGGGTTGAGGAAGCAAGTCTTCCATTCACTCGTATTATTTTGTCTGAGTCTAAATATGGATTCAGAGTCAAAATGCTACTTCTCTTCGAAATGGGTTTATTTTGACAGAGAGCTTTGTACTCATTCGGAAAATAGAGTTGTTGAGTTAAGCTTATTAGAAGGGTTTTCGTATACGAGATTTCTTGTTGAAACAAAGGAAAATTATTATTTTGCATCGGGTTTGGTAATTTGGGTCCAGAATTTCGAATAAATCTGAAAACATATGACATAATACGAATCATTCTTGTCCATGAAGAAAATCTTCTTATGACTCCTTCAAGATCTGGAAAAAGGATTGTTAAAAGAGTTTTAATGGGGCGAGCTTCTAAATCCTCTTCTACGGGAATATTGGGATTAGAATTAGGCCATGAATTTTGCGGGTTAGATAACTAATTGGGACCATGCCACTATAATTGCTTATTAAGAAGTTCAAATAGGGTCAAGCCTCTGGTTGCAAGATCTGCTGGGTTATCTGCAGACTGAACATGTTTCCATTCAATGTTTCCAACATTTTGATTAATTTGAGAGACTCTGTTTCCAACAAAAGTCTTCCACATATGTGGGGGTTTCTTCAACCAAGCAAGAACTATAGAACTGTCAGTCCATAAAAGAATATTTTGAATCGGGTACTTGAGTTGGGGGATAATTTTCTTAACGAGTTTTGAAAGTAGTACGGCTGCACAAAGCTCTAACCTTGGAAGAGTTTATTTGCTTGACTGGAGCGACTTTAATTTTGGCGCACAGGAGATAGCATGAAAAGTTGTTTTCTTCATGGGTTACTCGGATATATAATGCAGCGGAATATGCGCGCTCAGAAGAATCACTAAATCCGTGTAGCTGAATTGAAACTAAGGGATCGTATCCAATCCATCGAGGAATTCGAATGCTTCTGATTTCGGAAAGTGTAGCTAAAAAATTCTTCCAAGCTTTTATGGATGAGTCCCAGGACGTCCCATCTCGCCAAATCTGTTGCATTATAATCTTCGCTGTTATAATAATCGGAGCAAGCCAACCGGCTGGGTCGAACAATTTTGCAATTGCTGAAAGAGCTTTTCTTTTTGTGATACTAAATGAATCTATTTCTTGGAACTGAGCAATGAGAGAGAATTCGAAAGTATCATTAGTGGCATTCCACTGGATTCCTAACATTTTGGCGCAAGATTTTTCTTCGAGTTGAAGAAATTCTTTACTCAAGAGATCCTCTGAGGGAAATGAAGCTAAAAGTTCGGAACAGTTCGAAGTCCATTTTCGAAGTGTAAAGCCAGCTGATTTTAAAGCTGCCATTAGCTCCTGCTGACAGAGTTTAGCTGTCTCAATATCGTGGGAACCGCATAGGACATCATCTACATAAAACTCGTTTCGAATGATGTTAGATGCTAAAGGAAACTGAGCTTGAACATCATCAGCTAATTGTTTATGGGTTCGGATCGCGAGGTATGGTGCATAATTAATACCAAATGTAATGGTTTGGAGTTCATAATCACAAATGTGGTCGGTTGTAGAATTTCTGAACAAAATTATTTGAAATGGGGTATGGTCGGAGTGGACATCTGCCGGTACATTTTTGTGATATCCGCAAAATGTGATATCAACGAAATGAGATCCGATTGTAAACTAGGGCCCATTAAATACGATTCGGGTTTTTGTCGTAGTACTTTCAGGTTTGATCTCAGCATGCTGTGGTAAGTAATAAGATCTAACTCCATTCACGCTTTCAGCTTCGAGAGGAGCTACTTTTTTCATGTGATTGAGAGTTAAATATTCTTCAAGAACATTATTGTATTCAAAGTGAAATTTCGGATTTTTGGATAAAGCGTTTTCTGTACGAAGATACTGTTTCGATGCTTGTTCTCTTGATAAACCGAGTGTTGAGATTAAAAAATGTAGTTTTTGGAACTTTATTTACTTTAGCAATTTCCATTACAAGGTGGGAATGATAGTTGTAGTATGACTGCTTTTAAACGATGCGATATCACTCTGCAATTTGTAAGCATTGCGAGAGACGTATGTGGTTAAGCCAGATATGCATTGTTTAAATACATGACGAGCACGTGCAAGTCTATTAGTAAATACTGGTTGAAGTTGCATATACACACATCAAGCATGAGTCTTCAATCTTTTATTTTTACATCGACGGATGGCATTAACATATGTTGAGCTTTGTGAGTTTTTTTTTTTTGGCAAAATTGTGTTTTTTATGAATTTCTTTGAGATTTTGTAATTTTCTATGAGTAAATGGACAGACAAAATAAAACAAATATTTTGTCTGTCTATTTCATCACACAGTTTTTGTTTACTGTTTTAATATTTAAAACAGTGCTTATGTTGTGCTGTGTTCTCATCTCTGCATGATCAATCATTAATTTTGCATATCGTCGCTGTAGATCGAATACCTCGTAACCCAGAAAAGTCGATTTTTCAGGAGAAACAAAAAACTTATTATCAAATTAATGAGAGGCAATGAGAGACGTGCTGTTAATTATGCGCGTGGCTCTGCAATTATAGTTTTTAGATTCACAGGATATTTTTCATTAGATCCGAAATTTTTTTCACAATATAATTGCATCATTACCTTTTTTTTTTTTTTTTTGTTATCCGATGGAAATCTTCAAAAGACACTCGGTAAGAATCGGTACCGACTAGTGTGGGACTTTTACCGCACTAAAACCACCGGTGAATCAGGGACCAGTCTATGAAAGATCGACAAATGATTTTTATTTTTTAATTTTTAAATCGCATTGGGGGAAGTTTAATGTAATAACACTTTCCCATAGCTTTTAGACCATCAGCTCATGAGGCTTGGTTCTTCTTAATCTCCGAACATTGTCTCGTACATTTAATACGCTCTCCATTTCAGAGTTAGTGTCACTTTGCAGTCGCCGATTGTGTGATACAGCGTGTTTCTTAACCACTTCTGTAACCATTTCAATTTGAAGGTCACGATGTAGATCGCTATTTCTTATATACCAAGGGGCATTTATTATTTCACGAAGGACCTTGCTTTGGAATTTTTGGATGGGTTCAGCATTTGTTTTCTTTGTACAGCCCCATGGAGGAAGGTACTTCTGTACTGTTTATAAATATTGAAACATTGTTTATGTTTTTGTTTGTAAAGTTTATGTGCGTCGATTTTGTTTCGTCATTTCTGCGTCCAATCACTAACTTTATCGACTGCATTTTGCAATTTTTGTGTAGCCTTCGTAACGGATTTATCTGGCACCAATATTGCAGTATCATCAGCAAAGGTTGCCATGATAGCGTTGATGTCCACTGGAATATCCCTTGTATATAACAGATACAGGGTTGGTCCTAGGACACTTCCTTGTGGTACACCGGCTTCAATTTTCTTAAGTTCCGAGTAATTTTGGTCGTACCGTACTCTAAAGAGTCGGTTCGTAATGTAGGATTTCAGTACTTCGTAGTACTGCCTGGGAAGGTCCCTATGCAGTTTGTACTCAAGTCCCAAGTGCCAAACCTTGTCAAAAGCTTGAGCAACATCTAAGAATAAAGCAGAGCATACTTGTTTTTCTTCAAGTGCCTTTTCCACAACATCCGTAATTCGATGCACTTGGTTTATCGTGGAATGTTTATTTCTAAATCCAAATTGATGGCTTGGAATTAGTCTTCTTTCTTCAATTATTTTGCTAAGCCTTTTCAGTAGCAGTTTTTCAAAAACTTTTGCCATGATTGGTATAAGCGATATTGGTCTGTAAGATGTTACTTCTGTTGGTGGCTTACCTTGTTTAGGTATAACAATGACTTCTGCAATTTTCCAATGATGTGGCACATATCTTAGTTTGAGGCATGCGTTTATTATAAATTGGAGTTTCTTGAAGGCTATTAGAGGCATTTCTTTCAAAACCTGAGCAGTTATAAGATCGTACCCTTTTGATTTTTTGTTAGACAACTTATGTTGACACATGCTTCTTACTTCTTTGAGTGTGACAAAAGGTATTTCACATTCGTCGTTTCTGTCAACAAACTGTAAGGGATCTGTAGCTGTGTTTGCTGGGAATGGCTTGAAAACATTCGCGAGATGTTCAGCGAAGAGATCAGCCTTTTGTTTCGGGTTTCCGATCCATTTACCATCTTGAGATTTTATTGGCGGGTTTTGTGTCTGAGGTCTTTTTAGGCGCTTAGCTGCTTTCCATAAGGAGTATTCGGTAGGAGCATCCGTCGTCAGACTTTTCAGGAATCTATTTAGTGACTCATTTTTAAACTCATAGATTCTTTTTTTAATTCGTTGTTAAGACGGTTAAAAACTACCTTATCATCTGGAAATCTCGTGGTTTGCCATTTTCTTCTAGCTCTTCTTTTTTCCAATATCAACTCCTTTATTTCGATAGGATATTTTATACCTTTTTCTCTCGCGTTCGAAATAGTTGGAGTACTTTCTTCTGCAGCCTGCTGCACATCAGCAATAAATTGTTCTACTTCTTGATCAATTTGTTCAATTGTTTGCATAGGGGATCTTAGGTTTATAAAACTTTCAAGTTTGTCTCTGAATTCGTTCCAGTTTGTTCTGTTATTCACGAGCTTGGGATTACTTTTTTCTATTATTTCTGCTTCGCTCAGTGATAAAATTACTGGAGTATGATCTGACGATAAATCGTAATTACTTTCGACACTTATATGATTTCGTTTAATACCTTTAACTACGAAAAAGTCTATAAGGTCTGGTACCTTAAAAATCGATTTTTTCTGGGTTACGAGGTATTCGATCTACAGCGACGATATACACTTTTTCAACGTTAAATTAACGTTCGCAAATAGGAGAAAATATATAACTTTTTTGTTTTGTAAAGCAGAAAAAGATTTACGAAAATACAAAAAAATCATTTTTGGCACTTTTTTTAAACTAACGGTTTAGTGTAAAATAAACAATTATCTCTATAAATTATTGTTTCAAGTAATCCATAAAGAATTTTTTAATGTTTTCAAAACTGCCCATTGTATTATGGTGTCAATGTTTTCTGCTAAATTGGTGGTCAAAGACAGAAGCACTTTTCTTAATCCGAGGTTATATTTTTTTTAATTAATTAATTTAATTGACTTACAAATAATCTCAAGACAATGAAACCCTTTAAAAAATTGAAAATGATATTTCCTAGTTTCTTAAAAACTCTGAAACTAGAAAAAGAAATCTTTAAAACGCTTTTGGTTTCATCCCAATATGACAACTTTTCGCAGAGTTACATTTGTAACATTCGTAGGTTTAGGTAGTTCCTATTAATATTTTGGAAAATGTATTATTTTACTTTGGTTAGGAAATTTAATAATTTTGTCAGTTAAGAGCAATTTTTGAATTGCAAATTTATTTTAAATTTAATTTTCTACATTAAAGAAAATCATAAATATGGGAACAAATTACCAGGGTTCCTAATATACCTGTGCTCGTTTTCTTTATTTTTTAAAACATCTGGAAAAGTAAAAGTCCTAGAACCAACAGATTCACCTTGTATAAATACTCAATGCATTAAAATATACCTAAATACGAAAAGTTACAAAATACCTACAACCAAAAATTGTGAGCGCTGAATGTACAAAAACTCTATTTCCCTGTTCTAAACCTCAATTTCATTAGGTAGGTATGTATATTTTGTTTGATAGTTTGGGGGGTTTTGGCCATTAAAAAAAAAAAAAAAAAAAAAAAAAAAAAAAAATATATAATGGACTCTGGAATTCTACCCGTCATGACTTATGGACTACAAGCAGTTGCTTTGACCTCGAATTTAATGGAAAAACTAAGGATATGCCAGACTAAAATGGAGAGAAAAATTCTAAATATAAGACAAATTCAAAGAATAAGAAACCAAGATATAAGACAACAAACCAAAATCATCGACGTTATAGAAAGAACAAGAGGACTTAAATGGAGCTGGGCAGGACACATCTCAAGACTTCAGGAGCAAAGATGGACAAAAATAATTACAAAATGGACTCCAGCGGACAAAAGACCACCTGGAAGACCTAAGAAAAGATGGATTGACGATTTGGTGAACTACAGACAAAATTGGTACAATGAAGCTAAAGACAGAGAATTATGGACAATATTGGGGGAGGCTTATGCCAGACATATGTCTACATAAATAGAATTATAAAACGAAAACAAAAACAAATTTGAATTTTATTAAATTTTCAATATTATTTAAAAGTTCTTAACCAGACTTTGTTTGTAATTTAAATTTAAAAAAATGTAAAACGATAAAATTTGTATTTAAACTTTAACTTCAAATGGCAAATAAAAGCTTCAAATAATAATAATAAGGTATGTATATATGATGGAGAGACGAGGGATTCTAATTTTCTTAACACTAAAATTCTTAACTAAAGAGAGCGATATGTCGCGACCTTAGAACAACAAGGTTCTAACCGACAATTTTGAAAAAAATGAGTTTTATATCAAATCTGGGTAAATTTAGGGTGCTCTTTCGATTCCCGCAATCCATTTTGCTCTATCTCTTTCCATTTCCATGATAGACAGGGCTACAGAGTTCTATCTGCATATTTTCCATTTGAGATTTAATCAATAAGGTTCTAACTGCCACTTAGAACCTTGTTTCACAAAATATCCAGAGCTACAGAGTTCTATCTGTATATTTTCGATTTGAGATTTATTTAAAAAGGTTCTAACTTCCACTTAGAACTTTGTTTCACTAAATTCAAAAAAAGAAACCAAGTTCACAAGGTTCTATGTGAAAAGAAATATGAAAATATAAGTTAACAAGGTTCTAAGTGCTACATAGAACCTTATTGTTCTAGAATATAGTGTGCATCGTTGAGCAGCAAAGTCCTATAATGATTTTTAAAGTCAAATTTAAGGGTTAAAAATCTGGTTTTATTAGGTTTTAAAGTAAAAATTTTATAGATTGTGTGCATATTCATCGGATTATAAAAAAAAAAATTTAATTTTTTTAAGCAGTATCCCAATAAAAGACTTCAAATATTCAGATGCGTTTTTCTCAAAACACACTTTGGTGTACTTAGAACCTTGTTGTTCTAGGGTCGCGATGTGTAGACCAATACATGGAAAAGTTTTTACATCAGATTTGAGTTTGCATTAGAGATTAGACCTACCCCTAAGGTAATGTACCATTCATTTTGAACTCAATTTTTTTTTTCAAATCTTTTACAAAGTGTTCAAAACTCCTACCTACATGGAACACATTCGTTGTTTTTTTAATGCATGTTCACTAAATTTTAGTGGAAGACTATTGGCAACTATTCAAATCTAAAAAACGACTTAAATAATGGCGCAAAATTTGGAACATTTAAAACCTGCTCTAAATCACTTTTACAATGGAACTCAAACATAGGTTTTGATAAAAATTAACATTTATTTCTATCTAATCATAATCTATGTGAGTATTTTATAAAATTTAGCTATTTTTCAGCGAAAGATATTTCTTTTGAACTTTATGGAAAAGTTAGACAAAGTCTCACAACTTAAACAAGCAATGTTTAAAATTTTACGCCAATGTCGAGGGAAAACAAATATTCTCTCACCACCCAGTTTGTTTCCCATAACCGAAGGATATTTATGTGCTCATAAAAATTAATTTATATAAGACTTTTAGCATTCCATCTTCTTATCTGAAACAGGAACATCTTTATTATTATCATGCTCCCTGTTCAATTAAAGAGAAGAAAAAATGTTTAGTTGCATCTTGCATCTTTTCAACCCCGATCAACCTTCAGGGAAATTAAGATCCACCTGCTTCGCTTGTTTCTTCTATGAATTGTAAAATTTCCAGAGAAACATAGTAACTTACTAGATGCGCTTTCAATTTTAAGTGATTTATCTCATTTTGTTTCTTTTATTAAAACGAAATACGCTCTTCAATTTCGTCCTGTCTAACATACATTGACTTCTGTGAAAAATAAATATTTATGTACGTGTGCATCTTCTTAAACAAACTTTGCAATGTGATGAGAAGGACAACGCTTTATTTTTTTTTATTTTTATTTTCTCTCGTTAACAATGACAAAATGTTTTAATTAACAAGATTTTCCAGTATCCTTGATGCAAGAAGAGGGTTTTGTTTTGCGTTTAAATAAAGAGTAGTACGCTCCGTGACACTTTGATTGAATTCTGCGACGCAATGAATGCATTTGCAATGAAACCGATGATGTAGATTTTTGTGTTGTTCTTTGTATTCGAGGTTATTTATGATGCTGTAAGCTAGGGAAGTAATAAAGGGTGCATGTTCAATGTGTAAAGAAAAATAGCAACCTTTTATACATAAACATATATGTAGGTATGTATATGCATATTGATTTAATTGGTTATTTTTATTTATTTATTATGTCGCATAAAATAACTATGTATTTACATTTTCTGAATTAAAATGTAGCTATAGAGATATAGGACTAATGTTTTCCTTTACAACTATGATTTAGAAATGATATAATGAGGTAACAATTTTATTAATAATTTTTGTTTTCCAAGGAAAGCTACAATATTTGTAAATATTTAAGATATTTTTACATTCATAGGTTCGTGTTGAAATAAATTTTTACTTCATAATAATAATTCTTTAATTAATTCATTATCAGAAAAATAACATTTTTCATAGAACTTTTGCGTAGACTTTTCTATAGGTATATTCAAAAAAATGATATTAGCTAGTTCATGAGTAGAAAAATGCCACGGCAAGCCAAGCATCATTTTTTAAAGTTTGTTTTTTCATGTTTGAAGCTTATTTTTATGTGTTTATACACAATCGTACCAAAAACGAGCACCGTAAAGGCTTGAAAAATCGATTTGTATAATATTAACTTGTGAGCTTTTGATAGTTCAGAATTTTTACTTATAAGAAGATACAAGATTCTTATATATTTGTTAATTTTATCGGCTGTAGTAGATATGTGTTTTTGGAAATTAATTTTTGTATCTATCGTGATGCCAAGATATCTGCAGTTTTCGGACCAATCAGTACTTAATCGACCCATTTGAAGTTGAACATTATCTGGCGAGAAACACTCTTTTCGTCGACGTGTAAGCCAAATAGCTTGTCTTTTTGTAGGGTTGAATTTAATTTTCCATTTAAAAAAGTAATTTTCTAACATAGTTAGAGATACTTGCAATATACGATGTGCATCCAACATTCCTGATGTAAATATTGCTCATTTAGGTCCAAGGTCAGGCAGAGCAGAAACAAATATATTAAAAAGAATAGGGCCAAGTACAGTACCGATTCAAAATAGCTTGGCCTTTAAAGGCCAAAAAAGCTATTTTGAATCAATAATTCAACAAGTCCATTAATAGTGCTAAGTCTTCTACTTGGCTGATTTATTTCAGTAGTATATAGAATTTGTATTATAAAAACCTTCATATACAAGTACAGTACCTTCCATATTCAACGCTTTGCTAAGAAAACTTTTAATCATTTTAATAATTTCGGTTAGAAAATTGTATTTCAAAAGCTTATATACGAGTAGTAGTGCGTTATGCCATACGGTGCCAAATGCTTTCTCTATATCAAGCAAAACTAAAGCAGTTGATTCTTTAGATTGAAACTTATCTTTGACATGTTTTTTAAAGTTGATGAAATTTGAAGTTTGGCAAATACCGAAAATAACTTCTTAATTTGCTTATTAATTTTGAGTCTTAAACGTATTCCGCCAATCAATATAAACATATTCAAAAATTGATAAGTATAGCGAGTTTCGCAATATAAACTTTGTATTCAAAGACGTAACAATTAAAATTTTTAAAAAGCTAACAATTAAAACAAAAAAAGTTGTCAATCACCTTTGTTCATCGTTAGGAACCAATGCAAGGTGTTTTATTTAAAATATAAGCTAAAAGAACAGAAAATGTTTAGTTAAGCATTTGTATTAAAATTATGAAAGCATAATAAATAAAGAACATAAAAACATCATCTTTTTAATTTTTCATAATATTTACTTGCGACAAATACATAGGTACTATGTACATACATACATAATACCAAGTTATGAATTCGTAAAAAAAAAACGAACTTTATATTTTTATCAGACTTGATATAACGATTATAGGGAAGAAGAAAACAATGGGTCTGGCAATTCTGTCATTTATTATTCTAAAGCTCCCCAAAAGTCGTGTTTTCGATTTCGACCAAAACTCAATTTTTTATTTTCATTTTTAAACTTAATAATTAATTTTTTTTTTTAATACAATCTACAAGATGTGAATTATTTATCTAAAAATAACGTTACCCACCATACAAATGTAAAAATTATTTTCGAAAATCGTATTTTTCTCGCAAACGGCAACTAGAATTTTAATAAAATTGTTGTGTTTCGATTAATTCTTACGATCTATATTTCAATAAATATTTTTTTATATTACTGACCGTAAGTACCATATAACCACTTTTTTCGAATTATCAGCATTAATTATGAATGATATTTTTGTATAGAGAAGTTTTTAAAGAAGATTGAAAAATATTCCATTTCAAAACTAAAAAAAAAAAATTTGAAATTATTTTTCTTTTAAAATTCCATGTTTCTAAAACGGGTCAATATTTGTTTCACAAAAAACATAGCTTACGTATGGGATGAAGCGTCTATCTCTGAAGAGTTTCATACGGAAATGGGTCTCAAACAAAGGTGTATCCTAATGGCTCTTCTCTTTACACTATTTATAAACGACAACAATATAAAAGATCGGTCAGAGGTGGTATATTTCTGTGTGGGAACTCTGCTTCAAGAGCGAATGCATTGATCAGAGTGCAAGGCAAAAACTTTTCCGCTTTACATCAGCATCGATTCTACTGTATATGGAGCTCAGGATTGGGGTTATTGTTCTTTTGAAGCTATCGAAAAGTTTCTCCGTTATTTTATCAAAAGAATCTTCCGTCTTCCAAGGAATACCTCAAACTACATGCTCTATCTGGAAACAGGACTGCCTCCGATCATATTGGAAACTCTTGTAATGCACCTCAACTACAATGTTAAAGTTTTTCAAATGGATGATGAAAGCATACCCAAAATCGTACTGAAGAGTTCAATTCAGATGTCAGGACATATGACAACAGAATGGGAAAATTTGACACATGCAGTATGGATCTAATGATCAACCAAAATGAAAAGTTTAATATTCTTCTAGCATATCGATAGAAATGCATCTGAACCCCGATCGTCATTTTAAAGATATTATTATAACCCTTTAAACTTCGGCCTCGCTAATAAAGCTTAACTGCTTAATTCTGGTTTCATTAAAAAAAAAATCAGCATTATATTTGAAACGAGTGGTGAACTTCTAAATCTTAACTTCATGCCTCATCGACCTGATTTGCCTCTACTTTACAGCCTTTGTAATTTGAACGTCCATTTTATTCCGATTTTCCCAATTATTCCCAAGCCTTAATGAAGTCGATTTTGTTGACATACTAAACAAAAATGTTGGATGGGATGTCCTTTATAGTTTATAAATTTTTAAGAAATTAATTTATATAAAAAAACTGTAACTGTATTAATGTTATATCAATCAGACCAAAAACATAAATGTTAAAAAAAAGAGCCAAGTTCTTCTATACAAAAACGTTACCATAGTATTTTTTTTGATTTTCAAAAACGGTACAGCGGATTTTGAATTTTGTTTATTCTAAAGTTTCTAAAAAGTTTTAATATTTTTTTTTTGTTCACTTAATTTATACGATCTATAATTCAATATAAAATTTAAATTAAAACATTACTTGCCATAGAACCATTTTTCGAATTTTTACCTTGTCATTTTTATCAGAAGTTCCTGGATTAAATGCAAAATTTTATTAATTTTCAAACCATTCCGAATCGTTTATTCGATATAATTTTGAGATTTGTTCAATGAAACTCTGCAAGCAGACGCATTTTTCCATTTTCTCAAGTAAGTCAGTAAGGTTTAGACATTACGAGAATAGGCATATTATACCTAATATGTTCTGTGCATACATTCATATATATTTATAATTTACTTATCAAAATAATGCTAACCAAAAGATATAAAACATTCGCGATAGACGCGATACCATTCTCGGATCATTTACCCGAGTTTAGAGAAACCTAAACCTTTCACTAAATCAGGGAATCAATTCTGGTCTGAGTGCTATTGCAAATTGTATAAAATCGGCTTATCCGGCAAGCAACAATAACAACAAAAAGTTCACTCCTGTAGAACATTGGTTTGACGATGACTGTAGACGTGCGAGACAGAGGTCATTTGCGTGGTTAAAGTCATTTCGTGTTTATGGAAGTCATTATATTAAGAGCAAGTATCTGGAAGCGAATATGGAGTTCAAAAACTTATGCAGGATTAAAAGAAGTATCTTTTTTAATGAAGAGGCTAGACGGCTAGCACAATGCAAGAATTCATCGGATTTTTGGAAAGTGGTGAAAAGATTGAATGGAAGGGAGTATAAAATACACAGAGATTTAACACCTGACGTTCTGTTGTCGCATTTCAAAGAACTTTTGAACCCCTTAACCGTCAATGCAACAGTATCCTATGCAGAGCCATGCTTTGAAAATAGCATACTAGATGCGTGCATAACTACTGAAGAAGTTGTAAATACTTTAAGAAATTAACAGGATGGCAAAGCGGCTGGGTCCGACGGAATCCCAGTTGAATTCTACAAGTACGGCACCAATGAGCTGATAAATTCGATTACGTCGGAGTTCAACTATATTTTGGATAGTGGATCTATACCCGAAAGGTTTAAGGAGTCCTTAATCTTTCCTATCCACAAAAAAGGAAGTACGCAAAACCCAGATAATTATCGAGGAATAAGTTTTTTGAACGCCTCATACAAAATTTTTACGTCTGCAACGACGACTTAATTTGTGGATTAGCCAGAATATTGAAGGAGTTTCAAGCCGGTTTCAGATCTGGTTACTCCACTGTCGACCAAATATTTGTTCTTAAGAGCATTGCCGATAACTTCCTACGGAACCAAAAGAAACTTTAATGTTTCTTCGTGGATTTTAAAGCAGCATTCGATGCGGTGGACAGAAATACGCTCTTATACAAGCTTTATGGACTGGGGATGTCCAGGAAATTCGGTAAAGTCCTCAAAAATATTTATAATGATACCAAAGCCGCAGTTTGGAATGGAGAGGAAATCTCTGAATGGTTTCAGACTGGAACAGGCGTCCGGCAGGGGTGTGCGTTGAGTCCGCTTTTATTTGCCCTCCTTGTAGATGACCTAACCGACAACATTGGTGGAGGAGTGGAATTCGCCGTTTATGTCGTTTTAATTCCATTAAAAACCTTCTAAAAATTGTCATCAATGGGTTGCTGGTTTACTCATTACATGTTGTTCAGGCATAACACTAACAACATGTAATTGAGTTAAACTAGTATGCCCAACAAGGATGAACACGAATAAAATAATGTGAATTATAAGCGACATAGAAATAAGACACGGCATTCTCCGCTTTAGTTCAGCCGCCATCCCTGGAGATAAAATATCTGAGACAACAACCTTCAGTCTCAGAACATCGTGCCACACATCTTTCCTATCCTTCTTTCTCTTCCGTAACTTCACGCCCGCGCTGTGTTGAAACATTTAAAGGGTAATCATAATCCCTTGAGCGCGGGTAGATTATAAAAAAAAAAAAAAAAAATAATAACATTGATCAAAGCACTTTTCTATGCCGATGATATTGTGCTGTTTTCTAATTCACCCCAATCACTGCAACTGATGATAAACCAATTGCATAGGTACTGTGTAACGTGGAATCTAAAGGTCAATCTAAGTAAATCCAAAATAATGATTTTCAAGAATGGAGATGGAAGAAATAGCTCAAATGAAAGATGGAGCTACGATTCGAACTTGATAGAGGTGGTGAGGGAATTCAATTATTTAGGAGTGTGCTTTACAAAGAATCTTAGTATGGAAAGACATCATGGGGAAAAACTTATGAAAGCAAAAAGTGCAATTGGGACTTTCTGGGCAAAGTGTTTCTCAAACAAGAATATAGCGCATAGTAGCAAATTTCGTGTATTTGAAGCAGTGTCTGAGTCTATAATGCTTTACGCAGCGCAGGTTTGGGGATACAAACAGTACGAGAGTGTGGAAAAACTGCTAAGATTCTTTATTAAAAGAATATATCATCTGCCCTACAACACACCAAATTACATGGTTTTGCTGGAAACTGGACTATCACCGCTTTTTATTCAAACCCTAAAACTACATGAAGACAATATTCTCAAAGTTTTGCAAATGCATAGTGAAAGATTACCGAAGAAAGCAGCCCTCTATGCAATCAATCAAAGAAGTAGTTGGTACGCAGAATGGCATGAGCTGGCTTTATGGTGTGAAATGTCACTGGATTTGGATTTCGGTAACGTTAATGATTGCAGAGTTAAACTGTATAAATTGATTGCGATGGTTGATGAAAAGCTCCGTAGTCGCTATATAGAAGAAGCTTCAAATTCAACTCATAGATTAATTTACAAACATCTCAATCATAACCTTGGCCCAAATAACTATTTTAGAGATGAGAACAGTGTGGAGGTTATTTCTATGATGCTGAGACTTCGAGGGGAGCTCATGCATCTTAACTATATTCCGCATAGGGAGGATCGTCCTGGACAATGTAGTTTATGCAACCAAAGAGAAAGAGAAGATGTTTTTCACTTCTTAGGAAAATGCCCTGTACTGGTAGAAAGTAGGAGATTCTTCCTCGGATCTAATTACCTTACGGAAGAGGAAATGATAAGTCTTTTAAACGAGATGACGGTGGAAAAACTTTTTACGTATTGCAAAGTGGCAAAATCATATCGGGACAGAATACTCTGCGAAAGCTTCTAAAAACACATCGAAGTTAAATATTTATTTAAGTTGTAAAATATATGTACATAAGATATTTTTGTTTTTTTTTTGTTTTTTGTTTAATAATTTCTTGCTTTTAACATAATCGTAAAACCAATGAGCTTTATATTATATATTAATTTTAATAAAGTTTATCCTTAAGTGGGCTTTAGGTCAATTTTTGTTGTTTTTTTATGTTGTGACGTTTCGGATGTGGTTACACCCTTCTTCAGACCTATTTATTAATTGAAATATAATTTAAAACATATATACACATATATACCAAACATATCAAAATTCTAAAACAGTATACTTACAACTTTAAAAATACAAATATTTTGTATTTGTTTGTTAGCTTTTGGTTTCCGTGTTTTCTCAAAAAAGTTTAAGAGACGTTTCAAATATTTTTCTTTTTCGCTGTATATATCTGTTATCTCTTTTGTTTTTTTATTTTTTAATTTGTTTGAAAATTTATTTCAAACAAATTGATGTTTAATTATCTGAATTTTTTATATTCAAATAATTAATTTTGAAAATAAATTCAAATATTTGTATGTATATATGTATAATATATTTAATCGTTGAGTTTTGTTTATGTAGATATAATTTGATAATTAATAAACTGACCGTAAATATTACTAAGTCTATCACAATCTGAACGTCTATTAATACTATTTTGGGTGTTTCTAATATGTAACATTTCTAGTAACATTCTTTTATTGTAATTCTGTTCTGATTGTAAAATTGTTATATTTTTGAAGTCAGGACGATGATTTTCTTCTATGCAATGGAGAGCTAGTGCAGTCTTTTGTGTACTACCACTATTTATATCAGATTTATGACCTGATATACGATTTCGAAGTTTTTGCATTGAGGTTCCTACATAGATTGATGGGCATGATGTTGAGCCATCACCTATACATTTAATCTTGTATACTATATTTGATTTTTCTTCCTTTTCTAATTTATCTTTTAATTTTGAGAAAACTGAATTTCTAAGATTGATTTAAAGGCTATTCTAGTTTTTTCTTTATCTCTAATTGGTGCTTTCAATAAACGGTTTGAAAAATTTGGAACGTATAAAGCACTTTTATATATTCTTTGTGGTTCATTTATATTTTGAGTTGATCGTCTGACACCATTGAAATAGTTGTTAATAAGTGATTTAGTTATTTCTTTTGGAAATGAATTAGAGTACATTGTATCTTTTATTATTCCAATGTTTTTTTGTCGAAATATAATATCACTATTGTCTAGAACTCTATTTATGAAATTTTGCGCTGTATTAATAATTACTAGTTTGGGTTGTTGAGAATTGAAATTTATCAAACGACCTGAAGATGTTGGCTTTTTGTACCAATCAAAAATTAGATGTGTATTTTGTCTTATAACTTTAACATCAAGATATGGGAGCATTCCTTGTTTTTCATCTTCAAATGTAAATTTAATTTTAGGATGAAAGGAATTTAATGCTGTTAAAGTTGAATTAAGTTCAGTTGATTTGATGATTAAAAATAAGTCATCTACGTATTTCTTAATAACTTTTGGTGTATACGATAGTTTTTTTAAAACGTTATCAAGTAAAGTTTCCATAACTATATCTGCTAAAATTGGGGATAAAGGAATTCCCATAGGTACACCTTGTTTTTGCTGATAAGTTGTTTTATTAAATTGTAAATAATTATTATCAACTATGCAAAAATGTAAAAGTTCTAAAAATTGTTTCTTTTTAATTTGTGTATTTTCTTTGATAGTATTCCAACTTTTATCAACAGTTTCTATAGCCATATGTACTGGTATATTTGTAAACAGAGAAACTACGTCAAAAGAAACTAGTATATCGTTTTCTTCTAAAATAATTGGTGATATTGTTTCAATAAAGTGTTTTGTATTTTTAACATTATATTTTGAATTTTCAGTTATTTTGTTAAGAATTTTAACAATATATTTTGAAAGTTGATAGCAAGGGACATTTGTAGAAGAGCATATTGGTCGTAAAGGACAATTTTCTTTATGAATCTTAGGTAAGCCATAAATTTGTGGACTATTGGCTGTGTATGTTGTCATACATTTCTTTTCTGATTCATTTATAATTTTTTGATTAAATAAATCTTTTATATACTTATTATTACGAACTTGAAGTTTGTTCGTGGGATCATTTCTTAAAATAGTATAGGTTTCTCGATTTTTCATCATATCATTCATCTTTTGAAGATATGTTTCTTTTAAAATCGCTACCGTAACATTTCCTTTATCTGCTGGAACTATGTAAATTTCAGGATGTCTTTTGAGAAATTTTCGTGTATCACAAAATATTTTATTCAAATATTTGTCAAATGGGGGAATTGAAGTTGACTTTAAATAATTTTGTAACATTTGTGTAAAACATGTTCGTGCAGATTCATGTTCACTTTGTTCTTTAGTTTTAATAATCTCTTCTCCATCTGCTATCATTTTAAAAAGTGGAAATTCTCTTTTATCAATAGCTAAAGAGAATTTAGGACCTAATGATAAAAGCCACTTGATATCATCGGGAAATATTGTATTTGTTTTGTTAACAAACCAATTTTTTTGAAATTTTATCCTCATTTCTTGTTTAATTTTAAGTTTCATTTGTTCTAACTTACGTTTTTGGGTCGTTTTTGTAGTTAAATTAATTTTGTTGTGTGTTAGTTCTTGGCTTTTAAAGAAGAATATATATTCATTATAATCTAGTTTATTTTTAATTTTAATTTCTAAATTATTTATTAATTGTTTTTGTTTTTTTAAAAAAGATTGTTTTTGGGAGATTGTTAAATTTAAAATTTTTGTATGAAAATTTCTTATTGTCGACGATATTTTTCTTTGTAAATATTTATCAGATTCTTCGGATTCGAAATCAAAAATAGTTTGAACGTTTTTGGTTTGCCATGATACAAACAGCTGATTCGGAAATCTCCCTTACTTAGCTTTGCGTTGTAAAAATCGATATAATAAAATATTATCTTTCTTACTACTTGTTTTTTCTTGGTTACCCTACTCTTCACTGTAAAATTGTGCTAATTTCAGCGCCACCACATGATATAGTTGGTGACACGAAATCACGTTCCATGGTAATACCTTTGTATATAAAACTTATAGTACTACTCGTATCAAGAAGACAAAAGATTGTGGCGATATCTTAAGGCTAGGGACTGCAATTGCTAGATTTGTCTTTGCTAAATTTAAAAATAAAATATTTTCTTTTTTACTACTTGTTTTGTAAGTTATCCTACTCTCCGCTAATTTCTCCGCCACCACCAGGCTAGCATTCGCAATACAAAATCACGCTCCGTGATAATACTGTAGGTTATATAATACAAAGGTAATACTATAGGTTAAATATACAAATATTATACCAAGCAAGGTCCTGAAGATGAAATAATAAACTACCGACCTTTAGTAGAATTATCTGTGATACTGAAACTGTTTGAGTCTATTGTATGTAATATTCTTTTTGTTCACTGTGATGTGAAAATCAGCATGACTTCGTCAAAAAAGACGTATTTTTATTAATTTATTCCAATTTCTTGAATTGGAATCTCATAGTATTTAAAAAATGTTGTATTTCGTAAAGAGTATTCCAATCAATTTGTTGCCAATTCTGGCTTCCCTCAGGGTAACCATTTAGGTCCAATTTTTGTTATTATTAAATGATGGTTTCGATCATACAAAATTCATCCATCCTTATTTATGCTGATGACATTAAGTATTAAAGTATTAAATCTTCTTCTGTTGACAAGTGTAAAGCTATGATTTTTACGTGCAAAAAATTTCCATTCGTTTTTAATTATACGTTTGATGCGTATCCTTAAGTTAAAGTCTCGGTGTTTTCTGACTAAGGAGTTATTTTTCATCCGATATTAACTTTTAATGATCATTTAAATACATAGTTAAAAAACCTAATAGGGTCCTAATTTCCCTGACTCTTATGTTCTTAAGCTTCTCTTTGTTTCATTTGATTTTTGCGTTTCTGCCTTCGTTTTAGTTCATTGTCCCATGAAAATACACTTCCTTTTTATTCTCAAAGACTCGCATTAATAACACTAGTTTACACAAGAAAAGTACCTCAACAAAAAAGTATTTTCTAGACTAATTTTGGCTCTCTGAACACGAAAATGGCAATCATTTATTTTTCCAAAGAAGCGTTTTCGAGATATGCCCAAAAAACGTGTTTTTCTGCTCCTTTTCCATGTATAAGCCTAATTCTCAAAAACGGTCAAACTAATTAACATATACTTTATAGTTTTGAACAGATATTTTGTTTGTCTTTCCAACAGTATACGACTTGTGTAAATCGGCCCAACAATCATCAAGAAAAAGCCGTTCAAAGTTTCAAAAAACACAATTTTTCGCCGTTTTTTGAAAATCGCTTGTTTTAAGTCATTCCGTAAGGATAGAAAAAAAAATATTTAAAATAGTTTTAAGATCTCAGGTGAAAGATATTGTTTTTACAAAGCAAAAACGCACAATATCAATGAAATCGAATAATAAATGTGGAAGTTATGAAACATTACGTGAACGGCTTTTGATGATTGTTGGGCCGATTTACACAAGTCGTATACTGTTGGAAAGACAAACAAAATATCTGTTCAAAACTATAAAGTATATGTTAATTAGTTTGACCGTTTTTGAGAATTAGGCTTATACATGGAAAAGGAGCAGAAAAACACGTTTTTTGGTCATATCTCGAAAACGCTTCTTTGGAAAAATAAATGATTGCCATTTTCGTGTTCAGAGAGCCAAAATTAGTCTGGAAAATACTTTTTTGTTGAGGTACTCGCCAAAAACCAAAAATTTGTAAACTAGTGTAAGCCTTCTTTCACTCACCAATCATAAAAGGTATTTGCAACTTTGTTTTATTGTTGGTTCTTACTTACTTACTTAAGGTGACACTACAGTCCGAGGTGACCAGGGCCTCAGCCAACAAGCTTCTTCAGCTAGCTCGGTCCCTAGCTAGCTGTCTCCAGTTTCGCACGCCAAGTTGGTTGAGGTCCTCTCCCACTTGTGTCTATGCAGACGGGACCAAAGATCACATGAAGAATTTTCCTCTCGAAACAGCCTAAAGCGCTCTCATCCACTTTCGACAAAGTCAATGTCTCTGCACCAAAGACAAGGACCGGGATGATGAGGGTCTTATAGAGGGACACTTTAGTTGCTCCAGAGAGGACTTTGCTACTCAATTGCCTTCTTAGTGCAAAGAAGCAGCGATTGGCAAGAGTTATTCTCCGTTTGATTTCAGCGCTGGTGTTGTTTTCTGAGTTTATAGCGGCGCCTAGGTATATGAAGTCCTTCACTACCTCAAAGTTGTAGCTGCCTATAATGACGTTCTGTCCAAGACATCGGTGTTGTGTGTCCTTTCTTGATGACAGCATATACTTGGTCTTGCCCTCATTTACAGCTAAACCCATTTTCTTCGCTTCCATCTCAATGTTCACAAATGCGCCACTGACATCAAGCTTTGTTCTTCCCATAATGTCAATGTCGTCTGCGTATCCGAGTAATTGGACGGACTTTTGAAAGATTGTGCCTCTTGTGTTGATGCGTGAGTTTTGCACTATTCTTTCAAGAACTATGTTGAAGAAGTCGCACAATAGAGCATCGCCTTGCTGAAAACCTTTTTTGACATCAAATGCATCGGTGAGATCTTTTCCGACCTTGATGGAGCAGCGTGCATTCTCCATCGTCATCCTGCATAAACGGACAAGTTTGTCAGGGATGCCAAAACTAGACATTGCTCTATATAGTTTGTTCCTATAGATGCTATCGTACGCGGCTTTGAAATCGATGAAAAGGTGGTATGTGTCGATTTGTAGCTCCTGGGTCCTGGGTTTTTTCCTAGATCTGCCGTAATGTGAATATTTGATCGATGGTGGACTTTCCTGGTCTAAATCCGCACTGATATGGACCTATGAGGTTGTTGACGAAAGGCTTCAGACGTTCACATAATACGGCAGAAAGGATCTTGTACGCAATGTTCAGGAGACTTATGCCTCTGTAGTTGCCGCAGTTCAGAGGGTCTCCTTTCTTGAAGGATCGGATATACAATGCTGAGGTTCCATTCGTCGGGCATGCTTTCTTCCGAACATATTTTGCAGATGAGCTGGTGCATACTCCCAACCAAGTCATCGCCTGCCGCTTTGAACAGTTCGACAGCGAGGCCGTCAGCTCCAGCGGCTTTGTTGGACTTTGGTTCCATTGGTTCTAAGTCAGTTAAATTTCAGTTTTAGTCGTACAAGTATAAGACTACAGCAATAACTTTGCCATATATTTAAAAGTGCGACTTTAATGTAGTCTGTCTGAGTATACACCTCCACCAACCCCGTCATTAGTTTTTGATTAATCGGTATGAAAATGAATTGAATCATCTTCCAGGAATGCCATGACCTCCCAAAGTTCTCTAGAAGGGATGGTTGCCTAAAAGTTTTTTATCAAAATGAATCTGAGGGATGGTGTCATCGATGCTACTTGTATGCTACGCACCAAGAGGGCAAGGGAGCCCTGATTGACCACGGTTATTGCTCTTCGATAAAAATTCTTTACCAGCTCTAGCCTTGTGACCTTCCAGTCATGAGTCGATAGGAAGGGGTTGCTTACTTTGATTATCCGGAGGATTTCTTCCATATAAGCAAGCTCAGCCGGTATCTATTCGCAAGCCCTAGGTCTGCTTGGGATATTCTTCTTAGCAACAACCTCGAGTTTCTTACCTGGCCAAATCTTTAATAGCTCACACTGTCTCTGATTGTCACAAACGATGAGTTTGACATGACCTTGATGCCAACTGCCATTGATTGTGATCGGAGGTGGTCACGGGTTTTCCCTCATGACACTTAAAAGACCTGCCGAGAGCTTCACTTTTACCACCCGCTCAGAATCAATTGAGTCATCTATATCGCTCCTGTCGATAGCCGCAATCACGATCTTATTTTTAAGAACATCGATATAAGTTTTTGGATTCTGGGGAGTGCTGGTATTATGCACTCGGGGCCGTTTGGGTACCGGATTGGCACCTTACTCAGACCTGTCACGCATTGATGTGGAGTTTGTTTTTGTTTTGTATTGTATAGTAGAGAGTGAAGAAGATGTGATGCGGAAAATGATCGATTACAAACTGATTAATAAACTTCTTAAGTGTAATTCAATGTAAGTACTCGTAGGTTATTCAGTGATAGATAATTAGGTTACCAAAGTGGTAAAATATCGTATTAAAACTTATTGCAAAATACAGTGTTGCTAATTTAAATAAATTGACCATAAAACGTAAAAATATTAAAATACATTTAGTATATATGTATGTATGTAATGGCAATGTATAACATTTCTCAGGGCTTAATTGAAGACGTCATCCTTAATAGTAAAGAGTTACGTGTTTTAATCGCTCGGAGCGCCTCACTTTTTCTGATGACTCGGTTGATTCTTCTCTGGTTTCAATCTCCACTCAGAAAAACTTGTTGCAGATGAACATGTTGCTGACAAAAAACCTTCGGGTAGAATTTGAGAAGAATCATCTAGATAACTGCAACCCTGATATTTTGGGCATCTGAGTTCAATAAGATTGACTGGTCGTCTAGATCTTCTCCATTAACTATTTGTATATTAGACGTCGAGAGCAAAGAAAAGAGTTACCTTCAGAATTGACTTTTTCAGAGTTTGAGTTTTCTCTGAGTAAACGGTTTTGATATCTGCGACATAAACCTGCCTCAGTTTATATTTCATATGTGTTTCTTCTAAGAGGATGATTCCACAAATCCATTTCTGTTTTTTGAGGTATTGTCGCAAGCTGACATATTTTCCCAAGTTGAATTTGCTGCATGTTAAAGAACATACGGGTTTTTCTTGTGGAACGAGTGCTGCCGACCATGAAGCAATTCTGATGGAGACTTCTGTGTCACAGGATTGGCTGTTGTCCAAAGTGTGCTGAGTAGATGTATAGGTGCACCTTTTAGTACCATCAAACTTTTTGAAAAGAAAAAGTCATTCTCCTTTTTTTGTGATGAATGCGACCCGTTTGCATACACCAATAAAGTTCGAGATATGTATATTACAAAATACAAAACAACTGAAAAATTGAAATATCCAATTAACTCAGCTGTCTGCAAAAGTTGACAACTTAAGAACAAATTCACAAAGCAATACTATATATATATATATATATATATATATAAAAAGATCCTATCCCTCACTCAAGCACCGAAACATCGAGTAAAAGAAAATGTGATATTCAGTTAACAAAGAAGCAAGCAAGATCAATATTTGTATCGTTTATGCCGCCCCATTCCATCTCTGATTTCAACTTCAACAATGGTGTGCCAGCTCCATCAAGCCTTCTTCCGCCATTACCACAATTACCTAAAAAGAAAAACCGTCATCATCATCTTTATTGTCATCGCTCCAACTTTCAGTTCCTATTCAATCATCGAATACAATATTATCTGCACCAAAATCCTTCACTACCTCAAAGTTATAGCTGCCTATAATGACGTTCTGTCCAAGACATCGGTGTTGTGTGTCCTTTCTTGATGACAGCATATACTTGATCTTGCCCTCATTTACAGCTAAACCCATTTTCTTCGCTTCCGTCTCAATGTTCACAAATGCGCCACTGACATCAAGCTTTGTTCTTCCAATAATGTCAATGTCGTCTGCGTATCCGAGTAATTGGACGGACTTTTGAAAGATTGTGCCTCTTGTGTTGATGCGTGAGTTTTGCACTATTCTTTCAAGAACTATGTTGAAGAAGTCGCACAATAGAGCATCGCCTTGCTGAAAACCTTTTTTGACATCAAATGCATCGGTGAGATCTTTTCCGACCTTGATGGAGCAGCGTGCATTCTCCATCGTCATCCTGCATAAACGGACAAGTTTGTCAGGGATGCCAAAACTAGACATTGCTCTATATAGTTTGTTCCTATAGATGCTATCGTACGCGGCTTTTAAATCGATGAAAAGGTGGTATGTGTCGATTTGTAGCTCCTGGGTCCTGGGTTTTTTCCTAGATCTGCCGTAATGTGAATATTTGATCGATGGTGGACTTTCCTGGTCTAAATCCGCACTGATATGGACCTATGAGGTTGTTGACGAAAGGCTTCAGACGTTCACATAATACGGCAGAAAGGATCTTGTACGCAATGTTCAGGAGACTTATGCCTCTGTAGTTGCCGCAGTTCAGAGGGTCTCCTTTCTTGAAGGATCGGATATACAATGCTGAGGTTCCATTCGTCGGGCATGCTTTCTTCCGAACATATTTTGCAGATGAGCTGGTGCATACTCCCAACCAAGTCATCGCCTGCCGCTTTGAACAGTTCGACAGCGAGGCCGTCAGCTCCAGCGGCTTTGTTGGACTTTGGTTCCATTGGTTCTAAGTCAGTTAAATTTCAGTTTTAGTCGTACAAGTATAAGACTACAGCAATAACTTTGCCATATATTTAAAAGTGCGACTTTAATGTAGTCTGTCTGAGTATACACCTCCACCAACCCCGTCATTAGTTTTTGATTAATCGGTATGAAAATGAATTGAATCATCTTCCAGGAATGCCATGACCTCCCAAAGTTCTCTAGAAGGGATGGTTGCCTAAAAGTTTTTTATCAAAATGAATCTGAGGGATGGTGTCATCGATGCTACTTGTATGCTACGCACCAAGAGGGCAAGGGAGCCCTGATTGACCACGGTTATTGCTCTTCGATAAAAATTCTTTACCAGCTCTAGCCTTGTGACCTTCCAGTCATGAGTCGATAGGAAGGGGTTGCTTACTTTGATTATCCGGAGGATTTCCTCCATATAAGCAAGCTCAGCCGGTATCTATTCGCAAGCCCTAGGTCTGCTTGGGATATTCTTCTTAGCAACAACCTCGAGTTTCTTACCTGGCCAAATCTTTAATAGCTCACACTGTCTCTGATTGTCACAAACGATGAGTTTGACATGACCTTGATGCCAACTGCCATTGATTGTGATCGGAGGTGGTCACGGGTTTTCCCTCATGACACTTAAAAGACCTGCCGAGAGCTTCACTTTTACCACCCGCTCAGAATCAATTGAGTCATCTATATCGCTCCTGTCGATAGCCGCAATCACGATCTTATTTTTAAGAACATCGATATAAGTTTTTGGATTCTGGGGAGTGCTGGTATTATGCACTCGGGGCCGTTTGGGTACCGGATTGGCACCTTACTCAGACCTGTCACGCATTGATGTGGAGTTTGTTTTTGTTTTGTATTGTATAGTAGAGAGTGAAGAAGATGTTATGCGGAAAATGATCGATTACAAACTGATTAATAAACTTCTTAAGTGTAATTCAATGTAAGTACTCGTAGGTTATTCAGTGATAGATAATTAGGTTACCAAAGTGGTAAAATATCGTATTAAAACTTATTGCAAAATACAGTGTTGCTAATTTAAATAAATTGACCATAAAACGTAAAAATATTAAAATACATTTAGTATATATGTATGTATGTAATGGCAATGTATAACATTTCTCAGGGCTTAATTGAAGACGTCATCCTTAATAGTAAAGAGTTACGTTTTTTAATCGCTCGGAGCGCCTCACTTTTTCTGATGACTCGGTTGATTCTTCTCTGGTTTCAATCTCCACTCAGAAAAACTTGTTGCAGATGAACATGTTGCTGACAAAAAACCTTCGGGTAGAATTTGAGAAGAATCATCTAGATAACTGCAACCCTGATATTTTGGGCATCTGAGTTCAATAAGATTGACTGGTCGTCTAGATCTTCTCCATTAACTATTTGTATATTAGACGTCGAGAGCAAAGAAAAAAGTTACCTTCAGAATTGACTTTTTCAGAGTTTGAGTTTTCTCTGAGTAAACGGTTTTGATATCTGCGACATAAACCTGCCTCAGTTTATATTTCATATGTGTTTCTTCTAAGAGGATGATTCCACAAATCCATTTCTGTTTTTTGAGGTATTGTCGCAAGCTGACATATTTTCCCAAGTTGAATTTGCTGCATGTTAAAGAACATACGGGTTTTTCTTGTGGAACGAGTGCTGCCGACCATGAAGCAATTCTGATGGAGACTTCTGTGTCACAGGATTGGCTGTTGTCCAAAGTGTGCTGAGTAGATGTATAGGTGCACCTTTTAGTACCATCAAACTTTTTGAAAAGAAAAAGTCATTCTCCTTTTTTTGTGATGAATGCGACCCGTTTGCATACACCAATAAAGTTCGAGATATGTATATTACAAAATACAAAACAACTGAAAAATTGAAATATCCAATTAACTCAGCTGTCTGCAAAAGTTGACAACTTAAGAACAAATTCACAAAGCAATACTATATATATATATATATATATATATATATATAAAAAGATCCTATCCCTCACTCAAGCACCGAAACATCGAGTAAAAGAAAATGTGATATTCAGTTAACAAAGAAGCAAGCAAGATCAATATTTGTATCGTTTATGCCGCCCCATTCCATCTCTGATTTCAACTTCAACAATGGTGTGCCAGCTCCATCAAGCCTTCTTCCGCCATTACCACAATTACCTAAAAAGAAAAACCGTCATCATCATCTTTATTGTCATCGCTCCAACTTTCAGTTCCTATTCAATCATCGAATACAATATTATCTGCACCAAAATCCTTCACTACCTCAAAGTTATAGCTGCCTATAATGACGTTCTGTCCAAGACATCGGTGTTGTGTGTCCTTTCTTGATGACAGCATATACTTGATCTTGCCCTCATTTACAGCTAAACCCATTTTCTTCGCTTCCGTCTCAATGTTCACAAATGCGCCACTGACATCAAGCTTTGTTCTTCCAATAATGTCAATGTCGTCTGCGTATCCGAGTAATTGGACGGACTTTTGAAAGATTGTGCCTCTTGTGTTGATGCGTGAGTTTTGCACTATTCTTTCAAGAACTATGTTGAAGAAGTCGCACAATAGAGCATCGCCTTGCTGAAAACCTTTTTTGACATCAAATGCATCGGTGAGATCTTTTCCGACCTTGATGGAGCAGCGTGCATTCTCCATCGTCATCCTGCATAAACGGACAAGTTTGTCAGGGATGCCAAAACTAGACATTGCTCTATATAGTTTGTTCCTATAGATGCTATCGTACGCGGCTTTGAAATCGATGAAAAGGTGGTATGTGTCGATTTGTAGCTCCTGGGTCCTGGGTTTTTTCCTAGATCTGCCGTAATGTGAATATTTGATCGATGGTGGACTTTCCTGGTCTAAATCCGCACTGATATGGACCTATGAGGTTGTTGACGAAAGGCTTCAGACGTTCACATAATACGGCAGAAAGGATCTTGTACGCAATGTTCAGGAGACTTATGCCTCTGTAGTTGCCGCAGTTCAGAGGGTCTCCTTTCTTGAAGGATCGGATATACAATGCTGAGGTTCCATTCGTCGGGCATGCTTTCTTCCGAACATATTTTGCAGATGAGCTGGTGCATACTCCCAACCAAGTCATCGCCTGCCGCTTTGAACAGTTCGACAGCGAGGCCGTCAGCTCCAGCGGCTTTGTTGGACTTTGGTTCCATTGGTTCTAAGTCAGTTAAATTTCAGTTTTAGTCGTACAAGTATAAGACTACAGCAATAACTTTGCCATATATTTAAAAGTGCGACTTTTATGTAGTCTGTCTGAGTATACACCTCCACCAACCCCGTCATTAGTTTTTGATTAATCGGTATGAAAATGAATTGAATCATCTTCCAGGAATGCCATGACCTCCCAAAGTTCTCTAGAAGGGATGGTTGCCTAAAAGTTTTTATCAAAATGAATCTGAGGGATGGTGTCATCGATGCTACTTGTATGCTACGCACCAAGAGGGCAAGGGAGCCCTGATTGACCACGGTTATTGCTCTTCGATAAAAATTCTTTACCAGCTCTAGCCTTGTGACCTTCCAGTCATGAGTCGATAGGAAGGGGTTGCTTACTTTGATTATCCGGAGGATTTCCTCCATATAAGCAGGCTCAGCCGGTATCCATTCGCAAGCCCTAGGTCTGCTTGGGATATTCTTCTTAGCAACAACCTCGAGTTTCTTACCTGGCCAAATCTTTAATAGCTCACACTGTCTCTGATTGTCACAAACGATGAGTTTGACATGACCTTGATGCCAACTGCCATTGATTGTGATCGGAGGTGGTCACGGGTTTTCCCTCATGACACTTAAAAGACCTGCCGAGAGCTTCACTTTTACCACCCGCTCAGAATCAATTGAGTCATCTATATCGCTCCTGTCGATAGCCGCAATCACGATCTTATTTTTAAGAATATCGATATAAGTTTTTGGATTCTGTCACGCATTGATGTGGAGTTTGTTTTTGTTTTGTATTGTATAGTAGAGAGTGAAGAAGATGTGATGCGGAAAATGATCGATTACAAACTGATTAATAAACTTCTTAAGTGTAATTCAATGTAAGTACTCGTAGGTTATTCAGTGATAGATAATTAGGTTACCAAAGTGGTAAAATATCGTATTAAAACTTATTGCAAAATACAGTGTTGCTAATTTAAATAAATTGACCATAAAACGTAAAAATATTAAAATACATTTAGTATATATGTATGTATGTAATGGCAATGTATAACATTTCTCAGGGCTTAATTGAAGACGTCATCCTTAATAGTAAAGAGTTACGTTTTTTAATCGCTCGGAGCGCCTCACTTTTTCTGATGACTCGGTTGATTCTTCTCTGGTTTCAATCTCCACTCAGAAAAACTTGTTGCAGATGAACATGTTGCTGACAAAAAACCTTCGGGTAGAATTTCAGAAGAATCATCTAGATAACTGCAACCCTGATATTTTGGGCATCTGAGTTCAATAAGATTGACTGGTCGTCTAGATCTTCTCCATTAACTATTTGTATATTAGACGTCGAGAGCAAAGAAAAGAGTTACCTTCAGAATTGACTTTTTCAGAGTTTGAGTTTTCTCTGAGTAAACGGTTTTGATATCTGCGACATAAACCTGCCTCAGTTTATATTTCATATGTGTTTCTTCTAAGAGGATGATTCCACAAATCCATTTCTGTTTTTTGAGGTATTGTCGCAAGCTGACATATTTTCCCAAGTTGAATTTGCTGCATGTTAAAGAACATACGGGTTTTTCTTGTGGAACGAGTGCTGCCGACCATGAAGCAATTCTGATGGAGACTTCTGTGTCACAGGATTGGCTGTTGTCCAAAGTGTGCTGAGTAGATGTATAGGTGCACCTTTTAGTACCATCAAACTTTTTGAAAAGAAAAAGTCATTCTCCTTTTTTTGTGATGAATGCGACCCGTTTGCATACACCAATAAAGTTCGAGATATGTATATTACAAAATACAAAACAACTGAAAAATTGAAATATCCAATTAACTCAGCTGTCTGCAAAAGTTGACAACTTAAGAACAAATTCACAAAGCAATACTATATATATATATATATATATATAAAAAGATCCTATCCCTCACTCAAGCACCGAAACATCGAGTAAAAGAAAATGTGAAGTACTTGACAATCCAAGTGATATTCAGTTAACAAAGAAGCAAGCAAGATCAATATTTGTATCGTTTATGCCGCCCCATTCCATCTCTGATTTCAACTTCAACAATGGTGTGCCAGCTCCATCAAGCCTTCTTCCGCCATTACCACAATTACCTAAAAAGAAAAACCGTCATCATCATCTTTATTGTCATCGCTCCAACTTTCAGTTCCTATTCAATCATCGAATACAATATTATCTGCACCAAAATCACCATCCCCTCTTAACGTACCTATATTAGCGAACGTACATTTAGATTGTGTTACTCCCTCATTAAACTCCGCAAATACTAAACAGGATAGTCTACCTGATAATACATTTTTCCTTAGTCTCTCCAATTAATCTAACTAACCATGTGTCTCCTATTGATTCCGGGCTCAAAATAGTCGAAGGGCAAAAAGCCATCTTCGTTTCTAAACTTGACAAAATCAAAGTACCTAATTCACTGTTCTTCCCTTTTAAATTCAACATCCTTTTGGCCTACGGGTATTATTAGGTATGCACGAATTCGAAAACAGATCATCAAACAAAGAACAGAAAAATTTTCTACTACATCAGACATTGCGAAATTCCCGCCGAAGCAGCTACAACAAATGTTAATGGATTAAGGACAAAAACCAGCAAGGTTTACTCGTATAAAAATATAAATAATATCCCACACGACATTATTGTGCTGACTGAAACATGGTTGAATTCATCTTTTGCTGACACTGAGCTATTTGACAATACCTATAAAGTATTTCGACGTGCTCGACACCTTCTTAATGACTCAGCTACTTTTGCTATGTGTAAAAATAAAAGTGTCATCTGGTTACGTTTATGTGGTTGCTACTTATATTCCACCAAGCTCTAAAAGCAATATTTATGACAATTTTAACAATTCTATTGAAATTATCTATGAGAAAATTGATCCAACTGACGAAGTCATTGTAATTAGGGATTTTAATCTTACCAACTTGGAATATGGTGTAGATCTACTAAAAACGCATCGAATACAAACGAATTTTGTGTATTGGATGGAATGGCTTCTTTGGGCTTAAATCAGCTGAATGGAGTCAAAAACCAATATGGAAGAATATTACTTACTGGAAGAATATTTACTTCTCTGATGTATTGAACACTGATGCTGCCGTTATCTCATGCAATTCAATGCTTGTTGAAGAAGTGTATGTAATATTCTATATATTGCAAAAATCAACTTGAGTTCGATTTTAAAAAAAATGTAATTTTAATCAACTCTTTATCTTATTAATAGAGAAAAATTGGGATGATTTATTTTCAAACTTGAGCTTAGATGAAATGATTTAGCGATTTTATGAAATTTTGTTTGATTGTTTTTTAGATACTATCCCATATCGCAAATCAAAATATTTAAGTCATAATCCACCATGGTTTGAATCGCATATAAAAAAATTCAAAAATAAAAGAAATAAAGCCTGGTTGCCATTTAATCTATCGAAGAATGACGAGACATTTCGAGATTATCAAGAACTGCAAATCGACTTTATAAACTATTCAAATCTTCTTTACTCCGATTTTATTTCGAACACTGAATGTGAGCTTAAAGACGGTCCGTAGAAATTTTGGAAGTATGTTCATAATACTCGTAAAAAAAATCTATGAACTATCAAAATTCTTCAAGTCATGATCCAGAAACGATATCTAATATGTTTGCTGATTATTTTAAGAGTGTCTTTGAAGACTTTTCTTCGAATACTTCTTCTTCCATTGCTTCTTATACTCAACAATACACACATCCTTATTTTATAAATTTTTCGATTACACAAGCTTGTATACACGACAATATTTTGAAACTTGATGAATGTTTTAGTCCAGGCCCGGATGGTGTTTCATCATTTATATTGAAATAATGTTTGTCTTACCTGTCTTATCCGTTATATGTTCTTTTCAACGAGACGCTGAGATGTTCGAAATTTCCTGCTCTTTTGAAAAATTCATATTTAACGCCAATACATAAAAAAGGCCAAAAGAATCTAATAACAAACTATCGTCCTATTGCGAAATTATCTGCTATCCCCAAACTGTTCGAATCTCTGGTCTGTATTACATACTTGCTTTTAATTGTTCATCCGTTATATGTGAAAATCAACATGGTTTTGTAAAGAAAAAATCCACAGTCACGAATTTATTACAACTCTCTACCTTTTGCTTAGATGCTTTTGAAAGACACTCACAAGTAGATTGCATCTTTACAGACTTCAGTAAAGCCTTTGACAAATTAAGTCACAAAATACTATTAGATAAATTAAAGAAAATTGGATTTAGCCATTGTTTTGTCGATTTGTGTGGATATCTTCATACCTCAAAGATATATTTCATAGTGTTATATTCAGAAATAACTGTTCGTGTCAATTTAAAGTTAATTCTGGTGTACCTCAAGGGAGTCATCTTGGCCCTTTGCTATTTGTTTTATTTAAAAATGATCTTCCCTCTATATTAAAAGATTCTATGGCGTTAATCTATGCGGATGACGTGAAAATTTTTCAAATAATTAACTCCATTGCGGATTGTGAACAACTACAAATCGATCTTTTTATATGAATGGTGCAATAATAACTGTTTGTTTTTAAATGTTGATAAGTGTAAGACTATGTGTTTTACACGCAAACGTAATTTATTTATATTTGACTACCTGCTGAATTCGTCACATTTATGTAGAGTGTCTAGTTTCTCTGATCTTGGAATCTTATTAGACTCAAAATTATCATTCACTGATCATTATAATAACTATGTATGTTGTAAGGAAAGCAAACAAAATACTTGGTTTTGTCAAAAGATTTTCCCGTGAGTTCCGTGATCCATATGTTATAAAAATTCTTTGTTTCTTTTATCATGTCAATTCTTGAATATGGATGTATAGTACGGGCACCATACTGCTCTATTCAGATAAATTCAGATAAATAGAATAAAAATTATTCAAAGACGATTTTCAAGATTTGCTCTGCGTTTTTTTCCTTGGTCAGATGGAGTTCTATTACCTCCATAGACTTAACATGGGTCAGGGACAGGGTACACCAAAGTTAGCCTTTTTTTTAAATCGTCAAAAAGTGATGTCAAAGTTGAAAATCAGCTTTAATGTCGAACAATTTTTTTCTTAGAATATGACCAAGAATCACATCCCAAAGTATGGCACACGAATTACCGGACAACCTGTATAATTTTGGGGTATTTAGGTTTCATAACAGTATTATTTCAAAAGTAAAATATTTGATAGAGACTTTGCAAACATATCTTGAATTAATGCGTCCCTTGAGGGAATACAGTTCAGTGGAGTCAGTAAATTTCCACGAAAGGAGAGAAATTACATCGTACATTTTGGGGTATTTTTCACGCATTAATTTTTAGGAAAAAAAAAAACATTCCAGGCAGTGAATCTCCAAACTGTATGTAAGCACATTTAGTGCTTACTTTTCACCGATGTAGACGTTTACGTTTATGGCATTGACAGAAGAAGTACGGACCGATAATTCCAGCAGATATAAATTCACTCTAAAAATTGAGTGTACTGAACAATTGACAACAATGCTATTTTTCTAAAAAAATATCTTATTCATATTATCATTGTCACTAGAAGGAATACTTGAGAAAATTAAATATCCTTACATTAAAGCTGTGCCTACACGTCGCCGATCAACATGTCAACCTGTCCACATAGCCTTAGCTTGTACTTGTGTACGTGTCGATTTTGACGGGAAAGTCATTTGTGTTCGAAAAAAATTTCAGAATTATTGGTTTACTTTTTTTCATCATGAGTGAGAAAAAGAAAATGTTATGCAGTTGCTTATATATAGTAAACTATCGCATCGACTATCAAGTACGGTGCTATATGAACAGTCGTATACCGGCTTCCCCTGGCCCTTTGCCTTCAAGATATCAACGAAAAACCAAAAATGAAAATGGACTGTTACGCCCAAGATCTGGCAATTGATTAATAGCCACATAAAAATAAAAAACTTTTTTTTGGTGCAGGTGCTGGTTGTACCGAAAAAGTGAAATCCTTCAAAAGTAGCCATCAAAACGTGCTTTTTATCTCAGCCTTTCGGACTAAGTAAATAATCCCCTCTATTTCTCCCTTTAATACGCTTTCATAAATGATACACAGTTGTAAATCACTGTATTGTTTTTGCATAAAAAAAATATAATAAGATTTCATAGCAAGTGTTTGATTTTAGCTCCCATGCCTTCCTTATATAAAATTGTTTCATGCTTAAAGATGCTCTCACCTAATGCGCTAAATATATGAATGATTGAAATAAAATTGTTTGAAAATTATTCACTCGACGCACGTCTTAGAAGCACTTGCAAGTTGCTGCCATACTTTCCATCCTAAATGACTGTTTCATACATGTCTCCAACACACACCAATGTTTTAACGTATTAGATAATAAAAGTTTTAAGGGTTTAAAAAGCATTTGGATAGTTGGGTAACTACATTGCATATCAAATCTTTTAAAAAATCAACTTGCAAAAAATACACTGCATATATGTATGTAAACGTATAAATGTCCAAATGTATAAGTATCCCGATTTCAGTGATTGTTGTAACAAGCTCCATTGCTACCAACTTTAAACGTTTACTTTGGCCCATTTTATTCATAGGGTGCTTCATTTTTATCAAATTCACTATCACCGAATATGTGAATCCCCTGATAAACCTAACCTTATACAAAAATTTTCGATGCCATGAAATAAAGAAAGTCTAAAGTAAATTTCGGATTATATTGGAAGAGTGTAATAAAATCCAAAACGATTAAAGACTTAATTGCATTCTCACAAGTGCAACTAAGAATTTTGACTGTACAAACGCAATCATTGAGAGATTGTATTCATTTATCTGACTTTTAAACTTAAACTTCTACGAGTAATTATGCAATCACCATATATTTGACACTAAAAAGATTGCAATAATTGTTTCACTATGTAATATTTAGAATTAATGAAGTTTTTTTATTCTTTCGCATTCAGAGAAGTATATAATTTTTGTTTTTATAATTAGTGCGCACTAAAGAAGTTATTAATACCCTTAAAATGATTATCACAGTACGAGCGTTAGGCAAAAAGGAATGGTATAAAAGGAGATACCGATTCACATTAGTTTTAAATTTCTGAATATTAAAATGCGAAGGAAAAACAGAGCTAGGTAAAGCATTCCGCATTCGTGTAGTCCGACTGAAAAAAAGAATCTCTGTTTTTCACAATACGTCCGAAGTTGGACTCAAGGGTAACCTGGACGAATATAGCCATAATAGACAAATTTCTTGCATAGTCGGAGAAAACTAAAACACTTAGCAGCATTTTTGGCGACGTCGAAATGGCATTCCACACATACACATACCAAGAACTGAAAGTTCGGTTTCCTCAATTTCGGAGCCGAAGTCTCAAAGTGAAGTCGATGAATCTAATCTTCTAATTGAAGTCATTTAAAATTTTGCTTTTAAAAATCTAAAATTTACAAACATTTTTTTTATAAATTTAAAAATTTAAATTATTCATTTTGAAATTATGTTATTAAGCATACCAATTAATTTGTGTGTAATGTTTTTATAAAAAAAGAGATATTTGTTTTAACCGCTGAAAAGAATTTTGCCTCTATAAATTCATTATTATTTAAATCAGAAGTTATTCTCTGATTTACAATTAAAGCTATTTTAACAAACAATTTAAAGTACGAATTTAATTTTTTTATGTAGCTATTTTTCTAGTGCTAAGTCTTCTACTTGGCCGATTTATTTCAGTAGTATATAGAAATTGTATTATAAAAACCTTCAGATATTTCTCTAACCATAAGAAATAATTTTTTTCATATTGGGTCTCGTGAATATAAAGAAGGAAAAGCTTTTTTTAGAAGAAGCTAAAGCTAACTAGTCAGAGCTTTCACTAGTAGCTTCGGCTAGACAGTTCTAGTCAGACCTTTGTTTTATGTGAATAAAAAGAGATTACGCTAAATAGCTTCAGCTAAAAATATTTATCTTTATCTTAATCACATTTTTCGACTTAGATAGCTTCAACTCAATCTGTTTTTATATAGACCGGAGTGCAAATGCACTAACAAAATAATAACTAGTTAAACCTTTCTAAATTTGGCTTCGAAGAATCTTGATATTTGTACAGCTTAAACTACACTATTATAGTTAAGTCTATATTTATGAACTCAAATTGAAGTTTAAACTGTGAAAAAAGCTTAATCTTCATGAATCTAGCCTTAGCTATTTTAAAATAACTAGTACTAGAAGGTATCTCTAACTTGCTAGTCAAAGGTACTTTTTATTCACGCAAAACCTAGGTTTTCACTTAAAAATCCAAGTTTTAGCCCTAGGTTTTTGCACATAAACTATAAAACCCAAACATGCATTTTATTTTGCATTCCAAATGGATATATTTTAGAGGCACCTTGTTTTTGAAAATTTTCCACCAGCTTACAATGATTCGAAATAGAAACAACAGTTATATAGAAAAGGAGGATAAACTTGCCACCAAGGGCATCGAAGGTGAAGCTTATTTCTCTCATAGAAATGCTTATACATATATTAAGTACCAAACCAAGAGCCATTACATTTTATAATCGACTTTGATAAATACTTGTGCAGTCAGTAGATTAAGTGCAACTTAGTTAATGGAAATTGTTGCTGCATATTAGGGCGTTTGTTATTTCCCGAACTATTTTTTTTTTTTTTGAATATGGTACTTTTATGTCCTTAAATAAATGTTCAACCCTACAAATTTGTCTTAATTATCTCACATTCAAATATGAACAAAAATTCAATATAAAATATTTCTATTTTTTGTAATAATTAAAATTAGGTTTTAAATTATGATATCTTAAAGGGATGAGTATAAAACAAAAATAGTAAAAAAGCTTGTGTAGTGAATAATGAAAAAAGGCAGAACTTCCGTACCTAAATATGTATGTACTTATGTATAAAAAAGTTTGGTCTTAATAAACAACGACAATTTTTAATCTATGGGTGTCTGATTTAAATAAAACTGAGTTGAGGAAATGACGAACTCCTATCTGTATTAAATACTCTTTGCAACCAGACATTCACATACTTTTATCATAATGATCCACACTTAAATTGAATACCTTGCTATCCGTAACTACCAATTATGAACAAAGATTTTAAATGGTTACAAAACATAACCTTTAATGTCAGTCTTTAGAGGAGGAATAGTTATGTAACAAGCAGGAATATAAAAGGGTTTGAGAATGTTCACAGTATGTTTTTTGAAAGATTCTAAGTATAAGAAAAGATTCTTCTAATTAAATCGTTGCTTTCCTTTTGTGTAAGGACTTTCCCGATTCTTCTATCTTAAGTCGATTAGTCAACCAAAAATTTAAATCTACCGAAAATCTTTAAGGATTACGTCGAACATTACACATTCAAGAAATGTTAACTTACTTACAAAACTGCATCCATTTTACTTTAATCGTCTTTCCTGGGTAGTGTCCTTCAGCGATTTAATTATCTTCCAAATGCATTCTTATACAAGTTTTATTGTTCGTTAATACTGTGTTTTTTTATTGTGTGCATATATGTATAAATGTGTGTGGTTACTTAATAATAATCAAAAAAATTATAATCGAAATGAGGAAACGTGCTTGTCTGTAACTAATATCAAAGGGCACGGTAGTGCCCAGCCAAGTTCTTGCACTTCACCCTTTTTACAGGAACAAACTTAGGCGATTTTTGATCCCTCCCTATCTTCAGTACCAATGATGTCAGAAACTTAAAGCTGTCGGTTTTCCGGCGCGAGAGCAAGCAACATACAACTGTCCATGAGAGAAGCATGGGTTTTCCAGATTGACGCCGCAAACACTCAACGGCTGACCCTGTGATTTATTTATGGTCATAGCGAAAGCAGGCCGCACTGGAAATTGCAGTCGTTTAAATTCAAACGGTACGTCAGTTGGTACCATTGGGATTCGGGGTATCAACACATCCTCTCCCTTATATTTTCCCTTCAGAATATGGTTGCTTCGATCACATTGTTCAGTAATTTTTTAACTGCTAGCAGTGTGTCGTTACAAAGTCGCGGTTGGTTGATATTTAGTAACATTATGACCCGATCCTACTTTTAATTAAAGATTATTGGGAGGTAATCCTGGCAAATCCAGTGAGTTCAAAAATTCTGGGGGATAATTGACGACATCATCTTGGTTAGTTGCGCAATCAATTGATTTGTATGTCGTTAATTCACCGGCAATTTTGAAATTTATTTCATTTACATCCGTGTTTTTGGCTACTAATATAGCTCGTTCACTCAACCTACGTTTGGGAACACCTTTTGTTGAAATATGTTTCTACTGTAGCATTCACACTTTAATGTATATAATTTTATCACATACTTTTTATGTTTCTTATCAATTAATGTTTCAATAAATTTTCATTCGATAATATTGTTTCAACAGAATAAGTTGCTTCTATATTTATTTCTCATGTTTATTTGTTTGCGGAAGCTAAATACTCTACAGATTATGAGACTTATTTAAAACAATAAACAGAGAAAATTAAGTTTGTTAAAAAACGAGTAACAAAAGGAATCAAGATCACAACAGAGAAACGAAGCAGAATTTTCTAGAAGAATAATGGCAGAAGGTATAGTTCCCAAGTTTGCGAAACTTAACAACACAAACTACGCTAATTGGAAATTTAAAATGGAACTGCTGTTACTAAAGCAAAATCTGTGGAAAAAGGTGATAACAGGACTTCGACCTCAAGAAATAAGAATGGAAAATGGAACGATCGAGAATCAAGAATATATCAATGAATGGCATCAATGTGACGATGAAGCAAGAGCTACAATAGGCTTGTCGGTTGAAGACGATCAACTGGCACTTATTCGATCAAAGACAACAGCTAGACAGTCATGGGATGCATTAAAAGAATACCACGAGAAAAATACCCTTTCAAATAAAGTATTCTTAATGCGATCTATATGCTCTTTAAAACTTGAAGAAGGTGGTGATGTGAAGGGTCACATCAACAAAATGCAAGATTTATTCACTCGACTACGTGATATTGGAGAAGAGACATTGTCAGATAAATGGAGTGCAGCAATGTTACTAAGCAGCTTACCAGCTAGTTATGATACTCTAATCACAACACTAGAGGCACGTAAAGAAGAAGTCACATATGCATTGGTTCAACAACGAGTAATAGCAGAATATGAACGACATTTTCATTCTGAAGGAACTACAAGTGATTCGGTACTAAAAGTTATGGGAAAAGTTACCATTTGCTTTTTCTGTAAAAAGCAAGATCATTTCAAGAAAAATTGCCCAAAATATAAAGAATGGCTAGCAAAGAAGTTCAAAAACAAAAAGAAAAGCTCAGCTGATATAGTGAATTCTATCGAGAAGAAATTATCATCAGGTAGTTCTTTGAATTCTTTTAATGAACAAGATTTTGTCTTCACAGTTGGACACACAAAGAACTCTGAATGGATTATTGACTCAGGTGCGACCAGACATGCAGTAAATGACAAGCGTTTTTTCACGAAAATTGATGAGTCCTACAAGAGTACAATCAAGTTGGCAAATGGCAAATGGTGAAATAGCTCAAGTGCTAGGAATTGGCACTGGATTTTTAGAATTTTGTAATGAGCGTAATGACGTACATAAAGCAATTATCACAGATGTTTTGCTTGTACCTAATTTGGTTGGTAATATTTTATCAGTTAAACGACTTACCAATAACGGTATGCGCGTCGAGTTTGACAATCTAATTGGGGAAATAAAGTGTAAAGGCAAGCAAATAGGTGTTGCGGATGCAGTAGGTGGTATGTATGTATTACGTCAGCCTAATGCAATATGTGCCTTACAACATAATGATAAATGCATACATACATGGCACCGAAAGATGGGTCACCGGAATCCAAAAGCTATTCGTACTATGGAGTCAAAGGGAACGATTGAAGACTTACAGATAGTTGATTGCGGAATTAAAGAAACTTGTGATACTTGTTTAAAAGGGAAACTGACCAGAATACCATTTCCAAAGAAATCAAAATCGGATTCTTCAGCACCACTAGATTTGATCCATACAGATGTTTGTGGACCTATGCAAACAATAACACCCGGTGGCAAACGATACATCGTAACATTCATTGACGATTATTCAAGTTTCACAATAATATGTTTGATAGCACACAAATCAGAAGTCGAACAGAAGCTGAAAGAATTTGTTGCATTTTGTGATACTAAGTTTTTAAAGAAACCAAAAATTATTCGTTCAGATAGAGGTGGTGAATACATGGGAAAGAACTTGAAAGACTTTTTGAAGAAAAATGGAATACAGACTCAGCTAACAACATCATACAGTCCCCAGCAAAATGGAAAGGCCGAAAGGAAGAACCGGACATTGATTGAAATGGCACGTTGCATGCTAATTGATGCAAATCTTTCATTTAATTTTTGGGGTGAAGCAGTAGCAACGGCAAATTTTATTTTAAATCGTGTCATTACAAGAGCAACGGACATGACAAGATACGAAAGATGGAATGGAACAAAACCAAGAACAAACGTATTTCAAATATTTGGATCAAAATGTTTTATTCATATACCAACAGAGAAAAGACAAAAGCTTGACAGTGTTGGTATAGAAATGATTTTCTTGGGATATGACGAACAATCAAAAGCTTATCGATGTTACGATAAAAAATCAAAAAGGGTCATCATAAGTCGAGATGTAAAATTTTGTAGTTCAAATAAAACCAAAATTAATATTAAAATGGAAGAAGGTTTCGTTGAATTGGGTTCTACTAGTAAATTAAGAAAACACGATAAGGAAACTTCACATGAGAACCGAATAGTACAGGACGGAGAACAAGATAACAAGGGACTTATTGACCAGTCGACAAGACCTACCTCAGTGTTACATGAACCTACCCAAGTTTCACAGCGAGTTAATAAAGGAGTTCCACCAAAACGTTTACAAGACGAGTTGAATAAGAACGTAATATTAATGGGAAAGGAATTCAGAGAGCCAAAGACATACACTGAAGCCATCGAAAGTGATGATAAGGAACATTGGCTCATTGCAATGCAGGAGGAGATTGAATCACACGAATCAAACGGAACTTGGGAACTTGTCGATTTACCAAAAGGAAAGACAGCAATAGGAGGTAAATGGGTTTTTAAAATAAAAACCAATGCAAGTGGCGAAATTCAGCGGTACAAAGCAAGGTATGTAGCCCAAGGATACTCACAAAAATATGGTGAAGACTATGATGAAGTTTTTGCACCTGTTGTTCTGCACACTACATTCAGAACCTTACTTTCGGTAGCGGCAAAAAGAAAAATGCTTGTTTATCATCTAGACGCGAAGAGTGCATTTCTGAATGGGAAGTTAAGCGAAATCATTTACGTGAGACAACCGGAAGGATTCAAAACTCTCAATGAAGCAAAAGTATGTTTATTAAAAAAGAGTATTTACGAACTTAAGCAGGCAGCAAGATCGTGGAATAATGCATTACACGATGTCTTAATTGAGGCAAACTGTCAACAAAGCTACAATGATCCTTGTTTGTATTATAAAAGGAGTGGTAATAATTACTGCTACATTATTGTATACGTGGATGATATTATAGTGGCTGGTCTCACAATTGATCAAATAAATGAGATCGAAATTATTCTAAAGTCAAAATTCACAATGCAAAATTTGGGACAAATTAAACATTATCTCGGAATGGAAGTTACCAAAGATTCTTATGGGAATTTTGAACTTTGTCAGTCAAGTTACATCAAAAGGATTGCATTAGATATTGGCCTGATGGATGCAAAGGAAGCTAGAACACCATTAGAAGTTAATTATGGAAAAACAGTAACATCAACTCAGCTAGAAAACAACACAAAGTATCGGAGATTAATTGGACGCTTATTGTATTTGTCAGTTAACACGAGACCTGACATTTCCGCCAGCATCAGCATTTTGGCAAAAAGGGTATCGAGTCCAACTACAGAAGATTGGAATCAGCTTAAACGAGTGGTGAGATATCTTAAGGCAACATCTCATATGAAATTAAAGCTCAGCAATATTCCAACAAATGACTTGTCACTATATGGTTATGCTGATGCTACATGGGCTGATGACCGAATAGACAGGAAGTCAAACAGTGGGCGAATTATATTTCTCAATGGAAGAACTATAGGTTGGTCATGTCAAAAGCAAAACATGGTAGCATCATCAACTTGTGAAGCAAAGTTTATATAAATTTCTGAAGCTGCAAAAGAAGTAAAATGGCTACGACAACTACTGACAGAGATGCACGAAAAGATGGATTCACCGACTACAATATTCGAAGACAACCAGGGGTGTATCGAACTAGTGCGTGACAGTAAGTTCTCATACAAAACAAAGCACATCGATACAAAATACAAGATGATTCGGGACTTGGCAACCAAGAAGATAATAGAATGTAAATACTGCCCAACTGACAAAATGATTGCAGATCTTCTAACTAAACCTTTGAATGCAACAAAACATAATTATTTTAGAGAAAAATGTAATATTGTGTGAACGAGGAGGAGTGTTGAAATATGTTTCTACTGTAGCATTCACACTTTAATGTATATAATTTTATCACATACTTTTTATGTTTCTTATCAATTAATGTTTCAATAAATTTTCATTCGATAATATTGTTTCAACAGAATAAGTTGCTTCTACATATATTTATTTCTCATGTTTATTTGTTTGCAGAAGCTAAATATTCTACACCTTTTCTATAAGCTCAGTTTTGATTCTGTTAACTGACAAAAATTGACAGGAAATGTAATGCAGCCTGTCATATCATAGCATCTACAAAGATCTTACCATTACCAATGCCAATTAGTTATGTTGAAAATATTTCTCCAGATCGATCAATTTGCGATTCTTGCTCAAATTTAGTATCTTAATTTTTGTCCACAAAATGGAGAACTTCAAACATGCATTCAATTCATCCGCTGGTGTAGACCGTGGAATAGCTGGTAATATTTGACGAAAATCTCCTGCTATCAAAATCATCGCTCCACCGAATCGGTTTTGATTGCTTCGCAGATTTTTCAGAGTTCTGTCTAATGCCTCCAAAGACTTTTTATGTGCCATCGTGCATTCATTCCATACTATCAACTTGCATTGTTGAAAAACCTTTGCCATTGAGAGTGCAAGTCGGAGTTTCGTTGCTTTGAATATTCAATGGTAATTTTAGCACTGAATGGGCTGGTCGACCGCCTTCCAACAATGTAGCTGGAATACCAGAGGAAGCAAGTGCGAGTGCAATTGCATTCTGTAAGCGAATTGTTGCTAAAATCAGTGTACCACCAAGAACATCCACAAAGTAAAATCCTCCAGTTTCATCATTTACAACTTCCATAAGTGTATCAAAGACATACTTTTGTTGTTGGTTCAACAACGGAACATATATTCTAACCAATTTCCTTAAAGCATCGAGATCGATCAGTTTTTAACGATGCAACTCATGATTAAAAGCGTGCGTCGTGCATTGGGCGATTAGGCGCGGCCATTCCTAATTGAGATAATAATTTGTTCGACATCATCAAGTACATTTCTTCAATTGATATCAACGCCTCGTTGTAAATTTCTTCAGTGAATTGTAAATATCGATTTAATGTTCTATTGCCCATTTGATGCAAGATATCGTCACACATATCATCTTTGTATTTAATCGAACCGTAAAACTCAAGAACGCCGCAATAAACGTTTTTTCTCTCCATAAGAACCTTCCTTGAACCTTAACAAAAAATTAAAAAAAAATTAGGCGAATTGGTCAAGCCGTTCTCGAGTTTTACGCTTAGCAACAGATTTTGCGATTCATTTTTATTTATATAGATTAATTTATTATACATATACAAAATTTGGGATGCCAATTTTAAGTATTTAGTAATATAGATTTTAGGAAATAATTTCAAAAAGTTCACACGTTTTGAAGATATTGATTTTTCAAAATAAAAAAATGGAATTTTCTTTCAAAAACCCAAGAAATATTATTTCGAATATTTTTATTTACATTATTTTTTAAATTTAAATGAGCTCCTGTTCAATTTTTTTTTAAATCGGTTTAGGCATTATTGAAAAAGTCCAAAATCGCAAAAAAAAAAAAAAACAGTTCTATGACTGGTACCGTTAATAACATTTTTTCCAATTTTTTTGAATGTAGTCTATGCCAATGATAGTTTTGCATATGGCAGGTACCGTTATTTTTGGAGCTAAAAAAATCAATTTCTGATCTAGCGAATCACCGAAGACCCTTAAGTACCGAGTTTGAAGGAAATAGATACAGTGGCTTAGGCTGTTGGGGAGATACATACATACAGGCATACTGAAATATGTTTTTTACGTACTAAATTTTCCTTAAAATTTTTATAAAAAAAATTTGATATGCAAGTTGTTATCGTGCTAAGGCTATTTTTTTAATTAATTGCTTCTGAACACTCCTAAAGTAATTGCAGTTCATACAAAAAACTAACTAAACAGACGTGTTTTGATGTTTGTAAACGTCAAAGAGTCATATGATAGCACAATACTAAAAAAATAAAAACATTCGACGATTTTAACTTCAATATGATGCTATATTCGATTATTCGAAGTCGTAGTTTTAACCAAGTTTCATACTAAAACAGATTTAACATCCCACTAATTCAACTAAAATTTTAAGCCACTTTTTTTGTGTTCCTTTCATCGTAATGTCAACTGTGATCAAAATCTCGAGTTTGATTTTTTTCAAAGGCAGAACTTGTTTTTACTATCGCAAGTAAAAATGATTCAAAATGTTGTTTATTGTTTGTTATAACAACAAACGTAGATATCACGCCATAATTTTTAAGATTAAACTCACTATAGTATTTTCATATCGTAATATCAATTTTTCGTATGTTCGTTGGCATGGAAGTATGATTCCATAATTTAAACTAATTTTCTATTATTGAAAATAACGTTCTTTTCGAATCTGAAAAAAAAGGGAATAGATTTTTGGAAAAAAATCTTATATTCGGAAATATTGATTTGGAGTTATCGTCGTCTTTCGGGTGGCCTATAAGAATCTTGCAGAAACAATTCCTCAAAAAACTTCTTGAAAATATTAAAAGATGTGCTTTTTTTTCTTTCTTTTTTTTTAAAGATTATTTTTAGTTCATTGGCCTTATATTTTGGTATCTAGTACATAAAAATTTAATATTAAAAGTCGTTTGCTTTTCTTGCTCGGTTTTTCAATATCTCTTTTCAAGTTAGAAGACTTCTCATGACTTACTTTTTCCAGCTGTTCTGTACGCGATTAGATTATCGGCATAGACAATTTGATGATTGAGACCAGCGATACCACTTTACTTCAATTGAAGTAAATCTACTTCTTTTTTTCAAAATATTTTAAAATCTACTTCCTACTTCGCACCATCAGCAAAATACTGATATCTACTTCGTTTTAAAAAATTCTCTTTAAATCTACTTCCAATTTACAAAAAATAAGCCAAATCTACTTCCTTTTTCTACATATTATGTATATTCTGAATTTCCATAATAATCACCAAAAACTGAACGTTCAATACAATCCAAATGATTGCAAAGCGTAGAAACTCACCTCACTCATGTGTACACGAATCTTATAAAAAGTTCGCTTGTGTGTGAATTTTGATTGGCTTTTCCCCTTTTTTCTGATATATTATAATTTTGGCCTATCCTTTTGGTTGATAAATCTTTGGTTTGTTCTGTTTCTCCTTTGAACTTCTTATTTTTTCTTGAAACTGTTTTTTATTATTTGTATTCAGTTCTCGATTGTGTTGTGTTATGAAGTAGTTTTTTTTTCAAAATGAAAAGATATTTTCAAGTAATCCCAAAAAAATTGGAAGAAAGGTTTGTTGGAATGCTTTTAAAGACATTTCAATTATGATTGCTAATGCAAACTTTTCTTATAACACTAGTCCTTCTAAATTAAAACATGCCAAAGTTGTTTTGCCTGATAAGTCGACGGAGAATGAAATTAACACGGAAACGTTCACTTCTAGGTAACTTGTACTTGAATTGCCCACTTGTGTATTTTTCAATGCAGATGTTTTTTTTAATCAAGTAACGACGATGAAAAGGAAGAAACTAGCCGTTCCGAGCCTGTCTGCAACGAGCTCGACCATCACGATGCTGACCGTCAAGAACCTGACCGCCAGGAACCCGAACATCGCGAAGCTGACCACCAAGAACCTGACCAACCTGTGCCTCACACCAGCACGAGCCTTAATCAGAACGAACCTGATCAAGAGGACGGTGTGTTCAAAAAAATCTATGGGCAAAAATATAAAAAAGAATGGGAGGCAAATTTGGACTGGTTGCGCAACGATGAAGGGGATGCTTATTGCAAGGTATGTAAGGAAGCATTGGCAAACAATATAAGCAATTTGAAACGGCATGCGGTTACTCAAAGGCATATTAAAAACTATAATGCCACGGTACAACAACCTTTAATTTCAAAGGCAATAACAAACAACAATTCTGAAATGGAACCAGATAGAAAAAAACTTCAGATGGAAATTGTGTGTGTTATGTACTGTGTACAACACTCATTGCCGTTTACGACAATGGACTCACTTCCAAATCTTTTAATTCACCTTTTTGGTAAAACGAAAGTACAAATAAAATGCGCCAGAACAAAAACAGCATCGATGATCAATGACGTAATTGCAGAATATTGCAGAGATGAGATGGCATCTCGCCTCCAAAAACAAAAATTTTCATTGATCATCGATGAATCCACTGATGTTAGCTCTGACAAATGCTTGGTATTGGTTGCTCGTTTTTTTAGTAATACAAATAGCCACAATTGCATACGTGATACATTTTTAGGTTTACGAAAGTTGAAGGATGCGACAGCTAGTGGAATTACAGATTCCATAGTAAAATATTTAGAGGAGCTAAAAATACCCGTCACTAACATGATAGGTTTAGCTACAGACAATGCGTCTGTGATGCAAAGTGACCTTAACGGTGTCAGAGCTAAATTTAAAAAATTAAATCCTGCAATGTTTTACATTGGCTGTACGTGCCACTCCTTACATTTATGCGCTACCCATGCTTCCAAATCACTTCCAATCTCTTTAGAAAAATTACTCAGGGAAGTGTATTACCATTTTTCCCACAGTCCAAAACGCCAGGACAGTTTCAGAGAATTCCAAGAAAGCTTTAATGTTGAAGTACACAAAATTTTACGTGTTAGTTCAACACGATGGCTTTCTTTACAAAATGTAGTAGATAGGGTATTAGAACAGTGGTCCGCTTTGTGGAATTATTTCCATCTTTTAAGTTTTGATGGATTCAATGAAAACATTTTAGCTGGTCTGAATTCAACAAATAAAGCTTATTTTTTTTTTCTTTCATATATTTTAAAAGAAATCAACATACTTAATAAATTGTTTCAGAGTGAAGATTCGCTTGCGTATACAATTTTTCCTTCAGTTAAAATGTTTTTCTTAAAAATACAATCAAATTTTTTAATTAATGACCATGTTGGAATTGACACTGATTTTTTTAATGCAGATTTTCATTTACCCTTAAGTGAAATATTTTTTGGCGTAAAATTTGAGCAGTATCAAACAGAAAATGAAATTCCTCATTGTGAAGAAGTAAAAAAAAATTGTTTACAATTTTATTTAATTTTATGTAAACAAATACTTAAAAGGTTTGAGTTTGATACTGCAGACATGGATTTACTCCAATATCTTAATCCAAAAAAAATTGAAACTGGTAGTTTGCGAACAATTCTACCCATTTTAAAAGCTTTTCCATTTCATGGAGATGCAGATTTGGAAGAATTGAATTCGCAATGGCGTTTACTTTTGGGTGTTGGTAATAGATTCGTTAAAAATTTTACACCTGAAACAGGGGTTGTCAGGTTTTGGAGCGAATTGAAACAAGTAAAAAATACCGTGGAAAAACCAATGTTTCAAGAGCTTTCGGATCTTATGCTTAACTTGGCAGTTTTGCCCCACAGTTCCGCAGCAGCAGAGCGCAAGTTCTCAGAAATGAACTTGATCAAGTACGAAACCACAAACAAACTCCTCTGCGGAACTGTAGAAAGTATTATGCTCTGCAAAGAACTCATGAGACAAGAAAATGTTTCAAAAAACGAAATATTTGACCCACCCAAACAATTGCTGGCTTATTTTCAAAAATATAAATTAGTAGATGGAAAGTATTTAACTAAATGAAAAACCAATACCAATTTAATTTTTTTTTTCTAAAGACTTTTCAAAGACTGAAAACTTTATTATATGATATATTTTTAATGACGTGTTCTTATTTTTGTAAGAACATACTAGCAATAAAATAATTTTAATGTTATCTTTTTACAACAAAAAATAATTGCTTTATTACCGAAACATGAAGTCTGAGATATTTTTTTTTTTTCATAATCTAAGTATTACTATTATAAACAATAATAAATATGTAGAAATAATTTAAATGTTTTGTTTTTAGTTAAGAAAACATTAAAAAATTGTTTCTAAACTATATGCAATAATATATGTATATGTAAATATATAAATTAAATTTTTTGTTATTTTTTTTTGTTTGATTGAATTATCTATATTTAATTATAAAAGTATTAATGTTCTTTTTTATAAAATAATAACTGAACTAGTTAAACATGAAGTCTGAAATTATTTTTGTTTTAAGTTTTTTGTTAAATAATACTAAGTCTTGTTATAAAACCATGTATACAAAATATATGTATGTACATGTAAAAATGAAGTTAAACAATATATTTGTTTTGTTTTTTGTTAAATTAATTAAGGAAGTGTTAGTTAATAATAATTTGAAATATATGTATATGTAAATATTAAGTCTGTGATTTTTTCAATTTTTGTTTTTTGTTTTTTTTTTTTTTTTTTTTTTGCATAAATAAATAAAATTTAAACAAGAAACAAATTAAAAATTTTGAGTTATAGTATCAAAAAAAATAATTTGAAATCTACTTCGATTTTTCTCAATCTACTTCGCTTTTTTCTTCAAATCTACTTCGACTTTTTTCCTGGAAGTGGTAACGCTGATTGAGACTACCTTTCAGATCGCTTTCTCTAAATCAGAGAGAAAGGCATACGTACTCAACTTTAACGTAAGATTTGATTAATTTTGTTGTGGCCCGCCTTAAAACTGAACTGATTATCGTGTCGCTGCAATAAACGAACCGAATTTGTTGTCCCATTATATCTTATATGCTAAATGTTTCTTAGTCAAACTTTATAATTTGATTTAAAATAGGTAGGTAGCCACACGAATAACTATCCATAGTTTTTTGCTTGCGATATAGGTCTATAGGACAGATTAATGTGTTCAATTTGACTTGAACTGATTTCAAAACTGTGAAACCAATCCAAATATGGAATACTGATATGCCAAAAAAGCAGAGCCAATGCATTCGACGTGTTTTAGCTTTCTGGATTACATTCACATCTTGGTACAGCTGATAGAGTTCGCTGTAATATCTTATCCCCCATTCGCCCTCCTCGCTCACAGTACCAAATATCGGTCGAAGAATTTTTCTTTCGAAAGAGCCCAGTATCATCTCTTTCTTTCTGTTTATAGACCAGCACTCGGCGCACAGTGGTGCTTTGCGGAAATAAATACAAAAAATGAAATTTGGAATATGGATTTGTTTCATATATTTTTTCATAGATATATAACTGTTCCAAGTTTTCCCAAAATTTGGGAAATTTTTATCAAAGGATATGCGAGTTTTGAAATTTATGCAATTTCTTTTATGAAATTTCTTTAATAAATAATATGCTATTGAGCTCTCAAAATAAAAAAAAAAATTTCGTCTTTTAGTTGGGTTAGGACTGAGTGACCTAAAATTAATATTTAAATGTTATCCTTAGAGCTACAGTTTTAGCTACATTAAGCTACATCTAGTGGCTACTATTTTTGGAAAGCTACAATATTCAACTAACTATTATCGAAAGAATTGTATCCGTCCTGATCCGATTTTGAACGCAGTGTACAAATTTGTTTCACTGAATCCGATTAAAAAAACACGGTTTCGACTTTGGTCATGCAAAAATTGTAATTTCATGGCTAATAATGGTTGGAAAAAATGCAACCTAGATTTTATTTTTGGCAAAAATATATATCTTTCAATAAAATATAAAATAAAATTAATCCTTTGAATGATCTCTGATATAATTCAATTTTAAGCTCAATAATTTTTCTTACCTCAAATTTTTTTCCAAATTCAAACTTACTTTTTTTGGAAATATGTGGTGAGCTTAATTGTTTTATGATGTTATTAGAATGAACTAATAGTACTTTAAAAAATGTGTACTTTAATAATTTAATCTAACATTTTAGAGACAGGTAATAAATAAAAAAGTTAATTTGTTTGTGGGTTTTTACCTGCATGCGAGTTTTTGTCTCCAAATATAAAACAAACAATTAGTAGGAATTTTATTGCTTTTTATGATCGTGAAAAGATTTTGAATGCTGTTGCATAATTTTTTATAACCAATTCCCTGAAAACCCTTTCAGAATTAGAACTTCACACAAAGTGGGGTTGTGATGGTTCATCTGGGCAGAGCAGTAATGGAAAGTGCATCCTTGCCAGTTGGATCACTTTCAGAAGAGGCCCAAGAGCGCAGGAATAAGGACTACAAGCATTATAGGACACAGGAAGTTTTTCGATGAAAGTCAATAAACTCTGCAAATCCGAAAAATGTCAATAACTTTTCTCCCAATGATTTTATTTTAACCAAATTTTGTCGAAATGTGTGTAAGCCAAGTCCAAACATGTGTGCAAAATTTCATTTAATTCCGTTACATAGTTCAGATTTTACATACAAATGGCACCACTGTGCGGCGCCGTAAAGCAAGATTGCTCGAATAAGGGTTTTGTAAAGCGTGCACTTCGTCTTACGAGTGAGGAGTTTTGAACAGCAGTTTCCTAGGGTAGTTCTATATCGAATCTCCACTAAAATGTCGTTCGTGGAGTTAATATTAACTACGGGGTAAATGAACTCCTTAACTACCTCAAAGTTTTCAATAGTGACGTTTTGCCCTAATCGGTGGAAAGATGTTTGTTTATAGCATATACTTTGGCTTGTCCTCATTTACTTCAAGACCAACAAGTAGGTATATAATATAGGGCCCTCCGTGTTAACGCTTGCCCTGCGCACAATCTGCTCTAGAACTAAATTTAAGAAATCACAAGATAGCGCAACACCTTGTGCATGTTTGGAATAGTTCAGAGGACTTGCTCCCCAGTTGCATACTGCACCCCGTATTTTTCAATGTCACGCGACACATTTGGATCAGTTTTCCCGGGATCCCGAGTTCGGCCATCACCATGTACAGCTCCTGACGATGAATGCTCCCATATGCGGCTTTCAATTCGATAAATAGATGGTGAGTCTGGACTTGAAAATCGTTGGTATTTTCCAGGATAGGATATTATATACGACATTTAGCAGGGGGTATGTCTCGAAAGTTCTTGCAAGACAAAGGATCAATTTTTTGGTAGATGAGGCATATGGAGCTGATGGTCATTGCGCATGCACCCTTTTACCCATATTTGGTTGATAATGTGATGCATGCACCCTACCAAACATCACCGCCGGCATCCTGCGGCCTTGTTATTCTTAAGCTTATACTGGGTGGTGGAATTGGTTTTTTTAGTTATAACGAGAATATGTAAAATGTACATAGATAACATTTAAAATAAGAATACACTTTTTGGAGTAATTAAGTTAAAAATTTTAATTATATATGTATTATCAAAAATATCTTCTTGCCTTGCTCCGATCCACAAGCATACTTTCCGCTACTCGGATTTGATTCGAACTGGAGATTGAGGATCAAGGGTTTATACTATGGTCCATATAAATCTCAATAAAACTAAGCCTATGCTCACCATAATTAAAATTAAGAAATTAGACGTACAAAAATAACATGCACAACAAGTGATAGTTCAGTATTGAAGAAATAATTATTCATAAATTATTATGTTTTTTTATGTCTTTTGAAGATGAAGTTTTAAGACCATACAAACAAATATTAATTTTGATCCGAATTTTATCTTAAACGTGCCGCAACCACATAAACACGTAAATCAGTTTTATTTAAATAAAAAGATATGTTTGCCCAAGTTCTATGCTAATTTTTAAAACATAAATTCAACAAGCCCAATTAATACAAGTCGCATCTAACCCAACAGGAGATAGGAACAAATATACATATTTTAAATTTAATGGTTTCCATAATAAAATCATATTTGCATCATAGTTTGACTATTGGGTTGGTGCTGGAAAGATTTTTAATCGAAAAGTTCTAAGATAGTTTTTGTAGATTTTCATTCATAAAATTATAACAGATGTACTTGTTAATTCATTAAGATTTTTAGTCCTTGAGTGCGACAACGAGAATTCAACGAGAAAAAAAAAGGAGTATAATGATATTGAAAAAGATACTTCAATAAAAGTTACACGTAGAACAAATATACATACATATATCAAAGTACATACTTTTTCGCTGAACAATTTTCATTTGCGTCAATTTTTTTTTTTTAATTTTCTGAAATGTTGAATTTAACAACATTTAGCACACAAGCTACTTGACCGGGGGAACATTAAATAAAAAAGAAATTAATATTTTACAAACATCAATTTTTTACTATTATACATACCAATATTACCAATACTACCAATATAATATATAACTTTTAAGGTTTTCGCGGTTGTTGGACATAATAAATAAGTATTTTTCGGATTATCCGCGTTATTTTAAATCTAATATGAGTGCAGTTTCCCGGTGACCACGCTCAATGCAATTTGATGCGAAACGTTCGGGGTGAGTCCTAAATAGCACTCATATTAAATTTCAAATAACGCGGATAATCCGATAAATACTTATTTATTATGTACCAATATAATATTTTGTACAAGAGCTTCTGAAAAGCTTATAAAACACATCATATCGAAGCTTTATAAACAAACATTAAAAAAAAATCTTTTTTTTTTTTTTTTGAAAATTCGATTTCTTAAAACCATGTTGATGATTTTTTTTAATTTAACTTCCAATTGCCCAATAATAAAACCTTGTTGTTTTAGAAATTCGCTACAACAACTTAAAATTTTTGTGTTGCACTAATTCATATTATCTTAAGAAATCACATATCATTTTTTATTTTAACTCAAACTAATATTGGAAAATACCTTATAAATATGATTTGTACTATGTTTTTTAATGTAAAATAAAAAATCAATAACAAATTAGGGGAAAAGACCATAGATTTTATAATACTTGGAAACACCTGCAGCAAGTAAGAAAAGGAGTTTAAGATTTTTTACCTACGGTTCTTAAAAATGCAAACGCTCTCGGGAACCTGTGGGTTCGTTTTGATAAGGGGGAATATAAGTTATCTTAGAAATAAAATGTTTATGTTTAAAATTTGAAAGGCCGGTCTTCCATTTGAATAGCATCATGTTCTCTAGGCGAAGCGATCCACTAGGGTGGTGAAATATCCAGGCATACTTTGAAGAAAACTGGATTTTATAACACCTGGACGACATTCGATGGCATTCAGAGACAGTGATGGAGAATCGACGCTAAGTAAGACTTGACCCAGGTTACATTGGCAAAGTGGGGAGTGTTTTTTAGGCAATAGTAGCTATTATTGGCGGTTTCCAGTTTGATTAATCGATTATTCCATTCAGAAAGGTTCCAGGAGACGGCAAATTTTTGTATCGTGGGTGAGGACGGATGTGTAGAAGTGACATCGGTGACTGGGTTGTGGTGCGTGATATCTAGATTATTGTTAAGTTCAGTTATCGAGTCATTGAAGAAATCTGGCAGTTTATGATATTTCCAACAGGATGGCGCTCCAGCTCACTATGTTCGAGAGGTTAAGAATTGGTTAGATGAAGAGTACGGTAATCGTTGGATAGGAAGAAATGAAGAGTTTCGCTGGCCTGTAAGATCTCGTGACTTAACAGTATTGGATTTCTTTGTATGGGGAAGAATGAAAGAACTCAACCAAAATAGTAAATTTAGGTGAATTAGAGGACCGTATTCAACAGCAGCTATTATCAATAATATTCGCAGTGAAATCCAAAAAAGTGTTTAGCATATCGATACAAAACCAAAGAGGACACTTTAAACACATGTTATAACTGTTTTAGTACACACATACAACATTGTTCTGCAAACTTTCCAGTGAGTTTTGTTTTTATTATTATTCATTCAAAAAAAAAAAATAGTAAAACGGTATGTCTATTACGCATTTTCTTGGAGAAAATTGAGCCCAAACTCAAAAAATTAGCATATGCAGCTGGAAACTAGATATCTTAAGACCGAGATAGGATCCCATATTTGTTGAAACGTAATTACAAAGTCTGGTATTTCTTCAAAAAAAAAACCAAAAATGAAGTTTCTAGCTATTTATTTATGAAAAATAAATATGGGTCAGAGTACACCACCAACAAAATTGGAGATAGGCCCTTACTGTAGAACAATTTTTTTCTTAGAATATTCCCAAGAATCACGTCCTAAAATATTATGCACGAATTAAGGGACACCCTGTATAACATAATCGTGAGTAACTATTGTTTATTTATTTACTTAACTCCGAACCCTTATTTTCTTTATTTGACTACTTGTCAAAACTCTTATTTCTTTACCTTGTTCCTTAAAAGTTCTCAGATAGAGTTAGTTTTGAAGTATGAGGGCTTATTAATAAAATTTATCAATCAAAAATTGTATAAAAAATATGAAATTTATTTTTTTTTAATCTACCCGCGCTCAAGGGCGTGAAGTTAATGAACAGAAAGAAGGATAGGAAAGATGTGTAGCACGATGTTCTGAGACTGAAGGTGGTTGTCTCAGATATTTTTATCTCCAGGGATGGCAGCTGAACTAATGCGGAGAAATGCCGTGTCTTTATTTCTATGTCACTTATAATTCACATTATTTTATTCGTATTCATCCTTGTTGGGCATACTAGTTTAACTCAATTACATGTTGTTAGTGATATGCCTGAACAGCATGTAATGAGTAAACCAGCAACCTATTGATGACAATTTTTAATGGAATTAAAACGACATAGACGACGGCAGGGATCGAACATGTGATCATGAGGTTGACAGTCGAGCACACAACCATCGCGCCACGGCCACCCCGATAACATTAATTCATCAGATCAGTTTTTTACGCCAATGTAAGAGTGGCTTAGGAACGCTATTTCAAATGCCTGTGTTTACAAACCAAGAATACCCAGTCATTATTTACGTTTAAGAGCTGTCCAATGGAAATTCAATTAGTACGCGATAACGATCCCAACCGCAGACTTCCTAGTGAAGAATTTGGTAATACGTATCGCAGACTTTGGAACTGAACTTGGAGGACTACTGTAGTTTATTAGTACATTTTCTTAGACAGACGAACATGAATTTAAAAGATATGGGATCACAAATTTTAAAAAAAGGTGCGGAGAAGAAATCACATAAAAGAAAACAGTCATGATTTCAACACAAAATCAGTTTTTCTGCAATAGTTTGACAGATGTAATTGAAAACACTTCAATTGGCTTAATTCTACAAACCATCTGAAGTTTTTGCTAAACGATTTACCAAAAATTTCGGAGGACATTCCACTGATTCAACTAGCTTCATGACATATTCATTTTGATGAACCACCAGACCACTCGGAAGGTTGAGAATTGGCTAGATGAAAAATTAATAGGCTGATATCTGAAGACCTCCACAAGAATAAAGGCTCGTATATCTTCTAAAAATTTAGTCTCAAACGAAGTTTCTACTATTCGCAGTAACAGAGCAATTTTTTTTAAAGTCGGTTATACAAAAATAGGCCTTTTCTTAAATACCCGAAAAATTATGTCAACATTGGTGATAGACTGTAGAATGATTTTGTTACTAGAATATATACAAGAATCATATCCCCAAAATATCCTTGACGAACACCCTGTATCATAGCTTTTGTATAGATAATATAAAAATAATAAAAGTAAAAACAAATTGCCATCTGGCAGACCAAGGCCAAATTTTTCTTTAAATCGTTAATTATATATTGGAATTGTAAAAATAAATAATTCTTCTATTTTTTGAGATAAATAAGTTTTTTTCAAAAAGGTTGTAATGTTCAATTTCTTCTATCATCTAAAAAATGTATGTTCTTAGATTGTAAAAATTCGCTGTAGGTCGAGGTGCATACAGCATTGTAAAACCTACTATTTTTAATGTTTTCCGCCATTATAATGACAGGTTTGATTAGAGTTTCGAGTTGAAAAACTGCTCTAACAATATAAAATTTTTGTTTCCATTTATTTATATTGAGTGAAGAGCAAGTGGATGCGACCGGATAATGGCACATAATATCCAACCTTCTCATTGCCATCTGTATCATCTGTGCTTGACCATGAAGATGTTACTTTTGTAAAGTCTTCCTTTTCGTCATGGTGCTTTTCACTTATACATTCATATAAGATCCACCACCACCGCACCACCCACTGTATTTTGCAATACGAAACTGCTTCGTAGTGGTAAAACCCAGCATGAAGGCAAAAGCCACCATTTAAGATGTGCAAACTATGTGTGCATGTTGCTTCGTGCGTCTCCCGTATTCCTACTGCAACTAATACTTCTGCTGATGTTGTTATTAAGCTTCAATAAAACTAGCCAAATGAAGCAAGTGTATATAGTTGTGCCACATTTTTCCCTTCGATATGATGGCATGATATCAAAGGCAAAACAGTATTTCTCTATATCCATATTTACTTCGTTGTCTTCTTTATTTCGTAGTTGGCTCCTTCGTCGGAGTTAAAATAGCAAATAGTAGGGGCACGAAAAGACCTCGTCCAAATGGAAACACTAGTGAATTTGATAGAACACACCAACCATTGCACTTGCATCAAGGTCGAGGGTGAAGTGGAGGAATTGTTTTGGAAGAGGGAATGCTTGGCGTTTAATGTTTTATTTTATAAAAAACTGACGAAGACGGGGCGAGAAATCGCCAGTCTCTCTTTGTCGGTTGACGGGCGAGCTTGCTTTGCTTTCGTTTTATTCTTATAAATACGTAGTTTGGTAAATCGTGCGTAATCTTCTATTTTTTTAAGAATTTACGGAATATTGCAAGCAATCACTAGGAATAAGCTTCGTTATGTGATTTAAATTCATTTCTGCCGGTCATCTCAAAAATGAATAGCAGGTGGAAACCGGTTGTAGGTTGGCCAACCAACATACAAATTCAGTGTTCGATCTAGTCGGTAGCCATGGTGGTCCGTCTCAATGGAATGGGTCGTCGGCTTAATATAAATTATGTATGAAGAAGAAGGTACTTCTCCCTCATTTCGATAGTTACTGTGTGATTTGTTCGCAGAGAATTCGGCACTTAGTGAATACTAATGTTCTTCTGTGTAAAAACCTGCAATACACTCAAATAGATTTCTTGATATTGAGTGAAATACATACGTGTTTACACTTCTGTTGTTTACGCGGTTTCGTCTGGCATAATGCATTGCTAGTTGGCGTTCTGTTTTCCGTTCTTACATCTTATTTTTATTTTCTTATCCACTCACCAGATTCCCAGCCGCGTCCAAAACCCCACAATCACGGAGAATGTGTTTAGTACTTCTTGTTATTACTAGCGAAGAAGTGGGTGAGATGTTTAAGAAAAGTGATTCAGGGAAGGAAAATATATAGAAAGATAAAACAACAAAAATATGATTTAAAAAAAGGCAGCAAAATACGTTTTTGGCCTACTTGCGTCGCGTGTTCTTTAAGGGCTGCGACAAATTTATCAGCATTAACGACATGTTAGTGTTTATAAGACACTTAAAAACTTTAAACATCATGTTTGGAGTGAACCAAGTACTTGACATTGGCGCAAACTGGAGCAGTGTCAAAAGTAAGAATTCTTTTAGTTTAAGTTTTGTTTTCGAAGTTCATTTGTTTGGTTTTTGTGTTATTAGTTACTCTTATTATGTGATAGCTACTAAAACTTTATATAATTTTCTTTTCTGCTCCTAAGTTAAGGTGAAGAGGTTTGAATTTAACATTCTGCCTTTAGTATTCAATTTTAAATAAAATGGTTTAGTTTAAACTAAACTAATTTTTCTGTTACGGCTTGTTAATACTTTCGACTTTTTCCTTAACGGTTTCACTGATTTCGATCAAAGTTTTCATATAGGAGCTACTTCATAATGTTGTTTGTGGTGAAAATTTATATTTATGTAAATATTATTTTAGCATTTGAAACTGATTGATTGATTCGATTGATATTTTTTAGTCAAAAACCCTAAAATGAATTTTGTCTTACATTGTGATACATTGCAAGAAATATGCAGAATTCTAAGCTTCCGGCTGTCAAAAAGTTATAAGACGACATAAATAGCTAAACATGGCCGACGTTTATGTAGATGTTCCCTCAGCTGCCTCAATTATTGGATGTGCCATGAATATCAACACAGCTTTGCCTGAGGTTTTAAAGAAATCCTTGATTGCAGATGATTTGGTTCATGGAATTCACCAAGCCTGCAAATAAAAAAAAACTAAACAAACAAACATTTTGTTTTGCTATTCGACTAATACTAATCTAAATCAATCTTTTTTTCTTTTTAAAATGGCTAAAACGAATATTAGAGTTTTCTAAAAATGTTGTTTCTTATCAGAATTACCTATGTACAGACATACATATGTATGTATCAGTGGCGTGGCGTGGATAATTTTATATGGGAACCGGAACCCGCTATAAAATTTTGTCACCCGTAAAAATGAAAAAAAAAAAATCTTACAACCTTAAAAACAACATTTATAGTAGGAATATGGTATCTTCAAATGCATTCCACATTGACTTAGCAAAAAATGTGTAGCTATATTTTTTATACTTCAAGACATTAATCATGCTTATTTTGACATTCTCATGAATAGTCTATTCGTTAGAATGATTCTATTCCTTCAAATGAACTTTCTTAATTTTGATATTCGAACGAATAACATTCATTTGCGAAAGATATCATGAAATGAACTTCAAAAAAGATTCATTTTCATTATCAGCTGTCAGCTGTTTACTATATTTCTATTTGAATTAGTATGACCATTTTACATTTTTTTTGTTTCTAAACATTTTAAAGATGTTGGATAAAGAATCAAGAAATAAAATAAATAATACACTTTTTCATTATAAAGTAAAGTTTAACCATAAAGAACTACATATTCATTACATTTTTTGTGTCAACTCAGCTATTCTGAAACTATTCCTTAAAAAAATAAGTTGTTCATGACGCGTTCTAAATTTTTATTTTTTTTCGTATACACTTGGTCAGACTAAAATATCAAAAACAAAAGAGAAGTGTTTGTGAAATGTCAAAAGTCAAAACCAAAAAGTGAAATCTTTGTTTAGTTGTAATTGTTTGGTTTATTGTTTAATAATTTAAATTTCTGTGATAAAAACATAAAATAATAAATAAAAAATAAAAATATGCCATTTGTGTTGTTTATAAATGAAGATGGTGTTGAAGAAGTGCAGAGGAGAAGGATAGTGGATGCTTTCCGTATCAACGCGGTGGTAAAAAAAACCCTTTGCTACCTCCGGGGTTTTTACTATTATTTTAATTAAACTTTTCCTTTTGTTCGCGGTTTGTCCAGTTGGAATGCGACCTTTAAACATAAAACAACAAAAAAATTAATAAAATTAATTTATTTTCCATGAAATAATTAAAAACTTACATGTTTTGTAGCTTACTCGACAGAAAAATTCAAACGACACAAAAATGACATTTAATTCCATTCTTTCGAATGTCAAAATTGAATTACCTTTCGCAAATGAATGAACTTTCTATGGATTGGGTGAACTTTTGATTTGTTCGATTAACATTCTAATCGCCGAGTGTCAAAATTAAGTTTCAACGAATTCGACTCACTTTCGAACGAAAGAGAATGTCAAAATAAGCACCAATATTTCAAGCTCCCTCCAGTCGTCGAGACCAAGCGCTCTTGCGTTTGTAACCGCCTGGTCCCTGTAGCGGACGTTCGGTCTTCATCCTCTTTTCGAACCTGGGGGTTGGTATTCGAAGATTTTCTTGGCTGGAGCGTTGTTGTCCATTCGCTCGATGTGACCGAGCCAGTGTAGTCGACGTGTTTTAGCATTTTGGACTACATCCACATCTTAGTACAGCTCGATTGAATCTTCTCCTCCATTCGCTCTCTTCGCATATAGAACCAAATATCCGCCGAAGAGGAACAGTTGGTCAAACAATCAAGGTAGCGGAGCACGAATTTGAAGTGGTGCAATCCTTTAAATACCTTGGGTCAATAGTAGCAGCCGATAACAATATAGAAGAAGAAATACGCGGGCGGCTTCTCAAATCCAACAGAGCCTACTACAGTCTGTCAAAGCTCTTCAAATCCAGAAATCTCACTATAACTTCAAAACTGCTGCTGTACAGGACCATGGTCCTGCCAGTACTCACATATGGATCCGAGACTTGGGTGCTTAGCAAAAGGCACTCCGACCTCTTAGCTGCGTTCGAGAGAAAAGTCTTAAGGAGAATTGTTGGCCCCATATGTGAGGAAGGACGATTCCGGAGACGGTACCATCATAAATTGTACGCAATCTACCTAGAAGCAGATATCGTGACAAAAATTAAGCTCGGTAGACTCCGGTGGGCAGGGCACCTAGCTCGCATGAGCGAAGAGGAACCTGCTCGATAAGTTCTTTGTGGTACATTCTATGGTAGACGACAGCGTGGTAGACCATGCTTGCGCTGGAGAGATGGCGTAGACCAGGACGCCCGAAGCCTTGGGGTGCGCAACTGGATGGCGTCGGCTAGAGACCGCGATAGGTGGAGAGACTTGTTGAAAGAGGCCAGGACCGGAACCCGGTTGTCGAGCCGATGATGATGATGATCCGCCGAAGAATTTTTCTCTCGAAAGTGCCCAGTATCAATTCCCCTTTTTTACTTATCGTCCAGCACTACCTCGAAATTACTGCTACCAACAGTGACGTTTTGTCCTAGGCGAATGGTCGATTGAGATTATCGACATCTTTGTTTTTGGCCGCCAATATTGCTCGTTCACTCAGCTAATTATTGTTTCTGTCCTTGTTCTATGCCTGTAAAAATACGCTGAATAAGTAAATCTTTTGAGTCGACGAAGTGACAAAAGTCCGTGAGTAGTGTAATTAATCCGGTCGGGTGTCAACTGCGCCTTACCATTTCCAATATCTAATAACTGCTTCGAAAAAATAATCGCAGTTTCGCAGTTTGATCTTGTTGAAAAAACACTCGCTTGTTAGTTTTTAATTGGAGTGTCTTTACATGCCGCCACAAATAAGATGATTTTAAGCATGTGTTTAATTTGTCAGCAACAGTTGATCGGGGAATAATTGGAAGAGTCTGACGAAAATCACCTAAGAACAGAATCATGGCTCCACTAAAAATGGTTTCGTTGTCACGAAGATCTTTTAACGATCTGTCCAGTGCCTCCAGTAATCTCTTATGGGCCATCGTGCATTCATCCCAAACAATCAATTTGCATATCTGTAGAGTCTTCGTCATTGCGCCGTTTTTGGCGATGTTGCAAACTGTTTCTTTGTTCATTTTCATGTTTAGTGGTAATTTCAATGCAGAATGTGCAGTTCGTCCACCTTCTAACAATGTTGCAGCTATTCCAGATGACGCCAAAGCTAGGACAACTTCATTTTGCGATCTGAGCTTTGCCAACAGCAATGAACTTCCACAAATATTTCAAAATCAAAATTAGGAAAATCGGTCCAGCCATTCTCGAGTTTTAGCGAGGTAAACGAACAGCAATTGATTTTTATCGTAGATATAACTATTTTCAAAAATGCTTAGATAAAGTATGCAGCTTATATATTTGATTTCTATGAAATTTTTAATGTTATTTTGGTTATTTTATTGAGTACTTACAGGCAAAATATAAACATAAAGGGTTTTTCAACAGGGACGCTACAAAAGTAGAGCGACAGTGACAGCAAACGACGCCATATTTCTTGCCGCTCTTTTGACATTTCTCTTCAGTAAGGTTTGCCATTTCATGATGGAAAGATATGCGAGCCAACAAGGAGTCGAAATTATTAAAATTTACTACCGAAATTCGGAGTCAGTGGCCTCAACGTTAAGAGCGCTACGTCCAATTTATGGTCGTCATAATCGTCCTAGCAGATCAACAATTGAGCGTCTAGTGGAAAAATTTGAATCCACAGGCACAGTTAGTTAGTTAGACTATTTCCTGTTTGGTCAAGTCTATGGTCTATGCCAACAAGCCAGCGACGATTTTTTTTTTTTTTTTTTTTTTTTTTTTTTGCGTAGGAAGGTGAGAAATCTTCAGGAAGACACTATAAGCCCGATGCTTATAGTAGTGTCAGATTTTTACTGACTAAAAAACACCTCCCTTATCTTCTATAGAGATACTACAACTAAGTCGAGCTCAACAAGTAGTTTTGGCAGCAGTTTCGTTCGCATTTTGTCAGGAAGCTCCCCAACGGGAGGACCTGAAAGTTCCACAAGATTCGAGTGGAGAAATTAATTTTGTTGCGCTAGATCAAGAGGTCTTGTTCGGTGCAATCGCCGAAAAACGTTCGTCTCGCTAAGCGATTGTCGGATTTCGTTGTTTCTATGATCTCTAAGTCGTGATCTTAGTTCTGTGGCAAGTTTTTTAATTTCGTTTTCTACACTTTCTATATTTAAGTCTCTATGTAAGTTGCTATTTCTTACATACCATGGAGCATTAACTATTGTCTTAAGTACTTTGTTTTGGTATGTTTGTAAAATTTGTATATTTCTTTCGTTGGTACAACCCCAAAGTTGTATACCGTACGTCCAAACTGGTTTCAGTACTTGCTTATAAATAAGCAGCTTGTTATACACGCTTAGATTGGAATATCTTCCAATAAGCCATGTCAATTCGCGGAGTTTATTTTCGAGTTCATCGCGTTTCTTTTTAACATGAGCCTTCCATTTAAGTTTCGCGTCTAGAGTCATACCTAGATACTTTGCTTCATTTGTATATGGAATTTGCATGGAATTAATATAGATGGGTAAGGTGTTTACGTTTTTATACGTAAAATTTATGTGCGTGGATTTCGCTTCGTTAAGTTCAATTCGCCATTTCCTTGTCCAATCTGAAATGCTATTTAATGCCATTTGAAGCTTAGAGGTCGCCGTTTCTATTGAATCTGATATTGCGAGTACGGCTGTATCATCTGCAAAAGTGGCTAAAGTTGTACCTTCTGTTTGGGGTATATCGCGAGTATAGAGAACAAATAGAATCGGTCCAAGGACGCTACCCTGGGGCACGCCAGCGTTAATTTCCTTAAACTCAGAATACTCCGTTCCTTGCTTAACTCGAAAGATTCTATTTTCTAGGTACGATTCAAGAAGGTTATATATTTGCTCTGGAAAGACTTTTAATTTATATCTAAGCCCGTCATGCCAGACTTTGTCGAAAGCTTGGGAAACATCAAGAAATGCAGTTGAGCAAATCTTCTTTTCTTCAAATGCTTTTTCAATTTCACAAGTTATCCGAAAAACCTGATCGATTGTCGAGTGTTTTTTCCGGAAACCGAATTGGTGTTCGGGGATTAAACGTTTATCTGCAATGAATGGTAACAGTCGTTTAAGAAGCAATTTTTCAAATATTTTAGATGTTGTAGGCAAGAGAGAAATTGGTCTGTACGATTTTTTCTCATTCGGTGGCTTACCCGGTTTGGGGATCATTATAACTTCGGCGACTTTCCACTGCGAAGGTACGTACGCAAGTCTTAAAGCAGCGTTAATGAACTGTAAAAGCTTAACCATTGCTTTTTTAGGCAACTCTTTGAGGACGCGACTGTTAATAAGGTCGTAACCAGGAGCTTTATTATTTTTCTGCCGTTTTATTTCCTGGACAAGTTCAGTCAAAGTGATGTTTCTTATAGATAAACTGTCCGGCCTTGGTTGAAACTCTCCTTCATTTGTCGGAAACTCTTGACCATCGAATGGTTTGAACGTTTCCTCGAGGTACTCAGCAAATAAATCCGCCTTTTCCTGATCAGTTTTTGCCCATTCAGAATTATTTTTTCGAATCGGTGCCGACATTTTTTGAGGCTTTTTAATACCTTTTAACGTCTTCCAAAGAGAATAATTCGTTTTTTTGTCTGCTGTGAGGCTTTCAAGATAGGAAGAATTCTTTCTGTTTTTAAAATCTCGTAACAAGTTTTTGATTTTGTTTGTTAAAAAGTTGACTACACATTTATGCTGAGGAGCACGTGAGTGCTGCCATGTTTTTCGAGCTTTTCGTTTTTCGCGAATCAATTCTTTTATATCTGCTGGAATTTTTTCTTCGTATTGCCTTGACTTTTTACTACAGACCGGTGTATTATCCCAAGCTGCTTTTTGGATAATATTTATAAATTTGTCGGTTTCATCTTCTAACTCAAACGGAGTTTGCAGGGAGACGTTCAGTATAATACTGTTTTCGCAATCTTCTTTGAATTTGTCCCAATTTGTGTTATTATTTGTTAAAGACAGGGGCTTTTCTTTTTCGATTACGTTACTGCTTATTGTTAGGATTACGGCCGAGTGATCCGTAGAAAAATCGACGTTATCATCTACTTTCACATATTTTCTGTTAATTCCTCTTGCAATGAAAAAGTCGACAAGGTCGGGAGTTTTTGCTGAATCGGTTGGCCAATACGTTGGTTTTCCTGAAGAGAAAAATTCGACGTTACATTCAGTACCCGCTTTGTAGAGTTGTCTACCCTTCGTCGAGATGCATCGTGATCCCCAAAATGTATGTTTTGAATTGAAGTCGCCGCCAATAATAAATGTTGGACCTAATGCATTGAAGAGTTCTTTAAACTCCTGTTTGTCTATCTTGGACCGAGGAGGACAGTAAATAGACGCAATGTTAAAAAGAACGTGTCTAACTTTTAAAATAATAGAAGTTACTTGCATTGCATCGAGCTCGATATTCATCTCAAACGAATGATTGATATTTTCTCTGATAAATACGGAAGAACCACCTCTTGCTCTTTCGGATGGATGACATGCGTGGTAAGCCGAATAACCTTTGATACTTAAATTCGAGTCTTTTTTCAAATGAGTTTCAGAGATCAAACAAATATCTATTTTTTCATTAAGAAGAACTGTTTCTAGTTCTTCAATTTTTGGAGTAAGTCCGTTCGCGTTCCATGTTATTATTTTGAGTTTTTCTGACGACTGATCCATGTTTACAATAAATTTGGTGTTTTAAGAGCCGCCGACTCAAATTTGTCCAGTTTCTCAAAAATAATTCTCCCTTGTTCTTCTAACCGTTCAATTATAAGAGACAACACATTTTGAACGGAGTCAGGTTTATTAATTTTAAGTTTCTCAGGCGCTGTGACTTGAGCGTACGTCTTTTTCGGTTTTATGTTCGTCTTTGTTATTTTTATGTTTTCTGAGGGTATAGTAACTTTACTATCTTTCCTGTCAGTTTTACTCGTCGCTTGAGTATTAGTATTCGTTTTTATTTTTGGATCTTCGTTTATCTTTGAGGCATTTTTTTTAGTTTTCTTGTTAAATTCTTGGCGCCTCTTTAGAATTTCTTTAGCGACCTCACAGCCACGGTAATTTGCTGGATGATTACCTTTACAATTCGCGTGGTTAAAACCTTGACAGCGCTTGCATTGAGGAACAAGTCGTTTGTTCTTCCGAAGAGGTTCAATTTTTACAACAATATTCATTATGGTTTTAATATTATAAACATTGTCTACATTTTCATTTTTGTCGAAACTTAGCATAAAAAGCGGAAGAGCGCGTTTAGTATAAGCGGTTTCTACTTCTTTCGACTGTGTTTTTTCGCGTTTTAAAAGATTTGTCGCTTCAAGAATCATAAATCCTTTGGTTTTTAGGTCCGAAATGATGTCTTCTTTCGAACAAGAGGGATGAAGTCCTCTAGCAACAACGCGTAAAGGTCTTTCTTCTTTAATTGAATAACTGTACCATTCAATTTTTTCGTCGCTGAGTTTTTTTGATAGCTTTCTATATGAATCAGAATCATTCACGTTAATTTTCCACGTGTTATTATGAGTCGATGTAGCTTTAAAATTTGCCTGCGCTGTTTCTCTTAGTATTGGAAGAATTTTGTTGTAATCCGCTTGACCAACGATGTTTATCGGTGGTGGGAGTTTCTCATTCGCGGAGAACTTATCTTTCCTTGCCAGCGACGATTGATGAACTTCGTACGAATATCGAACGTGAAATTGCAGCAGCATCGGCCGATTTATGCTTGAAAACCGTCGAAAATTGGGTTCAGCGTCTGGACTTCTGCAAGCGTGCCCGTGGTGGCCATGCAAAAGAAATCGAGTTCTATACATAAGGCATCGAACGTATTTTCACAGGAATAAAGAATTTCATTGATTTCCAAAACCGTTTTTGTTTTATTTAAAAAAACTTTTGTAGCGCTCTTAATGAAAAACCCGATATATATTAGTACCTGCATAAAAAACACGACACTGACCTTCTGGCATCTAAAAATGAGTTTATTGATTAGGTACCTACCCTTACAAAAATAATCCGACAAAACATTTTCAAGGCTCGATTTGATAGGTAGAATAACTTTATCTAATTCAAACAAAAAACCACAAAATATAAAAATAATAAAAAAAACAACAAATACAAAAAAAGGATGCATTGTTGTCGTAGTTGATTTATTTTTTTTCTTTATTTTTTGCAATATGCATTTTGCTTACATATTTATCTGGGCAAAACCACAAATATTTTGCGTTGCCTTCGAATGAGCTTTCAAAACAAATTAATTTGATTTTATTTACGCGGTAAGGACAATTTAAATACATCCAGTTATATGTGACACTTGAAACCCATACATCAATTTATTATTTTATAATGTTATTGAAGGAAAATCGTACCAAATTTTTATTTCAATGTTCTACATATACGAGTATGTACATAAATTCAAAGAATAAATTTTAAAAAAATCTTCAAATTGCGCTCCAAAAAAAGTTTATTTAGGTATCTGATGTATGCAAATCTACATTGGTGTTATATTTAGTTTTATGCGATTACCTAGACGGAATACTGGAAATTATTACCATAGATACAAATCGAGCTTTATGGATTATTTTTTAATTTTCCTGAGAACCGCGAAAAAGATTTGCAACAATACGTTTGGTAATCAGAAATTTAATAGTCAATTCGTTATGCATTTGATTTACTTGCTATAGCACTCTTTTCCTATTGATAAAAGCACCCTACTAAACATATATTTAGGAATTTTCTAATTCACAATTCAAATAATACGTTAATCAAATGTTCGTTCACTTAAAATTAACTACACTCAAAAGATTACGACCGAAAATTTGGAGTAAAGTCTTAAAGTGGCAACCACGGACTCGGAACTTCGATAGTAATATTTTTTAAACGTTGATGGTACGTGAACTTCATCATGGTAAAATTTTAGTCTTTGACTGACGTTATGAGATTGACAGACCATACAAAAGTTTGATAGTGCCTCTAATTAATATACAATTACTTTTGATATATGCCAGTTATGCATTTGTATAAAAAAACGAACTTGAGATTTTGATTAGACTTGACATTTCGATGATAAGGAACATGAAAAAATGGGTCTGTTAGTTCTATCTATCTGTTCGACTACAGCCTAAACCGTTCCTTAATATTGGTAGATATCATTTTTAAATTTTTTCCCCACTGGTTTTTTTTTTTCTTTTTTTTAAGACATAAAATAACTACTTCTATTTTTATCGAAATTTTTTAAAATATTTTTTTTTTGCCTCTATTACAAAATTAAAATTAAGACACTGACCCGCTATAACGATTTATAATTTGAGTCTTTGTATATATTTACATTTTCTTGTAAAATGGCGATGGTATCATGTTTTTAGCTTTTACTACTAAGGAAGTGTGTTCAGCCATTTAAAAAATAAATTTTATGGCTATAAACATTTTTCTCTAGTAACATTATTTTCTTTTAATAAAAGTATATTATATAAAAGCAAGTTCGTGTGGCCCAGTTGTTCTTTTTATTTTTAAAAATTTTAAAAACCCTAGGTTGATGCTTATGATACTGTTTAAAAAAGGGCCCTGGCTGCAGATAAAACAAACAAACAAAGTCTAAGTTGATTTTATTGTTGCTGATGATAATTACTATATTAAGTTGATAACATATGTATTTTGGTTCTTGAGATTTTAACTGAAACCTAGAAACCTGAAACCTACTAGAAACAGGTAAATGCCAACTGCGTTTAAACGTATGAAAATCATTGTTATTGTGAAGCCAAGCAAATTTAATGACCTACCGTCGTATAGCTCTGCTAAGCACTTGGTACAAACACCTCGAACGTTTTATTTATATAGGCCCTACCATTAATGAAATTATACCCAATGAACTGGCTGGTTTTCTACGTGTAGAAATCGCACGAATCAAATTTTACCCTCAACGACACACATTGAAGTAGGTTTTGAAAGGCTGATTTCGCCGACTGCTGCGGTTAGCATATGACACCGCTTAGATGGACTTATACTAAAACTGCTCAAAGTAGTTACCTTCATAAGAACATCACGTCTTATAAACAACCTAATCTCAAACTCCCTTCTTCATATTTTCATTAATGGGAAAAGGAGATTAAGAAAGCTAAATGCAGCATTCGGCACGATCAACAGAAACTGTCTTTTTTTTACAAACTTTCCCAAATCGCCGTATCAGCGAAGTTCCTAAATATCCTTCCTACAGCGATGTGGAATGGAAATGAGCTGTCAGATTGGTATGAAATAAAAATTGGTGTGATACAGGGATGTTTGCTAAGCCCTCTTATATCCTCAATATTTCTGGACGACATCACAGACTGATCATGTTTGCAGGTATAATTAATTAATATTAAGACCTTACTTTTTGCGGATGATCTGGTTATCCTATAGCAGATTCACATAGCTCCCTATAGCTTATGATAAATAAAGCTAGAAAATTACTGCAAATGGTCGATTGGCTAGATCTGAAAAATTGCAAACACTCGGAAAAGGATCCCATAGTCCAAAACGAGGAAGATGACTCACGGCTGAACAAGTTTCTCGTCAAGAAGGCACTTAGATTTATAGTTTCAGAGTAGGCGATCATCGAAAAATTACATTTATAGTTTAAAGTTACTTATGTGTTATGTACATACCCACATATGTACATATGTATACGAGCATGCTCATTCAAATGAATTTTTTATTTGAAAATAAGTAAAACTTTAAAATAATTTTAGGGAATTATCGTTTTTTTGATATTAAAGTTTTTAGTTTGGATTGTTTAAGACTAAGGATTTTATATGAAAAATTAATCTCAGTAATATGTTTAGATAATTCACAAATTGCTACTTTTTGAAAACAATAATTGGTATGTTGTATGTATAACAGAAAATGGAAATAATTCTCCTCCCACTGTATTTCGGTACATATTGGTATGAGTGTAACCAAATTCAATAAAATTGAAAGATTAAGAACATTACATTATTATAAGACTAAGCAACATACAAAAAATTTTGCAAATAATTATGCGTATATTTGAAAATGATGATTTATTGGAAATTCCATATAATAAAGAAAAACCATAAAAGTAGATAATTGCACAAAATAAAACTTGGTCACACCCACAGATTAAGAGAAGGAGAGCGATTACCAATAAATTATCGACACGTCACACGTTACCGATCACCCTGGGAAAACCGTTAGGCGCCAAACTATTTTTGATGTGTGTATCTCATTAATTTGAAAAAGGGTTAAATCAAAAATTTTAAATAATCCTTTCCTTTTGGTGGTTGTAGTTGTAGGTGATCGTGAACATTGATCTGGTTATATAATGTAGATGCATTCTATTTTTTGGTTACAATAAAGGTTATGATTACCTATATTATTAACCCTTGCCAAACAAATACAATTTTGGCTCAAATGTCCATATAAAATAACTGTTATGAATGGAAGGATTTTTTTTTTCGACGATAATAAGTTATAAGGACATGGTAACATTTACTGATACGCCAAAAGAATTCTTTTATTTCGCTAGCTAAAGGCTCGGTCAAACAGAACGCGTTTTTACGCCGCGTTTCACCGCCGCGTTCAAACGAAGCGTTGTATTACATTGCAATACATGTCTTATGTCACACTGAACGCGTTTTTGACACCGCGTTGAATTCACCATGGCGTTGCAACGCGGCGGTGAAACGCGACGTTTAGTGAAATTACAGATTATTTCTAACGCTGCGGCAGTCAAAGAAATTTTAAATTTTTTCAAGATGGAAAAATTAATTGAGTTGGTGAGAAATTACCCTTGTCTATACGATATGGATGATAATCGTATAAGAACATTGTCTTACATATGTACATATTTAATTATTATTATTGAAATCTGAGAGAAATTTGTCTCTTATCATAAATCCGCATTGGTAGGTCTTCTGTTTGTTGGCCTTCGAGATGTTTTACTCTTGCTCCCGGCGGCGCAGCCGGTGATATTCGCCATTTTCTTCCCTTTTTTTGTTAATTGGCATGTACCCAAATTCTTTTTCTTTTACGAGAATTTCGTAATATAGTAAATAAAAGCAATAATTCCTGCTGAATCTGAGCTGCTTGACATTATTTTTGTTAAGGAATGATTGTTTTGTTTGTTCATTGCTTAACAGCTCTCCGTTTGACGTTCTCTAACGCGGCGGCGGTTGCAACGTCGCGTCAAAATAATCTTACCGTCGCGTTAAAAAATCTTAACGCGGCGTTGAAAACGCGTTCTGTTTGACCGAGCCTTAAATGACTCTGAAAATTGATCATTACGATTTTCAATGGTACCTATAACTGCTTTTTACTTGCGATATAGGTACTATAGGGCAAGTTCTGCATTTGGAAAAAAAATCGAACTCGAGATTTTGATCAAAGTTGACATTACGATGATAGCGAAGACGAATAAAGTGGGTCCGGCAATTCCGTCTGTCTGTATGTCTGTATGTCTGTATGTCTGTATGTCTGTATGTCTGTATGTCTGTCTGTCTGTATGTCTGTATGTCTGTACCTCGATCTAGAGCCTAAGCCCACTGGACCTTTTTTCTTCAAACTCGGTAGTTAAGGGTCTTCGGTGATTCCCAAGAGGGGAAATTGAAATTTTTTTTTAGCTCTTAAACTAACGGTACCCCCCATACACCCGTAATGCAAAATCTTATTTATCTCGAAAACGGCTCTAACGATTTTGATAAAAAAAATTAGGTGTGATATTATGGACATGGACTACGTTTTGGTAAAAAAAAAAAAATTTGGGGCAAAATGTTATTAACGGTACCTGTCATAGAACCGTTTTTTTGATTTTCGACTTTCTCATTAACGGTTCTAACGATTTTAACCAAAAATTTTCAGCAGGAGTCCCCCCAAGTTTAAAATAATATTGTATATAAAAGTATTCGAAAAATTATTTGTTAGGTTTTTTTTTTTTAATTTTTGTTTGAAAAATCAATATCTTCAAAACCTATGAACGGTTATTTTTTGAAATTATTTCTTAAAATCAATATTATTAAATACTTAAAATTCGCATCCCACATTTTTTTCTTGAAAAATTTTAAAGAAATTTCTTATATAAAAAAAATATATTTAATAATAAAACGATTTTTTAAAGTTCGTTTGCATAAATTCATACTTTTCTAGAAATCAGACGGCAATTTCATTTTAAATTCATGTTTTATATTTATAAAATGTATCTTAAATTCCAAAGTACTTTTACATAAAGAGCAAGTTCGTGCGATCCAGTCGTGCATTTTATTTAAGAGTAATTAAATAGCTGCTATTAAGAGCTGCTCATTTTGTATACTACTATAAGCTACCGCTGCTCATTAAAAATCGCTCTTTAGCACAATTCTACTTAGAACGAAAGCAAATAAAGACTGAGAAAATAAAACATCCTGCTAGATCTAAGGGAAAATAGTATCTCAGATTGGAAAACGCGAAAATTCGTCCTTGATGTAGAAAATCAATCGAAATTGAATGAGTAACCCACGCTCAATATTCAATAACACGTTTCTTGTAACGGCAACTAGACCATCAACAGATAAACTTCCTCAACACCGACCTACATAAATATACTGCACAAATATCTATCATAATTCGTGTGAGAGGAGACCAACTCAGCTTAACTATCTGCTGCTTAGGGAAAATGAAGATGTGATGAACTTTCTTGGTTCCTGTCCCATCTTAAAAGAAATAAGGATCTATCACAATGGAGCCAACCAACTTGTAATTGAAGACTTTGAAATTGGAGCAAATTTGCTTCTTATTGCCACACTGATCTCAGCTATAGAACAAGAATTGTTAATGAAAGTTTCAAAAATATTTATATTTGTAGATAAAGTCAATGGCGCAAAATTTTAAACAGTTGTCGTTTAAGCAATAAAACCGGCTTCACTTAACGCAGTCATTTAGCTTGGAAACTTTGTATAACTTTTTCACAATTTTAAACAAGTAAGACAACTCTCCTAAATAATGTGGGTTTTACAACAGAACCTAAGCGAATTTATGTTGTTAATTAATTTGACAGATGCATAACTTAAACAGAACTCCACAAACAAACAAAAATAAAAAGACAACTTTAAGTCAAACAATTTTTCACCGAAAAAAGTACATTTTATATTACTACCTCGGTACAGATTTTGATTGTTTATAAGTTATTAATAGGGTTCGGATTTCCATGCAAATGTATATTTTTTTTAGGAACACCTTCGAAGCCAGGTAACTAATTATGTATACAAATCAAGAAATTTCCTTTAAAATGGCATTTAACCGTTAGTGCATATTTTTGCATATTTTACTATAAATGCATATTTTGCATTTTGTTGTGCATATTTTACTATAAATGCATATTTTTTATAAAAAATTTATGTTTTTAGAGTATCTACCTACATAATTGTTGAAAAACTAAACTAGACAGTAAAAAAATATAAATTTTATGTCAGTGCAAACGTTAGGTTATCTATTTCTTTTATTCAATCTTGAACCATATTCAAACACCACAATATAAAGCATTTATATAAACAAAGGTGCATTATATGAACTTGACTAGATTCTGCCGGCAAAACATTGATATGAAAAAAATATTAGTACTGTGTGTTTGAAACTGTATAAATGAGATTTAAACGATCATCTATCAAAAATGAAAGTGTGTGGGTATAATGCGGTAAAGCTTAAAGCGCGAAACAGATTGAACCAGCACCAGCAACGTTACCAGCAACAGCGAAAGCCATTGTTTTAGAACCAATGGCGCAAAATTTTAATTGAATTAGTACGTTGCTAAAACTGTTTTAGTATGATACTAGGTTAAAACAACGAATTTGCAAATTTTAGTCGAGCATAGCATCATACTTTCTCTACCCTTTTATTAAAGTTAAAATCATCGAATACATATACTTTATATTTTAAGTATCGTGCTAGCTTCATATGACTCTTTGACATTTTTGCAAACATCAAAAAAAGGTTCGTGTACTTACTTTTTTACACGAAACGTCATTGTTTTAGGTGTGTTCAGAAGCAATTTATTAGGAAAATTCTTTTGCTACGGTACTAGTTAGAAAATGTTTAAAATTAAGAATGAGTTAGTAAACTACTTTAAAGTTAGCAAATTGTTAAGTAGTATCATACTAATACCTTAATAATAGGCTGTTTAAAATTTTTACGCCAATGTATTTTAATCGTTCAACATAAAATAGACCAGCAATAGCAACGTCAACAGCGTCGTTTGGTCAAAATCCAAAATTTGCTGTTGCTAGTTCACTTCCAGTTAACTAATAGTCAACATTAGCTTATGATTATTAGTAAGGCCCAATTTCTTTAACAAACGAGTTTTCTGATTATATCAACATTAGCTTAATTGATTTAAATAAAATTTTGTATATAGAAAAACATTTCGAAATATTTTTTTCAAAGACTTATTTTATTCAAACTTTCATCTCTTTTGAAATGAAGGACTTACCAATTTTTTTTTTTTGAGGAAATACATCTGATTTGATAAACGCAGACTCTGCTGTATCTCAAGGTAGTCACCCTGGTCTACTACTCTTTATAGTTGCTATCAAAGACGTTGTTTCAAAAGAATATTGCTGTTGCGTACTTATCTACATTGATTATTGTAAATTATTTAAAATCATCAGAGACCAGAGTTATTCTGTATCCCTTAAAAGTGACTTAACTATCTGGAAATTTTTACTGGTGGAAATTTCCTACAAATTTCAAGAATTTTTACAATACTCGTATATAACAATTTTCTGTTGTTAACTCAAAAAATTTGCACATGAAAAGCTATGGGCAGGACGTTTAACATCTTTCAAAACATCTGGCTTTCAGTTTCTTTCGCTTTTGGAAAAATAAACTTAGTAAAAAACTTTTGAAATGTAGACATAATTTAATTTATTTTTTTTTTTTAATTAAACGCAAATTGTTAATAAAAATGGGCATGTAAAATATGTTTCTCCATTTTTCAGAAATTCTCTCTCACTTCGCTGTTTCGATACAACTATTATTTATTTGCTTTCATGATTTAAAAATTTTCATTTTTTCTAGTGCGTTCATTTTTGATTTATTAAAAAAATCCTTTTCAAGTCAAGATGTCGAAGATGTCATTGTTCCATTACCGCCTTTAAGGAAAAACGTCTGCTTATGCATATGCATATTTTGTTTGCTTGTACTCGCATTCTAGTATCTAATATTTTAAACATTTGCATTTATTTTATACCATATAAGTTCAAGAATACTTAATAACTCATGTCTTAGAAAACATGAATATAATTTTTTTAACAAGAGTATTAAAAGACTTATTTTTTTATTTTCTTTATAGAAGTTGCTGATAATTCAAGAACTGATTACACACCAATCATAATTTGAATGACCAAAAACAATAAACATAATGAAAAATACTTTTAACTGCCAATTTGCACAAGTAAGACTTACATGATTCGTTTTGGTTTTATTTTTTTTTAAATGTCTTTAATTGTTCGTGCTAGTCCGTTAAAATATTTGCATCAACTAAACTCTGAATTAAAAGGCTAAGTCTTAGAAAAATAAAATATAATTGTTTTATTAGAAATCTACAAATGAAAATAATAAAAGATATGTATGGAATACATCGCCATGAAGTCACACCATATTACGATTTCAAAGTAAGTTTTAATAACAATTTTCCTTTAAATGAAATGATAAATTATGCCTGTGGGTCAAAAAAAAAAAAAAAAAAACATGACCGATTTTCAAACAATCAGTTGATCGACTCTTTATCTGTTTCCTACATGACTAATTTTTTCACAATTTTTACAATAAAGCATAATATATATATTTTTAAAAAGATTCATATCTATACGAGTATATATAAAAATCAATTGCTGTTCGTTTGTCTCGCTAAAACTCAAGAATGGCCGGACCGAATTTGCTAACTTTGGTCTTGAAATATTTGTGGAATATCAAGGAAGGTTTAAAAGGTGAGAAACATAAATAATATGTAACGGAAAATACTAAAAACCACAATTAAATTTTCCAATACAAAATGTTTCTAGCTGTGAAACATTTGATGTCTTTACACCACAAATTACTGTAGAAATTTACAATGATACATTGATCATGGTAGAAGATATGTGCTTTTTGATGGTAAATAAAGTATTGTTGTATTTGGGCATGACAGCACCTATACTCTGTCCAACAAAAATTGTCAGTACAGGGAAGATAGGACGTTTGTCTCTCATTCTGGTTGCATTGCCATGCATAAGTGTGTCGCCTTTTAAAGCTCTCACAGGGATTCCGTAGTTTACATTATAAATCGCCGCCAATGAGAGTAAAAAACGCGTAGGGCTACCGTCTGCCGATTCAAAACGACTGAAAACAATATTCAATTTATCTTTTTCCACAACGCCAAGCGGTAAGATGATAGGCGCGTTTTTTTTAAGTTGAAAAGCAATACGACAACACTCAACATACTCATCTTCTTAAAATGTGTTCTCAAAAGCTTCAAATCCCAAAAGCTCCTTAATAAAAACCACTGAAAAAGCTCCTTGCTTGCAATTGAGAATGATAATGGTAACTCTGTTTTGATGTAGATAAAGAGCGCACGATCGTATTGAGTGACACTTGACACTCTTGAGTCTTGACAGTATCTCATCAGCAGTGGGATATGACGGTCGTGTTGTGGTGTACAACTTTTTGCAAAGAATTACAACAACAATTCCTTAAGAAAAGTCAGTGACTTGCTCTTTTTTTAGTGGCAGTTTTCCTAACGCATTGTAGTGAGGGTGCATCAGGCGCCACTGCTTTAGAAAAACCTCTCCCATAAGGCCTGTACTGACAATTTTTGTTGGACAGAGTATAAACATCGATGTATTTAACCACGATCTGCAAAGAGAGCAACAATACAATACTGAAGTATTGGCCAAGAAGTTCGTTCAAATATTCCGCAATTCAATGAACAACAAAGAATTGCGTACGATACTTTGATGGAAGCTGTGAACAGTGAATCTGTTGGAATTTACTTCCTTGATGCTCCCGGAAGAATTTAAAAACGTTATTAATTTCATTGCTGTTGGCAAATATCAGATCGATTGGGATGGATGTACAAAGGCCCACAAGAGGTCACTGGAGACACTGGACAGAACGGTAAAAGATCTTCGTGACAAACAAAACGTTTTTGGTGGAGCCATTATGCTGTTGTGGCATGTAAAAACACTCCAATTAACGACTAACTTGCGAGTGTTTTTGCAACAAGATCAAACTGCGATTATCTTTTCGAAGCAGTTATAAGATATTGGAAATGGTGAGGTCGGCATTCTTTCGACGAGTTTCTGCAATGACTCTAGGCTTATATTATTGCACTACGAAATAAGGCAATTCCAGAGATCATTTTCCCCACAGCATACATACTCGTATAAGCACTAATGTAAGTAATAATCAGAGAACGGATCTTATTATATGTAAAGAATGTCCAGATAATTTCTCTTGTATAATACTTACATGCGCGCTCTGAAGAGGTTATTATGTACTGCCCTTAAAATGTGTTAGGAAAACAGAGAATATTTTCAAAAGATGTACCAATGCACATTAGTTTTACATTTCTGAATATAACAAAGGGAAGGAAAAATAGAGCTATACTCTGTCCAAAAAAAATATGCAGTGTGGGCAAGATAGGACGTTTGCCTCGCATTCTGGCTACAGTGAATTGCATAAATCTGTCCTTCATTAAAGCTCTCACAGGGTTATCGTTGTGTTGATTTTAAATGGACCCTTTTTTAAAGCTCTAAAATGAAAAGCACCTCAACAGTAACCCAAGGAAAAAAAACTGAACAAGTTACCAAATGAACAAGGGTAACTCTGAACGCACATCAATATTTAATGGGGGGTTGAAATTGAATAGCACCAACAGCCATAGGTCACAGAATTCCTTAAAACGCGAGTATTACAAATGAATTGCTCAAGGGGAGGTATGTAACTGGCTATTTCAATAGAACACTGTTTATAAAAATACAGATAATAATATAATGCGAGACATGAAACGTTGCGGCGGCGGCGGTGTTCGAGAGATGCAAATGGATTCTGTCTAAAAGACTCAAGTGGGTTATTGGAGCATCTGCCCAAATACGGGATTTGTACTCGAGTTTCTGATGATGAAGGCTTTATAGATTACAGCCAAATCAGAAGGAGTGAAAAATTCTTTCGTCGCGTAGGAGAAAACCTAAACACTTAGCAGCGTTTTTGGCGACATTGAATGTGTGATCATTCTATAAAGGGTGGTCTGTAGTGCACATATCAAGAACAGAAAGCTACTCGGTTTCCTTAATACATTAATGAATAGTGGCATAACAGATTTTGCTTTAATGACAAGAGACAGCATTGAGTTCTTGAAGCATAGAATTCTATTTGGTTTTATTATTCCTCAATGGAAAATGCTGTCGAGATCAGAACAACGATGAACAACGAAATAAATCTTGAACCGAATATGAGGAGCTGAAGGTACTGTCATCAGCAAAACAATTTCATGTATTAGAAGTTTAAAACACAAGATCGTTGATACGGAAGAGAGTCGGATACAAAACGGAATCGTGGGATACGCCAGCATTTATGATTTATCAATTTCAGACTTATGACCATCCAATACGACATGTATTGAGAGGTCGGAAAGGGTATTTTTAATACAACGGAGAAGAGATTCATCAATACCAAATGGGCGCATTTTCGATAAAAGAGCTTGATGAGAAACTCCATCAAATGCTTTTGAAATATCACACGCAATAATCATATCTTCTTAAAAACGTTGTAAAGACTATACGTATAGTTCCACTTCTTGATGAGTTACACCATCAGATGACCAGTTGATCTTTTGTTGAGAAATATTTTTTAAGCTGCTAATTAATCACAGTTTCCATGCCCTTCGAAAGAAGCGCATTTGCACGATAATTTCAGGGGGAAGAAGATTCGCCTTTTTTAGGACATGCTGGACAAATGCTGTTTTCTATCTACTCGGAAAGAGACAAGTTAAGTAGGATAGATTGCAAGCTTACGCAACGGCTTTTTAACGTTGAAGAACACCTTGTTAGAACAATGGGAGGGATACTATCCGGGTCAGCGGATTTGTGGATGTCAAGATATTTGAAACCATGGAAACGGTTGTGTTCTCAAGTTCAGGAGGAGTCATAACACTCTCTGTGCTGCAAGCAAAATGACTGTGTATATAGTGAGCTGACATGGGAACTGTCGTTGAGAACGAGTGTTGGGACCGAGGGCGAAGTAGTATTTCGAATGTTTTTTACAAATGACCAAGCATTTTCACTATCCTTGGGACCTTATAGTATGTTTTGACTTTAATGTCATCGCAATCAGTTGGCTTTCCCGTATTGCCAAACGCTTCTTCTATGGAGCTTCTTTTTAAGTGAAGTTTATTCATAAGGGAAATTTGCAGATATTATGACACCGTGGTCTGATTTTCCTAGAAATGATAAAAAATTAATGGTGTATACAGGGTGTCCCTTAATTCTTCCGTAATACCTTATTGCGTGATTCTTGGGTATATTCTGAGAAAAAAATCCTTTTAGAGTAAGGGCCTATCTCCAATTTTTATATCATATATCGGGAATTTAAGAAAAGGCTTACTTTGGTGTACCCTGATCCATGTTAACGGTAATTTCGCTGTTAATACTAATGACAGAAACTTCATTTAAGCCTTTGTTTTTAAAATGAATACAAATCTCATATCTTATCGCATCTTATTAAATATGTACTAGAAAGTAATAAGTTGGTAAAATAGAACCAAAAAAGAATGAAATTGCATAGGTATACTTCATCCAACAAAAATATGCAGTACACGTCTTATGGGAGAGTTTTTTTCAAAATCAGGAGCGTTCTATGTTTTTGCACCATACTAAATTGAAAGAACTCCTCCATAAAAAAGTGTTTGTGCGCCCATAAATTTTCGATTGCATCTGACGCAGGCCCGACGTCATATTGACTGCACATCTGAGTGTGCATTGAATTGCTGTGGTCTGTGGCTGTTGGTGCTATTCAATTTCAACCCCCATTAAATATTGATGTGCGTTCAGAGTTACCCTTGTTCATTTCGTAACTTGTTCAGTTTTTTTTCCTTGGGTTTCTGTTAAGGTGCTTTTGATCTTAGAGCTTTAAAAAAAGGGTTCATTTAAAATAAACACTACGATAACCCTGTGAGAGTTTTAATGAAGGACAGATTTATGCAATTCACTGTAGCCAGAATGCGAGGCAAACGTCCTATCTTGCCCACACTGCATATTTTTATTGGGCAGAGTATAGTACACAATAGTACAGTGAATATTTCGTTGATTTCGCCAAATTCTTTCGATGATCAAGAACTTTTATATTTCTTTCTAGATTTTGTCATAAAAAGATTAATTGTTTAAATAAATATTATCGGAGTTAAAATAGTTCATTTTTTATTACTAGGAGTATTTATAAAAACACATTATTGCATAGTTTATAAAATGGAACGTGTTTGTGGTTGAATATTACAACGAAGGATTGTTCTCATATATTAAAAATTTGGTGGCGCGACAACAAGCACATTTCTATTCGCTTGCTGTCGGTTCGAATGTAACCTAAAATTTTAAGCTGATTCCCAACGGCTTATATGAAGAGAAGCACTTTTTATGTATGACAAGAGATACTCATGGATGATTTGTGACTCGCTCGCAAGAGGCAGTTTCCCTGCGAAAGTTTATGTTTCTAAATTTCAGTTTCTGGGAATCGAAAGCTAGAACTTTGCAGTGATAGTCCAACTCACTCACATTTACATAATACAATATAACGGCCTATAATATTTGCGTTGGATGCGATCAGTAATATAATTATCTAGGTGTACACAAATTGATGTGAGTATGAGTATGTGTATAATATTCATATTATGTTCCTTCCAAAACGATGACCCCGATTTTGATGAAATTTTCAGGCAATCTTCAGTTTGGTTGTGATCGGATCAACAGACAGTGTTTTTAAGTAAAACTTCTTTTACGGAGTTGAGGGTAAAAAATTTTCTATAGAGTTGGCAGTGATACGTCAAAACGACACTCTATTAGTCAAATACAGCGATACGTTTTTAATGTTATTGTTCAAACCGTATTCGAGGTTACTTAAAATACTTTAAAAACATCTTTTTTTTTGCCAAAAAAATGTTCTTTAAAAAAAACACAAAAACTAACCAAAAAACAATTAAAAACATAATTTCTTTTAAAAAAGGACACAACAGAAGCTTTTTATTTAATGAACTATGTGGCCGAACAATTTCACAATCAAAAACCACTTCCCCTGTAAAAACAAACAAATATATTTTTTACGATTTTATTTATTAAAATCATTAAATACGCAATTCTACACCACACTGAATACCTAAATGTATACTATTTGTCTCAAAAACTAAGCATTACAATTTACAAAATAATGTATGCTAAATACAAAAAATCACTTGTATTTAAACTTTCTGTTGTAAAATTTAAACCAGCATCTCTATATGCGAAGACTGTTAAGTTTCGTGTCAAACTTAAATAAGCATTGCCATACCATTAGAAGAATCCTTTGACTCGAACACAATGAATGCGATAAGAAAAACGAGCTGTGAGCGTGATAAAACCTCGTCGTTCTTTTAAAATTAGATTCACACTATAAAAGCAGACGAGGATATGCACAATGAAGCATTTCTCTTCGTCACGTAGAGTGAAATAAATAAATAAAGTGAGGACAGTCGAGCACATTCAATTTTTAGTTTCACATCTGTTTGGTTGCTAAAAAGAAGCATATGGGCTTATATGAGACTCCGCGCTCATACAGCGACTCGATTTGATCAACTAAAAAATGTCTGTTATGACACAAGCTAAAAGATTGTCTAAAATCAGTCCGCTATTTTGTGTTACACATATCATATAACTTGCGCCCACAATCAACTAAATTGTTGAGTTGTTTTCTATAAGCAAAATAGAGAAAAGTATGAGGGTGATCGAATTGTTGCATGTGCGCATGCACTGTCGTTTTCAATTTCATTTTAATGTCACCATCTGAAAAATTTAAAAGTAGATAAAAATGCACTAAAAAACGGCTAGCATTGAGTAGGTTCGCACTATTTTTCACGAAGCTTTGATTATTTAGACGTCAGTTCTCTCACGATTTATGATGAGCACCCAGCTTTATAATCATGTGCCTTAAAACTAAAATGCACGACTGGGTCGCAACAAATTCTGGGTGCCGTTTTCGAGAAGAATAAAATTTTCAAAACCCATTTTTTAACAGAGGGTTACCTATATTTTTAGGTAAGATAAAAAAAATTTCTCACATCTTGTAAAATGTATTAAAAAACTTTTAATTGTCAAGTTTAAACAAAATCGAGGAAGGGGTTTTCGAAATATTGAACATTGAAATTTCTTTTTTTGAATATTTGAATTCACAATACAATACAATCCCAACTTTTGGGGACCCTTACCATAAAATAATCGCTTGAACCGTTTTGAGGCAAATCGAAAACAAAAAATGGTTCTAAGGCATGCCATTGATAACCATTTTTCGGAGCATCAACTAGCTTTAACTAAATTAAATTTTGTGATTTTTTTTTTAAATCTCTGGTTTAAAAAAAAATATTTTTAATATTCTAAAAAAAAATCGTATGTCATCCGTTGTTTATGGTCTTAAAAAAAGTTTAGGGAAAATATTTAAAATGCTATCTACCAAGTTTGCACGATTGAGAAGACAATGAGCGACAAAGAATACACCCTTGCTGCGTTTCTTGATATTGAAGGAGCTTTGAATAACTTGAACAATAAAGCAGTAAAGGCAGCTCTAGTAGACAATAAAATCGATAGTTCGATAAAACGTTAGGTTATGTGCATGTTAAAGAACAGGCAAAATGACTCGGAACTGGCAGGGATATAGATGAGAGTATCCACATCCAGGGGTACCCCACAGGGGGGAGTTCTCCCACCACTCCCTTGGGTGCTGGTTAAGAACACAATCCTCCTTAATTGTGGAGTCAAGGTAGTAGCCTACGCTGGTGATCTTGCGTTATTAGCGACAGGTAAATTCTTACCCACTATCAGCGAACAGATCGAATACGCCCTTTCTAAGGTTAGTAGATGGACTAGAAAGTGCGGCCTGATGGTTAACCCGTCAAAAACAGAATTAATCCTTTTTACAATCAAAAGGAAAATACCAAGCTTCAGAATACCTTCAATTGAAGGCACCCCGCTGAAGATTTCAGATCATGCAAAGTATCTTGGTGTGATTCTAGATAGGAAATTGAAGTGGAGTCTCAACACTAAGGAAAGAGTGAAAAAAGGAATGATTGCATTCTACTCCTGTAACAGAATCTTTGGGAAATCCTGGGGACCGAGCCCAAAAATTATCAAGTGGATGTGTTTGGCGATAATCACACCAATACTAATTTATGGTAATTTGGTCTTGTGGAATGCAACTGAAAAAAGCAAGAACCTCAAAACTCTGACAAAAGTACAGGCACTTGCGTGCATTACGGGTTCCATGAGATCCACACCAACTGCAAGGTTATAGGTGATACTCAACCTGAAACCCTTAGACCTTTTCGTACAATAATCCGCAGCATATATTCGCCTTAAGTCTAAGTCAGACTAATACCTGGAAAAACAGCTCAAATTCTTCAGAAATATTTGGGTGATAATATCATTACAGATTATACAACACCCGAACTTGACTTTTATAAACCATTCCAAACTGCCTTTCCAAGCAGAGAAGAATGGTTGAACAACAATGGTTGGCTTGACTGAATAACAGAACACATAGGTTTTTATCAGGAAAGAGTGATTACACTCACGGGTAACACAATGGATCTACATTGATCTAAGTGTGACCGTAACGACATCAATTGTCAGCCCAACAACGTAACCTAACCTATCTACCAAGTTTAAAGATAATTGACCGCGCCATTTAGGGTATAGTCGAACAGACATACAGAATTGTGAGACCCACGCTTTTCGTCTTACCTATCATAATAGTAACTCTGATCAGAGTCTAGAGTTCTATTTTGTTACGAACGCATAGCTTGCCATATAGTTTCTTTGTATTGTCGCAAGTAAAAATACGAGCTTCATTGGAAACTCTGTTTATAATATTCATCTCCTCATACCCATTAACCTTTTTAAAGCCATTTATTTCATCCAGACGGTTGAAACTAGTTAAACATGAGGAGAAAGCAAAGTTGTGTAAGTTGTGTGTTTTGTTCTCTGCACTTTATTGTTTTTCGTTCTCCCTTATTAAACCCATTCAGCACCCGAAAATGCATTGAAGACTCAACTGTTTACTGAGTGCTTTACTGGGAAATACCAATACATCAAAAAATTCAAATGAAATGCTCTTCATGTTTTTGTATTGCTGTAACTGTTCGTGCGCCGTGGAAATTAGGAGAACTTTTAGTAAACATTGAAAAATGAAAATAAGCATTAATCGACCATAAAACAATAAATATTTTGTTGCCCTAGACCCGAAGTTCCTTTATGGTTGGGGTTTTAGTTCTGACTATGAAACTCTTTAAGTGATTGTAAACGCTAAAGATTAGAAATATTAAAAATATACTCGTTATATTTAGTACTCAATTTGTGTGTGCTTTTTGAGCACGAGAATACATGAAAGATATGTTTTTACGTGTTAAAGACGATTTGTTTTAAAATATTGAGTTGCCATTTGCATTGAAGGGTTTATTTATATTGTGCCATATTCATTGTTTTTTAATAAGTTCTGATTTTGTATTTGCTAAACTAAAATGCAGTTTATGCTATTCCTAGAAAATTTAAACTCATTTTTAAACGATAGCCTGGAGTTTAACAATAAGCACTACAGAACGTATGTTTAAGCTGTTTTTAACTCATTAAACAACAAAAATAAACAAAATTACTTGATAAAATTGAGAATTTTACACCCCAAGCTATTTCATTTTGTTTTTCATTAAAAACAAAATTCAGTTGACTTTTATATCGATCAAGATTTGATATTTTGGTGGGTATACGATAGCGCTAATTAACCCGCATATACTCATTTAAAATGGCTGACGACAATTTCTATGAGAAGTATCGATTCGATAAAGATATTTCAAAATTTGTAATTGATCTGATAAATATTGAAGATCAACCTTCAATGAGAGACTTGGCAATGTCTGGAAGCCTCGAGGTCTTAAAAGCGCTAGGTTAGGTTAGAAGGGGCGTGCACAGCCCAGAGGCTGTTGCGTACATGGGAGCCTATTGGTCCATTGTGATCCACTATTAATGAAAGCAGAGATGCTCCTAACTAATGTCTTATGTAGACTGGTTCATTTGCGAACCAGCCTGTGCTTACAATAAATTTTCTCATATTTGCCATTGAGACCTGCGTTAGATCGTCCAGTTCTCCAACAAACCTGTTTCCAAAGTAACGGAGGCGATTTGTTTGGAGGTTCGGACATTCACAGATCAGGTGTTTAATGGTTTCAATCTCCTCGACATCCTGACAGCTCCTACAAAAATCGGGTGCAAATGCACCTATTCTAGTGGCCATTGTGCCAGTGGCGCAGTGAACCGTTAGTACACCTATCAGGATTCTAATATTCTTTTTACTCAGCGGTAAAATATATCGAGTTTCCTTTTCATTAATTTTAGGCCATAAACTTCTAGAGATGAAGCAGTTGTGCCTGGAGAACCAGGAGTTTGATTTGCTCTTTCGTTGTTAGGTCTATTTTCCTTTTAATCACGTCACCCAATTTGGATTTTTGGTCCCATATTTAAATGGCTACTGCTGTTTTTAATTTATACTGAACCTTTCCTTACCAGTTCATCTGCTATTTCATTCTGTAACGGTATAAACAACAAACAATGTTGTTTGCCCTTTTATCCTGCAGATACAGGTTCTGCCAAACGGATAAAAGGGTGTCCAGAAGACGAGGACCAGTTCAGGCATGCTTGCATTATCGCTTAGCTCGTCGGATGTAGGGTGGGTTCTTTGGCCTGTCTAACTGGACTACCGTACTTATAAATCATGCCTGTTAAAATGAAAGAAACGAAGAAAGAAATGAAAAGCTAACACAAACAAACAAAAATGAAATATACTAGGATAGTTAACTATAAAATGAACAAACGGACAAAACGGACAAGTTAAAATAAGCTACGTTAATAGGAAATACATTTAAAAGATGTTTGAAAGCAAACGAAGAATTTACCACTGATCAAACTATTTGTCCTTCCTATGCACAGATACCTTTGGTGTTAATTGGTACCTTTGAGCATCCCTCCCCTTTGTCAATCTCATTACTGAGATGACACCTTGGCTGCCGCGCGCTCAACTATTTGCGACAGCCCCTAAATTATAGGCTCGCAGCCTCACCTACGGAACCCAAATTAACGAGGAACTCTCATGTCCGATCCGCCATTAGTCACTCAACTGAAAAGCTTAACCTTCCATATCTTAGGAAGTAATGCAAATAAATCTAAGCCATTTCTTTAAATGAATGTTGAAAACACAAATTACTTTATAAAAGAATGAATTTTTATTGAAATTTATTAGGAAAATTAGTGGAGTAGAGTAGTAAATTATAAAGATTTTAAAACAGAGTCATTTAAATTAAATTAAATTATTTAGCAGTATAAATGTTTTTTTTTTTTTTATATATTATGTTATTATATTTGAAATTACAAAAAAAAATAAACGAAAATTAAAAACAACATTAACTGGAACTAAAAAAACTACTTCGAGTTCAATGTTAGAGTTGAATGCCCTCAGTTGAAAAAAAAATACAATAATAATAAACAGGAACTCATAAAAATAAATACAACATACCTGAATCCGCTTACTTGTGCGCACAGTATTTGGATCAGCGTAGCTTTTAACCTATAGGAAATACAAATTAAAATATCCAAAGAAAACTGAGGGAATTTCCTTCCAGGCAGTGACCGAATTACAAAACAAACAAAAATTTAGCACATATACAATCAACAATTTAAAAATTCATTTAAGAAAGAATAGGAACACTTAAAAGGACACAAAACAAAAACAAAATCGAAAAGAGAAACAATATAACTATTTTAAAAGTATATACAGCACATCAGGATAATAGCACAGGAACAGATAAATTCAGGAACACAGGAATAAATCAAAGAAAGTTTTACGTAAATTAGGCAGGTATATATCGAAGTTTGCAGGAATGGAAATGGATTTTTCTACCATACATACATATCTTAAATTTGTTTTGTTAAGATAACACTTTTGTTTAACTATAATTAAGGACAAGTTAGCTAGATTAATGCACTTTTGATTTTGGTTGGCAGACACGGATTTAATAATCTGATAAGAAAATTCCATTCTATACAAATGAACTTATACAAATTAATTTCAGCACAAGATTTGAAATAGCTAATGAATATTTAAAATTTGAGGCGCAGCACACAAAATTTGAGAAATAAAACCAATTAATTTCACTGGTACTGGATTATCAACACGAGTCTCAATTATCTTGGTTAAAGTTCTTCATTTCCGCCAACAAATCTATAAGCACTCGAATATTCCAAACAACGAACAATTAGCTATATTCTTCTTCAGATTTATTATCTTAGCAACAACCGAACTTTTGAACAAATTTTCAGAGAATAATCTTTTTTCTTTCAAATTTTTTTCTAAATCAAATCAAATCAATCAACCCAGCTACTCGATTGAATTTCGTAGTTTTCTATTCATTTATCCAGAGTGATTTTCAGCTGAGTGTTTTTGGACAAATAAAATATTTGGAAAATTGGTTTTCTTTTTTTTTTTAAATCATTTAAGATGATTGCGACCCTATACAATTCCCTTCTATATTACTATGTCCAGGAACCTAGCAGAGATTGACTTGGTTAGTGTTACAAATATTGTTCAGCCTGTCTCGGCATTTTGTTACTGTCTTGGATGTTATAGTCTCACTGGCTACAGCTTTAATTGCAGCTTGGCTGTCCACGAAGAATGTGATCTCCGACGAGTTCAATTTTTTCGTGCGTACCAATTCTGCCGCCTTTTCAATAGCGTAGATCTCAGCCTGAAAGACACTACACTCATCTGGGAGTTTGAATAATTCTTTGATACTGAGAGCTTCACAAAACACCCCAGCTCCTGTTCCTTCTTCCATTTTTGACCCATCGGTGTAGAAGGAGATACCTTGTTCACTAATTAGTGAGTTGGGTTCCCATCCATGCCTTTCGGGTATTGTAATAGAGAAGTGTTTTTTGAAATCTATTCTGGGTGCTAAGTAGTCAGTCGTCATATTAAGCCTGGCCACTGTGTCATACTTTTGCAGAATAGACCCATGAGCCATGACCATAAGAGCTGTGCTTCCAAGAGCTCATTTCTTTAAGCCGAAGTGCGCTGTTGGCTGCTGTGCATCTTATGTGCTCGTCCAGGACTGGAAGGTTTAAAATAATTTTCAGCCCTGCCTGTGGCGTAGAACCCTGTGCCTCAGTTATTCCTAAACAGGCTAGTCTCTGTACCTTAGTCAGGTTTTTGAGATGTAGCTACTTTAACTTTTTCCACCACCAGTCGACCCTTAGGTAAGTATGGGACTAACTATGGCCGTGTACATCCACTGAATGACCTGCGGTCGCATGCCCCACCGTGTACCGAAGGTTTTTTTGCATGTGTAGAGAGCGCATAGTGCTCTTTTCATTCTCTCCTCTGTGTAACGTTTTCAATGTTAGCTTGGATCTTGCCCTCTTGGACGAAACTGACTTTGTCCCAGAAGAGTTGAATATCTTTGCTTTCTCGTTCCCTTTAAGGTTCGATGTAGCGATGGTTTGCTGTTTCTTGTTGGAAGCTGTCTTATTCGTATCTGTGCCGGTACGAGCTGTAGAGTTGTTGTTGGCCTGTTCTCGGTTTATCTTTTAAGGTATAGATTTAGATGTGGACGCAATTACCCTTTCGCTGACTGGTTTCTTGTCACTCTGTTGTTGGGAGGAAGCTATGGGTACAGTGGTAGTCTTTGCCAACTGACTTTCATAGTTCCTTACCAATTTCCTATGTTTCTTTAGAAGGGCACTGTCTCTTGATCTGAGAGTAGTTGGGTCCTTTTTCTCTGTAGCACTCACGAATTTTTTAGAGGATCTTTAGTTACTGCGTTGCCTCGAAGCTTTGGGCGGTGCAGTAGACTTCAGCCTAGTCTCTTCTTGAATCGAGTCTTCCAGCAACTCGTCCTCGGTTTGACTTCCTATATGTCTGTTCGAGGTCTCCCTGCCGTCGATAGCCAGGCTATCTAGAGCAGGGAGAAGAGCCGCTGAAAGGTTGTGTTGTTTAGTTAGGGTTGGTTTCTTTACATTTTTTGTCACTGGCGACTTAGCCTCTAACGACTCTTGAGTGTATATCCCCACTCGATTTTCATTATTTTCTTGTAAACTTGTTTCCATGTTTCATTAATTTGGATGAACATCCCTGTTTTTTGTTGGTTTCTATTAGTTGTTGGTCCCTGCAACTGGATTGCTGGAGAGTCAAACGTAAGCCCCTTCGCCACCGTCAAGACGGAAACCGTGAGGGAACAGTGCTAAAATTTTGTGCTCGAAAAATTCACCAAAGTGATGTATGTAAATAATGTTTAGCTTGCTACATACCTACCTTTACAACAATACTTAGCAAAATATTGGTATTCATATAGGTAACCTTCATGAAATTTCTCAATTCACGGTCAGCAGAAATATTTCACAGATTTAAAAAAATAAATTGCACGACTGGATCGCACGAACTTGCTCTAATGTATGTCGAATATTTTTATATACAATATTATTTTAAACTTAAAGGGGCTCCTGCTGAAAATTTTTGGTTAAAATCGTTAGAGCCGTTAATGAGGAAAGCGAAAATCAAAAAAAAAGTTCTATGACAGGTACCGTTAATAACAATTTGCCTCAAAAATTTTTTTGAAAAAAATGTAGTCCATGTCTATAATATTACAACAAATTTCTTTTATCAAAATTATAAGAGCTGTTTTCGAGATAAATAAGATTTTGCATTACAGGTGTATGGGGTTCCGTTGGTTTTGGAGCTAAAAAAAAATTTCAATTTCCCCTCTAGGGAACCACCGAAGACCCTTAACTGCCGAGAATGAAAAAAATAGGTCTAAATTTATACAAGAACAAAAATTATAAGTCGTTGTACTGGTTTCTTAAAAAAAGCTTTTATATACAAATTTTTTATAAGATTTTTAAGAAAAAATTTTGGTAACCCAATTTAAAGTTTTTATTATTGTTCGAATAAAAATTAAATTTAGAGAAAAAAATATTGAGCCGTTTCTGATATCGAATTTTCAAAAAAAGAAACAAAATAGATTTTTTTTTTCAAAAATTCAAAATTTATGTTAAAGTTCTGAAATGCTATGTGTTTTAGACTTTTTAGAAGCTTCTCTATAAAAAATTTCATTAAGATCCGTTATGTGGATAATGAGAAATTCAAAATTCGAAAAAAAGGTTTTATGGTAGGTACAAGCTGTAATATCTTAATTTCAATTTTTTTTATTAAATTAAAGATCGTAAAAATTAATTGAAAGAAAAAAATTTTATCAAAATTCTAGGTGCCGTTTTCGAGAAAAATACGATTTTTGAAAACCATTTTTTTTTAATTTTTTAACATTTTTAGGTAAAATGATTTTTTTTTCTTACATATTGCATATTATATCAGGAAACTTTTATTTATCAAGTTTCAAAAAAATCTAGTGTGTGGTTTTCGAAATATTGAGTTTTGAAAAAAAAATTTTGAAGTTTTTTTTAAAAACCCAAAAAAAATTTTTTTTTGAAAATTTGAATACATAATTCTTTTTAAATTTTTAGGGAGCCTTAGCAAAAAAAAATGATAAAAATCGGTTCTACCGTTTAAAAAATGGTTCCATGGAGGGTACCCTCAATAACCATTTTTCGGAAATTTTTTTCAAACTTTACCTAGCTTTAACTAACTGAAATTTTTTTGTGTTTTTATTTTTTAAATCTGTCGAACAGTTTTTGAGAAAAAAAAATATTTATAAAATTTCGAAAAAAAAATCGTATGGCAGGTACCGTAATTTTTTATCTTAAAAAAAAAAGAAAAAAACCTGTGGGGGGGGGGGGTTGGAAATCAAAACCCATATCTATCAAGTTTGAAGAAAATCGGCTGAGCCGTTTCGGCTGTAGTCGAACCGACAGACAGACAGACAGAATTGCCAGACCCACTTTTTTAGTCTTCGCTATCATCGTAATGTCAACTTTGATCAAAATCTCGAGTTCTTTTTTTTTTACGAATGCATAACTTGCCTTATAGTACCTATAAGTCGCAAGTAAAAAATCGAACATATTGTTTTATTTTGAGAATAAAAAAAAAAATTTGAAAATTGACGTACATAATACTGTTTAAATTGTCAAGGATCTTGTTACGGGCTTACAGCAGTAGTATTCTAAAGTATTTTTTGATTCAGATGCAATAAATCTGTAATACTTTTATTTTGGCTGTAATATAAACATACACTTACAATTTCACGAAGCCATTTTTAAACATAAAATAACGCACATTATTTCAAATGCTTTATAAATGGTACCAAATTCAATAAACCCTCAAGTCTTATTGAAATCAATTGATAGGTTCTTGAGATATAAAAAAATAAGTTAGACGCGCAACAGCTCGTGGATACCCAGGGCTTTATAACGTACGTTAAAACTCAGCCTTCTTGAAGAAATTAGTTTTCCTGATTAGAACCAACTTTCTTTTTTGTTGTTGTGAGGGGCAGCAATCTTAGCTGAATGTTGGAGATATGGATGATGATTTCGACCCATCAACTCCAGCATCGTATCTGCAAAGCGTATTTAGATACTAAAGCAACTGCACGAATGTTGTCTTTCCAGCCATAAAGTCTTCCTAATTTCTTTATTTATAGAGTTTCCGGCCAAATCACTGATCTTCCGAAGCAACTGAAAAGGTCAATGGTCTCCTAGTTCAATTTTTTTATAAGCTTCGAGAGTTTGCGGTGGTCCGAAAGCATGAATTATCGTACCATCCTTCACTGTTTTGTAGTTGTCTTCAAAAGGTGAATAACGAATGAACTTGGGATCAAGCGTTGCAATTTGAAGAAAGTATAGGTCAGGTTCTTCCTCGACAAATTTAACTGCATTAATAGCTACATGATGAACGTCACTTCGATTGTTTGTTGTTTCCAGATTACTTCTGATGTAAATCATCGTCGTTCTCATATCAACTTTGATTTCCATCTCCAGGCATTGTTCGCTCAAAAAATGTTGTTGAAAGAATTTGTTTTGGTCGGGGTCACCATTAATGTTGTTTTTCAGTTTTTTAGATATGCTTACCCAGAGTCAGCATTCAATGGTGCTTACTCTATGGTGACGTATATTCCAGCGCTGATATGATAACAGATTTAATTATTAATGGTTTGAAAACTTGTATCCTTAACAGGACAAAAGCAGAAAGTGCCAAAGAGAATTCTTAGTACGATTAAGGCTATCAGGTTGAGAGCGTTAAGCTTCCGATGCAACAAAACAAACCCCACTGAGGAAAACCGGAAAAAGTACAAGTATGCCAGAAATACCGGCAATGCCCAAACCCTACTCTTTTTGAGAACTTTTAAGGAATCGGGAAGGGAATTGACGGTTTTCACAGGTACTCAAATAAACGAGCACGTTTTAAAATTGCCATGCTATTTTGAAAAATATTAAAAAATTCTTAGAAAACATTATTGCCAAAATTTGTTAGAAACGTATCCAAAATCAGAAAACCCCTCTTTTTACCAAAAAAAAAAAACAAATTTCACATTTCTCGGATTTCCCAAGTATCATAAAATCTGTGGGTTTGTTCGCAAATTTTGATTGAGTTTTATTTTTATTATTGCTACGTTCATTCAAAAAAAAAATAGTTAAATGGTATGTTTATTACGCATTTTCTGGAGAAAATAGAGCCCTAAGTCAAAAAATTAATATGGGCAGGAAAAACGGAACATGCTAGAAAGTGGATATCTCAAGACCGAGATAGGATATCATATTTGTTTAAGCGCAATTAAAAAAGCTGGTTTTTCTTCTAAAGTTAAAGACCTAAATGAAGTTTCTATCATTAGTAATAACAGCTTAATTACCATTAACGTGGGTCAGGGTGCACCAAAATATCATCATCATCATCGGCTCGACAACCGGGTTCCGGTCCTGGCCTCTTTCAACAAGTCTCTCCACCTATCGCGGTCTCTAGCCGACGCCATCCAGTTGCGCACCCCAAGGCTTCGGGCGTCCTGGTCTACGCCATCTCTCCAGCGCAAGCATGGTCTACCACGCTGTCGTCTACCATAGAATGTACCACAAAGAACTTTCCGAGCAGGTTCCTCTTCGCTCATGCGAGCTAGGTGCCCTGCCCACCGGAGTCTACCGAGCTTAATTTTTGTCACGATATCTGCTTCTAGGTAGATTGCGTACAATTTATGATAGTACCGTCTCCGGAATCGTCCTTCCTCACATATGGGGCCAACAATTCTCCTTAAGACTTTTCTCTCGAACGCAGCTAAGAGCTCGGAGTGCCTTTTGCTAAGCACCCAAGTCTCGGATCCATATGTGAGTACTGGCAGGACCATGGTCCTGTACAGCAGCAGTTTTGAAGTTATGGTGAGATTTCTGGATTTGAAGAGCTTTGACAGACTGTAGTAGGCTCTGTTGGATTTGAGAAGCCGCCCGCGTATTTCTTCTTCTATATTGTTATCGGCTGCTACTATTGACCCAAGGTATTTAAAGGATTGCACCACTTCAAATTCGTGCTCCGCAACCTTGATTGTTTGACCAAATGTTCCTCTCGCATTCGACGCCACCATGTACTTTGTTTTACCTTCACTAATGTGCAGCCCCAGATTTTGTGCCGCCTGCTCGATCTGGATGAAGGAATCGTGTACAGCTTGTTCGGTTCTTCCGATGATGTCGATGTCGTCTGCGTAAGCCAGTAACTGGCTGGACCTGTTGACGATGGTCCCTCTTGTTGCCGTGCCAGAGTCACGGATTGCTTTCTCCAACGCCAGGTTGAAGAGGAGGCAGGCCAGACCGTCCCCTTGTCGGAGTCCATTAAAGATGTTGATTGGTCTGGATAGCAATCCGGCTATTTTTACTTGGCTTGTTACGTTGGTCATGGTCAACCTACATAGTCGTGTCAATTTATTTGGGATGCCGAATTTTCTCATGGCTTTGTAAAGTTCTACCCTGGCTATGCTATCATAGGCGGCCTTAAAGTCTATAAACAGATGGTATGTTGGGATGTTAAATTCTAGACATTTTTCCATCGCCTGCCTAAGGGTAAATATCTGATCAGTTGTTGATTTGCCTGGAATGAAACCACACTGATATTGTCCGATAACGGTTTTAGCGTATGGGGTTATCCGGTCTTGTAGGATAGAGGAGAGTATCTTATAGGCGGTACTCAACAACGTGATACCTCTATAATTGCTGCACGTTGTGACATCTCCCTTCTTATGTATGGGGCATATTAAACCTTTTCGCCAGTCTTCTGGCATTTCTTCCTGCTCCCATACGTGTACTATAATATCATGAATTGGTTGACGTAAGGCTGGCCCGCCGCCGTGATGGAATAATTCGGCTGGTATGCCATCGGCTCCCGGGGCTTTGTTCTGTTTAAGCCGGCCTATAGCCTTCTCAACCTCTTCTATGCTTGGTGGCGGCAACATAGAGTATTCTTCTTGAAGTAGTGGAGCCTCCACTTCTGCAGTGAGCTGACCATTTAGCAATTCATTAAAGTACACTTCCCATCGCTCCAGTATGCTTTCAGGATCGGTGATCAGATTTCCCTCTCCGTCCTTGCAGTATGTGCAGCGTGGTGTGTACTGCGTCATGTTTCGGACGGATTGGTAGAACTTCCGCGCCTGGTGCGGACCTCGCTCTCGGCTATTTTCAATTTCACAGATTAGGTTCTTCTCCCAGGCTGATTTTTTTTGTCTGTGTAGCCGTTTTTCTATTCTTCTGAGCTCTTTATATTCCTCTTCGCGTGCCCGCGTTCTATGAGATTGTTGCATTGCTCGGTACGCAACATTCTTACGTGCAGTCGCTAGCCTGCATTCCTCATCAAACCAGTCGTTCCGATTTTTACGACTGCTGCCTAATATGGAGTTGGCAGTACTAATGACAGTATTTTTAAGACGTGTTCCCTTTTTATTTACGCCCAGCATACTGGCTCCAGGACTTACTCTCCCTAAATCAGGTGTTTCTAGGTCGAGTCCTAACGTATTACCTAAGATGTTACTGGTGTTTTTATTGCGCAGCCGTGTTGATTCGAACCTGATCGGCGGATGCAATGCGTCTTCGCAAGGCAATCCGCCCTCGGAAAACCATACCAACAAGATAGTGATCCGAGTCGATATTGGCACCTCGGTACGTTCGTACCGTCATCAAGTTCGAGTAGTGGCGACGGTCTATCAACACGTGGTCTATTTGGTTACGAGTGACTCCACCAGGTGATACCCAGGTGGCTTTGTAGATATCTTTACGCGGGAACCTGGTACTCGCAACGACCATGTTTTTCGATGCTGCCAATTCTAAGACTCGAAGTCCATTGTCATTAGTGTTCTCATGCAAACTATGGGTCTGAGGATTCCTCCGAAGGTCCGTGAACGTTAATGAGGCTGATGTTCGTAAATTTGCCTCGCACGCGAAGGCTGATTGCACCAAAATATGTTTTTTTAAATCTCTGATAATGATATAAAAATTGGAAATAGGCGCTTACTGTAGAACTATTTTTTTCTTAAAATATACCCAATAACCACGCCCTAAAATATTATGAACGAATTAAGGGACGCCCTGCATAAAAAAATATGTTAATAAAACCTTAAGTTAAAAAAAAAACTTGTTTGCATAGATGCATACTTTTCTAGAAATCCGAGAGCAATTTTATACATTGGAACATTTTTCTCTAATTAAAACCATAGTTTTATATTTATAAACAATTTTTAAATTCGAAAGTACTTTTACATAAGTGCAAGTACTTGCGATCTAGTTGCGCATTTTATTTTTTGTGTTGCTCAATATTGGTTCTCGTTGTGTTAGCCCGCAGATATCATACTTTTGGCAAAAATAGGAAAATATGTGTTTGGTGCTTTCTTTCTAATGTCGCCGTTTAAAATTAGGCATCCCTTAAAAAAATAAATTAGAATTCTGAGCATAACTGTGTAGCTTTTACAATTCTCCGGTTATTTGAATGAAACAAACGGTTGTCGATGGTAAATATGTGGCTTGTAATATTTTTGTAGCTTAAAAATTTCTTTGTGCCTCAAATCTGCCAGACAGATGGAAAAATCATAAAATTTAGTACAATGTTTACAAAAAAAAAAATATTCCTTTGTTTTAAATATTCTGCTGGCCGCGGTCTTAAATAAATAATAATTTTTCTTCTAACATATTTAAAATGCAATCAATATGACATTATTTGTCAGGTCGTTGTGAGTGCAGGACAACCGATACAATTTCCACACATTTTTTTTTATTTTTGGTTGATATTTTGTTTCTGAAATTCAAAAAAGAAAATAGTTTCTTCCCTCACGGGTTTTTTAATTTTAATTTTGGAAAATTTGTTCATTCTGCGATTTTTACCAAAAAAAGCCTTGGTCACGGTGTGGTGATGCATTCTCTTTTTCCCTGTTCTCTTCTTATAATAAGAAAAATTGTGTGCGGTCAGTCACGAAATTCTACATTTAGTCCTGAAAAGAGTTAATCATAGTTTATGGCCGAAAATAATGTTTGGATTATTAAGTAACATATTAGTATTTATTTATTAAAAAAAGAAAACAAAAATTCAATTAAAAAAAAACGAAAAATGTATTGAAAAATAAAAAAAAAAAATTGATATTTTGTTGGACTATCTATTGTTTCCTGTGCAGGCCTAAGAAACGACTAGATCTAATATAAATCTTATAATAAGCCATGTACTTTGATATGTATGTTGGAAAATGAAACTCAGAATATACTAATATAATATTTAGTTTTAATTCAAAGTATTTAAGTTAAAGATATAAATAAAAAAAGTAAGTTTAGGACAAAATTAGATTTACAATGTAATGATGATAATTTTAGAAGGTGACGATAGCGACTGACTATTTGACTTCAGTTAAAGTCCGAAGCAACGTTAGATCATACGATGTGGATTAGAAGGGATTAACTGGAAGTTCGTTTCTTCATCTGTTGGCAGGGTTGACCAACCCATGTGTGTCGCACCCAACATTCGGCCATCCTCTTTCAACCGTCTCGGCTTGAGGACAAGTTCCAAGGCTTTATGAATTCAGCTACAGTTGTTGTATGTTTTGGCCCTTCACCATCTCCAATACGTTCAACAGTATACCGGTCTCTGCCATCAGAGCTGACAATTTTGTATGGACCTAGAAACAGAGATTTTAATTTGTTACCGGGCCCAAATTGAGTCCGTCTTATGGCGACAATATCATTTACAGCAAACAGATTTGCTTTTTTCCTTCTCAAGTTGTATGTTTTTTTCATTTCCTCTTGTACTTTACCTATTTGAGCTTTAGCTCCTGCTCTTAGTACCTGTCTGTTTTTCTCGAACTCAGCCACTAATTCCTGGTGAAGAGTCTGCAGTAATTTTACATCTTCTTTTTGTCGCATTTTCACTCCAACTAGCACTTCAAACGGGGACGTTTTTATGGATCTTTGAAATGTTGAATTAAGAACTCGTTGCACCTTTTCGACGTGCTTATATCAATGATCAACATTCTCCTCTGCAAGTTTCTTCAGCATCGGGATGACGATTTGATGAACCCTTTCCACCTGTCCATTTGAACGTGGTACGCCCGTGGTTATAAGGTGGTGTTTAATGCCTTCAGATTCGCAAAATTCTTTAAACGCATGTGAGGTGAATGCCGCTCCTCGATCTGTCACAATTGTATCAGGATTCCCGAACACCGTCTGTTGAGCTTTTAATTTACTTAAAACTTCTGCTGCGTTTGTCGTTTTTGTAGGATACAGCCAAACAAATTTTGAAAAGCCATCGATTACTGCAAATATATATTTGTATTGCTTACTTGTTGCTGTCATTGGTCCCAAATGATCCATATGGTAGACCGAGAGAGGTGTATCTCCTTTCTCGACTGGATTCAACAGTCCTTCTTTTTTACCTCGTTTCCGGTCTAAAAGAATACATGGAACACAAGAATTAACGCAACGAATAATCTTATCATGTAATTTTTTTATATAAAACTCTCTATTGAGAATATCTTCTACTTTTTTTGAACCAATGTGTCCATTCTCATGAACATTCCGAATAACTTCATGTTGTAAGTCTTCAGGAACAACCAACAAATCCTCTCCTCTGACCTGCTTATACAAAACTTCATTTTTAAGAACATACCCATCGTAATCCAACTGCGATCGAAGTACCGTTTTTATTGCCATTATCGCTTCATCTAAATTCTGCGACTCCTTAATTATTTTTGTCAGTGTCGTCTCAGCATACATTACCGGATTTCTAGAAAGCGCATCCACATGCTTCATTCTCACTCCGCTCCGATGCTCCACGACGTAGTCGAAATCTTCGAGAAACATTGCCCACCTAGCAATTTTTGGTGAAAGTTCTTTTTTCTGCAAAGTTTTTGTGAACGCCTCACAGTCTGTCACCAACTTAAACTTCGTTCCCAGCAGATATACTCGGAATTTGGTTACCGCATATATAACAGCCGAAATTTCAAGCTTAAAGCTACAATAATTTCGTTCGGTAGGTGATGTCTTCTTACTCATGAAGTAAACAGGGTGCAAAGATTCCTCATGTGGCTTCCTTTGAAGTAAAATTGCTCCAAAACCGTCAATACATGCGTCCGTGTGGAGTTCAGTCAATGAGTTGTGATCAAAGATTCTTAATATTGGACGAGAAGAGAGGAGTCCTTTCTGTTGGTCCATCGCTTGCCGTTGTTCATTCCCAAAATAGAATGGTGAACCCTTCCGGAGCATATCTGTAAGTGGTTTAGCAATTAATGAATATTTTTGAATAAATTTTCGAAAGAATCCACTAAGTCCCAAAAAGCTTTGAATCTGCTTGATATTAGCTGGTTCTGGAAAATTTTGAACAGCTAGAACCTTAGTGGGAGATGGTTGGATCTTACCATCTTCTATAACATGGCCAAGGAATTCTATGCGGCTTTTTAAAAAGCTACACTTTTTCCAATTTATCTCCAAGCCATTCTCCTCCGCTGTTTGCAAAACTAATTTCAAGTTTCGCATTGCCTCCGCTCTGTCCTTACCTTTGATCACAAAATCATCAACGAAAATCACCACAATTTTCATTGCTTCCAGTTTTTTGAAAACGTATTTTATAAAGCGCTTGAAAGTTGCCGGCGAAATGCATAAACCAAAAGGTGTTCGCAAAAATTCGTATAATTCGTTCCCGGTAGCAAAAGCAGTATATTTTCTAGACTCTTGTGCAACAGGAACATGGAAGAATCCGTTGCGAAGGTCTAGCGTTGAAAATACTAATGAGTCGGCACATTGATCTAGCTGCTCCTCAACTAAATCCATAGGAAAACGATCTTTCACGATTTTCTTGTTGAGCCTCCTATAGTCAATGCAGACGCGCATGCTTCCATCCTTCTTTTTGACCATCACCACTGGGCTAGCATATTCGGACGTACTAGGAACAATAATACCATTAGCCAGCCATTCATTTACTTGTTTTTCCAACTCGGCTGATTCCTTCGGCGCCAACCTCCGTGGCCTGGAGTAGACTGGTATTTCATCAGTAAGTATAATTTTGGTTTCTATTGGTGTCTGGATATTTCTCTTCGGTTTGTAGTTCTTAATAGTATTGATAATTTCAGCTCTTTCAGATAAACTCAACTCTCCATTTAGCTCCATTTCATCGACATAAGATATGTTCATTATTTCATGTACCGGGTTGTCTACCCCTTCTTCTTGTTTGGTAACCCATTTGGAAATTTTAATTCCCTCAGGGCTAACTTGCAATACTGCGTTTTCAAGAAGTTCCCGTCCGACAATGACTTTAACCTGAGACGCTGCATCTGGAATGACATAAAATTTGCAAATAAAAGTGTCAAATCAATTTTAATTTGTATTTCTATGAAGAAAAGTGGAACTATTTCTTTTCCTCCAAGACCAACAAGGGTTTTATAGGTCGCATTGAGTTGTGGTTTTTCTAGATTGAGATAAACTTCGTTGGTTAGAATATTTAGGGAGCTACCAGTATCAATCAAAGCCTCAAAACTTTTCCCATTTATAGATACCATTTTGTGGAAATTGTTTTTATCAATAACAGCACTCGTATAACTTTGTTGCTCTTTTGCAATTACCTGCTTGTTTCCCGACGTATTGCCTTCAGTATTTGCTAAACATTTCGAAGCAAAATGTCCTCTAACCCCACATTTCCAGCATCTGCCTCGTGCTCGACCATCCTTTGCATCATCAGCTTTTTTGTCCTTAGGGTCTGATGTACTGCTGGTATTAAACGAACCACTACCACCACCACCAAATTTCTTACTTCCTCCTCCGCTTGTGTGATTTGATTTCATTTTTTCAAAACAGTCCAATTTAACCTTGAACTCCCTGAAATTTGATGCCCCGTAAAGCACCATTTTGTGTATCTCATCACCCGCTATTCCGTTGATTACATAATGGATTACTGATACGTGATCCATTTCAATATTGCTGCCCATCTCTTGCATAGTGTATAGATACTGCCTGTAGCTCTCCGTAGGTAACTTTTTTCTTTTCTGCATGGCAGCATGGATCTCGGCGGCTGACTTTTTCTCCTCGAACTCCTCTATCAATCGAATTTTTAATATTGTCCAGGAACGTATACCATGTAACGAGCTGGCAAAAGCTTTTGCGGAACCTTTTAGCAACCTTCTGGCGTACACCAACATCTGCAGTTTATTCCACTCCAAAATGCCTGCCATCTCCTCGAATTCATTGCACCACCTAGAAATTTTCAAATTATCATCGCCCGAAAATGACTGCACACTCTGCTCGATGTCTTGAAAAGAAAAATTATTCCCACGTGTTTTGGGAGCGGACAGAAATGATTCCTCCACATTCATCTTCTGTGTTAGCTGAAAGTTCTCCTGTTGACCAGGTTCTTTTGGCTTTCTAGCGTCCTCTTCTGTGCCATCAAGCGCTCCGCTATCACCCTCAGCATCTTTGCTCCCATCTGATTTTTTGTTATCAGCTTCAGATTCTGAGCTATCATCTCCGTCGTTGTTCGCTATTCCATCAAGCAAATGTTTCCTCAGCTTATTCTTTAACACTGGCCGTATTCCCTTTGAACACAGACCATAACTCTCAAGAAGCGATCGAAGATCATCGAGTGTAAGTTTTTCTGCCTTGCTCAGAATTTCATTTGCAGCTTCCATAGTCGACGTTTAATTTTGCAACGATCTATGTACCAAAACCCCAAACGTATAAGATGTAACAATCAGCAAACTGCAATAACAGCAACTCCGGCAACCGGCAACAACAGCTCACTCCGATTCGTTTTACTAAGTATAAAAATGAAACTTCTGATTAATTACTTGGCTTGGTTTGTATCGTCACCTTCAAATTTTATTAATTTAACAATTAGTTGAGCCCCCAATTATGTTGGAAAATGAAACTCAGAATATACTAATATAATATTTAGTTTTAATTCAAAGTATTTAAGTTAAAGATATAAATAAAAAAAGTAAGTTTAGGACAAAATTAGATTTACAATGTAATGATGATAATTTTAGAAGGTGACGATAGCGACTGACTATTTGACTTCAGTTAAAGTCCGAAGCAACGTTAGATCATACGATGTGGATTAGAAGGGATTAACTGGAAGTTCGTTTCTTCATCTGTTGGCAGGGTTGACCAACCCATGTGTGTCGCACCCAACGTGTAGAGTTTCGTAACTGAATGAACATGCACTCTAATATTTATTTCGTATTGACTCTTGAATCCTGTTTTTTTATTCTATGGAAAGCCATAATACACACATAGTTTTGTGGGATGGGATAGCGATTTTAGATAAATGAAAAAGACAGAAGTCCTAAAAAAATACACATTTGTACGTTATTGAGCAGATATGCCCTTTTTTGCAAACGAGTAGACTTGGTGGAACCACTGCAGGAGATTTGGTTGAATTTTTGTGTAGTATACAATGTATAGGCATATTTGATATTAATTATTTAATTTTATGTTAATTAATTAAATAAATGAAACATTTTTCAAAGTAATCCATTCAGCGTCACTCGAAAAATCAAATTTTCGCCCAAAAAATGCTTTCCTTTCTCTCATGAATTTACGTAACTACATACTCCTAAGAAATAAAATGCACGACTGGATCGCACGAATTTGCTTTTATAGTCCAGTCAAAGCGTCATTTGACCTTGGGCGGAGAGGCATGGTCTATTTTTTTTTTTCATGGATCGATAAGTGCTTATGAAAAAAGCCTAAAACCAAATTTGCACCACATGACAACTTTTTTTTACCAAAGTTATTGGTAAAAATATGTTTTGTGTCTCGGCTCCACTATCAGGTTCAAAGAAAAATTAAAGATATATTTATTCCTAATAACATTATCTATTATGTTATAAAAAAAACATTTGTTTAAACAAATGAAAAAAAAGTTATAGTAAGTTAAAATAATTTTTTGTTGTTAAAAAATCACTTTTTCGTGATTATTAAGAAAAAAGCTCATTTAACGATGAAATTTTTATTTTTTATTATTTAAGTTCTTGTAATTACCTACAATTTAAAAAAACGATGAACGAAAGCCGAGTAATAAATTACACTACTTTACAAAATATTCTTTTTTCTTTTACCCAACGGTTATTTGTACTAGATTTATTTTCTCTTTCCGCCCTTATTACTAAAATATATGTCACATGTTTTTATGACGTAAGGTTTTTTTAATATACCGTTAAGAAGTTAACATGCACTAACAATATTGCCTTGTAGTTTGTCGGTCATTATTTGTGTGTTGAATTAATTTTTTCAATTATTTTTTGTTTTAAATGTCTCCACGACAGTGCAAATTAAGCCCAGATAACTTTTGTTATGTTTGTGGCAAAATTATTTTAACAAAAACGAAGAGACCAATCACAGAAGTGGTAAAACGGGCATACCTTCAATATTTTAAAATTTCTGTGACAAACCTAGATAAAAAGTGGGTTCCCGGAGTAGTGTGTGAAAATTGCAGAAGTATATTAACGAACTGGGCTGCAGGAAACCAAAAATATTTGCAATTTGGAGTCCCCATATTATGGAGGGAGCAATCAAATCATGAAACGGACTGTTACTTTTGCCTCACAAAAACCTTAGGATATAACAACAAAAACAAAAAACATATTCAATACCCTGATGTTGCATCGGTCACAAAACCTGTTTTGCATTCCCAAGGAGTTCCTTACCCATCATTACCCAGCACCTCGAGTAGAACACATCAACCGGAACATATGGAAATAGAATCGGAAGAATCTTTCACGAGCCAGTTCGATGATCTTGATGATGGTGACTTTAGTGATGAACTTATGGATATTGGGCCACACTTGATTTCACAGAGTGAATTAAATGACCTTGTGAGAGACCTCCAGCTTCCAAAAAGTAAGTCTGAACTGCTTGCTTCACGGCTTCAGCAATGGAATTTGTTAGCTCCTGAAACCCGAGTGACTGTTTACCGCAAACGTAGTGACCAATTTGCTGGGTACTTTGAATCAAATGACGGATATGAGTATTGTCATAATGTTCGTGGTCTTTTTAAGTCAATGGGCCAATCCTACGATCCTGACGAATGGCGTTTGTTCATAGATTCCTCAAAAGTAAGTCTGAAAGCGGTATTACTTCATAATGGGAACACAAATCCATCTATTCCCATAGGACACGCGGTAAATACAAAGGAATCGTATGAGACAATGAAAACATTAATTAAGCTCATAAAATATGAAGAACACAATTGGAAAGTGTGTGGAGATCTCAAAGTTGTGGGACTTCTTCTTGGCTTAGAGGGCGGATATACAAAATATTGCTGTTTCTTATGTTTATGGGATAGTAGAGCTAGGAAGGAGCACTATATAAAGAAAGAATGGCCCTTACGTGTAGAATATATACCTAGTGAAAAGAATGTTAAACACAATCCTCTAATCGATTCAAAAAATGTTATTTTACCACCGCTTCATATCAAATTAGGACTAATAAAAAATTTTGTAAAAGCGCTTGACAAAGATGGATCAGCTTTTAAGTATTTAAAAAAAGTTTTCCCCAATTTATCTGATGCTAAACTTAAAGAAGGAATCTTCATTGGCCCCCAAATAAGAAAGATATTGAGGGATGAACATTTTGATGGACATTTGTCAAATATCGAAAGAGATGCTTGGTATTCTTTCAAAGCGGTGGTGAACAATTTTTTGGGTAACAATAAAACCGACGACTATGAAGAAATTGTTTCCAATTTATTGAAGAATTACTACAGAATGGGAGTCAACATGTCACTTAAAATTCATTTTTTACATTCGCACTTGGATTTTTTTCCTGAAAACCTGGGAAGCGTAAGCGATGAACATGGTGAACGTTTTCATCAGGATTTGAAGTCCTATGAAGAGAGGTACCAAGGTTTTTGGGATAAAAATATGTTAGCTGATTACTGCTGGTCTACATTAAGAGAAACTGACACTAACCAGTATAAAAAAAAGAGTATTTTGTGTCATTTTTAATTTGTTTGTGATATATTTAAGCAAAAATTGAGAAATACGGAAAATGAATTTAAAAAAAAAACTTGACGTCCTTATTTTTTTGTAACTTCAGTTTCTTTTTAAGGGTTTATTAATCTACCAATGCACATCGTTTTTTTGTATGGGTAAAAAATGTTGTAAAGTAGTGTTATTGAACATGGGTAAGTCAGCGCACCCACGCAATTTTATTTTTTATGTTTTAATTAATATCTCAGCCCTAGTATGTCGCAAAGTAAAAATAAAAAACTGTATTACTAATAACAATATTTTCTATCAACTTGCATTTATTTTAATATGTTTAAGCAAAAACATAAAAAGTTACCGTTGGTTTCAAGGTTTTTTTACTTGTTTTTAACACCTTTTTTTCTTAGTTATTGAGAAAAAAACTGTATTTAAAGGTAAATATTTTGCAGTTATGGATTTTTTTTACAGTCCTGCTAATTTTCTTCAAATAAAAAAAAGTCCATTACGACAAACGGGAACTAAGATATTCATGATTTAAAAACTTAGGAAAGCTTACAGTTTATTATCTTAACCTTGTAGCTTGTAATTTTGTATATTGGTATCCTTCAAACACCCCACACATACTTACACATATTTGTTGCTTCTTGTTGCTGGCGTGTTACAAGGTTAAGATATTAAACTGTAAGCTTTCCTAAGTTTTTAAATCATGAATATTTGGCTCCCGTTTGTCGTAATGGATATTCGCAAATGACCAAAAAATGACACAAAACACATTTTTACCAATAACTTTGGTAAAAAAAGTTGTCATGTGGTGCAAATTTGGTTTTAAGCTTTTCTCATAAGCACCTATCGATCCATGAAAAAAAAAATCGACCATGCCTCTCCGCGCAAGGTCAGGCCCTTTTTTACGACGCTTTGACTGAACTATTATGTAAAAGTACTTTGGAATTTAAAATACATTTTATAAATATAAAAAATGGATTGAATAAGATAAAAATGTTCAAATGCATGGAATTGCCGTCTGATTTCCAGAAAAGTATGAATTTATGCAAACAAAGCTTAAAAATCATTTTATTATTAAAGTAATTTTTTATAATAACAAATTTCTTTAAAAATTTTCGAGAACACAATTTGGGATGCCAATTTTACGTATTTAGTAGTATAGATTTTAGGAAATAATTTTGAAAAATAATGGTTCACGCGTTTTAAAGATATTGGCTTAACAAAAATGAATTTTTTTTTCAAAAAAACCCAAAAAATATTTTGTCGAATATTTTTATATACAATGCTGAAAATTTTTGGTTAAAATCAGTTAGAGACGTTAATGAAAAAGTCGAAAGTGAAAAAAAAAACAGTTCTATGACAGGAATAAGATTTTGCATTACGGGTGTATGGGGGTACCGTTAGTTTTGAAGCTAAAAAAAAATTTTCAATTTCTCCTCTAGGGAATCACCGAGGACGTTAACTACTGAGATTGAAGAAAATAGGTCCAGTGATTTAGGTTGTATGGAGAGGTACAGAAATACAGACACACTGAAACATGTTTTTTGTGTACTAAATTTTCCTTAAAATTTTTTATAAAAAAAATTGATATGCATATAAAATATAATTTAAAAACTTAATCATGTATCCGTTTTCAAGACATTGAATTTTCAAAAAAAAAATTTATTATTTTTTCAAATGCAAAGAAACCCCTGCATAAAATGTTGGTTAAAATCGTTAGAGCCGTTGATGAGAAATTCGAAAATAAAAAAAAAACCGGTTCTATGAAAGGTAGCGTTAATATCATTTTGCCCCAAAATTTTTTTTGAAAAAAATGTAATCCATGTCCATAAAATCACACCTATTTTTTTATCAAATTAGAGTCGTTTTCGAGATAAATAACATTTTGCATTAAGGGTGTATAAAGGGTACCGTTAGTTTTGGCGCTAAAAAAAAAAATCAATTCTCCTCTAGGGGAATCTCATACACACGGACAGACAGACGGAATTGCAGGACCAACTTTATTCGTCTTTCCTATCATCGTAATGTCAACTTTGAAAATCTCGAGTTCGATTTTTTTTTTCCAAATGCAGAACTTGCCCTATGTATATCGCAAGTAAAAATATGACCTAGGGAAGGTCTACGCATTTATTTAGGAAAACAAAATTACACCGCCACGTTGCGCCGCCGCAAACGACCCTCATTCTATCATTAATTTTTCTTCTTAATATTCACACCATATCCCAACGCAAAAACAAAACAGAACAGAAGAATTATTTATGTAGGTGAAGGTACATTTGCTTCGGATCTGTCTGCGCTTGATTGTTGTGTTTTTTTCTTATGTGTGATTCTGCCTTTGCGTCTTCGTCTCGTCAGCGAAACCAAATTTAAATTTCAAATGTCAAATTTTGTGAAGAGAGCTTACTAACGCGTTCAAATTCATTTACACGAATTTTAAGTCGACTGGTTTGGACACCTTACCTTAAGAAACGCATTTCAAGGGATACTTTAAGTAGGTATAAACAAACAAATTTGCTTGCATTTGTATTTATTTATTTATTTATTTATTTTATTTATTTCGTCTATAAGTACATAACACTTTCTTAGACATAGATATATATAAAATAATATTAAGTAATAAGTATTCAGTATAAATATAAATTCTATTAATCTATTACAATTTTTTTTAATATTTCTTTTTCGATTACGTAACCGGTTCATTAAATCCGTAATTTGACGAATGATATGATATGAAGAAAAATTGAATTATCCCTTGGTCTGAGAGAACGTCCCGGTGTATGTCTTGTAAATAATTCAAATAAAGGAGCACAGTCAATATGACATGTTATTACATCTCTTGCAAGTGAGACCGGGTAATAAATTCTCCCAGTTTCAAGAGGTCTTATATCAATCAACGCACACCGATCTTTATACGTTGGTAAAGACAGAATCTATTCAAGTTTATGAAGCGAATATTTCGTGAATCTTCTCTGAATTCTTTCAGTTCTATTGGACGCATTTCTGTAGTAAGGAGACCAAACTACTGAGCAGTATTCCAAAATCGGTCGAACAAAACTAACAAAAAGTAATTTAATTGTATAAGGACACTCAAATTCCTTACAATTCCTAAACAAAAATTCAAGCACAGTATTTTTTCTGGACACAATATAATCAACACGCATTCTGAAATTAAGCCTAGAGTCCAAAAAAAATTCCCAAGTCCTTGTGATTTAAAACTATTTGAAGAACGTCCTCGGATATAGAGTAGTCAAATAAAATCGGTTGGAAGAATACAACAATTTTTGACATTTAAATCGAGCTTATTTGACAAACACCATTTTGACAAGGAAGTCACATCTTTTTGGAGTTTAATGCAATGAGAAATTGAATCGATAGCTCTTTTTAAAATCATCATCAAATGAAAGGCGCGTGAGTCTAAAACGAAGCTGGTACTGGACAAACTTTTCGTGTACCAAACGGGTTTATTATTTTTCTTTATCCGTTTAATAGGAACGTGGGAAGAAAAAGCTTGATATAAAATGCTAAGGAAAGCCTTATAATTTCTTTCTACGTCCTGGAAAAATAATATCGATATCCAGTCTACATTTATTAAAAAGTTATTTATACCTATGTAAAAGGCCTTGGTAAAGTCATATTTATAATCTACTTCACTTTTTGAACGATAAAAATTGTTAAATGTGATAAACTTTAACTGAGCATCAGTATTATAAATATCAAAACTCGATTTTTGAGGAATACATATAAGAGTTAAAAAATAGATATTAATTTTGTTAAGATCGTAAGGGAAGCTTACGCGCACGCGTATTTATTCAATCAAACCTGAGGAATTTGCAGGAGATATTTGTCTACTTTTAAAATTACTACCGACAGCAATCAGTACTCCACCTCCTTTCGTAAGTTCCGTACAGGTTTTATCTCTATCCCTCCTGTAAATGTGCGTCGTAATCATCATTGCAGCTTTCAGCATTTGAAATGTCATCACTCAACCAAGTCTCTGTGAGAGCGATGATATTATAATTGCACTCGATAACAGCATCATGGAAAGTTAATACTTTAGATCGCATACCTCCTAAGTTTTGGTAGTATACTAGGATTGCATCAGCAAGTGTAGAATTTAGGTCGGCCGCAGAAATTGGATCCTCGGTAGTGTTTTGATTTATAGATGATACTAGGTAAAGGAAGTGTTATTATAGTTTCCGTTTTTTTGAAGATGTTAAAAGAGTTTCACGCATATTCCTTTTGCCCAAAAGTTTGTTGTGAAAATAAAGTCAAATGATTCAGCTGGAATGCCAAAATTAACCTTTTTAAGTTGGTCCAAATTCACATCTTTCCCTACTAACTCGAAGCAAGATATTAACGAAGACTCAATACCACTAGATAACTCAATTATTGATTCCATACTTGTTGTACTCTAGTATTTTTATTTTTTGATTTGACGTAGCTTCATTCCATCGACCTCCAGTGTATTCTTCAGCAGGTTTAGCAATTATAGGAACATCACTCACATTGGCAGAATCAGCAGTGGCATTTTTGACTGTATTAGTTTCACCGGATACATTGTTCGGCGCATCTCCAATAACACCTATTACCGCATGTGCATTGAAGACTTGAGAAGAAGTAGTCACAAGATCAATTTCGACAGAAACAACACCGGCAGCAACAGCAACCTCATCAGCACCAGCAACATCAACTGTATCAGCCAAATCACCAAAAACAATTTAATAGTTATAGAGGTGAAGCATTTTTGTTTTAAAATTGTTGCTTGTTAACTCTGCAACGGCTCCTAGTTAAGTACCAAAATATTCAAAAAATCCTGACACTTAAATCAAGTCAAGAAATCCTTAAAAAAAAACACTAACACAAAAATATGTGGTTGAATTTTCTATTCAAAAGAATGTTCAGTTGTGTATGGGTAAATACTCCACGGGCAACACAATTTTTTAAATATATCTGCATTATGAACATATTGATAATATTATTTTTAACCTTCTTTTTAAACAAAAAAATCCTTAGAAAAATGTGTCTATAGAATTGGTGTAAATTATATAGTTATTTATTGATTTAAATTGCAATCCTTCAAAACTTGATCAGTTAAAACCACTTTCCCCAAAGAGACGCAAATTGATAATCTCGCCTGCTAACCTTATTTTCCTTTCCAGCCACATCAACTATGGACACCATAATAACATTGTGCGTGCTCCGAAATCCAAGATAAACGAGTAGATGTAATTACTGGAAAAACCACTTTAACGTTCTTCTCTCTTCATCTTGGTAACTGACTTCGATATGGCTTGTCAATATGTATTCCTATTGAAGGGAAGACTAAGAAGAAGCATACATAAAGTGAAGTCAACGATTCGACGATACGCGACGCACGGTGCCATAAAGAAAAATTCAAAATTGTAATGATGATTGTTATCCTAGAATAAATCAAAAAGTGCTCGGTTGATTTTATTGCAATCGAAACAATTATTATAGTTTACGGTGACCATCCGTTCCAGGTTTTCCGGGACTATCCCCTATAATAAAAGTATAAATTAAGTATATAATTAAATAGAGGAAATATAAGTGTCCACGCATTTGCACATTTCATCGTGTGTTTTTATATTTAACAAAATGGAGTAAATTGCCCTGCTCACTTGAATACTTATATTCGATAGATATTGAAGTTGTGCTTTTTGCACTGGCGCAAAATTTTAAAGAGTTCTCGTTTAAGCAATAAAACCGGCTCTACTTCATGCAGTCGTTTAGCTTGGAGACTCACGTTAGACAACTCTTCTAACTAATGTGGGTTTTAAAACCGAACATAAGCGAATTTGTGTTGAACAACCCTTAATTTGACAGATACATAACTCACACAACTACAAAAACACAAACAAAAAAAAGGAAAAAGATTAAACAACTTTAAACCAAATAATTTTTCGCCGAAAAAGTACATTTAATATACTACCTCGGTACAGATTTTGATTGTTTTTAAGTCATTTACATTATTTTAGATTGAAATAAAGTATAAATCGCAAATTCACAGCATAAAAACTCAATTTGTTGTTGCAAGGTGCAGACTCATTTAGCTATACTCGTCTCGGAGCGCGTGTTTTTTTTTTTTTTTTTTTTTTTTTTTTTTTTTTTTTTTTTTTTTTTTTTTTAAATTCATTTTTATTTTTCATTTATCTTACAACTACTTAAAGCTAGACAAAAATTCATAAAAACTAGCCTAATTATCCAATAACTTAAAACTAACTTACTGGCCCTATGCGGGCGCTCTAAGCTAAACTATATCTTAAATGTAATGCCTTTCGGCCTAAAAAACTATTTTTAATTCAAAAAAACTATATCTACTTTTTTTTTGTTTTCTCGAGAAAATTTAAAAAACTCGGATTCTTTATCTTTTTATATTTTTTATATAAAACTTACAAACTAAAGTAAAACTAAGTAATAACTACCCAAACCAACTTAAACTACTTAAAATAAACTAAAACTAAACTAAAACTACTTAAAAACTAGAACCGCCACAGCAGCAGAGATTTTTTTTTTTTTTTTTTTTTTTTTTTAATATATGTACATTAGAAGAATGTACTCAATTTTTTTTTTTTTTTTTTTTTTTTTTGTGCCACCCTGACTGTCCCTACCTAAGAATAACAACCACCAAAACTGGTTCTCCTGTCTTACCCTGTCTTTCAGGTCCCGATCGGACACAGTCCTACTGAACCGAAGTCGCTCAGCTCCGTCTTGTGCGAGGACGTCTCGACTATAAAGGAGCCGCCTATCCACAGCCCTACGGCCGACGTGGTAGATTAGCGGAACCGCCTCTCTATCCTGGATCAACCCTATACTATCTAAATAGAGGAATGCATTAGGTGCAATATGGCCACTTAAACGCACACTCTCGAAGTATTCTGTGCTGGGGTAGTAAGCCCCAAAGATTAAGCTATTTGCTGAGGTCATCGCTCTCGCAATGTGACTCCGAATCAGCTTTATCAAAAAATTATCTATTCTGTTAATGTTGGCTCCGTTGTATAGAGTCCCGTTGGAATAGTAATGTTTGTACTCTGATTCTGGTGTTCTGTGTAAACCAAGACAACGTCTAAGACACTGCCTCTCAAACACCCGAATCTTTTCCATTTGAGATGGGGCAACGTTGAACCACACCGGGCACCCATAGGCAATCATCGGCCGGATGAGGGCCATGTAGCAAATCACCTTCACCCTGGTGTCAAGCCGGCTGCTGTAAAACAACCGTTTCGTCAGGACAAAGGCTCCCCTAGCCCTGTTCAGAGCAGCATTTAAATGTCTGTCGAAATACAAATACTGATCCAACCAGATGCCAAGGTACTTTACCACACTTCTGTTCGCCAGTGGTTGCCGGTGCGGCCCTACGATCATCAGGTTACGGAGCGCGTGCATACATAAGGAATGCACATTTGTATGTACAGATTTGTTAATCGTTGAGCACTTTCGTACGATTGTTTCGAATTTATAATATTCAGTGATTCAGTCTATTTACAAAGAACATCTTTAAAAAATCGAATAAAACATCAGTAAACATTTTTTCTTCGATTTGCTTTAGTATGAAATGACTGTTGTCAATATGGATAAAGTATACTTTTAAAAGATAAACTAGCTATTTGCTGCTGTTAAAGTAAGACGAGCTCCTTAACGTTAAAGTATAGTTTATGTCCTTTAAAATTAACAAAATGTGGGTTCTCGTTTTATACTCAATATTTAGAGTTGACTCCCATTCTAAAATTGATTTAGAGTAGGTTTTAAATGTTTAAAATTTTTGAATCTGCACCTTGCAACAACAAATTGAGTTTTTATGCTGTGAATTTGCGATTAATACTTTATTTCCATCTAAAATAATGTCAATAACTTATAAACAATCAAAATCTATACCGAGGTAGTTCCTAGTTGACAAACAACTTGTTGAGGATGTAAAATCCTCAATCATTACAGTTTCATAAGGAAATTTCCTTGCGAAACTGTACATAAGGAACATAATAGTTTGCACGGTAATGTGAGCATGTTCAAACCATGTTCCAGTCGCTCTAGATATCCGTTTTTTGCCTCTGCAAACTCCTCTATTACATTAGAAAAATCCAATTAAACTTTGGCTATACGATATCGTCATTGGCATTCTATGAAGTCGGCACTTTCTCTCCTTCGTCAATAACCCTAAAGCTTACAGCCAAAGCTTTCTCACTTACGTGCTGATAAAGCTTCACTAAGTTCCTAAAATTATATTTGTTAAAACCAATAATTTAAAACGTAAACCATTTGAGCACTTACTTCGGGCTTACGCCACGTAAGACAAATCTTTATTTATAAAATATTTTCTTGACCGTTATGTCAAATATATTATTAAAAAAAAATCGCCAATCTAAAATTCTGGTTATTGTAAACGTTAACAAACCCCAGCTTATTTCCATTATTATTCAATACACTTTAAAAAAATAACTATTCATTTGGCCTTAGTAACAAACAAAAAATAAATTGATTACACTCCTTTTTGTAAATTTCTCACCATGTCATGTCAAAATGAAATTTAGATACTACAACGGCTTTAGAAATAAATAAAAAAAAAGTTGTTTTAAAGTTGAAGTAACTTTACTCCTTCACTAAAACGAGCAAGTAAATAAGGCTGATAGAGCATAAGTACGAGTATATGCTAATGCAACTGAGCTAAAAAGAAACACAGATAATTTTTTGAGAGGTCAATTTCCTGCTCTAAGCTTAAAAAGAAAAATGCCTGTAGAATACTTTCGTTGACATGGCATACATACTTCAAAGATAAAACAAAATGTCAAGATTCAACTACTATGTGAAATGTTAAATGAATGCACCCAGCGTAGAGTAAATAATGGAAGTTTTTCATAGAATACTATTCAGCAGATGCAATTATTAATTTTCGGGACATGCGATAGTTTATAAAGCATCGATGTTTGCGATAGTCGAATACTATCGATAACTATCGATAGACTATCGATGTTTAAGGAACACTAATTTAAAATATACAGTGTTATACTGCGTCTCCACTGAACGATAATCTGTGATTAACTCAAATCTATTTGAAATTTTCTTGAAATCACTAGATTTACCATACAAAAATTAATCATTTCGATTCGAGATTTCAAATAAATCTACTTGAAATCTACTGTACTGATCGGATTCACTTTCCCATTTCCAATGATTCTGACAGTTTGATGGAAGAAAAAAGAAAAAAAAAAAACAGTCTGTTGACAAACTGGGAGCGTAAGCTGGAGCGTAATGCTAAATACGATTGTACTCGTATCTTAGTTAAAAAAAAAAAAGATTTTAAATATTTGGAAAAGAAAACAAAATCAAAAAGATTGACGTTGTGGTCGAAGAAAGTGGAAGCACTGTTGGTGGAGGCTAATTCTTCGAGGCTTTGAAAAATAAAAGAATGAATTTAACAAATATACAATTTATTAATGTATGTTAATAAAAAAATACAATTACTGATAACTTACTTTGACCCACATGTTTCTCGTTTTCAATCTTTTATGCAGTAACATTTTTGTTTTCCGAGTCCAAGATTATGTTATATGGTGAAAAGGGATCTTGTCAATATATCAGAAAGTCTCCAAAAGTCCAAACACAAAATATAATCCACGCTTCACAGGCAAGACAATAAACCATGAAGGATCCAGCATAATGGTTTGGACATGTTTTTCTTTCTATGGTCCCATATACCGGATTGAAGACATTATGGTTCAGCATATTTATGTGAAGATCATGGATGAAGTTATGTTCCCATATGCTGAAGATGAAATGCCACTGAAATGGATCTTCCAAAAAGACAACGACCCAAAGCATACAAGCAAACTTGCGAATCAGTAGTTCCCAAAAAAGAAGGTAAATGTCATGGCTGTAAGCCAACTACTAACACAGCCCTTTGGGAAGCTATACAGCAGTCTTGGAGGTCCATATCTGTAGAAAGATGTGAAAATCTTATTAATTCGATGCAACGTCGTTGTACTGTTGTTTTTTCTAACAAGGGCAATGCAACTAAATATTAATTGAAGGTTCAAATACTCGACTATGACTTATGGTAGAAATTGTCTATTATTTTTCCCTTTTGTAATATTTAAAGGTGGATTTTGAATGCGCTACTATTTTTTTGACCGCTGTTTTTCTTTATGACTTGGATAGATTTGAAATTACCAAATAATTTATTGAATTTGAAAATTATTTTCTTCTGAAATTAAAACCCTAAAAAAACATTTATTTGAAAATCAGACGACTATTCATTTCTTTAAGATTATGTAGTAGATTAATTTATTTTAGTTTCTGTTGTGTCAAAAGATTCACTACTATTATTTTGACCGCAGCTGTATGTATTAAATGCACACATTATGTCTGCCCTATTACAAGGTAAACATTTTTGAACATCTCGGAATATGGTGAATATGAGCCATGTAATATACTCGTATCTAGCCTCAAAATGTCCCAAAGTAATTACAATTGTACACAGAAAAATAGGTCCCTAGTTTAATATTAAAAGACGGTTAAACAGGAAGTAAAATGCGAGTACCCATAGTGAATACAAATGAAACAAACGAGCCAACTGAACCCCAGAATGTGAAGGGTGGCGTTTGCTGTTGATATTTGTTTTTGTTGCTTTAAGGCCGCTTTGGCCTTGCAGTGGTGTAAATCATAGAAGTGCTTTCTGTGGACTTCTGCCGTTAATGATGATACTGGTTGCTCTTGATTTTATTGATGATGTTGGGAGTAATTTGTTGCATTGAAAATGTCTTCTAAATTGAAATTAAATACAGACATTGATATAGGTAGGTACTCATCTACATATACGAGTACATATAGCATATTAAGATATTTGTAACATATAGTCTGAAATGCAGAAAATAAAATTTACAAACTGAATCCGTGATAAGATTTACGTTTTCTCTTTTCCGCTTGTACTCTCATGATGTTCATGCTTGACTACCATAAATATTGTGTTTTCTACTCCATGTGGTTTCGGGATTAAATTGCAGGCCACATGAAAATGTAAAAGCAATACCGCGAATCAAGGTAATTATTGTTATTCTACTTTTCAAGGACTTATACTGCAAACATACATATATACAAAAGCTAGCTTCAGACGGGAAATGTTTCTTTTTCAAGAACAGTTTCGGTTACAATTTCAAAAAGAAGCATTGTCTTTTGTGGTTATTATTGTATTTCCTGTTATGTTAGACTGCATTCATTGGCGCACTGGTTTCCATAATAAACGTACAATTTATGAACGATAAAAGCTTGAAAAGATGAAAACTTCAGAGTGGAGAGCAACTGAGAAACTACTTAAATTTCTACGTTCCTGCTTGAGTTTCTGTATGCATGTTTTATATTTAAATCGGTAACGCCGATATTAAAAAACTATGTTGTTAGTAATGTCATAAGAATACTTTCTTATACTTAACCGGCTCCCGATCCATGGAGGGTCTCTGCCTGAGTTATTGCGGTCTTCCATCGGTTGCGATCCCGTCTGGACCAAGCGCTCTTGCGTCTATAACTGCCTGGTCCGTGTAGCGGAGGTTCGGTCTTCCTCGTCGTCTCGAACCTGGGGGCTGGGACCTGGGATTCGAAGATTTTCTTGGCTGGAGCGTTGTTGTCCATTCGCTCGATGTGACCGAGCCAGTGTAGTCGACGTGTTTTGGCTTTTTAGACTACATCCACATCTTGGTACAGCTCGTATAATTCACGATTGAATCTTCTCCTCCATTCGCCCTCTTCGCATATAGGACCAAATATCCGCCGAAGAATTTTTCTCTCGAAGGTGCCCAGTATCAATTCCCCTTTTTTACTTATCGTCGAGCACTCGGCGCCGTAGAGTAGAACTGGTAAAATTAGCGTTTTGTATAGCGTGCACTTTGTCTTTCGAGAAAGGAGTTTTGAACCCATTTGTTTGGCCAAACCGAAGTAGCAGCGGTTTGCTAGGGTAATTCTTCGTCGAATTTCCTCTAAGGTGTCATTCGTGGGATTGATGTTCGTTCCGAGGTAGTTAAACTCCTTGACTACCTCAAAATTACTGCTACCAACAGTGACGTTTTGTCCTAGGCGATGGACAGATGCGGCTTTGTTTGTTGATAGCATATACTTGAAATCTTGAATGAATGAATGAATAATTGGGGTATAAAAAAAAACACTGCGACCTAAAGATCTATTGTGTCCCCCATCAAGAACTGGATGAGGTTGGCTCATTATTACAGTTCTTCCTCCAAATCTGCCCCTCTGAGGAATTGAAGTATTTGGAGTATTTTAAGGGATGATAATTCACTCTCTTTTATGTGGTGCTTGCCCAGATACCTGTGCCTTTGATGCACGAGTGCATCACATTTCCCCAGTATGTGGTCAGGTGTCTCTTCGTGAGTGTTGCAAAATCTGCAAGTCGCGCTGTTCACCAGTCCAAGGATGTTGAGGTGTCTTCTCAACCTACAGTGGCCTGTGAGAATCCCTGTAATTTTCCTTAGGTTGTTCCTACTTAAGCTAATGCAGGTTAGGAAACGCTCTCGGTTGTAGTCCCCGAGTAGGAGTTTTGCCTGTCTTAGCTTAGGGAGTTCTTTCCAGATCTTTGATCTTTTTGTCTCCTCTTCTGTTTTGATTTTGTTTTTGATCACGTTTTTTCCTATTCCGCAGTAGGGCTCTGGCCCTGTAAGGGGTGTCGTTGCACCTATTTTTGCTAAGGAGTCTGCCACTTCGTTGCCCTGGACACCAACGTGGCCTGGTACCCAATGAAGCGTGACAGTGTTATTCTTGCCCAGTTTATTAAGCTTAGTCACGCTTTCCCAAACAAGTTTGGAGCTGATGGCTTAGGAGCTTAGTGCTTTTAGCGCAGCCTGACTGTCTGACATGATGGCAATGTTTTGGTTTTTGTATTTCCTATCGAGGTTTCTTCCAGCACATATGCCTATGGCATTTACTTCTGCCTGGAATATGCTAGTGGACTGTCCCATCGGTAAGGAGAGTTTAGTTCTAGGCCCAAAAACTCCAGCACCAGTCCCTTCAGCCGTCCTCGATCCATCAGTGTACCATTTGATGGTATTTTCTTTAAGACTATAGTTTATTGTTTCGCTTATCCAGTCTTTTTTGCAACTTAACTCCGTTTTGAAATGTTTCTCGAAGTTATATCTTTTGATCATACCATCTCTTGGGATGTCAATGAGGTTTGTTACTGAGGACCGGATTATCGAATCTTTTTCCCTGTTTCCAATAATTTTACCCGTCCCAGTACCCTCCTTGGCAAATCTCATTATGGCTCCCTTAGCAGCATTTTCAATGACCACGTGTAGTGGCGTCAGATGAAGGATGGTTTCCATCGCTGCTGTAGGGCAAGTTCTCATTGCTCCTGTTATGCATATACATGCAAGCCTTTGCAATTTGTCTAGTGGTTTCCTAGTTGTGTTTAGTTCGGTTCTTTTATACCATGCAATCGCCCCATAGGTAATGATGGGTCTTACCATCATGGTGTACATCCATCTTATGATGTTTGGTTTGCAGCCCCATGATTTTCCTGCAAGTCTCTTGCATATCATAAGGGCCTTTGTGGCTTTCCCGACAGTTATTTCGACATGCTTGTTCCAGAGGAGTTTGCTATCTAGTGTAACTCCTAAATATTTGACCTCCCTCTGGGTGTGGATTACATCTCCCGCCAACCGAATGGGTTTCATGCGAGGTAAAAGTCTTTTACTGGTAAATGGTACTATCGTTGTTTTGGTAGGGTTGATGTTAAGTCCCACAGATATACACCATTTCCTAGTTATAGACAGCCCTCTCTGGACTATATCACAAAGAGTTTCTTCGTACTTCCCCAGTGCCGTTATAACGATGTCATCAGCAAAGCCAATACATCGAATCCCTTGGGAGGTTAGACTTTCTAGTAATTCATCAACTACAAGACTCCACAGCAAGGGTGATAATACCCCTCCCTGCGGACAGCCTCTTGTTGTGATGACTTTCTGGACGTTTAGTCCTGCGTATGCTTCCGCCGTTCTTGTACTAAGCATTTTACTTATCCATCTGACTATAGTGATAGGAACTCTCTTCCTTTCTAGAGCCGAATGAACTGCTTCGTGAGAGGTGCTGTCGAAGGCCCCCTCAATATCAAGGAAGGCGCATAATGCCGTTTCTTTAATATCTAAAGCTCTGTATTATATTAGTTAGTTCGTACAGAGCGGTTTTTGTGGATCTACCCGCTCTGTAAGCATGCTGACGGTGATTTAGGGGCATGTTTACTAATACTTCCGATCTAATGAAGTTATCAATTACCTTTTCCAAAGTTTTCAGTAAGAAGGATTTTAGGCTTATTGGCCTGAATGACTTAGGATGTGTGGTATCTTTTTTCCCCACTTTGGGGATGAAAATTACCTTTGCTCTTCTCCATAGACTTGGTATGTACCCAAGTGCAATACTACTTCGAAGCAGCCTAATAAGATATTGTATCAGTTCCTCTTTACCTTTCTGCAAGAGCGCAGGAAAGATGCCATCTACGCCCGGTGATTTGAAAGATTGAAAGGTACTTAACGCCCATTCAATCCTATTGCCTGAACAGATAGTCGAAGCTATCTTCCAGTCTTCCCGGTTAGGCCTTAGAGGTATTCTCTCTATCGTATTTCCTGCCATTGGTAAGCTGCCTGGAAAATGAGTATTTAGCAGTAGGGTTGACCTTTGCTCCTCGTTTTCAGTGAAGCTACCATCGGCGTAACGAAGTGCCAAAGAGGTTAATGTGTTATCTTTGGCTAGAGCCTTGTGTAATCTTGCTGCTGCATGTGTCGATGAAATGCCCTCACAGAAATTCGCAAAACTATTTCTCTTAGCTCTCCTTATTTCTCCGTTATATTTGGTCAACTCTGCAGAGTAGTTATGCCACTCTCCAGTACTCTTTGCTTTATTGAAGAGCTTTCTTACCTTGGATCTTAGTTTTGACAGATTATTGTTCCACCATGGAGCATCCTTCTGCCTTTTAATGGGTTTAAGGGGACAACTGAGTTCTCAAAATAATATTTTGTATAAAGGAACACAAATGTTTAATAACCTTGATGTAAATATAAAAACAGAAACTAATATTAATTTATTCAAAAATAAATTGCGTTGCATATTGTGATTTTGTATATACATAAGTAAAAAATTGTTAAAAAGAGTTTTAAAAAAAAAAAACTAATAAAGAATTAAAACTAAAAAAAAACTAGAAAACTGAGTTCGTAAGCCTCATTTATAGCCCCGCTAAATTCATTAACTAAGTGTTCTAACTCAAGGTTACTGTTTGTCGTTTCTTGTGGACCTATACGTTCAAGACTAGTCTTTAGGACAGTTTTGTACAGGTTCCAGTTTGTTTTCTTAGGGTTCCTGCCAGAGGTGTTCTCTGTCAACAGGTTTTCTAAAGTAAACACTATAATTCTATGATCAGACATAGAAGGTTCGTTGGAGACTCTCCAGTCTCTAACTAATCGACTTAAGTTCGGGGTTCCAAACGTTAAGTCCAGAACTTCCTTCCTTACTCTAGTTACAAATGTAGGTGTGTTCCCTACGTTAAATATATCTAGATTTTTCTCGATAATAAAGTCTAAAAGGTACTCACCCCTTTGATTAGTATCGGTACTACCCCACGTTGTATGGTGGGCGTTTGCGTCACATCCAACCATCAGTGGTAGTCCTTTGCTGTTGCAGTAGTCCACTAGCTTCTTGACTTCGACTGGTGGTATGTTGGCGTCGTCACCGGCGAAGTAGGCTGATGTTACAGCCATCGTGCGGAGGTTGCCCTCGATGTCGATTTGGGCTTGTATTGGTACCAAGTCCCGCGTCATAAATTCTGAAAGACATATAAAATTTATGTTATTTCTTATCTTTATGCATGCTCGGGGCGAGTCAATCCTCGTATCCCATATTAACTTAGAATCCTTACATGTTAGGCCCCTAACTTGGCCCCCGTAAATCCAGGGTTCTTGGATCAGAACTAGCCCTAGGTTATCCGCTGTGAATTTTCTTGCTATGACAGCTGATGCTGCCTTAGCGTGGTGGATATTCGCCTGAGCTAGCCTGGTTCTGATCCCGCGTCCAGACATTTTGATTTTATTGGGTAGGGGCAAATGCCCCTTCATCTGCAAGCAGATCATCCTCCTCGTCCATTGGAAGCAACTCGTTCAAATCGAATGGGCTAGGAGAGAGGTCAATGCCCTCCATCTCTTCGCTCATCCGACTTGCTTCGTTTGTAGCCAGTGTTCCTGCCTGGCTTTGGATGACTGCTATGGTGTGGGTGTGGTTGTGGGTTTGTTCAGGGGTCTGGGTGGGTTTTGGAGTATAGGAAGGTAAATGGATTTGTGAAGGTTGGGAGGATTGGACGGGTTGGGAGGTTTGGATGGGTTGGGAGGTTTGGGAGGGTAGGGTTGTGGTTGTGGTGGACGCTAATAAGGTGGGAAGGGGGGTGTTGGTGGGCAAACTGGATTGGGGTTGGGTTGTGGTTGTGGGTGTGGTGGGTGTGGTGGGAGCTAACGAGGGGGGGAGGGGGTTGTTGGTAGGCAAACTGGATTGGGGTTGGGTTGTGGTTGTTGATGTGGTGGGAGCTATTGAGGGGGGGAGGGGGGTGTTGGCAGGCAAACTGGATTCGGCCGTGGTAGGGATGGTGTTGGCTCCTCTACCTGCTACTTCAATACAGCTCGTCTTACTGTTTTTACGTAGCCCAGTAACGGGGATCTTCCCGAATTTGTAATGCAGTTGATGCCCAGCCTTACTTATGGCCTCCGCTGACTGACCGTCATTGCTGATTACCAGGAGCTGTCCTTTGCCCTCGACCTTGCTCGACAGGATCTTCCAGGCATTTACGATCATTCCCTCATTCTGGGCCTGGATGAGCGCGAGCGATTTTTTGTCGTCTTGCCCGGTGCTTCTTGGCAGAAACAGCGTGATGTTGTGCATTTTGGGGATGTCATCGCCCATACATGCCATCAATTCGCTGCCCTTCCAAGTACTCAGCTTGGAGGCTTTTTCCTTGAGCCAATCTGCCGTCTCTTGCCCAGCGCAGTCGACTTACAACAGTCCCTGAGCCCTGAAGTGCACGCCATTAAATTTCAGTTTATGCGTCCAACCAAGGGAGACTTCCTCAATAATGGCATCCTGCAATACTGACAATTCGTCAGCACTGAGGGAGACCTGAGGGTACTCCCTTGGCAGAACCGCAATTCTCAATGTACTGGCCGCGCTCGCGTACGAGAGCTGTTGTACGTCGGCTCCGATTTTAGCGGTGCTTGTTCCCGCTGTGGTTGCTGGCGACGTTCTGGCTTTTTTGACGTCTTGCCTTAGACGAGGAGTTATAAGGTGGCTCTTCCTCTTACCCTGTTCTAGGCGTTGTGCAGGTTCTTTATTTGCATCCGCCTTTCTCTCGTCTACTTTCTTCCGGGCATCCTGCGGGGACATGCCCTCGGCGAGGAACCGGAGGTACCATATTGCACCTGCACCGCTGAGTCCCTTCCTATTTGGGTCATCCCGGCCACCTGGCTCGCCCATTTTCGGAAGTGGGCCGTTCTTTTTTCTGCTTTGGCCACTTTCTTTTTCCCGGTGCATCATTCTGGTAGACTCAGAGACAGCTTTTGATGGTGTCATTTTCCCATCACTGATTGCTTTGACAGCATCCTTCACCGGCTTGGGAGCTAATCTCCTCATGCTAGCTTCAGATGTGCCAGGAGTATCATCTGTAACTCGCCTGGGTGGTATTTTCCCCTGACTCGTTGTAGACGATTCTCCTTGAGCTGCCCGGTTTTGCACTTGCCCATGAGGCTTTCTCTTGAAGAAGTGACTGATGTTCGGTCTCGACTCGTCTCCACGGAGGTTAGACTCCATGCGATCCACATACTCATTCGCGGTGACATCCCGCGGAATGTTAAATTTAATGTGGTTTGTGTTATTTTTTTGTTTTTTTGTTTTTTGGCATTTTAGATTTTGTTCCCACGAGTAGCTAGAGAAGGGTAGGTCCGCCATATCAGAGCTCCGCATGATATGGTAAGGTCATGGTTACTCTTCGATTCGACCTGGTGTCGAAGAGGTTCCGTTAGAATACAGCCGGTATACCCCCTGGCTGCAAACCATCCAATAGGCACGGTTCACGTAACACCCTGGATTAGGGGGGGCAGTTCTTAGTTCGTAACTCCTCAAAATCACTACCGGATTGGGACTTTCCAAACCTGTAGGTCAGATGAATCTTTGAAACTTAAGCCTCCGCACCGCGGCAAGGTGACTACCACGCGAAGGCATATACTTTGTTTCGTCCTCATTAACTTCAAGACCAACGCGTTTCGCCTGTTCATCAATAGCTGTGAACGCTTCTAGCACAGCTCGTTTGGGACGACACCGATGATATCGATGTCGTCCGCATATCCAAGCAGTTGGGAAAATAGTGCCTTCCAGGTTAACACCACTCTTGTGCACTATCTCCTCCACGACTAGGTTGAAGAAATCACATGATAGCGCATCTCCTTGTCTGAACCCTGTGCACGTCTGGAATAGCTCGGATGAGCTGTTACCCATTTGCACGTTGCACCGCGTATTTTGTAACGTCATGCAGCATAGCTGGATCAGTTTTTTTGGGATCCCGAGTTCCGACATTGCCAATCGAAGCTCTTGGCAACTTATGCTATCATATGCGGCTTTAAAGTCGATGAAAAGATGGTGGGTCTCGACTTGAAATTCGTCATAAGAATAGACCTTTTTAATTTTATGTAATAAATAAAATATGGTAAAAAATCTTCTGAGTCATTTTCCGCAAAAATAAGATTTTCCATAATGGTTTTTTAACATTTGTATGGTGTTTTACCGTCATTTTTAGACAAAAACTATTTTTCTTTTAAAATCTTTAAGATGCTACTAGCATCATGTTTTGTCGAAAATCAGCACCACTAACGACTGCTAGCCGAAATAATACATATGTATATATGTATTTTCAATAAAATTGAATCTTTGGAAGTAGAAACAAAACACAATTTTTTAATTTAATCCTCTAAAATATGCAATGTGACTGGCAGTGTAAACTGGCATCCGACCCACAGTAAAGTGTAAAAGCTTTCCCACCATATAAAACTTATTGCAATGGTTTGAATACTTTTTGAGAAAATGTTACCACAAAATTTCGCTAAGATACCAAGATTAAAAAAAAAATTAAATTTTGATATATTGAATTTTCAAAAAAAAATTGGCACACAATACTATTTAAACTTTTTTCATATTGCATATTAAAAATGATTAAAATAAAAAAAAATTTTATCAGATACATTAGATACCACCAATAACCGTAAGTTATCTTTTACTAAAAGATTTTTTTTTTATTTAAATATGTTGATGAGCAGTTTTTTTAGCCTCATTTCTGGTATTAAAGAAAAATAGAAAAAAAAATGAAAGGGGAATTAACAAAAAAAAAGCTAGCTAACAGCCTAGAGAAAATTGACCTTGCTGTTTAGATTAGGGATGTTGCGGATGCCAATTTTTTCACATCCGCGGATGCGAATGGAGATGCAGATTTTTAAAGACACATCCGCGGATGCGGATGCGGATGTTTAAATTAAAATAATGCTGTAGTAAGTGTTAATATTTTTACTAGTTATAATTAGTAAATAAACTTAAAAATAGGTGCATTATACTTCAAGCTTCTCTGCTTCAAGCCGGTTACGCAGAGGTTCGTAAATTAAACCCGCGCTACTAAATAATTTTTCGCTAGGGACACTGCCTGGTGGAGTGGATAACAATCTTTGTGCTATCGGTGATAATACCTTAAATTATTCTCTATGAACACTCCAATATTTAAGGGCATTACCATCCATATTGAGTCATTTTTTAGCGCGGTAAGACAGTAATTCCTTTTTGAGTACAGCTTCAGTGCTACAATTTTGTGGCATTTCTTGTGTCTCGTCTTCACTTGATGAATCTAACATCATAGCTGTGCTTATAGCGAGGTTGTAAGTAGGTGGCGATGATATTTAAATTGTTCTCTCCCAAGCTGGAAAACTTAGTTGAAAGTTCACTTTTCAGAGTCGTGACGGCCTGTCGAATCAAATCAAACTTGTGCGATATTATTAAATAGTCGTCAACTTTTTTGTCAAGCATTTGAATAATTGGAATTGCAGAAGAAATAAGGGCGTGAGAGCTGCTGAGTTCCCGTGTAGCTTTCTCAAAAGGTCTCAGTAATTCAATAAGACTTTCAATGAATCTCCATTCTGGCAGAATAAGGTTAATCTCATTATCATTGATGTAAAGACTTAGGGCATTCTTAACCTTTGCCGCAACTTGTCTTGCATCCGCATCCGCATGAAAATCCGCATTGACTAGTGCGGATGCGGATGCGGATGCGGATGCAGATGTCTAAATCAATGCGGAAGCTCCGCATTTGCGGATGCGGATGCGAATATCCGCAACATCCCTGGTTTAGATTACAGCTGACCAAGAAAAAAAAACTAACAACCAGAATTGCAAAACTCTATTTTGAATCTTATCATCTAAAAATCGTGCTTGATCGAAATCTATAGTTCGGTTTTCTTACTAATCAATTACTTGTCTATTGGCAAGTAATAGTGAGACCATCCCTCTGAAGGTCTGAGTTCGATTCCCTGACGCGGCCACCTGAAAACCAAGAATATTTTTTTTTTCTCAGGGATACCTCTTTTGACAAAAGTATCCAAAAGTTGTTTGAAAAGTGCTTCTCATCTTATCCGTTCGGAGATGGCAGAAAATTGTATGTCTCCCCGTGTTGACCACAACACTTACCCAGGAATAGCTGAAAGTCACTAAGCCCTAATTTGTTTTATTTATTATGACTGATTATGACTGCTCTATAGTACCCAAGCGCAAGTAAAAAGTGAGACAAACCCTCTTCTACTAACTAACAGTTATAGCCTATTTTCTTCTTGGAACGATCCAGTTCAAATGTGACTCCAGATGATTTTTCTGTTCAATTTCCATTTCATTTCCGAATATATAACGATTAGATTGAGTTTATATTTTGCGACGATTGAGCAAATGGCTTTAATTTTCGTTTGACTGTCTATAAAGATATCAACATTTCTATTGACTAATTCCCATGTGACAAAATTCCTTGCGATCTCACGCCAAGCCACTTCGCTAGAAAATTACTTCTGGAATTCGGAATCTATTAAATGGTGAACTACCTGAAGAGATGCCTTACTTTAGTACAACATCCATTTGGAATCGTCATGCATATAGAGATAGAATTTACCGGCTTTTTTCCAGAATTTATGCGTTTCATATAAATGTTAGTACGCCTACATATGAAGATACAAATTACATATTATCTTTTAAGACAGTGATAATCCTATAAAATTAAAAATAAATATTAACGAATATTATATTCTACCTTTTCGTTTTTCTTCATTTGAATTCAATAAAACGCATTTCTTTTATTTTTTTATCTACTCGTATATTTGTGATCCTTTTTCAATGGTTAATTATTACGGTAAAAATTTATTTTATTAGGCTAGCATAGTTTTTAAGCAAGAGAAATATATTTTGGTCAATTTTCCTTCGTTATCGACTTCTCCAATTATCTTGGTACTTTTATCTTCACTTTGCCGAACTTTACAACTACCTCCATCAACGCTATTTAATCATATTAAAGACCCTATCCGATGGTTACCCTTCCTCTCTCTATTTCGATAACGAAACTTCAAACCGCATACATTAGCCACCTTTCTTGCTCCTTTTAAAGCAATCTTTTATCGACGACACTTTAATACCTGATTTTAATTATTTCAATTATATATACCGAATTCCTCCGACCTCCTTTTTCCTCATACCATTGATCCATTTCTCATAGAATTTAACCTAGTTGAATTTGTATCCTTTATCCACTCAGCTTTAGAGAACGGAAAAGAAGTCCAAGGTGTCTCAACCGATCTCAGTAAGGCCTTTGACAAACTTTCTTATAGACTTATCCTTTTCAAACTGTCTACCTTTGAGTTTGAGACTACCTTTTTGATATGGATTTATTCTAACCTTAAAAAACGTTACAACCAAGTTCGTTTCATATCTTACTTTTCTAATGATTTCTTAGCTAACATTAGCTAGGGGTCCCTCACGGCAGCCACGTAGGTCCCCTCCTCTTTATTAATACTATGAACAACATTGAAATGGTCATCAAATATTACCATATCTCACCCTACTTTTGAGTTCTAAAGTTTATTTGTGAATTTAATTTATTGCAAAGATAGGATTTTTTTACTTTTTTTCAAAAAGCTTTTGTTTTTTTGAAAAAAAAGCCTTAAAAATGGAATCATTGTTCCTAAAGGATTTTAAAAAAATATACACCGACAATACCTAGGTACGTATTAAGATATGCAAACATATCTACCAATTTCATAAATTAAAGTTTTTGTTGCAGTATTTCTATTCGAACTATCTTAACTTTTAAATATAAAATGTACTTGTAACCAGTTATTAAAAAAATATTAAATGATGAACTTTTCTCCTTTTTCCACGAAATCATCTCGACAGCAGTGCATACATATGTACATTTTGTATGTAAACAAATATGTATGTACATATATTCTTAACTCATTTGGATTTTAAAGGATCGTCTGAAAAATTCGCTTTAAATGGGAATTTTACGTATATTCTAGATACGAACTGCAGACACGCATTATTCTAACACACAGGTACAGATACTGAAAAGAAAAAATCGATAGAACCAGACAGACCTTCCTCAACCCAAATTTTATTTAACCACATCCCACCTCCTACGTGCCAAGCTTCAGACGCATCTCCGCCGGCAGTCCGTCCATCGTTTAAACAAAAATCCATTAATATCTCCAAGAGAGCTGCAAAAAATCAGCCCAAAACCCAAACACAAATACTCAACACCTACCACACAAAGACAGAAAGATGACGACGGACGGCGGCGGCGGCTGCGACGCATTCATTTCACCGTGCGTCAGTCGTTATCGCTAAAACGACGGAATCATTCCACGTGAATGGATATACAAATTATATGTATGTGTTGAGCATATATACATATATATACCTTACCTTCTATTAGTAGGGTATAATTTTGGCAAAACCACCCTCATAATTTGAGACGAGAATAAGGCCTTGTTCGGGAGGACTTTGTGAGAGAAAAGGATATCAAACAAAATAGCAATACACTTGCTCTCGGTGGTTGAAGGAGCGGTTAGTTGTCGGTGGGGCAAAATGTCAGAGGCCGACTGAATTGTTTAGTATGTCATGTATACTCAAATTTCAACTCATACAAAATCCCGTCTCTCTATTGATCCATTCACTCTCGCTCTGAGTGCACACACCCGATACCCGAACCGCGTTTCCGAACCAACAATATTACAATAAAGGGAATAGAACCGCACGTATATGTAGGCCAGACATTGGCTGTTGTCTGTTGTTAACAAGGTCCTTCACCTGGAATTTAAATTAGTTGTTGGCTGCTCAAAACATTATTTTTGACTTTGACAATCAAATGAGCAAGGGCAAGGACTGTGCCGCGTGAGATGTTCAATTTCAAGAAGTTGGCTGCTAGTGTGAGGTGGGGAATGAACCTAGTTATGTATATATATACCTGATAGATAAAGATACTTTGTTGATATCTACTGTAGATATAAAAACTAAAAGCTTTATGAAACAAACGTTTTGATTGTTTAGAACTAGAACGAAATGGAAATAAAGATTTGTCTAGAGGAAAGTGAAACGATGAGAAAAGGAACATTCTCATCGTAGACTTCCCTAGAGCTAGTTGTGTGATACAACCTGAACCTAGACAAGTAATCGTGCATTCTATCATCAGAAGTGGGATAGTTAACCTAACAATACTACACAAAAATATAAAATAAAAAACAACGAAGTATTGAGGAAATAAAATTAAAACGAACTTTTTTCAAAATCGAAGACAATGTACAAATTTATTGGATGTGTGAAAGTTTACAAGGAATATTGTGAAGAATCAGAAAAATTTAAGAAATTTCAAGAAAAGTCAAGACATTTTGAAAATTTAAAGGTTACTTCCGAACGTTTGAAATGGCTTAAAAAAAAAAAACAGATATTTCAAGAGAGCAGCTAGAATTTTATAAAGATAAGTAATTTGATATATTTTTTAAATTATTGTTAAAAACGGATGGGGAAACCAATGTTCAATCGATGAACAAATTTTTATTAATTTAGGGAATATAATTCGATTAGTAATATAAGGCAAGCTAATGCCGGATTCCCTACTTTCCGATTTTACATATGTAAAGAAATGATGCAACGATGTTGACTGTTGGGTGAAATGAGAAAGCTTAGAATATTAAGATATTGTTTCCCGAATTAAGTCATGGTTATTTGAAAGAGCATAATTATGGGTTAAAAAAATATGGTTTTCATCAATATCTCGAGCGATTTACGTGCATCACTAGTACCCATTTCCTAATGGTTTATACATAGTACCCCATTTAAGAAAAGTAGTTTGTAAAGTTCATACAATGATTTCATTATGGAAATACCCAATTTTTCAAATTAATCGGTTGCCAGTTAAAATTCCTGAAGATATGAGAATCCTTATTGTAGTTGGTTGCGTGGTAGATTCAAGTTTATAAAACTCTCTAACTTTTGTAATGCCAAACAACTTTCAAAATCTTATTTGTCGTGTACACGCAATACCCCCAGATGCAAATTTCAATACTTCGGTTTTGAAAAGACCAAGTACACTATTCTGAAATGATTGTCTGAACCAACATATAAATGCTGTAGAATTGATAAAAGTTGCTATTGGTGTATTAAATTATGACACATTCAGAATGACTGACCTTACTTTCCAGTTAATAAAGAACCGAAAGAAATTGAACTAAAAAAAAAGTAATTTTTGTAAATAAGTCTGGTCACGTTGAAAGTACGTGTTGGGTCAATTGACGTTTACATAAAAAGAATGTAAATAGTAAAAGAAAATGTAGTTGTCCTTTAGATTCTAGTTTTGATTGTTCTCTCATCAGTTACAATATCGCTTCCAAATTTGAAAATATCAAAGAATCATGTAGCAAGGATTATATTTTGGTTAGTTGTTAGAATTAAAGCAGTTACCAATTCAAGTGGATTTCAACGTTATTGAAAAATTAAAGATGTCGATTAAATAATTATATGAAATGAACTAAAAAATAAAACATTAGAAATAGTAGCGGATGCAACAGAATCCGTAGTTAGAAGGAAACTTGTAGTAAAAGAAAGTATTGATTTAATATTACTCTTGGGTTAATATGCAAGTAATTTTTTAGAAACCTTCTCCTGGCAAAAGATACAGTGATAAATTATCGCCTCTGTAGAATGGCAGTATTAGAAAGAAATGTACGAGTATTGTCTCACATGGTATTTGATTTATAATTTCATGTCATCAGAAGGGATAGTTATTAGCCTTGTGCTAGCCTTATAAAAATGCTATGGATGATTTAGTTATACATTCAACCAATTTCGTAGAAGGCATTATGCGACTTGAACTTGTGTTACAGACTTTGAAAGAAAGTTGATTTTCTTGGAATGTTTAAAAAGGAAAATTCTAAAAACTACAGATTGAGTAGTTCGGAAGAGAAATGTCTGCTGATGGAATACGACCGAGTACTAAAAAAATTGATGCCCTAGTTTTGTCTGCATCTCTAACCAATTATTTATTATATCATTTCGTAAATTTACTGAATTCACTGTAAAAAATAGTTGTATAATGCGACTTACTAAAAATAATATAACCTTTGATTGGAACCATGAATGTCAAGAAGCCAGATCATATATTGTTAAACAATTAACCCAAAAATCTCTCCTTACGATATCTAATTCAGACCTACCAACGGAACTACACACAGATGCAAGTAGTGCTCTTTAGTATGGAGCTGTTTTATTTCATTATAGAAAATAAATTACGAGTAGTAACATATTCCAGTAAAGCTACTAAACCATACGAAACAAAATATCATAGTTATAAACTAGAAACACTCGCGGTTGTAAATACAATTAAACATTTCCGAACTTATTTACTGAGTATTCGATTTACATTAGTAACTGACTGTAACGCAATAAATAAAAAACGTAACTTATTACCAAGAGTTGCCAAATGGTGGATCAGCTTGCAAGATTTTGAATTCAATATAGGTAAAATGATTCAATATGTCGATTATCTTCGTAGAAATCTCCAGTAAAAATATGTTACAGTCTTTCTAGTTTGTCAGATAACTGGCTACACGTAAAACAACAAACAGATTCTTAAACACTTGAAACAATCAATCAAGTTAAAAAAATTATTCATTCCCTAACGATATCGATTAGATCTCATGAGAAAATATTATAAGAATAATTGCCATGTTGGTTAAAAAACAAAAAAAAAAAAAAATTTTGGACGCCGTAAATGACCAGAAGTGTCAGAAAATTCATAGAATCTTGTGTGATTTGCTTATAGTTGCTTCCTAAATACCGGCAGGAAAGAAGAAAATAACATTGCATTCTATTGTAAAACAACCGATTCATTTTCATACGATACATACTGACTGTATGGGTCCATATGTTGAAAAATGTGAAGGAACACATTGCTACGTACCTATAATTGTTGATGCGCTTACAAAATTTACAATTCTATGTCCACTGAAATTGTTACAAACTCTAGAAACAATAAAGTGTATGAATTAATCTAAAAATTCGATAGTAGACAAAATTTTACAAGTAAACAATACAAAAAAAAATGTGTTTAACATATGATATTGAACATCAAACAATTGCTCCGGTAATGGGCAGGGCTAATGGACAAGTAAAACGATATGTCGAAACAGTATCGAACCTTTTGAGGACCGATTTTGACACAAACTTGGAATGAACAACTTACTTTAGTCGAAAAAAATTAGCATACCGGGATATGATAACATTTATGTAGTTTCCATAAGAGAATTAGCCGATCATAGAATAGAAGATAACGCGGTTAAAATTAGATTAAGATTGGATTGGACATTTCAACAAAAGTTGTCTTTAAAAGCAAACAGAAATAAGTTGAATGGATGAATATCAAAGTGTGTTTGAGGTTGTTGGAAGTCAACCTTTTAACCGGTTTAAATTAAAGCGTTACACTTGTAACAGCATCACCGGGATCTTTAAAACTAATTATAAAAGATGATTGTAATATAAAGATGAAAAAGTAAATTAAAAAAAAAATATAGACAAGCTTAAGATTGCCTCTGAGCTATTGTTGAGATTTATGGTAGCATTTGATTTGTATTTTTTGGTGTTTGTTTCATACAATAGACAAGCTTAAGATTGCCTCTGAGCTATTGTTGAGATTTTTGGTAGCATTTTATTTGTATTTTTTGGTGTTTGTTTCATACAATAGACAAGCTTAAGATTGCCTCTGAGCTATTGTTGAGATTTTTGGTAGCATTTTATTTGTATTTTTTGGTGTTTGTTTCATACAATAGACAAGCTTAAGATTGCCTCTGAGCTATTGTTAAGATTTTTGGCAGCATTTGATTTGTATTTTTCTTTGGTGTTGGTTCAAATAATAGACAAGCTTAAGATCTGTGAGATATTGTGGAGATTGATTTAAGAATAAACTTAATTTTAATTCGTAAGATAGGCAAGCTTAATATGGCCTCTTGTAATATGGGAATTGTAAGGATTGTTTATAACATTCGATTTATTTTTGAACTTAATTTGTGTTTCTATTTTCAAAATTATTGAGCCTGTTAGAATAGTACTAAAACTGGTTTTGTTTTAGATTCTGGCAAGAATAAAAAAAAGGAATAAACAGACTTTATAACCAAGTCGAAAATAAATGAAATGTATCGAAAATGTATTAAATATTGTTTAATGATATTATTTTATGTTTATCTTTATTCTTGATGTTGGTTTACTTCATGAGTTTTGATTATTTAAAACTGTATTAAATATTATAATTTTGCATCGAGAGCGATGCATATTGCAGGATGGCCGTGATAGATAAAGATACTTTGTTGATATCTACTGTAGATATAAAAACTAAAAGCTTTATGAAACAAACGTTTTGATTGTTTAGAACTAGAACGAAATGGAAATAAAGATTTGTCTAGAGGAAAGTGAAACGATGAGAAAAGGAACATTCTCATCGTAGACTTCCCTAGAGCTAGTTGTGTGATACAACCTGAACCTAGACAAGTAATCGTGCATTCTATCATACCTATAAATAATTAATTGTATAAATGTTTTCCTATTTTTCAGGCAGTAGTTGTATTTTAGATTTTTGCGTTTTCTGTGATTTGAACATAATCACAAGTGACATTGTCGTGTTCGCCAGAGTCCTTATGCATAAGAACATCATGTGCAAACAAAGTGTTTCCCGCTGGGGGGGTTTCGTGGACAAGGAACCTTCAAATAGAAATTTAATTTCATTTAAAGAACTTAATAACAAAAACGTGAAAAGATATTTGATCTTATAAGCTTGACCTTTTTGTTGCGTGTGTAAGAATAAAGAATTAAAAAAAATAAGTCTGGAGTGTTGGTGAGTGAAAAACAAATATTGAGAAATGTTAAGATTTACTAGGGGTAAATAAGTATATATGTACTTATATTGTATTATTGTGGCTGTTTTATTTTTGATTTTCCGTTTTTCTCACAGAATTACGTAAACAAGTTACATAGCGATCAGCGTTGCCGCGAAGGAAAAAGCAGAGAGGGCCATTTCGAAATTTGTTGGGGGCCAAGTATTTTACTTACAAATCCGTCCTTAAAACATTAAACTACAATTTATTAATATTTGTATTTATTCTTATTTATTTATTATTAATGCATTATTTATTTAATGCCTTTCTCAAATCTATGTAGTAGGCAGCAGAAGCAAATCTTGACTCTGTCGTCTGATTTGATATCTTGGGAATTACCTTAAAATATCTTTAAAAAATATAAATCACTCCAGTAATATTATTTAAATATTTATATAACTTTTCCATATTTTAATTCAATATATGAATGAACAAAGAACGAATAAACAACAAGCGGCGAAAAAAAAAACAAATGTCTATACGATTTATTTATTTATTTTTATTTCATCAAGCAGATTTATACAAACTAGCCTTTCGCTTTGTGTCGAAATTCGACAGAAAATGAAATCTAAAAAACCTATGTAGCTTAAAAAATCTAAATTATTTAAAATTTAAAGTAAGTTTTTTGTTTAATTTTATTTTTTTGAAATGTGCACAGTGTTCGACAGTGCAAAAACAAAAATGACCCACAGTGTGTAAATGCATGTCTCAAGTATATTCTGCACATCTCTGTGGCTTTCCAACCATATAAAATTTATCGAAATCGGTTAAATACTTTTGAAGAAAATGGTACCACAAAATTTATTTAAGGCTATTTATATATAGATATAGATAATATATAATCTTACAGACTACCGAATCAATTTTTTTTATTGAAAAATAGAAAAACCAAATAATTAATTAATGGAGCAAACAAAATAAAATTATAAACTTAATATAAAAGAATAACTTAATACCCCCAGATTACGAGTTAGATATAAGCAATATGTGCTTCTTAAAAGATTCTCGATTCTCTAATTCTAATGCATCGAGTTAAAGGTTCATTTAGATTATAGTTTACCTGATGATGAGGTTCATTAAAAAGGAAACGGGATCGCAGATGCATTGACGAAGCATACACATTCACAAGAAACAAAAGAAAAAAGCAATTTATATGGGATGTATTAATATCGCGCAAAAATATTATTGCAAAGTTTTTACGACGAACGAGAAGAGATTGTAGGTCAAGAAGTTGACACCGAGTTTTATAAGTTGGGGTGTGAATATTGTATGTTTGTATGTTTTTAATCATATTAAAATAAACTTGAAAAAAATGAATCCCAAATCACACAGCAATATTTCAACGATGACCTTACATACGCAAAGAAAGAGATCGAAGAGTAAAAGGATCAGTAAACTCTTTAGAGTTCCGATTAATGAATCCTAACATAAAGTTAGCCTTAGCAATCACAGTCTATATGGGATTTAAAGCAGAGTTTCGAATCAAACATGATTAGTTTAGTTTAGTTTTATTTATTTGAAATTGTTACTAACTCATTAAGATAAATCTTATAAGGTAGTGAAAGCTTATGAATATAAAATATATGATAACATTTGTATATAATATTAAAGTGAGTTTAAGAATTGAAATAGCCAAGAAAAAAGTATACCGAGATCTTTCTTTGCGTTAAGTATTGAGAGTTCCGTACCTTCTATAGAATATTGAAAAGGAATAGATGATAGGCTCTTAAAACATGACAAATATTGACACTTTGATACGTTCAAGAACAGCTGATTAGCTAAACACCATTCAGACAAGCGATGAAGATCAGATTGGAGTAAATGACAATCATTCATTGACGTAACACGACTGAATATTTTATTGTAATCCGCAAACATCAAACAAGAATACAATTTTTTCCAAAATTTTTGGTATCGTTGATAATTTGCTAATGGGGAGGTAGTTAGAAACATCTTGCTTGGATATTGATTTATGAATAGAATAACGTACGAGATTTTCCAATCATCAAGAAAATAACCCTCTTCAAGAAAACTATTAAACAAGAAAGTTAATGGTCCCGATAGAGCAGCTGCCCAGTTTTTCAAAATGATCGGAGGAATACCATCGGATCCTGGTTGTTTATCATGAACAAAAAGGTTGCAAATTGTTGAAATGTTAGCAGATGTATTTCCAGAATATTGTTTGAAATTGGGGATAACATTTGAATATTTTTTATCATTGATAAATGGAAAAAAAAAAATGTATTGTTAAGTTTAAGACTCGATTGAGTTCGAATTAAGTAGTCCTTATACTAAAATTTATTTAAAAAATCAAATTCTTTTTGCAAACGCAAATATTTTATCAGAAGATCTTCATTATTAGGAAATTTACGATATAATTTGTAAGATTTATTTTCTTGTTATTTAAGTTAGATAAACGCTTTGGTAGATGACGAAAGTAAATTACGTGAGAAAAGTCAACACACTGGACGAAATTGACGTGAAAAAAGTAAAATCATTAACCGAGATGAATGAATTCAATTCCATTTTAAAAATGGTTATTTGTATATGGTGGAAACACATTGTAGAGGCGATGCATCGCGATGGTTTATATTTAATTTTGTAAAGCTTTTTAATTATTATTAAGCACGATATGATGTGATGTTAAATCTTCAAAAATTTAGATTTGGGGGCCATTTCTAACTGGCCCGTGAAAAGGGACAAACAGTAAAACAGCGGGCCAAATGGCCCGATCGGGCACTTTGTGGCAACGCTATTAGCGATAGTAAGACTTGTCACCAGACCAAAAAAGCCTTAACCATAAGGCATCCGCCACGAGCATCATTTTTTTAACTGAAAATTTATTTAGAGTCTTGGCGATCTGGATAATGTTGAAAGAAAAAATAAGATTAAATTTTTTAAGTAGATGTGAACTTTTATATTTTCATTAATTGTTGGATTTTGTATTAGTTCTCTTGGGCAATGAATGCTTTTGTGAAGTCTTTGATATTTCAAAAATATTTTTAGAAAGACGTTTCCATGACATTGGAAAGAAGGGACGTAAGTACAATTGTATTGATCAAAATCAAAACCCATTTTATCTTCTTTTAGAGATTTTGAGTAAATCAAGAAAAACTTATGCTCCACAGTTTAAGTTTAGAAATTGTGATCTGAGGGTTTTAGTTTTCGAGTGGTACCAAAAATAAATTTAGATATAATGGATTTTGAAACAAAAACTCAAGTGGAAAAAATGGGTCTTGAAATTAACTACATATTTTGTTGTCTGATTTCTTTGGCAAAAAATGAGATTTGGTATTCAAACTTCGGCCCATCGTATGTGTTTGAATGATACAAACAAAACTTCATACCTAAGTCATTTTTTTTTTTTCAAAAGTGGAAATAATGAGTTTTGATTTTGATCAACACAATTTGACGATAGTATACCAAATACTAAATGTAAATTACTGGCTTTCGGCTAAGGTTCCTCATCATAGTGCAATAAAATCTAATATTAAAAATGGCCTGTCTAAAACGAAAACAATAGAACCCGATCGATACACTTTACGCGGCCCACAAAAACCGAAGGGGCATACATTACATATTAAACGAAAGCATTTTTTGCATAGATGTGCACAATGCACTACACAGAAATTGTTTAAAACAACAAATAAAAATTCCAAAAAAAATGTTGCTGAATAGAGCATACATTTACACTATACTGTCATACAGTTACTGTCATACATTATATATATAATTATCTGTGGCATAAGTTTAGTAAAAGTTAGAACCATTTTAACTTTTGCTTTTGTTGTTGTTTGGAAAAATATAGCACATTTTGTTCACTTTTCACTCTTTGAAGTTGAATGTAGTTAAGTCTTAGAGTATCGGGCAATTTCCGTGTTAGGCTAGGCGCGCACATTCAATTTTAGTTGCACAACTGTTTCGTTGCTTATAGAAAACAGATGAACTATTTGGTTGAATGTCCGCGCAGGTGCGTATAATTATATGTTAAACAAAATAGCGAACTCTTTTTGGGCAATCGTTTAGTTTGTGTCAAAACACAAACTTCTTAGTTGCTCGAACCAAGCAGTTGCGAAACTAAAAATTGAATGTGCGCGCCTAGCCTTAGTGTTTTCAAAAAGTGAAAAAGTGAAATTTAGAACCTTTTCAACTTTTACTTTTTGTGTTTTTCGAGATGTAAGATAGAAATTTGAAATGAGTTGGAAAAAGAGAGCATGTTGTTCTAGCTTTATTTTATGCGTTACTGTTTTCAAATCTTCCCTGAAAATAAAATATCCCCCTGGTTTGACAAGAATGCGTTAACAAACAAACAAAATATCAAATTCGAATTAGAGCTGGGTAAATCGTCCATTTCAAATGATTGAATCGTTCAACAATCGATTACGAAAATGATCCGATCATTTCAAACAACCGATCATTCGATCATTTTCATTTCACTGAAATGATTCAATATTGTTCCTATTCGATTTTAATTTCGATTTCGATGATAAGATTGACTTATGGCTTTGATAGTTCTCACAAAATATTCTATTATTGTAAGCCATAAATTGGCAAGTAACATCGAATGATGCCTACTTTGTACATGGATTAAAAAGTGTCAAAAAAGTTTTCGGCTGACATTTTGTACGAAATACTCTTTGAACGTCATAACTGAATTCGTCCTCTATTCGTCAAGCCATAAACTGTCCAATTCCATCAAAGGATATCTACGATGTCGATGAATTAAGAAACGTCAAAAAATCCACATTAAACATACCGGATTCTGATACATCAAATAACATCAGTTCAACCCAACAATTGTTTTTGCGGCCTACAACATCAACATCCAATCTGCAACGTGTCAAAAATCTGCAATGTGTCAGAAATGTGTATAGGTTTGAAATTTTGTTTACCATTAACTGTTTTCCTTTGGACTCCAGGATTGAGTGCTTAGTAGGTACTACTCTTTGCATTCAACAATTTAAAAAAATCATGAATTCTCTGTCTTTTATTGAATGATTAATGAATTGACAAGGTCCTCACAAGTCAACTGATGAGTCCATGTGAGAACACCCGGACGAAACGCCAATTTTTGTGGACTAAAGGCCAAAAAAGCTAATTTGAATCGATAATGAATTAAATAAATAAATTGGCACTCGAATTTCGAGAGCTGGGTCGGCTAGTATAGATAATTATTCCAATCGTACTATCCTGATATGATATCTTTAATAAGAACTTTATGTTCTTATGAAAATTAAGTGCAATATTCCGAATAATTATAAATACTTTTGGAAATATTTAAGCTCAAACCAAGTTTCTGTATTCTAATGTTAAGTAATATGATTATGCCAAATACGATTTCAGATTATAATCTAATGCCAAGGGCATTCCTAATAAAATGTTTGAATTAACTTTTCAAATCAATGGTAGAATTCAGATACAATCAATCTACACTCAAAACCTTAAATGCTATCGTATGGATCGAAAAGATCGAAGAGGAGGCGGTTTATCAATATTATTTAAAAAATCAATTCAACATACTTTCTTGCTTATTGTAAGGACAAGATACATTGAGAATTTTGGTGTAGATGTATGGTTAAGGAATTACATAACAATACAAATATTTTGTTTGTATTTTCCAGGTAAAAATTCTTCTGGAGAAAAAAGAATGCACTTCAAAAGTGATCTTAGAAAACTAATAATTAGAAATGAAAATTTTATAATCGGTGGTGATAGGAATTGCAGGCACGGAGATTGGGGTTGTATTCGTGCGAACTCGTGGGGTAACGTAAAAAAAATAATAACATAGAAAAGGCATTTGACACTGTGTGGCATGATGGACTAGTACACAAATTGGTATGCTTAGGGTTTCCTGTGTATCTTATTAAAATTTTCAAAAGTTTTTTGTCCGATGTTTCAATGTTTTCTTTAATAACCTTTCATCAAATCATTATCAAGTTGAACACGGCATGCCGCAAGGGTATTGCGTCCTTTTGTTGTACAGTACCTATTTATACATCTGATATGCCTAGGCTACCAATTGGTGTCAATTGGCTATATCTACGGAGTGCCAATGATACTGGTATTTTTTAATCGCATGAATTCAGTCTCAACATAGAGACAAATTTATCTAATGCTCTTAAACTAATGACCTGGTATTATTCTAAACGGAAAATTAAGCTGAATACTGACAAAATACAAGATATCTTTTTTAGTAGGAAAAGAAAATCTTGTTTCTTTCTCAGCAATCAGCTTACTGTTAATGGTATTAATGTTAATTGGGAATCAAATGTATACGACACCTATAGAGATGTACTTAGATCAAAAACTTACCATGTTGTTAAAACACTACAAAAAGTTGTTATTGCGATAAAATTACTCTATCTTTTTATTAATAAAAAGTCTGGCCTTAGCAACGATAATAAGATCATAATTCATAAAGTAATTTTTCGGGCAATCCTTCTGTATGGATGTCAAGTGTGGGTAAAATGCGCAAAATGTCATGTTATTAACTTGGAAATATCTAAAAACAAATTACTTAATCTGAAGCTTAAACTCTCTCGCTACACTTCCACTAGTGACTTGCATGATAGAGCAAATGTTGAAATGGTCTATAGTAGAATCGAAAAACTTACTAATTCATTTTTGCCAAAGTGTGATTTTTGCGATAATCTGTTAATTAATCATCATCTGTTTTATGTATTACTATAATTATCTTTAATCTTATATTCATTTATTTACTGATTTATTATTTGTTAATTTATTTATTTATTTATTATTTTATTTTATATATTATTTTTTATTTATTTATTTATATGTACTTACTTATTTATTGATTTATATTTATTTATTTATTGTTTTTTCATGTACTTATACATAAGTATCACTATGAGAATATCAGGTAACATGTAACCCAGTCCCTTAATTCATACGCTAGTGTAACCTTGAAGCAACATCTGTCCCTCTGTTCAATAGTGTGCTGTGTGCGTGGCTAGGGTCGTATACCTGCTTCATGTTGGAATGCGCAATAGATGAAATTTCGTTAGTCTTGAGCGCCGCTCTGTAGTGAAAACACGTTTTCAAAAAAAGTAATTCAACGCCACAAGAAGTTATCACCAACGGAATTTGCTTTCTTCTTCGTATGTACGGAGCCCCTAAAAAAACTATCTGCTTAGATAAGTATCGATATGCATGTTTTGTTAAAAACACTACTCGGGGAGAGTACGATAACTTGGCCGCCAAGATTTGATAACGGGTTTTTGTAGGGGGGTCAAAAACAAGCACTTTTTACTATGGGAGGGGGGGTCTATCTCCCCCCGTTTAGGAGGTAGGGGCTCTTTTAGAAAAAATGGTTTAAATTGAAAAAAAAAAATATTAAAAAACAACGGCAACACCTACAATAAAGTGCTATACTGCGTTTGAAAGCCAGAAGACTGTTCTATAATCCTGCATTTAAATTTTATTACTCATATCAATAGTTTTTGAGAAATTCGCATTTAAAGTCCAAATTTTGATAAAAAAACGTAAAAAAAAATGTTTAGACCGGTTGTTTTCAAAATTGTGAAATGAAATTGTAAATTAGCTGATATGTGTTTCATGTATCTATCAGTTCTTAATCGAACACAAAAAACGGCATGGTTCTATGTCTTCTGGTTTTTGAGAAAACCTCCGTTTAAGAGGTAGGGGCACTTTTAGAAAAAGTGGTTTAAATTGAAAAAAAAAATATTAAAAAACAACGGCAACACTTACAATAAAGAGCTATACTGCGTTTGAAAGCCAGAAGATTGTTCTATAATCCTGCATTTAAATTAAATTACTCATGTCAATAGTTTTTGAGAAATTTGCATTTAAAGTCCAAATTTTGATAAAATAACGTGAAAAAAAAGTTTAGACTGATTGTTTTCAAAATTTTGAAATGAAATTGTAAATTAACTTGTATGTGATCCATGTAACTATCAGTTCTTAATCGAACTCAAAAAACCGCATGGTTCTATGTCTTCTAGTTTTTGAGAAAATCGAAAATTACCAAAACTACTTTTTTTGATTTTTGGTGGTGACGGTGATTCCATTTTAAGGATTAATGTTAATAAACATAATGAATTTTTGTTAGTTCAGTACCGCAATTCATTTAGCGTTACCCAGAATGCACCATGAGGAGGTAGAATTGCATCTGGGTCAGTTATTTTGTCAGTTAGTCAGGAGTTAGTCAGTCATAGTTAGTTAAAAATGGTCAAAATGTATTAAAAAGGTGTGTAAGTCTCGTCAATAAAGCCATCGTCCGTACTATAACTGTCGAGTTAATTAAGTTACTCTTTTATGGTGGGAAGCCGAGGATGTTTTGGCGGTAAACACTTTCTAAATTTTCGCTCTGAAGGGTGGGAGGATCGATGTCTTTTAACTGTAAACCCTCACATATATCACCATCGGTATAACAAGGGTAAACTTTTTTTACATCTGATAAAAACTTTATTATTTGCGAACCCCAGTCGTCCTTATATTTCCTTTCTAGGCAGTATTTTCGATAGAAAAATAGTGCCATGTATTGGTGAACATGGTCAGAAGTTTGTTTTGGTTTTCAAGATCGTTTATTGTATTTTATATGTATTTAGTGGACATTGGATAAATAGAATAAATTTGAATTTTTTTAAATACAGATTCTGTGAATGCAAAAGAAACTTTGCATGCACCCAACCTCGCACCTACCCCAAATCCTATAGTGTGCCCAAGAAGGGGGGTTGCATATACATACTTTACTGTTTATATATTGTAATGTTGGAAGCTAGCACTGATTTATTTATGTAAGGAAGCAAAAAATATCAAACATTTTGTAGAAAAGTAGTTTTAGTTATTTTCGATTTTCTCAAAAACCAGAAGACATAGAACCATGCGGTTTTTTGTGTTCGATTAAGAACTAATAGATACATGAAACACATGTAAGCTAATTTACAATTTCATTTCACAATTTTGAAAACAATTGGTCTAAACTTTTTTTTCACCTTATTTCATCAAAATTTGGACTTTAAATGCGAATTTCTCAAAAACCATTGACATGAGTAATTTAATTTAAATGCAGGATTATATAACAATCTTCTGGCTTTCAAACGCAGTATTAGTGATGTGTACCTCATACATGAGGCAATACAAAATGTCCCATACACCAATCTGAAATGTCCCATCACCTCAAAACGAAAAAATGTATTACCTCACACCTCACCACAAAAGCAACGAAAAGTATTTCTCTTTACTCTTTCATGGAAAAAAAACACTATTCGTATCGAGCATCTCACTCATCGGCCTGATACAAAGACTGAGACTGATGCAGAATGAAATTGTATTGTAGTTAATTGTATGAAAGGAGGAAATAGGCCTCAAACTCTCTACCCACCAAAGAACAAACCAATGGAAATAGAATGAGGTTTGTGGAAGATGAGGATTTGAAATGAAATGAATGAATGTGTTGTGAGTTGAGTTGTTGAGTACTTTTTACTCAAACGTCCCATTCAAACAAAATTCGTGACATTGTCGCAGGCTGGGTTTTTGTATCAGACTGGAACTTTGTACCAGGCTGGGACTTTGTACCAGACTAGGACATTTGTCATTTAAGGATTGAGGTTCTTTTGCATCTGTTTGAGGAGACAAAATGAGAAGAGATAATGAGTGGGACTTATGAATGAATGAATGTTGCACTGACTACAATGTAACAGACAATGAAGATAGGTATGAAGCATTATCGAAAATTATACAATCAAAGGGTTAAAAAAGGAAGGAGGTGTTTTTTACAGTTTGGAGTAGGAGGTTTTGTTAATTTTTGAAGGAGTAGGAATTTTCGTTTTTGATATGCAAATGCAAGTGCATTCCTTTTATTTGTATTTGTTTTGTTTTTAGTGTTAGAAAAAAGAGACTAGGGTTTAGAGATCAAGATCAAATATGTGAATTGAAAAAAAAAAAAAAAAATCAATCAATCAATCAATCAATTGTACTGAGTTTGCGTACGTGAAGAGTCATTAGTGTTGTATTTAGTCCAGTGTCCTGTAATCAAATTTGTTTGTAAAAAAAGTGATCAGAACAGGTCTTAACAGAAGAAACATGTTGAGTGGGTAGAAAGTAGGACAAATATTGTTTTTAAATGCAAAAATGTAATGATTAATGATGTATGTTTTTAAACTTATTAGATTCAATTTATTTTGAATGTGATAAAATATTCATTTTTTTATAAAAAAATATCTTTTTGTGTTTATCTTTTTATTAAATGCTTTTGTTTTCTTTTAATAACTTAAATAAAATTTAAAAACACCACTTTTTCTTTTAAACTTTTTTTTTAGATTATTTTTTTTATTATATCTTTTTATATTTACTTATTTTAAACTTTATTTCTGTTAAAAACTAAAACTTTTTTAATTTTGTTTTTAAATGTTTTATTTTAAAATAAAGTGTTTTGTATTAAGGATATTTAATTAAATATAATATATTTATTGATATTTAATTTTTGTAACCTTTTTATTTAATGCAATTTTAAAAACTGTTTTTGGAAAAAATATATACTATTAAAAAAAATACGCATTGTTTAATTTCGAATTTCAAAATATCCATTTAAATAGGTATGTACCATGGGACATTTGAGGTGGGACAAAGTACCACCTCATTTCAAAAAATGAGTACCTCATACAAACTCATTTCAAATTCGTGTCCTACCCATCACTACGCAGTATAGCACTTTATTGTAAGTATTGCCGTTGTTTTTTAATATTTTTTTTTTTTTTAATTTAAACCATTTTTTCTAAAAGTGCCCCTACCTCCTAAACGGAGGTTTTCTCAAAAACCAGAAGACATAGAACCATGCCGTTTTTTGTGTTCGATTAAGAACTGATAGATACACGAAACACATATAAGCTAATTTACAATTTCATTTCACAATTTTGAAAACAACCGGTCTAAACTTTTTTTTTCACGTTTTTTTATCAAAATTTGGACTTTAAATGCGAATTTCTCAAAAACTATTGATATGAGTAATTTAATTTAAATGCAGGATTATAGAACAATCTTCTGGCTTTCAAACGCAGTATAGCACTTTATTGTAGGTATTGCCGTTGTTTTTTAATATTTTTTTTTTCAATTTAAACCATTTTACTAAAAGTGCCCCTACCTCCTAAACGGGGGGAGATAGACCCCACCCTCCCATAGTAAAAAGTGCTTATTTTTAACCCCTCTACAAAAATCCGTCATCAAATCTTGGCGGCCAAGTTATCGTACTCGTGCCCACTACTCGGAATAAAAAACAAGTACAATTACAGTCGCTGCTCATCAACATCTTTTTCGGGTATATTATCAAGTTCATACGTGGCTTGGTTATCAGCTGGACCCAACAGATTAGGGTTGGAAGTTGGTTGATAATCCATTGGAACCAATCCAGACTTTACTCCCACCTGCGCCGCAAAAACTGCTAAACTCAATTTTTTGCAACTGTAAAAAACGATGCAGTGCTAAATGTGGTTGCAAAAAAGTTGCACTGTTTTGTTCTCTTGCATGCACGAATTGTCAAGGCCGGTCGTGTTCTAACGTTGAATCACCAACAGCAGAGGATTCGTTTGATACTGATGAACAAACATGGGATACATCGCTTCTCACGCAATTTATTTGCACTCAAGATGAAGATGAAGAAGAAGAAGAAGAAGAAGAAGAAGATGACGACGACGACGACGAAGATTAACAAGAAGTAATTGAAGATTACGAGTAGAAGTAATACATTTTTCTGCTGTTTTTAATTTCCATCGCTTTTATCAATTCCAACTTCAATTCCAACTTCCATTTCCATCGCTTTTATCAATTTCAAATTGTGGAATAGGCCTACAGGGGAAACCACGTTAAAAACAAACGCGCTAAAAAAACTACCCCAGAGGTGGCGTGGAAAGGTGTGCATAAAATGACGTTTATAACTTTTTGAATCGTTTTATCTCAGAAGCGGAAGCTTTTAGGAAAAAAAATTATTGATACCTTTTTTATAGATAATTTTATGATCTACAATTTTTGTCTGAGGTAATTTTACGATAAAACTTACCGTTTTGAAGAAAATCGTGAAAAACCCATTTTTTTGACCTTTGACCTTGAGTCAATTTTTTTCCATGGGTCGTAACGATGGGGAATTTTTAAAAATCGTTTTTAATTGTGTTTTGAACAAGTTTACTCAGTTTCAGCTTGATGGTAATTTTTGTAGCTTTGCTCTTGTTTTTTGACCTAATTTGACCGGACTATATATACTATCTCATACTAATAAACCTCAACTAAATAAACTCAACTTTACTAATCCATGTGCTTTTACACTTACCGTTTGAATTAAAATTTTTAATTCTAGTCACAATGTAACCCGCCTTTTCATCTTATATTGAAGGTTTTTTTTTGTACTTTCCTTCAGAAAATTGTATCAAAAAATTTATTGAATCCAATATAATAAAAATACTTATTCAGTAGAAAGATATAGGCCCTTAGTAATAGACATTCATAGAATCGGTTTTAAAGTCACTTTTTATTAGATGTAGAAAAGTTGCTTTTAAAATTTCGTAGTAACAAATCAAATTTACAAAAGTCTTATTTATACCAATAATTGTGACTCATTTTCATAATTTCGTTATTGTGAACTGATATACAAACAGATTTCTATTAACCAGATTCGTAAAGTTCTATTGTGATTCTATCATTTTAAATTTAACCTAGTTACAGGAAAGTCGCTTTTAAGTATTTATACTTGAAATTTGTTTTATTTCTACGAGTGTTTGGTTAAAATCGAACTTAGGCTAGATTAGGATCTATTACTCAGGGCCATAATGTATACAATATCAAATCTCTGTACATTAACTGTGGGGTTGCTTATCAAATATAAATCCAATACCGAAAAATAAATTCTATCTATCTATCTTCATAACGTAACAAAATAAAGAGAACAAATTGAAAACTTATTTCATTGAATTGCCAGCTTGCGTCAAAACTGTCCATAACATTTTTCTCCCTAAAAAATGAACAGTGAATCCTTAATTTAGCTACCTCAGTAAGTTATAATCAAGGTTTGTTCTAGTAGATATCATTCACTTACAAAAATAGTTTTCATACAAAAATATATGCACATCATACACATGTTCCTAGTATGTACATGTATCTACGTATTTATATGTCATTTTGTCATTGTGAAATTTTGCGTATTTTTTGGCAGTTTTCATTTTGTTTTGATCTTTTTTCAATTATTCGTGTTGCATTTTAATAGTTTCGGATTTGATTGTTTGGATAATGTTTGTTTTGTTTTGCAAAAATATTATTTTGCATATTAAACCTCTAACTTCGTATATAATTATTTATTAGGTTGTCAATATTGGTAAGATCCTGCATTGTATTGTTTTAAGCTTATTGCAATTTAACAATAAAAATGCAAGAAAAATCGAAGACTAAGCGTTTGTTTTGATAGTCAACCAAGAGAATTTTTAATTGATTATGTTATACAAATTTAAGTTAAAATATTTTTTTTTATTTCTTTGCACAATTGTGGAATTGTGTCTAAGTTTTGTTTTTGGCTGTAAACAACGTGATATCTAGTAACCAAGCTCAAATCCATGAAAAAATTTAACTATAAAACTGAAACTGTCAAACCTCAATATTAATTGAATATCGGCAAATTTTATTCATTTAATCAAACATTGAGTGGCTTCCTTCTTAACATCACATTAGTCTTTTCTACATACCAATTAATAACAAATTAAATTGCGTGCGTTAGTTCAAGCTCTTGAATGGCAAACCTCTGTTTTTATTGAACATGTCAATCTGTATGTTTATCAAAATTCGTCAGAAAATTAACGAATCTCCATTATCATTGACATCATCCCATCCTCATGTGTATTTCACAGAGACTTAGTGGCTTAATTTTCTGTAAGTAGTTTTCATTACGTTTTTTTTAGCATATTTAAAGAGACAAAGTATAAACTTTCTGTTTCTCAGCTCAACAGACAATGAAATCAACATCATTAACCACACACAATTTTTCTCGTGGAGAACATTTTCCTTGAATTTTTTCTGAAGACCACATGTAATAATCTATTAAACATCAAAACAGCAATAGATACACCCTATAGAAAAACTTCGAAAAAAAAGCAAACAAAAATCATGTTATCCGGCGCACTCAAGCGAGTTAAATAGCAGCCTCTCGGTATAGGTACCTACAAACTTTTTGTGAAAAACGCCAACTACAACAAAAGTTTCCGTCAAAACAAAATAACCCAAACGTTCCTCTCCCCCTAAGTGCCTGCTTCCCTTATTAAATCGAAGATATTATCACATACAATAGTCACACTCAAATACAAACAAATGATCACTGGCACATCACACCGTGTTCTTGGTCGTTTTTTTTTTTTTTAAACACCGCACCGTCAGCCTCAGCGCCATACTTTACTCCACCACCCGTAGCTGATATCACAAACCACCTCACCCCACGCCAATGGTCGCACTGGCACTGGTAGTCTAAGGCAAGTTGAATGACATAAAATATCGACTGACCTTCAACTCCAAGACTGAACCTTAGAAAATGAATAATATTCACTTTACATGCGCGCATACAGTCAGATGATTGTGTTGTGTTATTGTGTGAGTGCGCGCATCCGCCTGCCGTTAAAGTACAAGCGACCATCGTTGCGCACACACCAACTCAAAAATCAACCAGTCCCAACGGCAACCCCATCAGCGTGCCCTGGCTCTTGCCCACCGATTCCACCTACCACCCGTGCGTCGTCGAAATAAAGTTTAATAATAAAAACGTCTGCTTGGCTTGCATGTACAAAGCGCCGACGTCGTTGTAGTTGGTTGTTTTATCGCATCGCATTTAATGGCATCAAAAAAAGCTTCATTCACATCCACCGCTGCACTCACCACTTCAGCACATCACCAGTCACCACCCATTATTGACTACATTGACTAGAAATACAATAACAACTTCTAATGAAAGCATTGGCTTTTCTACTTCAATAGAGATGCTTCAAGTTTTCATCGCCAACGGTCGATGAAGTAAAGGGAAAAAGCTTAGACCTCAGCGTTTGTTTGAGTCTTGCAAAAAAAAAAACTAAAGCTTATTTGTTGGCTCTAGAATAGAATGAGAGAATGATATACAAGTATCACTTGCAGATTTTTGCCACAAGATGACCTAATCTCAATGATAAATCGAGAATTAGAAAAAGAGATCAATGCTCAATTTCGTGTACATGCCTATGTACGAGTAGTTCTTTTTTACTTGCGATATAGGTACTATAGGGAAAGTTCTGCATTTGGAAAAAAATCGAACTCGAGATTTTGATCAAAGTTGACATTACATTACGCAAAGACGAATAAAGTGGGCCCGACAATTCCGTCTGTCTGTCTGTATGTCTATATCTCGATTTACAGCCTAAGCCACTGCAGCTATTTTCTTCAATCTCGGTATTTAAGGGTCTTCGGTGATTCCCTAGAGGGAAAATTTAAATTTTTTTTAGCTCTTAAACTAACCCCCATACACCTGTAATGCATAATCTTATTTATCTCGAAAACGGCTCTAACGATTTTGATAAAAAAAAATTAGGTGTGCTCAGGGTTGCAAAAGCTTAAGTCACTTTTTAGCTTAAGCTTGGCTTTAATTCACAAGCTAGTGGGTGACTTATGAATTAAGAAAAATTCAATTCAGCAGCTAGTTTCTGACTTATGAATTAAAAAAATTTAATTCATAAGTCAGTTGGTGACTTATGAATTAAAAAAATTTAAATCATAAGCTTCTTAGTGACTTATGAATTAAAAAAAAATTAATTCAGAACCTACTAAGTGACTTATGAATTAAAAAAAAATTAAGTCATGAGCAAGTAAGTGACTTATGAATTAAAAAAAAAATAATTCACAACCTACCAAGTGACTTATGAATTAAAAAAATTTAAGTCATGAGCAAGTAAGCGACTTAAGATTTAAAAATAAAATGCACGACTGGGTCGCACGAACTTGCTCCTATGTAATAGACTAGGAATTTTAAAAACGAATGGTATTAGAGAAAACTGTTCATAAGGATAAAATGATTTTTTTTTAATTCTGTAAGTAGTAAGAGATAAAAACAGAATAATATGCAAATATGAATTTATGCAGGAACAAAAATTATAAGGCGTTGTAGTGGTTCCTTAAAAAAATAAGCTTTTATGTACAAAATTTTTAAAACATTTTTAAGAAAAAATTTTGGTACGCCAACCTTAAGTTTTTATTATTGTACGAATAAAAGTCTAATTTCCAAAAAAAAAATACTAAGCCGTTCTTGAGATATCGAATTTTTCAAAAAAAAAAAATTACTTTTTTTCTAAAAATTGAAAAAATATTTTTTCTTAAGTTTTTAAATGCAATGTTTTTTAAACTTTTTAGGAGCTTTTTTATAAAAAAAAATCATTAAAATCCGTTAAGTCGATAATGAGAAATTCAAAATTGGGAAAAATCGTTCTATGGTAGGTACAGTCAGTAATATCTAGATTTAAATTTTTTTATTAAATTATAAATCGTAAAGATTAATCAAAAGAAAAAAAAATTTAGCAAAATTCTCGGAACCGTTTTCGAGAAAAATGCGATTTTCGAAAACCATTTTTTAAAATTTGTATGGAAGGTACCGTTAGTTTTAGATAAAACAAAATTTTTTTTCTCAAATCTTGTAGATTATATTAAGAAACTTTTATTTGCCAAGTTTAAAAAAAATCGAGCATGGGGTTTTCGAAATATTGAGATTCCAAAAAAAAATTTTGAATATTTTTTTTTAAATCAAAAAAATTAAAAATTGAAAATTTGAATATGTAATAATATTCAAACTTTGGAGGAGCTTTGGCATAAAAAAAATTATTAAAATCGGCTGTACCGTTTTCGAGAAAATCAAAAACAAAAAAAATGGACCCAGGGGGGCTACCGAAAATAACAATTTTTTGTAAAATTTTTTTCAACCATTAGCTAGTTTTAACCAAATGAAATTTTTGGAATTTTTTTAAAAAAAATCTGTGGGACAGTTTTTGAGAAAACAAAATATTTATAAAATTTCGAAAAAAATTCGTATGGCAGGTACCGTTATTTTTGGTCTTAAAAAAAAATAAAAAAAAAAAACGTCCGGGGGTAAAAAATTAAAACCCATATCTACCAAGTTTGAAGAAAATCGGCCGAGCCGTTTAGGCTGTAGTCGAACCGACAGACAGACAGACAGACAGAATTTCGAGACCCACTTTTTTGGTCTTCGCTATCATCGTAATGTCAACTTTGATCAAAATCTCGAGTTCGATTTTTTTTACGAATGCATAACTTGCCTTATAGTACCTATAAGTCGCAAGTACCATAAAAATTAAATTCAAAAGTTACCTAGTGACTTATGAATTTAAAAAAATTTAATTCATAAGCTAATGGATAAATTCTGATTAAAAAATTATTAATTGGAAAATTTATAATCTAGCATGATAATTTTATGACACACAAAAGCTTGAAATCTACTTTCGTTAATAATTAAATAATTACATATGTAGTCAAAACAAGCTTAAACATTTCCAATTTACCAACTAGCTTATGAATAAATTTTTTTTTTAATTCATAAGTCACTTAGTATCTTGTGAATTATTTTTTTTTAATTCAAAAGTCACTTATAGGTAGTGAATTCATTTTTTTTTAATTCATAAGTCACTTATAGGTAGTGAATCAATTTTTTTAATTCATAAGTCACTTAGTAGCTTATGAATTAAATTTTTTTAAAATTATAAGTCACTAACTAACTTATGAATTAGATTATTTTGAAATCACAAATCATCTACAAACTTATGACTTATGGTTTTTTAAATTCAAAAATTCGCAACCCTGGGTGTGATATTTATGGACATGGACTACATTTTGGTGAAAAAAATTTCGGGGCAAAATGTTATTAACAGAACCTGTTATAGAACGGTTTTTTTGATTTTCGAATTTCTCATCAACGGCTCTTACGATTTTAACCAAATTTTTATGATCGAGCTCCTTTGCTTTTGAAAAAAGATAATCTAAAAAGTTTTTCGAAAAAAATAGTTTTTTGTTTGTTTTTTTTTTTAAATTCAATATCTTGAATTCGGATACATAATTAAATTTTTAAATTACGTTTTGAAATGTATTTCATTAAATACTAACAATTTGCATATCAATTTTTTTATAAAAATGTTAAGGAAAGTTTAGTAAACAAAAAGCATGTTTCAGTGTGTCTGTATGTCTGTACCTCTCGCTACAGCCTAAATCACTGGACCTATTTTCTTCAATATCGGTAGTAAGGGTCTTCGGTGATTCCCTAGAGGGGAAATTGAAATGTTTTGTTAGCTCCAAAACTAACGGTGGTAACCCCCATACACCCGAAAACGGCTCTAACGATATTGATAAAATTAAGTGTGATTTACGATTAGACGGTAAACGTTAATAGTCAATGGTCAAAATTCTGCCTCTTAATGCGTGTGCATGTTCCCTATCTGTCATGTGAGAGTATGAAAATCATCGAAGGATGGCTGCGATGCCAAACGATTAAAAAGGACATATGTATGTATATGAAAATGATTTTTTTCTGACACCGAGCCCTTAATTTGACTTTGTGTACATGCCATTGAGATTTGATTTTATTAATAATTTTGCCACTTGTTTGACAACAAATTTTTGAGTGATGTTCATTCAGCATAAACCACATCAAAACGTATACTTTTCCAACGCATCCCTTAGCTTATTCAAAAGTGGATTGTTTATTCGTAGGTATATATTTCATTTTTGGTTTTCGTTTCCTTTTACTTTGTTCACTTAATGAGTCTGAAATATCTACTAAATTAAGATGATTTGTTAAAAGAAACTCAGAAACTATGTATAACCCTTTTCTGTTTTGGATCTTTATTCATTTTAATTTGTATTATTTTTGTAAGAAATTACATATTTATTTTACTTCTGTTCCAAATCAGCTGATTTTGACACGGGTATAAATGCAAAGCATACCAACTTTAAAATTTAAAGTAAAAGTGTATATGCAGTCAAAAGAGCATTTTATTCGGACTACCATTGCTGCACTATGTATGTATACATTACCAATAAAATATGCCTAATATCATATCGTTAGATAGACCAGAGTTGCTTATTCACCAGGTCATTATTCTTAGTTAAAAAATAATTATCATGTTGTCAGGAAAGAAAATGTCAAGTTAATACCTATTAAAATTTCATGAATGTAACATTACCAGTCCAGTTACAAAAAAAAAATAAAATTATTTTAATATCATAACTCATATATGTATGCTTGTCTCCAAAAGGTGCTAGAAAATTCGATAGAAATTATCTAGCAACACATAATTTTTTCGCTGAATGTGTTGTAATTCAGCAAGATCTAATGACAAAGTCTCTAACCGGCGCCATAGAATATTTTTGGCTCGGTTGCATGAACTAGACATTAATACTATGTGCTTTCAACAAGACGTCGCAGGGGCAGACTGAGGGTCAAAGGGATTCCCGGGACTTTTAGAAGGAAGGCCACAAATAACATATTTATAAAAAGATTTCAAATAGATGTTGGTAATAGGTATATATTATATTCATTGATAGTTATATAATTTTGTATAATTTTAATAAGTAAAAACAGCCAAACTTGTTTATTAACATTTTCAACTATAACTAACATTTATTAAAAATCTGGATAATTGGTTCAGTGTTTGTATCTCGACAGAAACGGTTGTTTAAAAGCAGCCGGCTTGACAGCAGGGTGGACGTGATTTGCTACATGGTCCTCATCCGGCCGATGATTACCGATGTTGTTCAACGTTGTCCCATCTCAAATGGAAAAGATTCGTGTTTTTGAGAGGCAGTGTCTTAGACTGGCCTCGGATTACACAGAACACCAGAGTCGGAGTACAAACATTATTAGTCCAACCAAGTTCTATACAACGGAGCCAACATAAACTTATTAGACAGTTTCTTAGTAAAGCTGATTCGGGATCACATTTCAAGAGCCATGTCGTCTACCAACAAGAAGCCAATGCCCTACGCATCTGAAGACGCTAGGTCTGGGTTCAAATCTCAGTCAAGGCCAACAAGTTTTTCGATTTAACTTGAAAATAAAAAGGCTAAGCACCATTAATAAAGGAGTCTGATGATCGGCTTGGCACCCGTGAAATACTCGTAGCTATAACTCCCGCCAAATAAATCACACTTGGTGGTCGTGCATTCAAGTTGTTGTTGTAATATTCCAAACCATATTATATGAAGCTTTGCAGGCAACTCCACCTATGTATGTAATCATACAAAAACCCCTTCAATATATTGTTTCCTCCTTAAAAAATGCCTTGTTGAAATTTATGTTTGGCATATTTTGTACAATATTATGTTTTATGTCTGTTCAAGTGTTCAAGACTAACTAGTTTCTCGGAGAATAAAAGAGATTTGTAGATTCGTAATACCCCTTGGCATAATGGGTAGTGCGTTGGACTGTCATGCAGAGAGTCTTGTGCTCGATTCTAGGCCGCTGCAAAAAAGTTTGTCAGGGGTGTACTGCACCTTACGAGGAATTGACAAATCCTTTAAGAGTATCTCTTGTAATGAAAAGTACTGCCCATTAGCCGTTCGGAATCGGCAGAAAATTGTAGGTCCCCTCCATTCCTGGCAACACGCACACATAAATGGTTAGGCTCTCTTTGAAACTCCATGGCCTCTATTTTTGTGTACTGACCTTTGAGTATATATAATAATATATACTCAAAGGTACTGACGTACGCGCGCTAGAAGTAAAACTTCTTTTCCCTCAAGCAAAGCCTCTGTAAGATTCTAACCTATAGACGAACAAACATTTTGTACAAGCCAACATACTCGTAACTAATTGTTGATTAAGATTATAATGAATTTACAAATTGGTTATATGTATAAACAAAATAAAGTTGAGATTCGCTTAGCCACTGGATTTGTGTAGGCACATGTTCAGCGGATTACTTATCGAATCATTAAAAAATGAAACAATTCATTCCTCACTTATCGTCTCTTAAAAAAAAGGAGTTTTGTGACATACTAGGTGTAAAATACTGTTTGGATGTGTTCCCTTTTTATGGATGCCGAAATCAACTTTTCGTTGGTTTTTGACATTACCTTTCAAAGCTTTTTGGAAACATAAACAAAATTTAATTTAAAACTAATTTTAGTCTTGCAAATTGAAAGATGTCAAAATCACTTCCAAATATTTTTTTTTGAAATATTTGTTCGAATTGAAAATGGTGTGCAAACTAACTTAGAAAGCTTAAATTGGAACTCAAAATTGTTTCAATAATACAAATGATGCAATTATTTTTAGGATGACAGCTTGGTCCATCTGGCACTTTCTTGAATTTATTGAGAAAACCAAGGAAGTCATGTATAATTTGTTTGTTGCCAAGTTTGAACAAAATGGATGGCGCTTTTTTTGGCGCACAGATGGCGCTTTTTTTAACGCACATGATTACTAAGCTAGGTGCACATCTAAAATCGTGAAAGGGTATCAAAATTCCAATACTAACCGTTTTTTAGTGCATTTTTATCTCCGCTTAAATTTGTCAGATGGTGACATTGAAATCCAATTAAAAACGACAGAAAAAAGTTTTTATAATTATGCCCGATTTATAATGCGACTGTTATGAATTTTTGTATTTATTTTAATTATTTGAAGTGACATTTAACTCTATTTTCTAAATGTCTTGAAAATAATGAGTGTCACCAACCTTTCTTATACTTTCTTAAAATGTAATTAATTCTCTTTTTTTTTTAAATATCTGAAAACTTATAAGAAATAAACATTCTAAATCTAAAAAGTAAATCCTTTTATTTTTATAAAATCGTGCCACAATTCCTAAGGCGCGTAAATTCAATTTTTATTTTCTTTGGCTTTGTTGGTAAAATAAATAAAATACACGACTGGGTCGCACGAACTTGCTCCTATGTAATAGACTAGGAATTTTAAAAACCAATGTTATTAGAGGAAACTGTTCATAAGGATCAAATTAATTTTTTAAATTCTTTTAATAGTAAGAGACGAAAACATAATGCTATGCAAATATGAGTTTATGCAAGAACAAAAATTATAAGTCGTTTTAGTGGTTTCTTAAAAAAGCTTTTATATACAAAATTTTTAAAAGATTTTTAAGAAAAAATTTTGGTACGCCAATTTAAAGTTTTTATTGTTGTTCGAATAAAAATTAAATTTAAAAAAAAATATTGAGCCGTTTCTGAGATATCGAATTTTCAAAAAAAAAAGAAAAAAATAGATTTTTTTTTTTCAAAAATTCAAAAAATATTTATTTTAAAGTTTTGAAATGCAATGTGTTTTAGACTTTTTAGAAGCTTCTCTATAAAAAATTTCATTAAGAACCGTTATGTGGATAATGAGAAATTCAAAATTCGAAAAAATGGTTCTATGGTAGGTACAAGCTGTAACATCTAAATTTCAAAATTTTTTTTATTAAAATAAAGATCATAAAAATTAATTGAAAGAAAAAAAAATTTATCAAAATTCTAGGTGCCGTTTTCGAGAAAAATACGATTTTTGAAAACCATTTTTTCAAATTTTTTAACATTTGTATGGTGGGTACCTTTATTTTAAAGTAAAATGAAATTTTTTTCTCACATCTTGTGGATTATATGAAGAAACTTTTATTTATCAAGTTTAAAAAAAATCTAGCATGGGATTTTCGAAATATTGAGTTGTGAAAAAAAAATTTTGAAGTTTTTTTTAAAAATCCAAAAAAATTTTTTTTTTGAAAATTTGAATAAACAATTCTATTTAAATTTTTGAAGAGCCTTCGCAAAAAAAATGATCAAAATCGGTGGTACCGTTTTTGAGAAAATCAAAAACAAAAAAATGGTTCCATGAGGGGTACCCTCAATAACCATTTTTCGGAAAATTTTTTTCAAGCATTACCTAGATTTTACTAAATGAAATTTTTTTGTGTTTTTAGTTTTTAAATCTGTTCAGCAGTTTTTGAGAAAAAAAAATATTTATAAAATTACGAAAAAAATTCGTATGGCAGGTACCGTTATTTTTGGTCTTAAAAAAAAAAAGAAAAAAACGTGTGGGGGTAAAAAATCAAAACCCATATCTACCGAGTTTAAAGAAAATCGGCCGAGCCGTTTAGGCTGTAGTCGAAGCGACAGGCAGACAGACAGACAGACAGAATTGCCAGACCCACTTTTTTAGTCTTCGCTATCATCGTAATGTCAACTTTGATCAAAATCTCGAGTTCAATTTTTTTTACGAATCCATAACTTGCCTTATAGTACCTATAAGTCGCAAGTAAAAATATGGTAAATATATGGTAAAATGAAAAATTAGCATAAATGTTTCATTTTAGCAACCAAACAAATGTGAAACTAAAAATTGAATGTCGGCGACTGTCCTTACTTTATTTATATAATTCACTTAACTTGACGACGAGAAATGCTTTTTTTTTTTATATATTATACGCGCACTCAAGGGGTTATGAATACCTTTATAATGTTAAACACAGTGCGAGCAATTAGGAAAATAGGATACTCGTAGGATGAGAGAGATTTTGAATGTCTGCACATTGCAGTGAGTGGGAAACATTGAGCCGGGTAAAGCATTCCACATTCGTACTCTCTGTACTTGAGAGTACGTCCGAAATTGGGCACAAGGGTAAACTGATGAGCATTCCTAGAAGCTCGAGTATTACGGTTGAATTGTTTGAGGGGAGGAATGCAACTGGCTATTTCGATAGAGCACTGTTTATGAAAATACCGATAAAATAATGATAGGCATGAAACATTGCGACGGTGCTCGAGAGATTCAAATGTTTGAGTTAGACAAGGGTCACCTTCACCTATCATTATTATAGCTCTCTTTTGAATTTTGTTCAAGAGACTCAAGCAGGTTTTTGGAGCACCTGCCCAGATATGGGGATTATTCTCAAGCTTTGGACGAATATAGGCCTTATAGATTACAGCCAGATCAGAAGGGGTAAAAAACTTCTTGCATCGGCGGAGAAAACCTAAACACTTAGCAGCGTTTTTGGCGACATCATATACATATGTGATCGTTCCATAAAAGATGGTCTGTGATACACATACCGAGTACTGAAAGCTGTTCAGTTTCCTCGATGCAAGTGCCATCCATGGATAGTGGCATTGAGGGAGGGTTATGCTTAAGCGACAGTAAACAGCATTGAGTTTTCGAGGCATTAAATTCTACACGGTTTTTGATTCCCCATTGGACAATGCTGTCAAGATCAGAATTTAATGAGCTTATCATACGCTGCCGTTGGAAGTCCACATCCGAAGGACAGGGATGAGAATCTAAAAACGAATATGAAAAGCTGAGGGTACTGTCGTCAGCGAAACAATTAAGTGGATTAGAAGTTTCAGATAAAAGATCATTTTTATTAATATGAGGGAAGAGTGTCGGAGACAATATGGAGCCCTGGGGCACACCAGCATTTATTTTGTGGATATCAGATTTAAAACCTTCCAAAACTACTTGTAGTGAACGGTCCGAAAGGTAATTTCTAATCCAACGAAGAAGAGATTCATCGATACCAAATGCACGCATTTTCGATAAGAGAGTTTGATGCCAAACTCTATCAAATGCCTTTGAATTATCAAGTGCAATAATCTTACTTTCTCCAAAACGATGTAAAGATTTGTTCCACTCTTCGGTGAGATATACCTTTGTTTGCTTTGTTGTGTATATCCTCGACTGCTTTCATAGTTTGCAACTGATTTGCTTTGTTGTGTATATCCTCGACTGCTTTCATAGTTTGAAACTGATTTTACAACAACGACGATGGTTCATCACGCTCACATCTCGTTTTTCTTATCTCATTCATTGTGTTCGAGCCAAAGGATTGTTTTTTTAATTGTAGGCAATGCTAATTTAGGTTTGACATCTAACTTAAAATTCTTCGCATATGGCAATGCTAGTTTATATTTGACAACAGAAATTTTTTTTTACAAGTGTTTTCATATTTTGCATTAATTATTTTGTAAATTTTAGTGCTTACTTTTTAAGTTAAAAATATTCAGTGCTGTGTAGGATTAAGTGTTTAATGTTTTAAATAAATAAAACCATTATAAAGATATATTTGTTTGTGTTTTTTTTACAAAGGAAAGTGGTTTTTGCTTGTGAAATTGTTCGGCTACATAATTCATTAAAAAAAAGCTTTTATTGTGCGTTTTTTAATGAAGTTATGTTTTCAATTGTTTTTTTTTTTGTGGGTTTTTCATTAAAAGAAGATTCTCTTTCGGCAATAAAATGTGTTTTAAATAATCTCGAACAGAGTTCGAACAATAATTGTAAAAAACATGTCGCTGTGTTTGACGGATAACGTGTCGTTTTGACATGTCACTGATTTCTTACCCCCAACGCCGGAAAAGAAGTTTTACTTCAATAATCCAGTACTTATTTAATTTGAAGTAGGTAGACCGTTGATAGCCGGTAAAAACTATTGATAGCAAGCGGAAGCTGTTGATAGCCGGTGCAAACCGTTGATAGCCAACAAAACAACGATATAGCGTGAACCGTGATACCTGACGAAAGCCCTAATACTGAAGAAACCGTTGTTGATCTCAAACTTGAAACGCGAATCCAATACCTGTTCATTGTTCAACGTAACGAATCAACTACGGAACTCTAGCCAGCGATAACTTCGAGAACCAATGCCGAAATTGTAAAAACACATGTTGTAACTCTCTTTAAAAAATTAAATTTAAAATATATTAAAACAATACATGAATAAATAAAAAAAACCTGTAAACTAAAGGTTCCATACCTACTTACAGGGCGAGCAGGATTTTTAATGGTAATGATAATTCGGTATTCCAATTCCATAATGATGGTATGTAGTTTTTATTGAAGGAAAACTGCTCAGTTGTTGGAGATGTTCCGATTTTTTAAAATTCCAGCACCAAAAGATCCGTCTCGCTGGCATATTCTTCAGTACTTTCTTACCCGATTAATTTATTTAGAACTTGCAACGGAAGAGATTCGAACCGAAAATACTCTGCATAACAGTGTAATGTACTAACTAATAGAAATATGCCGGCTATTTTCTTTTTTATTTTTTTTTTTTTTCAAGTTAGAATTCATGTTGCAGAAATAATGTAAGTCATTGAATTTTTGTTTTATAAATGCTGCAATTTACTTAGTTTTGTTGTACAAACAAAAATAAATGAAAGTGCTTCGGAGTTTTTATATTAAGGAATTATTTTTAACATAGTCAAAACAAATTTTCTTTTACAAATATTTACAGTATTTTGAAAAACAGAACTTTGAAAACAGTATTAAGACGAACAACAATCTCCCAACCAACACTACACAAACATTTAGAAAGTTAAAAAGATTTTTTTTAAAATAGGCACAAAGTTATTTCCCTGTGCAGGGACGGGTTAGAATATTCCTGCAGCGCCTCCCCGCTTGTCGTAAAAGGCGACTAAAGGAGTAAATACATCTAGGCCACAAACAGCAAGGTGAACCTAGCGACACGTAACACCTATAAACTTTCCCAAAAGTGTGCATGCCAATCCCTGGGTTGGCACGACTGGAGATCACCGGTGCCGTAAAAGAGAAATCAAATACAAAATTGGAGCATGCACACGTCGATACTTACAACCAGGATTTTGTGAATTCAAGCATTATGGAAGTACTCGTTCAAAATGACACCACCCCGCCAGGCACTACCATTGTTACACATGGTACTGATCCTGGACCGAGCAGCAATGCTCGGGTCAGAGCTAGACGGATTCCGGGGGCTAGCAAAGTAATGCCGCAGATTATACAAAATCTGAGAGTTGCGTGTTGGAACGTTGGCAGTATGACAGTTCAAAGCTTCGAGCTGGAAGAGATGATGAAAAGAAGGCGAGTGGACATCTTATGTGTTCAAGAAACAAAATGGCGAAACACAGGAAACAGGGCCCGTTTCTTGGATACGAGAACAAAAAACTATAAGATGTTCTACTATGGAACGGAAAAGGGTAAAAACGGAATCGGAATCATCCTTGCAAAACATCTATTAGGCAGCGTATTGACCATTTCGAAATCCAGCGACCGTTTGATGTCCCTTAAATTGGTGATTAAAGGAAAGTTGTGGAATATTGTCACTGCATATGCTCCCCAAATTGGATGTGAGCAGGTGCAAAAAGATGCATTTTGGCTAGACTTTCACAATCTACTTAAGGACATCCCAAAGGAAGAGTTTTTGTTCGTGGGCGGAGATTTGAACGGACATGTCGGGAAGACAAACGAAGACTATGAAGATTGCCATGGAGGGCTCGGATACGGCACCAGGAACCCTCCTGGTGAAGACATCCTGAGCATGTGCAAAACATACGGTCTTATCGTACTAAATACCATGTTCGTTAAACAAAGCCGACACCTGGTCACTTACAGCAGTGGTGGAAATGAAACCCAGATTGATTACCATTTGGTATCTAGTTTCATGAAACCCCGGGTAAAAGATTGCAAAGTGATACTAGGAGAAGCGATCGCCCACCAACACCGTCTCCTACTGACAGAATTTTTTATGGAGACAGTGAACGACAACAAACATACAAAAACTTTTGGGAAGATCAAATGGTATAATCTGGATAAGGAAAAAGGCGAAGCTTTTATTTCGAATATGCAAAACGTTCTGTATAACAACACCGATATAGTTCGAAATGAAGAGAGTACAGCACAAAGTATGTGGGATCTCCTACAGATAACTTGCAAAGAAAAAGCCAAAACACTGTTAGGGGTTTCAAAAGGACACAACCAACAAGGCAAAGAAACATGGTGGTGGAATGATGAAGCTAAATCAGTTATAAGTAAAAAGAAAATGGCTTTCAAGGCTTGGTCGAAGTGCCCCTCTAATGATACAGAGCAAAAGTCACGCCTCGAAGTGGAATATAGAAACTGCAAGAAAGAAGCGAAGAAGAAGTGCGCCCAAATTCAAGCAAAGAATACAGAAAACCTGTATCGGGAGCTGGATGAAATTTCTACCCCGACAGCTGGTGCTATTCAAGAGCTACGGCAAAACACGAATAAGGGCGCAACTATCTTTAAAATAGCCGCTCAAAGAAGAAGAAATGCCCAGGAGATTTGTTCACCAAAGTTCATTAACAATGCTCAAGGCCAACTACTTGTGGAAGACAACGAAATTCTTCACAGGTGGCGACAGTATTGTGACGGACTTCTAAACGAACAATTTCCAAGGCTATACTTTCCAATAGCTTCACCTAACTTAAGCGAAGTATCCGACGTCACAGTCGAAGAAGTTAGTGAGGCGGTAAAATACTCCAAAAAGAGAAAAGCTGTTGGCCCAGACGAAATACCCTCAGAGTTTTGGAAAAAGATGGGAGACATCGGGTTTAGATGGCTCATGATTCTTGTCTCCAAACTTATACGAGGTGATCGCATGCCTAATCAATGGAGGGAAAGTTATCTTCTTCCAATTTATAAAGGAAAGGGTGATACTCGAAGCTGTGATAATTACCGTTCGATTAAGCTGATGTCACACACCATGAAGATCGTTGAGCGAGTCTTGGGTAGCCGACTGCGAAAAATAATTAGGCTATCTGATGACCAGTGCGGGTTTGTCGGGGGTAAGTCAACCACGGATGCAATCCAGAGTATAAGAATAATTATGGAAAACATCGGGATTCTTTGGAGGATTTGCATGTCGTATTGGTTGATTTTGAAAAAGCATTCGATCGGGAACCACGAGATCTAATATGGGTGGCCCTCAGGCAACGAGGAGTTCCAGAAACCTATGTGCGGATAATTATGGACATGTATGATGGAGCAGTTACTAAAGTAAGATGCGCAGCTGGAGTCACCGAAGAATTCGAAATCACAGGGAAGTGTTTTGAGTCCCCTGCTCTTTATTACAGTTCTTGATTACCTGCTTGAAGGCAAAGTGACGGATCCAAAAGTATATCAGTTATTCTTTGCTGACGATGGAGCCATCATAAGTGAAGACCCGATATCCCTACAACGAGCACTTGACGTATGGGTGGATGTTCTAGAAGGAAGTGGGTACCGCATAAGCGCGAAAAAGACAGAATACCTATGCTGCCCATTTTCTGATCCACACAGGCTTATTCCAGACATTTATTTGAATGGAGTAGTGCTTCCCAAGTGTGAAAAGTTTAAATATATGGAGTATATGATAAATAACGAAGCTACTTGTGATGACGATATCAATCATCGCGTAAGCGTAGGGTGGATGAAGTGGCGGGAAAATTCTGCTATCTTCTGTGACCGAAAAATGCCCCCTAAGCTGAAAGGAAAGCTCTACACTTCAGTTGTGCGTCCAGCACTCACATACGGTTCACAATGTTGGACAATGTACAAAAAGTATGAGAGTAAACTAACGGCAGCTGAGATGAAGATGCTTCGTATGACAGCAGGAGTTACAAAGCTTGATCGAATTAGAAGTACGAAGATCCGAGGAAGCCTTCATGTTAAGAATACCATTTCCCAAAAAATTGAACACGACCGACTCAGTTGGTATTGCCATGTTCAAAGGAGAGATCCTGAGAACCCCGTCAAAAAGGCAATATCATACAACGTTCCAATTCGGAATAAAAAGAAAGGTAGGCCTAAACACTCCTGGTACAAACAAATGCAAAAACACCAGCATTCAGTTGGCCTCAGAAATGGAACAATACAAAACCGGGAGGCTTGCCGCCGATTTCTGAGGTCAACCCGGCGAACCCCACAGGCGGATCACTAGTGTGAAGCAGATACGTGGGAGAGTTATGATCCCCTCGACATCGAGATCATAACAGCGCCGAAGCAAAGGAAGAAGAAGATAGGCACAAAGTTGTTATAGGTCTTAGATAAAAAAAAAATTAGAATTCTATCAGTGCATTTAAACATAAATGTAATTTCTGAGCTTTGTATTTCAGAAATGTGTGTCTTTGGAAAGATCAAGTGCAATTCAAATTAAACGTCTTTAACAGTCATGTAAATTACCAATTTGTAGTTGGTAATGCTTTTCAAAAATATCAAAAAAACTGCTCATAATTACAAATTCATTACATATTACACTACTCCGTAAATATGTAAATCTATGAAGAAGAGACACTAAAAGCACTGGCAACTGAGAACATCGGCTTAGACATTACAACAGAGAGACACACGCAGAAAGAAAGAACACCAGGAGAAACACATGTCAACAGCACACGGTTGGTATTGAACGGTCCTCCATCCAAGTACTAATCACGACAAATGATGCTTGATTTCGCTGATCGATGGAAAGCGATGCTTTCATCAAAGCCTAGGCCGTTTACAATTACGAATTATAAAGGGTAGTCCAACCAAAACGGACGATGTTAATTGTAAATAAAACAAAAAGTTTTCAGAGAATTATTTTAATATTTTTTATTAGGTTTAATGGATCTAAGACAATTATGTGTGAAACAAAATATCGGCCAAATGCTCGGCACGGCTTCGGTGGCATACCTCTCTCCGATGGTCCATATTTTCAATAATTAATAAAAAATATTTGAGGTTCAATGTCGTTAATGTGAAGAATTATCTCATCCATTAGCTCTTGAATTGTTTTGGCTTATTGACGTAAACTTTTTCTTTTAAATATCCCAAAAAAAAAAGGTCCAACGGTGTCAAATCACATGGTCTTGGCGGCCAATTAATATCGCCAGGACCCGACGCGACGTGAGATAACACGGCCATTAAATTTCTCGCGCAAAAGAGCCATTGTTTCGTTGGCTGTGTGGCAAGTGGCACACAGAAGTCCGTTATCATCTCGCGATAGCGAACACCATTCACGGAATCTGCTTGGCCGACTCCATTTTCGAAGAAGTACAGCCAGATGACGCCGCAAGCGCATAAACTGCACGAAACAGTCACTCTTTGTGGATTCATGGGCTTTTCAAAAATCTCTCATTTACCCAAATGCGGCAATTCTGCTTGTTAACGAATCCACTGAAGTAAAAGTGTGCCTCGTCGCTGAAGATAAATTTCGTTGTAAAGCCACCATTCACTTCTGTCTGTTCAACCAACCATTCGGCGTATTGACGACGCTTGAAATGGTCAGTAGGCTTCAGCTCTTAAGTCAATTGAACCTTTCAAGCGTGTAAATTCAATGCTTTATTCAAAATTCGCATCAGTGATGTTCGTGAGATGTTCATTTGTTGAGCAAGACGACGAGTCGAGGTTGACGGCTCTTCTCCTACACTATCGCGAACAACAGCAATTTTTTCCGCAGAACGAACTGGGAAGGCATGTACAGATGTTTTCACATTTCCTACAGACCCGGTTTGCTGAAATTTGCGCACAATTCTACTGATTGTGGACCCATTTGGTCGATTATGCTGACCAAAAAAATCACGAAGTGCACGAAATGACTTAACGCCCATTTTCGTAAAAAGGCAATCTTAATGCGCTGCTCAATTGTGTACCTCTCCATGGTTGAATTTGAATTTGTCAAACACTGAAACAAAGAAATGTTAAATTAAGTTGGGCAAAAAACTTGACGTCATCGTGCATTATGGTTGGACCACCTTTGGTATTGATTTAAGAAATTAAATATACTGGAAGCAATTGTAGAATCTTAATTATGTCTTTTTCACAAGACATATCCCTTTGTTTATGTTTGGGATGGGGTAATACGAACTAGGACTAGTTTCACTGAAAAACAAAATGGTTTATTATTTTCATAAATAAAAAATTAAATAACTTGCATTTTTTAATGAACATTTTAGAGCGCATTTTCATTGTACATAAATATATGTACATGCATAAGTATTCGATTGAAAATAAAATATCAAGGTTAAGTCGGCAACTACCGCTACCTAATTTTCTGACAATTACATAATGTGATATTTTTCGTTAATATGTCCAAACAGGGTGGGACCCTGCTTGCAAAAACTGCTCGTTTTTTGTTGCGAAGTTCATAAAATTAAATGAGTTTGACCTTTGACTTATAAAGCCAATGTTCACGATGCCAACTGTCATAAACTATCGTATTGGGGTGAAGCAAGTGGTAGGTACTACCTAGTCATATCAATCTTCAAAAACTAACCTAATAAAATATTTATTTTTTTGGTGTGCGCCCTTCCAGAACTATTGCGAATCAATTATGAATTTGGTTGACTTATTTTAACTACCAAATAATAATAATTGTACGTACCTGTGTTACTACTTAAGGTCTGGATTTGTTCAAGCTTTTAGCCCAGTTTATATGGATTTTTAATTCATCATAGGAACATAAATATCATCGTCCTAGAAAATGTGATGATTTATTATTCATATCACCTTATCATAGTGTGTCAACTACAAATAGATACCTACTCCCGATTTCAAGTTCTATTTTTACTTCAGAATATTAGATTCACTATTAAAAATCGGTTAATTCTGTCTGCTGTGTTGCAAATAAATAAATGGTTTATGTAGGTATATAGTCATACATAGCTATGGTTTGACTTCCATATTTTCCTAGTAATAGAGCTTTTCTCTGTATTGGGTATAGTTATGTATATTCATTGCAAATGGCATATCTACATATGTACCGGTCTATGTAGTTATACCTCTGCATTCTTGCATATAATTTTGAATTGCACTTTTCCACAACCATTTAAACAAGAAAAAACATATTCTCTAAAGCTTTTTCTACGTCCCTTACCTCCCTTTGTGTGACCTTTCGATGATGCGCCCTAAAATCTGGAAAAAAAAAACACTCAAATTCCCAAGAAAAGCGATGCAAAATATGCCGACACTTCCCCTCAACCAACATGGTAACCAAACAGCAATGAGCAAAACATTAAAATTTTGCTTAGGTGTGTTGGTATAAGTTCTATCCATGTCAAATTAAAAAAAATCGTTAAAAAATTTTATCGCGAAGAAGAAATTGAAATAAAAGCTTTAAATGGACTTTTAACATCCTATCGTACAGGTATACCTATTCTACTCTTTTTACGTACAGATATTTTTCTTTTTAATTCATTTTTCTGTTCATGCGAATGCGAGCATGCGACTTCCCCCAACTTCACTTCTTTGCATCTCTGCGTTTCTCTGTCGTTGCGCATATAGAGGCCAAGCCAGCAATGTTTCTGCTCATACTCGTACTCTGCTGCTGCTGCTGCCTACTGTCATATGCCATGCCATGCCATATAGAAACACAACATTGGAGAATGCACCGAAGAGTACGATCCCAGAGAAAAAGCTTTTCAGTACCACTTGCGAATTGGTCGAACGAGTAAATAAATTCGAACCCGTTGCCTAAGAGAATAAAACCTTTTTTACACATTTTAATACAAAAAAAAACTTATAATTTCAATTAAATATACCAAATTCAATTGCAACCTGCAATTGAAGAATAAAAATGCATCTCACATTTACATTGTTTAAACCGGTCAAACTTGCAATATTTACAAATAAATACAAATAATAGGTACAAACATCTTGAGAAAAAAAAAAAACAAAATATAGGTATTCCCGCTTTCCCTATGTACTTCGCTGTTTGGAGTTCGGATTCACATGCATTCGCCGCGAATTTATAGAAATCACAAGAGAGAAGAACTCTAAACTGTCTAGCTCGGGAATGGATTTTTAATCTTTCTTTCCTCTTTGTTATGTATGAACATACCTAGTTGTGGTCTTCGCTGTCGTTGTCGACGAAATCGCATAGGCACATAGTTTTGTATAGATGAATTTGTAGTTCGCAGATATTTGTTTGTTGCAAAATTTACATCTCTCTCTCTCTCTCTCTCTCTATGCTAAGCTTTGGATGATTATGGGGCAAAGACTGGGTCTCTCTCGGCCGTGTCTGTTTTCTTTTCTCGTTCAAAGAATAAATCCATTTTTTTCCCTTGGTTATTATCGGTCGCGTTTAGTGGGGCACACGAGGAGCAGACAGAATTCCCAGTTTTTTGTGAGTGCATTCTGATAGTCCGGTTGTCTGTCATGAATAAAACAAAAAAAACTATAAATATTATTAAAAAATAACAATCGCAAGGAAGAAAAGCACAAATATTTAATTTCCTTCGCTGCGTGTCTATAATTATTTGCGTGCATTGTGCGTAGATATATCTGTTGTGCATGAGTGTGCGTTGCAGCGATGCAATCTGTGCTCCACTTTAGAAATATTGCAGTTTCCAGCACGAAAATTAAGGAAAATACAAAAATCTATAAAAAAAACCTACAGAAGTGTTGTGCGTTTGAATAAATTCCGTTCAGTTCGATCTTTTGTTTTGTTTTGAAGACTCTCCGACTGTCTTCTGCCCATCCACCCCCAATGATAAATGCATTCAATCAAATAAAATTTGAAAAGTTTAAAAAAAACCTTCATTAATTAGGTACCTACATATTTCGCTTTTCTAAAACCGAAACAGTGAATGAGTGCGGTGCTATAATAATGTAGAAACGTTTTTTTTTTTATTATGACACAGGTCAGTGTCGTGCAGTATATGTATGCATATTTTTTCCCCAACCCACTACCACAACTGCATGAATCTATACTCTTCCCGTCATTTTGAGTGAAGTGCATTTAGGGCTGCAAGTGATAAAAGTAAAAAAAAATACATAGTTAACGATCACAATCGAGAGTAAAGTAAAGTAGCACATCTCTAGTCAGAGCTCCAAGCTCCAACCCAACAGCAGCACAATATATAATATATGTACGTGCATACACTTATAGATATAAAACCTGCACAGATTGTGTGCACTAATACAATACCAAAATATATAAACGCGGTTCAATTTAATTGTATTTGTGGATGCAGTGTACTAGTATGTTGTTCATATTCAGTGAAAAGTGAGTTTATATTTCTCGTTCTATTATAGGTATAGACATTTATATTTGCAATTGTAACTGGTGCATGCAGATTTCTCAAATGCAAGTAAAAGTATTACTATTATTCCTGTGTTGAAGGTATTACTTTTCCAATAAATAGAATTTTTACACGTGCATAATAGAAATATATACACACCAACTAATTTGTAAATAAAGAAAGTAGGTTTAAGGAACGAGCCCATATAACAACTTTTTCGTTTTCAAACCAAGAGAGGACACCGACTGGACTGACTGTTTTTTTTTTCTTTTTTTTTTTTTTGTAGTTATTTTGTCTGGCTTGAGTTTGGAATGGGTCTGTGGGAAGAAGTGGAAGAACTTCAGAAGAAGGAGTAATGTCATACATAGCACACGAGCCGTGTATTTTTAGCTCAAAAGAGAGACGAATGAATCTCCATCCATCGACGAGTACGTATACGATGTTGTCTACAAATAAAGGTACATACATTCAGATATTTATGTACAAAAAGCCAACAAATAACTTTGAAAAACAAAAAAGAAGTAAAACAAACCAACACCCGAATTCAACTTGACCCAGTCAATTTTATATGTATTCACACACATAGGGCAGGCATCACAAACGTGTAATACATATATAAATGTAAGCGTGATGTTTTTGTTTTTAGTCGCGTCTATAAAGGCAAGTTATTGATTCTTGAAAGAATTCAAGATTTAAATCAAACATGATATTCTAGGTAAGTAATATCTAGCTACATAAACAGACAAACAAAAGAACTGCTAGACCGTAACTCCCATTACAAATAAATATTAGTTAGGCTAGGACCGCACTTGCGATTTCAATCGCACGATTTTTTAGTCGCAAAAATAAAACACATGAATTTAAATGAGAATGAACGCACTTGCTACCAACAAATCATGACGATTTAAAAGTCGCAATTTGTTTCATTTTTCTTGCGATGCGATTGTCGTAAACTTAAATGAAACACATTTACTCAAATGGATATGCCCACACTTGCGATTTTAATTACTACGACTTATAAATCGTAGTCGCAAAGAGAAATTGGCATGAACGCACTTGCGATTTTCCACGATTTTTTAGTCGCAAAAAGTAAGACAAACGGCCTTAAATGTGAATGCACGCACATGCGACTTAAAAATCGTAGCGATTTTATAATATTTATATATGAAACAATTTCCATTTTTTTAAGCGATTTTTCTGTCGCTACTTTTTTGTAGCAAATGCGTGCACTCACATAAGAAGTAGTGTGTTTTATTTTTCGCGATTAAACAATCGCGCTCACAAAAATCACAAGTGCGTGCATGACAATAATTTGTAGCGACTACGACTTTTTAATCGCCTCGACAAAAAATCGCAAGTGCGGTCCTAGCCTAAGTCTTGAAACTGACGTCTAGTAACCGCTTACTGATCAAAGAAATTGGGAAAGGTCATAGGTACATATATCAAAAAATGTTACCGATTCTGATCTTAACCGATTTGTTGCTGCACGAAATGGAAGGCACTCCCACTCTCCATTCTTACCGACAATACACAAAGAAATGTTTAAAAAGTGTAATTCACTAGGCTCTGGTACTCTATTAGCTGTTGAGTCTTAAATTTATTTTTTTAGAAATAAATTTAATACATTTTAATTTATAACGGAGGCTTGATTCTCTACAATGTACTAACTTGAAAGTTGTATTACTTACTATGTACTTACTTACTTACTTAACCGGCTCCCGATCTATGGAGGGTCTCTGCCTGAGTTATTGCGGTCTTCCATCGGTTGCGATCCCTCGCGAGCTCCCTCCAGTAGTCGGGACCAAGCGCTCTTGCGTCTATAACCGCCTGGTCCCTGTAGCGGAGGTTCGGTCTTCCTCGTCGTCTCGAACCTGGGGGCTGGGATTCGAAGATTTTCTTGGCTGGAGCGTTGTTGTCCATTCGCTCGATGTGACCGAGCCAGTGTAGTCGACGTGTTTTGGCTTTTTGGACTACATCCACATCTTGGTACAGCTCGTATAATTCACGATTAAATCTTCTCCTCCATTCGCCCTCTTCGCATATAGGACCAAATATCCGCCGAAGAATTTTTTTTTTTTTTACAGTTGTATTATTGAATCGTTTTTGTTGAACAGATACTTTTAAATTCTGCTGCAATACATCTTATACCGCTTTTTTTTAATACTCTCAGTATATTACTAAGCAAATCCTTGGCAAGTCGGATAAATTATGAGCAGAGTATGATCTGCGATTTTATAAACAAAAAAACACCCATTTTCATGTGCTTAACCATTTTCTCATAGGCTTTCAAACGAAAGAGTTGTTCACCTTTTTAACGAAAATGATTTTATTTAACTTATTAAGAGTTAATTGGATACAAAGTAGGTTATATGTACATATGTATATAAAAATATTAGAATTTGTTCAGAATAATTTATTAACCTGCAGTGGGAGAAAAAACAGCGTCTACCGCCATTTTAATTTTTTTGATATTTTTTGTTCCTCATCCGATCACATGGACAAAAGAATGAAGTTGACCACCGAAATAGGAGTTGAATGAAAAAATATAAAGTAAGCTTTGAGAGTGATATAAAAATGCATGTACCAATTGGTAGCTTACGTTAACATGGAGTCTATAAATAAAAAAATTATTACTAAATTATAATAGATTTTCTTCAAATAAACGCCAGGCAACTTTTCCACGAACCTTTACCTTTCATTAAAAGCATTTTCAATTCGTGAGTTATGCATTTTCATTAATAAATAATTAAATATTGTACTAAAACAAACAAATATAAAATAACATCTGCATGCGACCCAGTCGTCAACTTTTTACATAATATGTATGATTTAGATACCTACATGTCTCGCTTAAAATGTAGCAGATTCATTTGCAATTTTATGTAGAAATAAGGTACCTACCGTAAGCCCGTGTGACTTAGGCTTGGTTGGGTAACTTTGGGTTTTGAATGGATTTTTTTAAAAATATTGTTTTCGAATAAGGGAGATGTCTACCTTTTTCAAGCATCGTTCTTAATACAAACCTATGTACCTATAATTGAAATAATTTAGAATTTATTATACTAGATTTATTTAAATAAAATTAAAATAAAAAATAATAAGAACACCGTGGATGTTGGTTTGTGTTTATTTGCAGAATCTTAAATGCTAATGTTACAATACCAGATTATGCATATATGTATATATATATATATGTACATACATAAATACTTATAAAATATTTCGAATGTTTTATTGTTATAAATGTGCCCGATAAATTCATGGTGCCGTGAAATAAGGCCAAGTGAAATAAGGCCAACTTTCGAAAATTGGCCTTATTGCACTTTGATAAAGTGAAATAAGGCCAAATGATTTTGAGAATTAAGACCAAATTGGTCTTATTTCACTTTTTGAAAGCGTAATAAGAGCAACTGAATGTGGTGGTGCCGTTTATCGGGGGCCGACGTTCTGGGTTTTCTTGGGCAACAGTACCTTGGGTGGCCCGCTTCGCGGGTTTTCAGGATTTTAACTCCCTTTTCGGGGCTCACACCCGCTCACGCAACTCCGTTGCTCCGCTTAGGGTATGTTCAGTCGCCAGGCTGGCGCCTGTAGCAACAGTTTTTCTTGGGCAACAGTACAGAACTGTTAGTTGTTTACTCCAATTAATATAAAATACAAAACTGTGTCTTATTTCACTTTCAACAGTTGCTTTTATTGCACTTTGACAAAGCGAAATAAGGCCGAACTGCATTTTTATATTTATTTCATAAAGAAAATTTGGCCTTATGTCACTTTGTAAAAGCGACATAAGGCCAAGTCCTAAAATTTAGCCTTATGTCGCTTTTGTAAAGTGACATAAGGCCAAATTTTCTTTATGAAATAAATATAAAAATGCAGTTCGGCCTTATTTCGCTTTGTCAAAGTGCAATAAAAGCAACTGTTGAAAGTGAAATAAGACCAATTTGGCCTTACTTCACTTTGTAAAAGTGCAATAAGACCAACTGCTGAAAATTGGCCTAATTTCACTTTATAAAAGTGCAATAAGGCCAATTTTTAAAAGTTGGCCTTATTTCACTTGGCCTTATTTCACGGCACCTAAATTCATTACTATGCAAACAAACCTTTTGAACGATTTTATACACAATTTATATTAGGTATCTATTTAGTTTTTTTTTTTTTTTATTAAAATGGCACTTTGTGACCATCACAGTCACCATCTTAATTTTTACTTGCGATATAGGTACTATAGGGCAAGTTCTGCATTTGGAAAAAAATCGAACTCGAGATTTTGATCAAAGTTGACATTACGATGATAGCGAAGACGAATAAAGTGGGTCCGGCAATTCCGTCTGTCTGTCTGTCTGTCTGTCTGTCTGTCTGTCTGTCTGTATGTCTGTACCTCGATCTAGAGCCTAAGCCACTGGACCTATTTTCTTCAAACTCGGTAGTTATGGGTCTTCGGTGATTCCCTAGAGGGGAAATTGAAATTTTTTTTTTAGCTCTAAAACTAACGGTACCCCCCATACACCCGTAATGCAAAATCTTATTTATCTCGAAAACGGCTCTAACGATTTTGATAAAAAAAATTAGGTGTGATATTATAGACATGGACTACGTTTTGGTAAAAAAAAAATTTGGGGCAAAATGTTATTAACGGTACCTGTCATAGAACCGTTTTTTTGATTTTCGACTTTCTCATTAACGGCTCTAAGGATTTTAACCAAAAATTTTCAGCAGGAGTCCCCCTCAGTTTAAAATAATATTGTATATAAAAATATTCGAAAAATTATTTGTTGGGTTTTTTTGAAAAAAAAAATTTTTTTTGAAAAATCAATATCTTCAAAACCTATGAACGATTATTTTTTGAAATTATTTCCAAAAATCAATATTATTAAATACTTAAAATTCGCATCCCACATTTTTTTCTTGAAAACTTTTAAAGAAATTTCTTATATAAAAAATTTATTTATTTAATAATAAAACGATTTTTTAAAGTTTGTTTGCATAAATTCATACTTTTCTAGAAATCAGACGGCAATTTCATTTTAAATTCATGTTTTATAATTATAAAATGTATCTTAAATTCCAAAGTACTTTTACATAAGAGCAAGTTCGTGCGATCCAGTCGTGCATTTTATTTAATTGGATTCTTGTTGAAATGTGGGCAACGACAAGTTACTGGGAATTATCTACCCTTCAAGTTCCTTATTTCAACAAGATTTGTTTGGATAAATAAATAATAATTTGTGTCAAAATTTGACAACTTTTTAGGCAAAAAGAAGCAAACGCATTCTTTTAAACGCCAAAAACATAACTCCAGTGCAAGCAGGAGTTATCTCAACATTCTAGCTGGTAAAACTATTTTTTCGAGAGCAATATACATACATATATCAGATTCCTAAACTTAAATTTTAGCTAATGGATTATTGCTACATATATACGGTCACTTAAAGACATTTTAAAATTTATTTTGATATCATCTTTTAAATATTGAAATTTCAAATTGTGAGTTTGTGTTGTATGTTGTGATATTTGTGACAAATTATAAAATGCAAAGATTTAAGATATAGAAATTTTGTATTTATTTAAACATACATTATGTATGTCTGTACGAGCCGATAATTTTCTTCCACGCTTCCCGTTTAGCCTTTGAAGAATCGACACTTTTGTCCTCGATTTTATTGATATTTTCTCTTTAATAAACTGTTGGATTTAAATCTGTGCATAGAAATGGTTCTCTTTTTGTTTTAATTTAATATGGAATATTTTAAAATAAAATAGGTACTCTTTTGCTTGTGACGACGGAGATGGGTGTGTGTTCCATAGATTTTTTCTAAATTTCACATAGTTTAAAAATCTTTTTTGCTCCAAATCTTGTTTACTAATTTAAGCTGTCACAAAACAGCTGTCTTGTTTAAAATGAAGTAGCATTTGTTTTTTTTTGTATAAGATCTCTAGATTCTTCTACGTTACGTGACATAACTATCGTTTAGTTCGATTATAACTATATTTATTATTAGATACGAATTGATTTCATCATTTAAAGGCAAATTAAATATTTAAGTACACTTAACTAAATAACATCTAAGAAAGAGTTTAAGAAAATCTTATGTCAATTTCCTTTACAAACTAGGGATTTCGATCCCGGATCAAATTTTTTTCGTTTTGTGTGCGTGTTTCATATACATGTAAATCCCTCTTTAAATATGGATTTGAAGATTATGATCCCTGACAAAGAAAAATTTATTTTGTGAAGGAACGCATAATCTGGCGAGGGATCAAAATCTTCACATAGAAATTAATTTCTTATGTGGAAAGGAAATTAACATTATAGATATGGCTGTCTATCTTTGGTGACAGTATTAACACCCAAATATCAAAAGATATGAAGTTCTTTTCTTGTCTCCCCACTCAATGATATAGCATATCCACTATATTTAGCCTTCTTTTTAATCTTTAATCTTTAAAAATAAAATGACAACACATTTTAACGGCGGCGTACTGGCAAACCCGAGAAACAAATCAGTCTCGAAGTGTAAAATATTTGTAAAACTGTTTAAATATAAAATATAAATAAAATATGAATACAAAAAAAAAATCGCAGTTTTCATTTAGGTAAAAGTCTAAAAGAATAAAATCACCCGAAATTTTTTTTTTAAATAAAACTATTTCGATAAAAACTCGCTCAAAAAAATTTCGACATTTTTTTTCTCAAATCAGGAAAAAGAATTTTTTTTAAATTATGTCCTAAAAAGTATACTATGAAAGACTTTTCATTGGATTTGTCAAGAATGCCGAAGAACAATTCGCAGTTGAAGGTCCGCTTAGCTATAACAATGTTACGCAACTTTAACCACTAAAACTAAGCAATAGACCAACACTCCCCGACAAGAAAAGACGAGAAAACAATTGAAACAACGATAATCTTAAGAAAGTTCGAAGGCGAGTATTTTCTGATTCCAAGAAAACCACTGATTCCAACGGACTTGCCGTATTAATTTAATAGTGACCAGATTCTTGTGCCCAGTGCGTTCGCAACTGAATTCCAATTTACTTAAAACCAAATCAAAACCATAAACAAAAATTTAGGAAAATCAAAATCAATACAAGTCGTATTAATTAAAACCTAGTTTGTCAATAATTATTGGATACCCACTAATTACCGTTATAATCTTTTTTAAATCTTCCTTATATCTGCCAGGAATAATAAGTTATGTAGATTTTTGTTAAGTCATTTCCAAACTAGACATTCTTAGCAAACAAAATTACTAAAAATGTCATAATAGTCATTTTTTATATTCTAAGAAAAAATCGTCTATCTTCAATTTTTATATCAAATATCGGGAATTTAAGAAAAGGCTTATTTGGTGTACCTTGACTCGTGTTTTCGGTAATTGCGCTGTTAATAGTAATAGAAGAATTACCAGCCTTTATTATTGCGTCCAAACAAATTTGATATCCTATCTCGGTCTTGAGATACTCAGTTTCTAGCATAGTCCGTTTTTCCTGGCCATGCTATTTTTTTTTTACTTTGGGCTCAATTTTCTCCAGAAAATGCGTAATAAACTTACACTTTTAATAATTTTTTTTAGAATGAACGTAACAAAAATAAAAATAAAACTCAATGCCAAGTTAGCAAAGAAGCTCATATATTTTATGATATTGGGGAAAACCTGAAAAAAGGAGTTTTTGCTTCTTTTTTTTTGGAAAATCTGAAGCCGACAAAAAAGGATTTTATGATTTTGGACGCATTTCTCACAACAATTGACAATAAGAATGGTTTTCAAAGAATTTTACGATGTTTTTAAAATAGCATAGGTGTTTTAGAATGTGCTCGTTTATTTGACTACCTGTCAAAACCCTCAATTCCTTCCACGTGCCAGGCCTATTTGGAAAATTTACCTAACATAAATAATAAAAAGGATTAGAAACAAAATTTATCAGTTTAATTTTTACCGCCAAGGCAACAGTTAATTAAAAACGCTGTTTTTACACTTACAAACCAAGAATACGCAGTCATTCGTTTTTTAGTTATGGCCTGCAATGGAACATCAACTAGAGCGCGTCAAAGATACCAGAAACTTTATCCAAACTGACGACTTCCTAGTTAACGAGTATTTGGAAATACATGTCGCTTCGAGAAACAGAGCAGTTTTAAATACAGGACCTAACGTGTGCAGGCGTAATTGGAATAAAATTAATCGGCCCCTTCAAACTCCCCCCAAGCTGAATTCTACAAACTATCCGAAGTTTTTGTCCAATGATTTACCAGAATTATTTAGACCTAGAGCCCGCAGCAATTTTTGGGTCTGATTGATAACAAAAAATAATTAGTATACTCGTAATTAGATAAGCGCAAAATTTTAATTGAATTAGTACGATGCTAAAGCTGTTTTAGCATGATACTAGGTTAAAACAAGGAATTTGTTAATTTTAGTCGAATATAGCATCATACCTTCTCTACCCTTTTATTAAAGTTAAAATCATCGAATACCTCATCATCATCATCATCGGCTCGACAACCGGATTCCGGTCCTGGCCTCTTTCAACAAGTCTCTCCACCTATCCCGGTCTCTAGCCGACGCCATCCAGTTGCGCACCCCAAGGCTTCGGGCGTCCTGGTCTACGCCATCTCTCCAGCGCAAGCATGGTCTACCACGCTGTCGTCTACCATAGAATGTACCACAAAGAACTTTCCGAACAGGTTCCTCTTCGCTCATGCGAGCTAGGTGCCCTGCCCACCGGAGTCTACCGAGCTTAATTTTTGTCACGATATCTGCTTCAAGGTAGATTGCGTACAGTTCATGATTGTACCGTCTCCGGAATCGTCCTTCCTCACATACGGGGCCAACAATTCTCCTTAAGACTTTTCTCTCGAACGCAGCTAAGAGGTCGGAGTGCCTTTTGCTAAGCGCCCAAGTCTCGGATCCATATGTGAGTACTGGCAGGACCATGGTCCTGTACAGCAGCAGTTTTGAAGTTATGGTGAGATTTCTGGATTTGAAGAGCTTTGACAGACTATAGTAGGCTCTGTTGGATTTGAGAAGCCGCCCGCGTATTTCTTCTTCTATATTGTTATCGGCTTCTACTATTGACCCAAGGTATTTAAAGGATTGCACCACTTGAAATTCGTGCTCCGCAACCTTGATTGTTCCTCTCGCATTCGACGCCACCATGTACTTTGTCTTACCTTCACTAATGTGCAGCCCCAGATTTTGTGCCGCCTGCTCGATCTGGATGAAGGAATCGTGTACAGCTTGTTCGGTTCTTCCGATGATGTCGATGTCGTCTGCGTAAGCCAGTAACTGGCTGGACCTGTTGACGATGGTCCCTCTTGTTGCGGTGCCAGAGTCACGGATTGCTTTCTCCAACGCTAGGTTGAAGAGGAGGCAGGCCAAACCGTCCCCTTGTCGGAGTCCATTAAAGATGTTGATTGGTCTGGATAGCAATCCGGCTATTTTTACTTGGCTTGTTACGTTGGTCATGGTCAACCTACATAGTCGTGTCAATTTATTTGGGATGCCGAATTCTCTCATGGCTTTGTAAAGTTCAACCCTGGCTATGCTATCATAGGCGGCCTTAAAGTCTATAAACAGAATACCTACTTTACTTTTTTAGTATCGTGCTAGCTTCATATGACTCTTTGACATTTTTGAAAACATCAAACAAAATTCGTGTACTTAATTTTTTACACGAAATGTCATTGTTTTAGGTGGAGAAGCAATATACATATGTATTAAGAAAATTGTTTTAGTACGATACTAGTTACAAAATGTTTATAATTAGGAATGAACTAGTAAACTACTATAAAGTTAGCAAATTGTTAAGTAGTATCATACTAATACCTTAATAATAGGCTGTTTAAAATTTTGCGCCATAGTCTTTAAGTAGTAATTTACAAATGTGAAAGTCTTGCATGCTCTAGTAGGAGCAATAGTTTATAATACGAGTAGAGCAACAAATATGCAGTTTTTTCCAAAGTCTAAATAATTGTGATGCCATTACTTCAAAACTAAGCTAAGCGCCCTGATTGCAAATATCGAGTTCCAAGACGTTTTGCATGCAGCCTTCTGCCTGCAAGACGCGATAATAGGGTACGTCTCGCACGAAGAAAGCCGCCTGCAAAACGTCTTGGAGCTCGATATTTGCAATCAGGGCACTTAGCTCTACATTTTGAAGCTATGGCAAAGTTGTTATCACAATTATTTAGGCTTTGTAAAGAACTGCATATTTGATCACACCCAAAAATTGCTGTTTAATTGGACAGGATGGCGCTCCAGCCCACTACGGTTGAGAGGTTAAGAATTGGTTAGATGAAGAGTACGGTAATCGTTGGATAAGAAGAAATGGACTGTTTCAGTGGCTTGAAAGATCTCCTGACCTTACATTATTGGATTTCTTTGTATGGGGAAAAATGAAAGAACGTGAATTAGAAGACCGTATTCTCGAAGCGTCATCAAAAGTGAAGCAGCAGCTATCATGAATAAATATTCGCAGTGAAATAGCATGCATACAAAACCAATCAGGACACTGTGAACACATGTTATAACTGTTTCAGTACACACATAAAACAACAAGTGTGAGTGCCGGGACTCACGGTTAAGATGTGTAAACATGAACGGTGGTCCATGTGTCGAATTTTTGTTATCGAACGTACCCGATAAACATACAATGCAATCGCATTGGTTTGTGACTTTAGGTATATTCAAATCAAGCCACTATTTTTCCCACAAGGGATACACTTATACTTAAATCCAAAACACATATGTATTTTTGGACCATGTCCTGTAACTATCGCATCGATAGAAATATGTGCGACTCTTGCGCCAGTAGCCATGCATACGTAGCCATCATTCAAATTTATGATTGACTTTTTAATCTTTAATTTAAAGACAGTGTTAAAATTGAAATTGAACCTACTTCTCAGACTTATTTTGACGTGTCTGTAGTAGAGTTTCAAAGTAAAGGAACAAACCTACATATCTATTTCATCATTTAAATATTGTAAGAAAAAGAACGCACTATTTGACTCCGCTACGTAACGTACAAAGTTTGGTTGACTTATGTTTGAGACAGCATTACATTCTTACACTTATATTCAAACAGAGATGTTATCTGATAGAAAATAGACTGTTTTTACACGAAACCGATTTGTAATCTCTGTTTCTCTTTTGGCTTCCTTTCGATTGCATGGGTGCTTTTAAACACAGCGATTTTAACTATAACTTAACTTTGTTCAAGCGAAAAGGAGTTATCTTTCGCACTTTTAACTCTACTCAGTTAAGTGAATTTCACTGAGCGAACGCCAAATATAAATAAAAACAACCAGAAAGAAGAATGAACGATAACTCCGCATCTCTCTCAACCTCGGCAATTGCGTTTAAATCCATATATACATTGTTCGAATGCATGACAAGCATCAGGTATAAGTTTACTAGTAAAAAAGTCACTCATATAAATTCTTCTAATTTTCCTTCAATCTAGCGTACTGCATTGAAAATGAAATAGTGTATATGCAAGATTGATGATTGATCATGCATTTATTGGTTCATTTGCGTATAGTACGTTGAAGAGATGAGAACAAATTACATCATAAGCTTAAGCACTGATTAAAACATTAAAACAGTAAATTTTGCCGAAAAAAAATCACGAAGGGCAACGTCCTTGACTCATGCTTGATGTGTGTATATACAACTTCAATCAGAATTTACTAATAGACTTGCACGTGCTTGTCATGCATTTGAACAATGTACATATATCTGGCTTAACCCCGCTACCACATACGTCTCTCGCAAATACGAGTATGCTTACAAATTGCAGAGTGATATTGCATCGCTTAAAAGCAGTCATACTATAACTTTTTACTCGGAGCATTAATAGGGGCGTTAACATTCTCAAATTTGTTTGAGAAGCACAGTATGATGAATATTTGATGAATACAAAAAGGAGCGTTCACATTCGTCAACATGCTGTCAAACATCACCATGGTGCATCAGCATGCTTGACGAACATGCGTTCAAAGTCTCAAATGTCATGCATCGAAAATGTCAAAACATTTTTTCTTTGACAAGCCACTAGATGGAGCGTTTACCTTATCAAAATCAAGCCAATCTTCCAACTTTTTTTAGGTTTCTGTACTTTATCTTACTCCCTCTGTCAGAGATTTATAAACCGATTGACATCATTCCCAAATTGTTTAAGTAAATATAAGTGGCAAAAAATTAATTTTTTAAACCATTGAAGTCGTAGTCATTATCCAGTTCATGGCTTGACAGATGGAGAACGATCTATATATTGATATAGCGAATGCTAAAAGTATATCTTGATATAAAATAGAATATTCAGTTAGATAGTTAAAATAATTATATGGTATGACAGATAAGGGACAAATTAAATTTTTGACGTATCGAGAATATTTTGTTGCAGATGTCAACTGATTGCCCTGAACAACATTTTTTAAATGTCAACTCTGAAAAGCATAAAATAAAATGTAATCGTAAATCACTAACGTGAAGTGGATTTTATTGGTCGAGAGGTGAAGAAATGTTAAGGGTTTCAATTTAGTTCTAGCCAGCAATGGAAAGTAATAAGATCGAAATTTCAGTACTCAAAGCTTCCAATGTTAATACGATGTCATAAGTACAATATTTTCAACAATGTAAACAGGGTCTTAAATGCAATCTTCGGTAAGGAAGGTTGCGCTACACGGAACGTGTAACCGTAACCAGCCACAGTAAAAAACTAATAACGGTATTTTAATTACGCATTTTCTGGAGAAAATTGAGCCTAAGGTCAAAAATTAGCATGGGTGGAACAAACGGAACAAGCTTGAAACTCAAAGACCGACGTAGGATATCAAATGTGTTCAGGAGAAATTGCAAAGGCTGTTATTTTTTCTAAAAATAAAGGCCTAAATGAAGTTTCTATCATTAGTACTAACAGCGCAATTACAGTTGAGATGGGCCAGGGTACACCAAAGTAAGCTTTTTCTTAAATCCCCGATGTATGGTATAAAAATTAGAAATAGGCATTTACTGTAGAACTATATTTTTCTTAGAAGATACTCAAGAATCACGCCCTAAAATATGCACGAATTAAGGGACACTTTGTATATAAAAGTATATATTACAGGTATAAAAAGATAGATGGTTTTCAACCAAAGATAACTGATTACATCAATAGTAGGAAGGTAGGTCGCCGGTAAAAACTTTTACTATAACATTTACAACTGTTTTAGTAAAACTAATAAGTTTCTAAGATGTCATACTTATTTATGTGCAGGCACTGTAAATGTAAAGATTGCCTTCAAGTTTTTGTTAATATATTGTTAAGTAGGTACATATAAAATACTTTAATTTCTCATATTTAACAGTCATAGACTAGCGGTAGCAAGTTATATGCAAATTTAAATCCCATCCTGTCACCTTTCGTAAACACACCAATTTGAAGTGTATGTATGTATATACCAACGCACACCCAGCAGCTGCAACTTCACCAGACAGACAGGTATTAAAATACTCAGCTAAAACCTCTCCCCATACTTACCATACCAATTTTATTTCTTTTGTTATTTCTTTCTCTGTCGCTCTTTCAATCTCTCTCCTATATATTGTGGACGTGACCTGACCTATTCAATTTTGTTGGAAGTAAACAAGGACTATGCGTCGTCTGTAGCCAAGTATTTGTTCATCAAACCATATCGCAACAATGGCAGTGCCACCCCCTAACCGTGTATATGTATATTACCCTGGAATGGTTTCTGTCTGTGATATTTATTTTTGCCTTGAATATAAAAAATCTTTTATTTGGGCAAAGAGAATAATACATTATCATCCTTTCGTCCTGCCCAAGTTTTTATTTACTTTTGTTTGCTATGTTAGTGACAGTGTTTGTAAGGCTTAAAACTCAGAAAAAATAATACAATGGGCAAATACTTACATACGTAACGGGTGATTTTTTAAGAGCTTGAGAACTTTTTTAAAAAAAAAAACACATAAAATTTGCAAAATCTCATCGATTCTTTATTTGAAACGTTAGATTGGTCCATGACATTTACTTTTTGAAGATAATTTCATTTAAATGTTGACCGCGGCTGCGTCTTAGGTGGTCCATTCGGAAAGTCCAATTTTGGGTAACTTTTTCGAGCATTTCGGCCGGAATAGCCCGAATTTCTTCGGAAATGTTGTCTTCCAAAGCTGGAATAGTTGCTGGCTTATTTCTGTAGACTTTAGACTTGACGTAGCCCCACAAAAAATAGTCTAAAGGCGTCAAATCGCATGATCTTGGTGGCCAACTTACCGGTCCATTCCTTGAGATGAATTGTTCTCCGAAGTTTTCCCTCAAAATGGCCATAGAATCGCGAGCTGTGTGGCATGTAGCGCCATCTTGTTGAAACCACATGTCAACCAAGTTCAGTTCTTCCATTTTTGGCAACAAAAAGTTTGTTAGCATTGAACGATAGCGATCGCCATTCACCGTAACGTTTCGTCCAACAGCATCTTTGAAAAAATACGGTCCAATGATTCCACCAGCGTACAAACCACACCAAACAGTGCATTTTTCGGGATGCATGGGCAGTTCTTGAACGGCTTCTGGTTGCTCTTCACTCCAAATGCGGCAATTTTGCTTATTTACGTAGCCATTCAACCAGAAATGAGCCTCATCGCTGAACAAAATTTGTCGATAAAAAAGCGGATTTTCTGCCAACTTTTCTAGGGCCCATTCACTGAAAATTCGACGTTGTGGCAGATCGTTCGGCTTCAGTTCTTGCACGAGCTGTATTTTATACGGTTTTACACCAAGATCTTTGCGTAAAATCTTCCATGTGGTCGAATAACACAAACCCAATTGCTGCGAACGGCGACGAATCGACATTTCACGGTCTTCAGCAACACTCTCAGAAACAGACGCAATATTCTCTTCTGTACGCACTGTACGCATTCGTGTGGTTGGTTTAATGTCCAATAAAGTAAACTGAGTGCGAAACTTGGTCACAATCGCATTAATTGTTTGCTCACTACTTGGTCGATTATGTAGACCATAAATCGGACGTAAAGCGCGAAACACATTTCGAACCGAACACTGATTTTGGTAATAAAATTCAATGATTTGCAAGCGTTGCTCGTTAGTAAGTCTATTCATGATGAAATGTCAAAGCATACTGAGCATCTTTCTCTTTGACACCATGTCTGAAATCCTGCGTGATCTGTCAAATACTAATGCATGAAAATCCTAACCTCAAAAAAATCACCCGTTATATCAAAATAAATATTATGTAACATCAAAACTTTCTGATATGTTTCTTTTTAGAACTGTCGCAAGTCAAGTTAATTATTTTTCACAAAAATTTTTTTTCCTTTATCAAATGATGAACATCTGATCTATCTTCTACAGGTCCAAACTTTATACATATACATACAGGTTGTCCCTTAATTCGTGCATAATATTTTAGGGCGTGTTTCTTGGGTAGATTCAAAGAAAAAATCGTTCTACAGTAAGGGCCTAACTCCAATTTTTAAATCATATATCGGGGATTTAATAAAAGGTGTACCCTGGCCCATGTTAAGGGTAATTGCGCTGTTCGTACAAATAATAGAAACTACATTTAGGCCTTTAGAAGAAATACCAGGCTTTCTAATTGCGCTTAAACAAATTTGATATCTTATCTAGGTCTTGAGATATCCAGTTTTTAGCATTATTTTTGTTTACAAGTATTCGTGGGCTAAGAAGGAAGTTCTTTGACGTGTACTCCCATTCTGTTAAGTTCAGACCAGCTGTTTTGGTATTAGATGAAACACAGGTTGGTGCGAATACTGATGTTTCAGAACTTCGCCTGCTTGGCTATAACCTAATGGCATTACTCTTTCGTCTTTCCCCATCACGGACTTTCAGTTTATGTTCAATATGATGTTGCTTGGCAGAGCCTTCCTCAATGCGGACATTGTTCTTATATGAACTTTAACTTAATGTGGCTCAAATTTACTATCCGCAAGCACATCATCCATTATTGTTTCATTTATGGCAATCTAAATCTAGACAGCAATTCAACTCTTAATGAGTTTGATGCGCTGTGTAATTTCATTTCCCGAATTGTTTCCTTGTACCCTTACACTTAAGCCGTTATTGCGGGTGACTTCAATGTACACAATTCAAGTTGGCTCCGCTATTCAGGATAGACATCATCCGAAGGGAGTTATGTTGAGACCTTTGCTCAGATGCGCCACATTCCTCCGCTTGTAGATGAGCCCACTCGAATACCAGGTGTTGCGTAATATCAGCCAATTTCTCGTGTTCTATTCATCCCGTTAAAGAAAACGATCCCACTAGTTTGGCAATACGAGGAAGCCAACTGGGACGGTCTGAATAACATTTTTTCGAATTTTTAACTAGTCACTATTTTTCCTCGATAATGACGTTGATGCCAGTACTAATATGATCCCAGAAGTGATTTTTCTTAGGATGCGTACTTTTACTCTTTACAAAATTAAGAGTATTAATCGTAAAAAAAAATCTTGGTTCGATAAAAGCGATAGACACTAAAGTGCACATAAACAACCAAAATTGGAGTGTTTAATAATACATATCCACTATCCACAAATCTTTGTGCCGTGTTTGTTCTCGTGTCGGTTCTATAAAAGAATGAATATACACTATCGTGCATCTATCGGTCAAATATTAAGTTCGTAATTGATCGGACAATCTTTTCATCGATTTCAATAGTCTCTTTGAAATCGATGAAAAGATTGTGTTCTCTATTTGTAAAATAAAAAGTTCGATCTTTATCTGACAATACCCTCATCGATTCGCAAGAGGCTATCGTGTAGACTGTCTAATTCAAATTAATCAGTTTGTCTTTCTTCATTCCACAATTTTACTCTTGATATTGTCGTTGGCTTTGACAAAGCAATATAGAAATATAGTTTTAACGCTGTCTCTTGTTGAACGTCCATAATTGATTTTATCTCATTTCTGTCGTCTAAATATTTCTGAAAAAAAAAAACATTAAAACAGTTAAAATGACCGAGGTAAAATTGAAGGAGCTAAAACCATCTCGTGCTGTGATAAAAGCCAGCAACGAGAATCAACTCCAAAATAAACGAACATTCACACACGGCCAACGACCGTCGATTAAAAATGTTAGACAAATATTTTGCCGATTATTTGAAAATCAGGACAGTCAAAAACTTGGAAAAGGAACAAGGAGATTTCAGGAAAGCCATGGAAGATTTGTATTGCAGCATTAAATCTAAAATAATCACACACGAGCTACGATATATGCAAAACCTATTCCAACAATTGGTAGATGAGTGTCTCAAAGGAAATGCAAAACTTTTACTCCAATCCTTGTGACTGAAGAAAATTACTCGAAAGTTTTGAACATAGATATTAAGAGATCGTTATGATAATAAGTGCGTTGTTTACCAAACGCATATTTGAGGACTGTAAGACTTTCCAGCGGTGTCAAAGAACTCAGCCATCCAGTTTCGTTTTCGTCGGTTCGGTGATGGTGTGAATGGGCTTTAGGACCTTACGATCTTTATCTTCTTCTGCCCTGCCTTCTAGAAATACACAAGTTTCTGCAAATAGCTACATATTTTTGGCAGCTGCTTAATGTTAAGGGGGTCGGTCGTGAGTTCGTTCCAATTCGTATCCTATTGGATTCTGGCTCGCAGCTAAATTTGATATCTTGGCGACTAGTCCAAAAGCTGCGTTTGAAACGTACGAATTTCAACGGGGAATTGAGTGCTATTGGAAACATCAATATACCAGCTCGCCAAAAGACATCCACCTCCTTGAAGTCGAGGCCGAGGGTCCATTACTTCGAACCAACCTGAACTGGGTATTGACATCAGTGATTGGAACATACTCTTGGACATTCCACTTGCTGATCTTAATTTTAATACGCTTCAACGGTTTAATATGTATTACAAACACTGTTCAGCAGAGAACCGATGGTAGATTAGTAGTTCAACTGTCATTAAAGAAAAAGAAAAAAGTTATTTAGACCGGCGCAGTTCGCTTTCTCGTATTGCCAAACGGTCCTAGTGGGATGCTTCTCTTTAACTGGGTGAATGTGACACATGAAATTGGCTGATATTACATAATGGTCCGAAGTGCCGAACGGAGAGTTTAACCCTTATAGTATACTTATCAGGGTTAGAAGTAAGAAACAAGTCGAAAGTGTGGGCGTTTTGCTCAGCAACATCTTGTGCAAGCTGAGTAAGCCTGTGCATCGCAGCAATGAGCTCAAAATATCTTCCTTTGGCTGTGGTCTGTCCTGAATAGCGGAGCCAACCTGAATTGTGTACATTGAAGTCGCCCGCAATAACGACTTCAGTGTGAAGGTAAAAGGAAACAATTCGGGAAATGGAATCAGACAGCACATTAAACTCATTAAGAAATGAATTGCTATCAAGATATTGGATGATAATGGATGATGTGCTTGCGGACAGCAAATTTGAGTCACATGAAGTTAAAGTTCATATTAGAACGATGTCCGTGTTAAGGAAGGCTCATATCGTCATTATATCATATTTAACAAAGACTAAAAGGCCGTGATGGCGAAAGAGTAATGGCATTAGGTTCTAGCCAGGCAGGCGAAATTCTGAAAGATCAGTATTCGCACCAACCTAGTGCCATTACTACTGGTCAGTACTTAACAGAATGGGCGTAAACGTCAAAAAAATTCCTTTTTATAATATTATATATAATATTGATAAAATCTTCAAATTGCAATGTATTATTTATTTATGGGCTTTTTGATCATTTTTTTCCTAATGTGAATTAAAACAATTCCATATTTACTCCCTACGTTTCGTTAAAAATTCTCAACATCTTCAGGGGTCACACTTTATTGAAACTTAATAAACACAATTATTTAGAATTTTGAAACATTGGAAAATTATTTTGTGGAACTTACTTGTTTTCTGTTTTCTGTTTTTAATTTTTAATTTTTAAAAAAATAAATAATTTAATAAATAAATAAATAATTTAATAAATAAATAAATAATTTAATAAATAAATAAATAATTTAAAAAATAAATAAATACTTTAAAACAATTTAATACAAAAAACTAAACCAACCAGAAAAAACACTTATATCACAGGCGGATTACTTTATCACATTAGTGTAAGCTGCGCTAAGCTTGTCTTTATCCTCTTTGGTATTCAAAGTGAATTCAAGCTTTTGCTGAATGCGTAAGCTCTCCAGTGTATATCTTGTGTTTTTTCTTTTCTCTTTGTCGAATATTCCCTTTCCTTTCCCCACGAATATTTGTAAACACAACACAAAAATCACTTACCATTTCAAAATTTCACACACTCAAAACACAACTCTGACGATCTAAGTTCAACTTAGTAGTGTAGGTCCAATGGATTAATAAACAGAATACAATAACATTTTCATCCATTTAAGAAGAAAATATTTGTTTTTGCATTTTTTATCTGTTCACTTTATGTAGAGTTTAAGTAGATTTTGTCATGATTGACAACATACGAATTTACGAACGGTTTAATGGACCCAGAGAAATTTCAAAAGGTAAATCCTAAAAAAAAAGTCAACATGTATTAATGTGCTTTTTTGGATGATAACTTAACTTAGTTTTGTTTAGGGTAACTAAATATCGAAACAACTAAATAGTTTATTTATATTACTGTATGAATGACAACAATTTTCAATTGAAATCAAATTAAATCCAAAACTGGATTGCACGTACTTGCTCTTATGTAAAAGTTCTTTGAAATTTAAATTGTTTATAAATATAAAAGCATGGAGATAATTACAGCAAAGTATTTGAATTCATAAAATTACCATCTGATTTTTAGAAAAGTGTGAATTTGTGCAAACAAAGTGCACAATTCGTTTTATTATTAAATTCATCATGACATAAGAAAGAATTTTCTTGCTGCGTACCTCCACGTTGTTAAGTACAGGCCAGCTATTTTGGCGCTGAGTGAAAATACTGATGCGAGTATCTCAGAATTTCGCCTACAGTGCAACTTTTCTTCCCGCACCACGGTCTCGCCTTGTACATTAGAGTTAAACTATTTAATTCAGCTTGTGAATGCACATCAGCTTACCCTTGAGGGAATGTGCTCTTAAATGTGCATAATACTATCATCAGCTGGATAATGGGAATGTTAAAAAACAGACCGATCAACTCGGAGCTAGGAGGAGTACAGATCAAAGTCTTAACTTAAGATCAAAGTATCTACTTCCACAAGGTGGGGTGCTTTCTCCGCTTCTCTGGACACACGTGATGAATGCAGTTCTAATGAGACTTAAATATAGTGGAGTCCAAGTAATTGTATATGCTCATGACCTAGCATTACTAGCGACAGGTAAATTTCCCTCCACATTTAGCGAACAAATAAAGAATGTGTTATCAATAGTAAATACATGAAAGAAGAACTGCGGCCTGGCGGTTTACCCGCCGACCGACTTAAAATTCCCGCGATCACGCGAAATACCTTGGCGTGACCCTGGATAAGAAATTGAACTGCAGACTCAACATTAAAGAAAAAGAATAATTGGTAAAACCTGAAGGCGAAGCGTAGTAGTAACGTAGTCTGGTGGATTGCATTAGACAAACTTACCAATCTTAAAATCATGACCAAGGTACATATAATGGCATGTATTAAATTCACTGTGGCAATTTGGTCCACCTCCACAGCGGGTCTGGAAGCTATACTCAACCTTAAACCCTTACATCTATTTATACAAGAATCGGTAGTCAATAGCGCACTTCGGCTTAAGCAAACTGGTAGCTAGAGACATAGTACCATAGGTCATGCGTAGGTTCTACAAAAATACAAGGGAAATATTGTATGTACTGACTGCATAAGACCCCGTTCAGACTTTTACAAGTCGTGCAAGACTTTTCCTAGCAAAGAGGACTGGCAAATCAACGAGCCATCAACCTACGAAAAGATAATAGCAATATATACCCACGGTTTCGAGATGGAAACTAGTGTTGATGCAGTGTTCTTTTCAGAAACCTTTGGACTATTTAGCTCATTCAGACTTAGGGATTACATCAGTGCCTTGCAAGCTAAGGTCCTGGTAGTGACGAAAATTGCTAGACAAGTCTCAATGATGGTAATACCATAAGCTGATATCACCTTTTTCATTGATAGCCAAGCGGCAACAAAAGCGATTTCTGCCATTAGAACCAAATAGAAGCTTCTAACTTGCTGTTGCAAAAAGCTAAGGATTCTTGGTGCACAGCACAACATCAGGCTCTGTTGGGTTTCTGGTCGCAATGGTGTCCCAGTTAATGAAAGCGCTGACGAGCTAGCAAGAATAGGATCAACACTTGATCTTAAGTACGAGTGAAAACGACTTAACGATGCACGTGTTTCTAGCAGGATTGGCAAGAAACGGAGAATGGCCACTTGGCCTATAAACCAGAGATTGTCAGTCTTCCGGTGAATACGAGCGTCAGAGAGTTGATGAGACCACCTCTCCCTAATATTTGCAAAATCCCTTGGAGAAAAGGACACTTTTTCTTAATGCTCACACTGTATTACACTATAACAGTATAAGGGTAGTTATAACCCTTTGAGTTTGTGCACCAAATCATATATAAAAAATTGGTTTCGACAAAAACTGTATAAATGATTCGTTTGTTTTTAAAACTATTTTAAGGAATAAGAAACAAAATTGTTCTTTTATTAAAAAAAAAAAAAAAAACAAACCTATCATAAAAGTCTTTAAAAATCGTTTTGGAGGATCTTGTTTTTGTGAAAACGACTCATAGAAATTTGATAAATTTTGTCCTGTAGTGCTTAATTTATAAGATCAATAAAAGAAAATTTTAACTTAAGACATAATTCACTGTACATTGTAGGCGTATGGGACTTAAATAAAAAACACTTTATCGATTCACGTCTAAACTAATAACGATTTTTAATTTTCAAGTTACAATTATGTATATTCTTATTTGCTACAAGTTATTCCATAAAAACTAAATTATGGTGACAGCAGATTCTTATTAATTTATTTATAATTTTATTTTGATCACTTGTGCTTTACAAGTTAGTTGAATATTGTTGAACTCGGTTGAACTGTTTTCGTCGTAGAATTTGTTGATGTTGCAATTTCTATTGATGTCACCGTTTTTTTCATGTTGCTGTCAACTTTCCAACGTTTGGTGTCCAAGTTAGAAACGAGCGATTCAGTAAACAATTGTCCAATATCCATCCTTCAAAGATCCGCCAAACCGGCTGAACACACGGGCACTGTCGGTGAGAGCGCGCAATAGAACCTGAAGCAGTCGATTACTCGCCGTGCACAGGTGGTCAACCTGTTGCTGACGTCAACTTAGAGAATTTTGTGGCAGGACTTAGACCTGCACTCATACAAGATCCAACTGACCCTTAAAGCCGCACTACGTGCCAAACAGAGAAAGCCAAACTTATCCATTTAATTTATTTATTTATTTCGTCAATCAAGTTACAAAAACTTTATAAAGACTATATATACATAATTTAAACTAACGAATAAATAACATATTTACAAAGTATAAAAATAATAATATTATAATGAATTCAATATATCTCTTTTAATATTTATCCTACTTTTATTAAAATCAGTGACAAGATCAAGATCATTCAAAGCAATACAAGAGCTAGTAATAATTGGATTATGTTTGCCGTAACTTGTACTATGATATGGAACATATACGAAATTTCCATCTCTAGGTCGCAAAATACGGGAAGGTGCAAAAATATAGTACATTGAAAGCAGCATCGAACAGTTAATATTTGAATTGAGGATATCAAAAGCGAAAAGAGCAGAATATAGTTTCCTTCTGAGTACTAGGGGCTTTAAATCAATAAAGGCACATCTGATCTCATAAGACGGAAGATTTGCATTTCTAAATGTTTTCCGCAAAGCAAATTTAGTAAACCTTTTCCGAATTTTTTCAATACAAAGAATGCTTGTTTGAGTATATGGATTCCAAATAACACAACAATACTCTAGCAGAGGTCTAACAATAGATAAAAATAGAGTCTTAAGGGTGTAAGGATCTTCAAAAGAATTTGAATTCCTCATTATGAAACCCAACATCGAATTTTCTCTGGAGATTACTTGGTCAATTTGAAGGGAAAAATTAATTTAAGAATCAAAGATAACTCCAAGGTCCTTTTGACTCATTAATCTTTGTAGGTTTTGACCATCAAGTTTGTAATCAAAACAAATAGGATTGAGTAATCTTGCATAAGTTACAACACTATACATTTATTATTATTGAAAAATAATCCATTTAGATTACACCGGTGAACAATATTATTAAGATCATTTTGAATTTTACACGCATCTAGTGGAGATTTAATGCAACTAAAAATCTTGAGGTCATCGGCATATAATAAGTACTTTGAATATGAAATATAACTAGGCAAATCATTTATGAAAAGAATGAAAAGGAGCGGTCCAAGATGGCTGCCCTGTGGTACACCGGAAAAATGTTTGATTTCATTTGACAGCACATTACCAATTTTGACATATTGTTTTCGTCCAACTAAATAACTATGTATCCATTTAAGAAGTGCGGAGTGAAATCCAAATAATTGAAGTTTCTTCACTAGAACATTGTGTTGTACCCGATCGAAAGCTTTCGAAAAATCAGTGTAAATAACGTCAACTTGATAACGGTTTTCTAAATTACAAAGACAGTAATTAGTGAATAAAGCTAAATTTGTTTTTGTCGATCGTCCACTCATAAACCCATGTTGGTTTTCAGAAATATGATTTTTAATCAAACTATAGAGTTTGTTCTTTACTATTGCTTCAAATTCTTTAGGTATCAGCTGAAGTTTAGCAATTGGTCTGTAATTTTCAACAGCAGATTTTGATCCCGACTTGTGCAGAGGAGTTATCAAGGAATGTTTCCAAGTATCCAAAAATACACCTTGTCTTAGAGACAAATTGAATATATAACAGAGTGGAGCAGCTAGATGCAATTTACAGTTCTTTAAAAGAAGCGGTGGTATATTATTCGGTGCAACAGAAAAACTGTTATCAAGAGATGATAGTGCTTCCAATACATCATCAATAGATAAATACAGACAACCAGTCTCAATACATTAACCATTTGAACATAATTAATGTTTAACTCAATAAAATTTTATTGAAAAAAAGACGCAAAGTTGTTACAGATTACATTTAGATTATCAGAAGAGACGCCATTATACGACACGTTAGCTAGAATCCCAAGAGATTTACGTTTTGTATTTAGGAATTACCAAAAACATTTAGAATTATTTTTAATCTTCGACTCAAGAGACCAAATATATTGCTTATAAGTAAACTTTTTCAAAAATTCATATTCTTTTCGAGTTTGATAAAATTTTTCACGAAAAACATCCGAAATCTTACTTTTTTTATGAAGCTTATTAATAACATTTTTCAATCTCAATAGACTTTTGTTAAACCAAACTGGCCTTTTCGAATTTTTTGAATAATTAATGGGAACGAAATTTAAAATAGCAGAATCAAAAATGTTCCGAAACATAGTAAAAGCTAGCTCTAGATCATTACAGTTAAAAAGAAGTTGCTAGTCAACTGATTCTAAATAATTATTCATAGATATAAAATCAGCATTTTTAAAATTATGTTTCTGCTCTGTATTACAAGATTGTGATTCTATTAAAACATAACAAATTAAAAGTAATTTCAAGTGCCTTATGATGAATACTATTTTCTAGCAAATTAAAACTAGCTTCATCTAAGTAAGCTTCAAGATTCTTATCAATAAAAACCAAATCTAAAATACGGCCAATGGAATTGCAAACGCTGTTTATTTGGTACATATTTAAAGCAGTTAAACCATCAATTAAATTATACTCGAAATCTTTAGATACATTATAAGGAAATATTTGATTGTCATCTTTTGAAAATAACCATTTAATATCAGGTAAATTAAAATCTCCAATAATAATAAAGTACGAATTTTCGTCAACATTTTTCGCAATATTTTTAATATTTTTTATGTGAGCAATATATATATAATATTCAGATGAAGGCGGAATATAAGAGACAAAAAAAAATAAATATGAATAGTTCTTGAATCTGGGAAAATAGGTAAATCTACACACACACAAATTTGCTAAAAAAAAGTTTAATATAAATTAATTTCTTTACTTGAATAAATAGTGCGAATAGCAAATAAAACACCTCCTCCTCTATTTAATCCAGTCAGCTCACAAGATCGATCTCTCCAGAAAACATTAAAATCCGGTGTAAAGAATTCCGTTGACAGGAAGTTATTATTTAACCAGGTTTCAGTGAGAGCGATAATGTCATATGAACAATCGGCAGCAGCAATACAAAATTCATTTGATTTTGTCCTCATGCCTTCAGCATTATGACAAAACATAGACAAGTGTCCATTTCGCTTTGAAAAGGCACCATCAAAAGTATTGGTTACGTTAAAGCATTCTGTTGGTTTGGATGCAAATCGTTTTTTGAACGGCTTACGAATAGTTTAATTTGAACTCCAACTGGCCAGATGGATGTTTGAAGAGCAGCATTAAATGATGTAGTTGGGATACCCAGTTTGAAATTTATAAAACGTAGAGATGAAATATCTGCATCCTTTTTAACCAGTTTGTGGCAAACTTAAGTTCTTTTCGATTGGCAAAAGTTGCTTTGTTTATTTCACACTTACGAGTAGGTATATCAAAACGATTGTTGTTATTGGGTTTTATAATTCTAAGAACGTTCACATGTTTTTTCCCATACAAATTGCTTGCAAAATCGAAAACCACTACGAAGTTGTAATATGGGTCTTGTGAATAAAAAAAAAAGTTAAAGCTTTTTTTGGAGGAAGCTAAAGCCAACTAGTCATAGCTTTTACTAGCAGCTAAAGCTAGACAGTACCAGCTTAAGGGGGAGAGTACGATAACTTGGCCGCCAAGATTTGATGACGGATTTTTGTAGAGGGGTCAAAAATAAGCACTTTTTACTATGGGAGGGGGGGGTCTATCTCCCCCCGTTTAGGAGGTAGGGGCACTTTTAGAAAAAATGGTTTAAATTGAAACAAAAAATATTAAAAAACAACGGCAACACCTACAATAAAGTGCTATACTGCGTTTGAAAGCCAGAAGATTGTTCTATAATCCTGCATTTAAATTTTATTACTCATATCAATAGTTTTTGATAAATTCGCATTTAAAGTCCAAATTTTGATAAAAAAACGTGAAAAAAAATGTTTAGACCGGTTGTTTTCAAAATTGTGAAATGAAATTGTAAATTAGCTTATATGTGTTTCATGTATCTATCAGTTCTTAATCGAACACAAAAAACCGCATGGTTCTATGTCTTCCGGTTTTTGAGAAAACCTCCGTTTAAGAGGTAGGGGCACTTTTAGAAAAAAATGGTTTAAATTGAAAAAAAAAAATATTAAAAAACAACGGCAACACTTACAATAAAGTGCTATACTGCGTTTGAAAGCCAGAAGATTTTTCTATAATCCTGCATTTTAATTAAATTACTCATGTCAATGGTTTTTGAGAAATTCGCATTTAAAGTCCAAATTTTGATAAAATAACGTGAAAAAAAAAGTTTAGACCGATTGTTTTCAAAATTTTGAAATGAAATTGTAAATTAACTTATATGTGATCCATGTATCTATCAGTTCTTAATCGAACTCAAAAAACGGCATGGTTCTATGTCTTCTAGTTTTTGAGAAAATCGAAAATTACCAAAACTACTTTTTTTGATTTTTGGTGGTGACGGTGATTCCATTTTAAGGATTAATGTTAATAAACATAATGAATCTTTGTTAGTTCAGTACCGCAATTCATTTAGCGTTACCCAGAATGCACCATGAGGAGGTAGAATTGCATCTGGGTCAGTTATTTTGTCAGTTAGTCAGGAGTTAGTCAGTCATAGTTAGTTAAAAATGGTCAAAATGTATTAAAAAGGTGTGTAAGTCTCGTCAATAAAGCCATCGTCTGTACTATAACTGTCGAGTTCGTTGAGTTACTCTTTTATGGTGGGAAGCCGAGGATGTTTTGGCGGTAAACACTTTCTAAATTTTCGCTCTGAAGGGTGGGAGGATCGATGTCTTTTAACTGTAAACCCTCACATATATCACCATCGGTATAACAAGGGTAAACTTTTTTTACATCTGATAAAAACTCTATTATTTGCGAACCCCAGTCGTCCTTATATTTCCTTTCTAGGCAGTATTTTCGATAGAAAAATAGTGCCATGTATTGTTGAACATGGTCAGAAGTTTGTTTTGGTTTTCAAGATCGTTTATTGTATTTTATATGTATTTAGTGGACATTGGATAAATAGAATAAATTTGAATTTTTTTAAATACAGATTCTGTGAATGCAAAAGAAACTTTGCATGCACCCAACCTCGCACCTACCCCAAATCCTATAGTGTGCCCAAGCAGGGGGGTTGCAGGGGGGCAGCATGCCCCCCCATACATACTTTACTGTTTATATATTGTAATGTTGGAAGCTAGCACTGATTTATTTATGTAAGGAAGCAAAAAATATCAAACATTTTGTAGAAAAGTAGTTTTAGTCATTTTCGATTTTCTCAAAAACCAGAAGACATAGAACCATGCGGTTTTTTGTGTTCGATTAAGAACTGATAGATACATGAAACACATATAAGCTAATTTACAATTTCATTTCACAATTTTGAAAAAAATCGGTCTAAACTTTTTTTTTCACGTTATTTTATCAAAATTTGGACTTTAAATGCGAATTTCTCAAAAACCATTGACATGAGTAATTTAATTAAAATGCAGGATTATAGAAAAATCTTCTGGCTTTCAAACGCAGTATAGCACTTTATTGTAAGTGTTGCCGTTGTTTTTTAATATTTTTTTTTTCAATTTAAACCATTTTTTTCTTAAAGTGCCCCTACCTCTTAAACGGAGGTTTTCTCAAAAACCGGAAGACATAGAACCATGCGGTTTTTTGTGTTCGATTAAGAACTGATAGATACATGAAACACATATAAGCTAATTTACAATTTCATTTCACAATTTTGAAAACAACCGGTCTAAACATTTTTTTTCACGTTTTTTTATCAAAATTTGGACTTTAAATGCGAATTTCTCAAAAACTATTGATATTAGTAATTTAATTTAAATGCAGGATTATAGAACAATCTTCTGGCTTTCAAACGCAGTATAGCACTTTATTGTAGGTATTGCCGTTGTTTTTTAATATTTTTTTTTTCAGTTTAAACCATTTTTTCTAAAAGTGCCCCTACCTCCTAAACGGGGGGAGATAGACCCCCCCCTCCCATAGTAAAAAGTGCTTATTTTTGACCCCTCTACAAAAATCCGTCATCAAATCTTGGCGGCCAAGTTATCGTACTCGTGCCAGCTTAAGCTTTGTTGTATGTGAATAAAAAAATGATAACGCTAAATAGCTTATGCTGGAAAATTCTAGCTTAAGCTTCGTAATTTAAGGTGTTCGTTTTTTTATTCACATGTTTCGGCTAGTTAGCTTTAGCTAATACTGGTACCTGTATGACCGAAAGGAAGGTTTTTTTGCCTCAATTTGTTATTTGTTCTACAGGGCAACTATTGGTTTCGACTAAAAAATGTTTTTAACATTTCGTATGTCAGTTTCTGGGTCTATACGTTCACAGTCCTATTTTTTGAGATATTCCCTTATGTTTAATTAACAACTCGCACAAGTTTATACTGAAAATAAGAACTAGTCAAAGCTTTCTAGACAGGTTGAAAAAATCTTGAAATTTTTGTAGCTTTAACTATAATATTCTAGTTTAAGCTATTTTTATTCACACAAATTGAAGCTTAAGCTAGGAAAACAAGCTAAAACTAAATGAATTTAGCTTTGGCTATTTTAAAATAGCTATTACTAGAAAACATCTTTAACTAGTTAGCTTAAGCTTATTTTTATTCACTAAAAATCAAGCTTTTACTTAAAAATCCAAGTTTCAGCTTTAGCTTTGTTTTTATTCACAAGGCCCAATAATAAAATTAGCTATTTTTTTTTCAGATTACCTCTTTCACTTCATGACAATTGACGGCTAGGTATACATTCATATTAAAAAAGAAAAGTTCGAAAATAACTTTGATTATATCTAACTCATGCATTACTTCTTAAATAATACTCGATTGACTTTTGAATGAATTTCAGAACAATAACCGAATCAAGTGCCAAAAGAGCAAGGTGCTATGACCGATAGTTGTTATTTCGTTGAGTTATATACCAACAATCGGCCTCTGAGGGATTTTAATGGACTTTTTGAATGGGAATTTCTCACACACAACTTTTCATAAAATTTTCGTTTTCTATTTGCATTATTACTTCCTTCGCCATTTTCACCACCATTGCATTTACCACTAACATTAAGTGGGAAACAAAGTTAAAAAAAAAAAAAAAAAACATGACAAAAAAATTACAAAAAAGAAAAAGTTTGAAACCATTTATATATGTAAAATAAAATATATACATACCAAACTCGTATATACTCTGTTCAATTTAGCTAACAACCCATTTTCGAAAGAACAGAGAATAAAGAGCAGCTTCCTGCCGCACACCGCTTTCACCAACAACACCCTTATTTGTACTTGCATTAAGCTGGTTCGACAGTTGGTGAAAGCTATAAGGCCTTAACCCGTTTTTACATTGTTGTTGTTGATATAGGATTTAGCTTGGAAAAATAACATTGCGAATAGAATAAGTGTATTTGAAGTGTTTCGCATACCTTTATATTTTCATTTGTTTTATTTCATTGAAAATACATGGCATTCCAATGACTGCGCTAGGGTGGCTTTAGGCCGTTTTGACGGATTACACCTTCCTCAGTTTTCTGTCACAAGGAAAGCTGTCATAACGCGATTAAATAAAACTATTTGTTGGAAAAAAAAACAGCTTTGCTGAAAAAGCAGTTCGACGCCCTCTTTCCTGGTTGCACTATCTCGACAAACATACCCCAATAACGTTTCATCGTGATGTTGCTGTTTTTCTTTTAAGGTGGTACAAAAAGCCAAGCTCCTCCAGATTCATATTAAAGTTCATTTATATTGGTGTGTGTATGTTAGCAGTATTATAGAGGCCATTGCACATGCGAGTTGGCTTATAAAGAGTGTTCTGTACAATTGCAATTTCAATTTTTGCTTCACTCTCTAGATGAATTTGGGTAGGGTGGTCGAAGTACCATTTCCATAAAAACGACCACCCACTTGGTCTTTTCCTATGTACTCACACTAGCAAAGAGTTTGAAATGGTACTCACGGAGATGGCTCCATAATGTCGACGTCGTTGTTTTTGATGTTGTCGGAGCTTTTCGACAAGGCGACTACGAATTTGTTGTTCAATGCACTTTAGTGCATTAAACTGCTGCATTGACCTAGTTTATCACTGAGGGTCGCGTTTAAAATTGGTGTGAGCAAGGGTATGCTATGCGGCTATAGCTGATGTTCATTTCATTTGTTGGTGTTGTCATTTTCAGGAATAAACAGAGTATGAAAATAGGAGAAGGGAATGAGTTCATAATGCTTTATACTAGCCATTTTATTCTGAAAATTAAATCAGGGTTGCTAAATGTGCTGATTGATCCTACACAAATCCCAAGAAGCTTGCTTGTACAAAAATATATTAACAAATTAATAAATAAATGTATAAATAAGAGGCCATGCCGGCTCATAGAGAGCATTAACCTAGTGACCTACAACTCTCAAACATTGTTGTGTGCCTGTTTGGAGAAATAGGAGCACTTCCTCGATGAGGAACGAACCCAAAACCCTCTGCAAAAAAAAAAAAAAAAAAAAAAAAACAATATTAAAGCTTATAAACAATATTCCGATCTTCAGCGTTAAGTTCTTTAAATCTAAAATAAATAACAGTGTATACATGAATACAATAATTATTAATTCTTGAAATCAAAAACAAGAATTTAATTAGTGTTTTCCTGTCCACGTTCTAAGTTGATTTTCATTTTCTTTAAATAAAATCATTGGTAAGTCCCTGAATTTTCATGTTTTTATGGAGGAATATTCATTGACCAGACGAGTCCAAGATTGTGTTATATTGTGGAAGGCATCTCGGCAATATGTAAGAAGGCCTCCAAACAGAATATAATCCACGCTTCACAGCCAAGACACAAGACAATAAAACATGAAGGATCCAGAATGTTTTTCTTTCTATGGTGTTGGTTCCATATACCGGATTGAAGGCATTATGGATCAGTACCCTTATGTGAAGATAATGGAGGAAGTTATGTTCCCAAATGAAGATGAAATGCAACTGAAATTGGTCTTTCAATAAGACAACGACCCAAAGCATACAAGTAAACTTGCGAAGCAGTGGTCCCAGGGTTAATTTCGTGGTGTGCCCTGCGCAGTCCTCAGACCTCAACCCTATACAAAATCCTTGGTGCGATGTCAAGAAGTATGTTGCTGGTTGTAAGCCAACTACTGACACAGCCCGCTATACTGCAGTCTTGGAGGTCCATACCGGTAGAAAGATGTGAAAATCTCATTAATTCCATGCAACGTCGTTGTGATGCTGTTATTTCTAACAAGAAACATGCAACTAAATATTAATTTAAGGTTCAAACACTCGACTATCACTTATGGTAGAAATTGTCTATTAACTTTCCCTTTTGTAATATAAGGTGGATATTAAATGCGCTAAAATTTTTTTGACCGCTGTTCTATATGACTTGGATAGATTTGAAATTACCAACCAATTTATTGAATTTGAAAATGATTTTCTTCTGAAATGTAAAGCCTAAAAAATATTAATTTGAAAATCAGAAGACTATTTATTTCTTTAAAATTAGTACATTAATTTATTTTATTTTTTGTTGTGTCAAAAGGATTACTACTATTATTTTGACCGTAACTATACATATATACTATTTAAAATAATTATACATGACTAAAGAGTAGATTTTTATTTTGCAAAGAAAAATTATAGCATTGGAATCAGTAAGTTCAGGTGCATTGATTTTCTTGTTTTTATAATAATTTTTCTTTTAGTCCTCTTAATAAGTGGTACAAAAGAAAATTATAAAAAAACGCGTTAATTTTTTCATTTCGTCAAAAATCTAAGCGTTTTAAATGTGTTGTCCGTGACAGGATGTTAAGTGTTATATCTATTTGTGACAAGTGGCTTATCTAGTTTTAAAATTTGCTACTTTTTGTACATTTGACTTTCTTGTTGGTAACGTCGAAAAATAACGACTTTTTTCTATTTATTCAGTTTTAATTACATTTAAGAGCTGTATAATATTATGAAAAGCTCAATTCTGAAGGGATTAGACAGCCAAACTGCATTTTTAAGGGAAGAAATTCAAAAACGGGTCCGATGCAGCGATGCTTTCAAAAATGTTATTAATGAAAAAGTAACTGTGTTTAAATCGAAATTTAAATCACGTTGGGAAAATCTTGTCGGATAGAAGCAACGTGGTCGTCAAAAGGTTGCATTTGAGGAATTTTCAGAAAGATCAAAACGTCAAAAAACCGAAGACTTGAGGAAGTCCACGTCCACAGCTGAGTTGACTTACGCAGCAGAAATGGGTTTGAGAGCTTCTGGATAGTCAGATGCTGCAAAGTTAAAGCATGACGTGATAACAATTCCAAATCATGCTGAAAATGCAGAAAAGCATTGAGGGACTCAATTGAACTTGCTTCAATGACTGGGGAAGAAGCCTTATCGATGATAATTGAAGCAAACTTGTTGAAAACATGAGTATATCGGAAATGTATGTGTATACTAATTTGCAAAGCTTGCTAAACCTTACAGTTGCTAGACTGCTAGTGCTAACTGTTTAAAAAGATATAATCGTAACTCTTAGGCCCGAAGAACTCAAAGCTATAAGCTTATTCTCCAAGTGGGTCTTTGATAGAAGTTCAGGCGTTTCATTGCCTTGACACCGATGATTCATCTTTTTTATTTGATATCTGCCTTGACACCGATGATTCATCTTTTTTATTTGATATCTGGAGAAAAAATAATCTGGCAGAATCCTTGCCCAAGTTCAACTGGGTACTGTAGGCCTCTTAAAATTGAGCTTCTCAAGGAATCTGCATCCGTATCCGTGGCAGAAAACAAAGAGTGGACAGTGAAATAAAAGAGCTCCAGCCCAGAAAAAATAGCCGGAAAAATACAAATGCAGACATTTTAAATTTGTTTCTTTTATCATCGGATCCCGTTTAAGCAAGTATTCAAATAGCTGCAAGAAAAAAAATTCTATATGCAGTACAAACTCGATTTACGCAACTAATAGAAATCGGCGGAGTTGCAATAACCGAGGTTGTTGCACTTACTGGGTTGTATTTTTTTCGATACAAATTATAGTTGAAATTGCTTATTTCTTATAGATAACGACAAGTTATAAAAAAACTTCAGTGAAACCAAAACAAACAATTATTTTTGAAAATATTTTTATTAAATACGAAAATTTACACAAAAATTAATAAGTGATGAATGAATACAGAATATATGTATATTAATTTTTTTTTAAAGAAGTTAGATATTTTAGATTGAGTTTTTTGCAAATTTATGTTTTTTAAAACTGCCCTCTCTTTTATTTTTTGTTGCAAATAAAATCTCTTCTATTGGAATATTGTTCTCTTCTGTCCATTGCAAACATATGTTTAAGGATCGAATTGCATCTTCTGATTTAATTTTTGATAAAGTGGGGACCGACTCAGCTTCACCTTCACCTTCATCAGCGCTTTCAATTTCTTCTGGATCATCACAATTACCACATGACTCAACGTTTTCGTTTTTTAATAATTTTTTAATTTTTCTTGTTACACCAATCCTGCACAAATTTTCCGTAGACACTAATGAAATTGCAACCCATTCAAATAAACACAGATGCATTTTATGTGTTTGTGTATTATTTTTACATGGAATTTCGTTCAGACAAACTAGCTGTAAACTAAGGGCAGGAATAGAGAATCAAAAAAAAAAAAATGTTTTCAAAAGTTGCACTTATAGAGTCAAGACGTGCTACAAATTTGGAGTTGCAAAAATCGAGGAGTTGCACGAATCGAGGGTTGCGTAAATCGAGTGCGTACTGTACTTACATCTGCTCCAAGAAGCAATCAGTTTGCTCAAATCCCCAAATACACCATTACCAAGTAAAACTGGTATTGATGTACCTAATAAATGAGAGTGATGATGATGAAGAAGAAGAAGAATAAATTTCTATTTGTGATTATTTATCTTGTTTTTAAATTTTAATTAGGTAATACAAAATATGCTCCTAAATTGTTTATATACTTAATTAAATTTGTATAAGTAATAAATATTTCCTTCAACTATGTTTTTTAAACTAAGAATCATGTTAGAGCGTTTCCACAATTTTTGTTAAAGTAGGGGTTTTTTGTGGGGGTGCCCGTGGCCAACTGGTCGACGTGGAGTAGAAGGTATCTACATAATAACCTCTATCGGGTTTTCCTGCATACACCTCTACCAATGAAGCTGAAGACCCCATTAAGCACGATTTTTATATTTTCATAAGGCGAGCAGACGGAATTAAAATTGTGTTCGGAAATCATCTTCAAAAGACCAACGATCAACGATTCTTCATCTACTTCAGAGCCGCATACGAAACCATTTATCTATATATAGCGATGGCCGAATTCGGGAATTCTGTCTTTCTTGCAAATACTCCAGAACAACGACCAGCAAAATCTCTATAGCAAGAGGGTAGCTACTGAATTTAGAATTCATTAAAAAAAGTGATGATCTACCGATGTTAGATACTATAGTATTATAATCTTAGATAATATCATAAACTGCCATAATTGCTTTACCCAAACAAATCTAAAGTTATGGAAAATTTTATTTGAACAAATTTGTATACTTCTTATTAATTAAACAAATTTATAATCGTATTTGAAATCACATTATTCCAATTCTGTATAGCTAATAAATCGTTTTTTTTTTTCATAAACCTACCAATCAAATTGCCTCACCAATAATTTCAGTTAAATTAAACTAAGTTTAAATAAATCCATTAGCGAAGGTCTTACAATTGTTGATCAAACTAATAGATTCGATTTAAAAAAGTCTTCAAAAATGTCCATTCCTATTAAAATATTTATTCGGAAAAAAGATAGCACATGTGTTATTTCTGAAATTTTTGTAATACTCGTAATAAATACACGATATCCAATGAATCGATCTCTCTTTCTGGTTTCGTACTTTTACCAGTCAATCACATAAATGGAAGTAATTTTCTTTATCTTTGTTAGTCAATCTTAGTTTTAAATTCTTAACAAAATTCTAACGCAACGCATTCAAAACAATTACTTCAATAGACGTCTAATGATTTATCAATCACCAAGTATGCTTAATTTTTTACAAGTAAATAAAATTCTTCACATCTCTTACTTTTCCTAATCTATTCGGAATAGCATCCCGTTATAAACATCAGTGTTATAAAGGCGCGACTTGCATTTTGTGGTTTACTGTAATGTCGACATCAAAAGAAATTAAAATAAGAGCTTTCAACTCCCCCACCCCATAAAGCACGGTACTTGCGTCATTAGATGGGCTATCACCTTCGCAATTAAAAAAATTAGTAAATATACTTTACTTTCTCTCTCCATCAATATACAACAGTCTACTCTCTTACTTCTTTCCTCTTGTCGATGTTAAACGTATCTCTATGAGTATTGAGTTGGCTTCAAATGTCACTCTCAACGAGGATGCCACATATGTGCATTGAAATTGGCCCAAGTGCAAGTGCAAATGTAACAGGAAATGAGAGCCAGAAAGAAGACGGTAGCGGTGGGTTGTGTTGGACGGGGTCAATTGCTGCAGGAGACCTATTTCTATGAATCTGGTGCATGTGCGTATATTTCGTTACACTTTCTTGTGATAAAGCATAAATGGGGTAGGAGGGCTTTTACGTGTAAAATTATTTCCGTGACCAAATCGTTGACCTAAAATCCTTGATGAATGACCTCATTTTCTCCTATGATTGTTAATATTTCAAACAAAAAAAATTAAAGGAAGTTTCTTTTTATATATTTATACTTGCAGACTTGAGAGTGCAGGTCATCCTGAAAATTCATAATGTGACAGTTTGACTCGAATACAGAAGAAGCAAAAATAAAATAAAATAACAAAAAGGATACAAGTTTACCCTTTCTATTGACTTTCCACAATAAGTCAATACCTAAAATTAATAAAATTTAAATGAACCTGTCATCCATGATGTACCGACTTAATGTCCAGCATCCGCCACAATCACAGCAGCAGCAACAAATTCAAACCCATAGCCCACACTCTTCGCAACAGCTCTCTTCTGCCAATAACCAACATCTGACTATCCATCAGACCGGTGGAGGTCATCACCTCCTTAGTGGTGACAATGGAGATGGTAGTGATAGTGGACTGAATGGAAACATTGGACTCAATGTTAATGGTGAAGATTTGAAAATTCTAACTGCCATCAAATCTGAACCAATGCATGATTTGGTTCTTCCAACCGTTTCCACTGGAGCACCCGGAATAAGTGTCGTCAGTATTGTCGGAGGTAGTGGAGGAACAGTGGGCGTCGCTGGAAACGGTAACATCGTTCTGAGTGGTAGTGGGAATCTTAATAATAGTTTGACGAGCAGCGCAACATCAGCTTCGACAAGCGCAAATTCAACAAACGGCCATCTTGTGTTCGTGCCAACGAAGAGGGTGCGAATTGAAGGGTACAAATTTAAAATAAACAAAAACTATATAAAAATGAAGTTTGATTTTATCTTTTCTTTTATTTGTTTATATATATTAGACCTGAAGATTGGATATCCTCCCCCAGTCCTAATAGCGTACCCAGTTCGGCACCTCCTCTGAGCCCATCGCCCGGCTCACAAAGTCATAATTATAACACAAATATGTCTAATGGATACGCATCACCAATGTCTACTGGAAGCTATGATCCATACAGTCCAAATGGAAAAATGGGTAAGTACATATGTATATCTTTGTCTTAGATCCAATTTTTGAAAATTTTTCCTTTCATAATACTGGTAAAGCTCGAAAATTAGAATAAATTCTTGTTTTTATTTCTTTTCAAAAAAAAATTGTGACCACGGCCATTAAGGTTCTTTTCGCCTCAAATAGGAAATAAAAGACGATGCAATATAATATTTAAAAGCCAATGCTTTGTCAGAAGCACCTTCCTTAATTTTGTCTATAATTAGAGACTTAATTTCTAACGACAGAGTGGTTTTCTAGAACCTATTGAATAAGAATAAATAAAAATGAACCTTTTAAAATGAATCATTTAAAACAGTAGGTAATAGTAAGTGAAAGTTCCTTTTAATTTTTACATTTGTACTAATACATATTCAAGAAGAAGGGAAACAAAAAATATAAAGACAGCAAAAATTGTGTTTAAAGTTTTTGTTTTTGTTTTTGTGGACTCTATTGATTAAAAATCAAATTGAAAGTTTTTGCGACCTTTAGTCCAAATTCAATTCGCCCAGGTACAAAAAATCTGTTTTGTAAATGTTGTCAATTTAACAAAAACTGAAAACATTTTTGTTAAAATGACAAATATTTTGTTTTGGGGTTGAATTATTTTGTAATATTGATAAAATAATATTATCAGATAGATAAAACTATTTTGTAAGGAAACCAAAAAATTTCTTTTGTGTATGGTATAGTTCACACTTGGTTTTTGTTAAAAAATCGATGTAAGATTAACTGAACTTAACAAAAATTGCGTATTGTCCATACGCCCTCACAGATGGTTGCATGTGAGATCGTAGGGACGAAACGCAAATTTTTGTGGACTTAAATCCCAAAAATAAAAATATTTTGACAAAATTGATTTCGTTTTTTTGTGGATTCAACAAAAGAAATTTGTAAGATTGACAAAATATTTTCTTGAATTGACAAAATATTTTGTTAATTTAACAAAATATAACAAGAAATTTTTGTTAATTTAACAAAATATTTTGTTAATGTAACAAAACAGTTTTGTTGATTCAACAAAACAATTTTGTTAATTTAACAAAACAATTTTGTTAATTTAACAAAAAAAAATTGTTAATCCGATAATAATAAAAAAACAATAACACTAACAAAAAAATTGTTAATACAACAAAAGAATTGTTAATATGACAAATTAATTTTGTAAATTTTACGAAATTTTGTCATATTGACAAAATATTTTTGTTGTTTCAACAAATTTATTTGTTAGCATAACAAAATAATATTGTGGATACAACAAAATTCTATAATTTTTGTCAATTTGACAAAACTTTTTGTTGGACGTATATTGACAAAATTTTTGTTAAATCAACCTAGATTTTTATCATATATACCTAGATTTTATTTTCAGTGTATGGAGCGTACCCTTATTTTTAGGTAAAATAACTGTTTTTTACATCTTGTAGATTATTTCAATTAACTTTTATTTATCAAGTTTTAAAAAAATCGATCTTCGGGTTTTCGAAATATTGAGTTTTCAAAAAATAATTTGAAATTTTTTTTTTTAAATCCAAAAAAAAATTTGTTTGAAAATTTGAATACACAATAATATTGAAACTGCTGGGGAGCCTTAACATACAAAAAAAAATTATCAAAATCGGAGGTACCGTTTTTGAGAAAATCAAAAACAAAAAAAAAATAGTACTAAAAATAATATTTTTTTCGTAATTTTTTTTTTCAACCTTACCTAGGTTTAACTTAATGAGATCTTATGAATTTTTTTTTAAATCTGTGGGACAGTTTTTGAGAAAAAAAATATTTATAAAATTTCGAACAAAATTCGTATGGCAGGTACCGTTATTTTTGGTCTTAGAAAAAAAGAAAAATACATCCGGGGGAAAAAATTAAAACCCGTATCTACCAAGTTTGAAGAAAATCGGCCGAGCCGTTTAGCTGTAGTCGAACAGACAGACCGACAGACAGAATTGCGAGACCCACTTTTTTGGTCTTCGCTATCATCGTAATGTAAACTTTGATCAAAATCTCGAGTTCGATTTTTTTACGAATGCATAGCTTGCCTTATAGTACCTATAAGTCGCAAGTAAAAATGGGCAACTTTCTTAATTTTTCTCGCATTATCACTAATATTAGATAGCTTTATTTTACTTATTTCATGTCTTTTACAATAGACAATGAGTTTTAATAAGCAAAATTTGCATTCTATATTATATAAAATTAATAATAGCTTTGTATATAAGACTTATAGTACCTTTGTATATTTATAACCTATAGTATTATCATGAAGCGTGATTTTGTATTGCGAAGGCTAACCTGGTGGTGAAGATTGGGACAACATACAAAATAAGTAGTAAAAAAGAGAATATTTTATTATTAAATTTAGCAAAGAAAAATCTAGCAAGTACTGTCCCTAGCTTTAAGATGTCGCCACAATCTTTCGTCTTCTTGATAGTACTATAAGTTTTATATACAAAGGTACTATCTTTGTATATAAAACTTATAGTACTACCAGGCTAGCGTTCGAAACACAAAATCACGCTCCATGATAATACTATAGGTTAATATATGTATATGGGCAAATCTCAGAAACTTTTGACTTTAGACTGTTGAAAACGCGTAAAGAGAAAATAACTAAGCACACCTTTGAAATTAAGTTTATAGCACCATTGTTACATCAGAAAATATAATTGATGGTGTTCCTCTTTTATTAACGAATGCTTAAAAAATTCTCACTCATTTTCCGGCGACGCACTATGCAAACCATTTCAAAAATCCATAACTTTTTCGTTTCTCAATATTTTTTTTTGAAATTTTGTATACTTATACTTGTATAACCACGAATTTAAAATATTAAAACGTTTCAGATAGAAATAAATTATTATATTATTTGTTTAATAAAATAAAATAACAAATTTGTAGATTTTGTTTCATTTATATGGGAAAAATTTGTTGGAGCAAGAATTATTGCAACAATTTGGATGAAATTTGTTTTCTTCTTTTATCGGTGAAAATATTTGAAAGTAGTTTTTTGTAAATTCTGCCCACTACCACGCCCATGTTTTTCAAATTTTTGTTATTTTCTTATTTTTAGTGAACAGGAAGCCGAAAATTAGTTTTTGAGGTTTTTTAAACTCAAGACATCGCATGTATATTTTGTCTGCCCACTTTCCCGCCTACTTTCACTCCCCTTTTTTATTTTCAGCTTAAAGTTCATTAAGAGCAGGCATTTTTTTAATTAAGTTTTATATGAAGAAGTGAGTTTATGAAAAGTGTTATTTAATTTTAGTAAAATCCGTGTACTGCCACGCCCCTTTTTGATATATGAAAGTTTTTCGCCCTTAAGACAACAAAAAAGGAATTCAAAAGTACACCTTATTAGTAGGTATATTAATTAATGTCTAAAAGTTCTTAAGCCTCGTCAAACAATGCTAGTGTTATTTATAACTATGTACCTACATTATTTGTATTATATGCAACCATAAACCACACACCCCCTCCCACCCTCAAATGCTTGGCATTTATTTTTATTTAATTATGATTTTTTTAATATAAATATGAGTAAGGAAGTTTAAAATTGGAAAACAAAAAATATTTTATTCTAAAAATAAAATTTAGAATTTTAATAATATTGGAAATAAATGATAAAAACTTATAAATTTTGTGGAAACATAGTCACTTATATGATGTTTATGAAAATGTGTTGCACATGTTATATTTTTTAACTTTTGACAAAAAATAACATTTTTTTTTTTGAAATTTTGGGCTAAAAGTAATAAAATAATGGTCTAAAACTTTTTGGAATACACATATATGTGCATCAATAAAAGTTCCACATTTTTGCCAAATTTTAATTTTTTTCATCACTTAACAATAAAGTTATAAGAATACGAATTTTTATTCTAAAAACTTATTTTTCTTCCTCATCATACGTTTTTTCTTCTTAAACAAAAATGCATGAAAATGCGAAAGTTTTTTATTTTTTCTTCCAAATTTAGAATATTTTTAGAATACTAAACAGCCATTAACTAAACGCAGGCAGCCGGAGCTAACAGAGAAAACTTCAATTGAAAACAAAAAAATGAAAAATATACTACACCTTACTCATTTTTTTTATTAATTTACTGGTGAACTTAATTAAAAAAATATAACTGTTTTGTAAAGAAGAGGGCTTGGGCTTTTCAAAAAGGTATTATACTTATACATTCTGTCCAGAAAATACGAAATAATTGACTTCAAACTCTCACTTCCAATAATTCTAAAAAATAAAAATATCGAAATGTCATTTTTAACGGTAATTTTAGGTACCTAGAACAAAAGTAAGATACAAAAAATTTACTATGTTAGGAAGAACCATATTTCTAGTATATAATCCCATCATTAGATTTTTCAAATTACGAAATTCACCAAAACCATTTTTGAGATGGATTTCATCATTTGGTCTCATAGTGCGACGTTGAACTATCGAAACAGTAACACGAAACGACTTTACGTGGCCGAGTCACAAAGACTACTGATACCACAATAACGTTCGACGTAAGTTGTTTATACCTATGTTTATAAGAATGTTATTGATAAGGATCATTTTCTTTCACTTTTCTCACTGCCTTAGCTTGCATTCGTTAATATTTGAACTACAGAAAATATGTAAGCGCGAAATTTTAAATTAATATAGAAATTGACCAAGGTCATTCGTTATTCAACTTTTATAAGAGTGAAGTGTTTTTTTCTCTAAATGAAAAAAGGCGGTTAAACATCCCCTACTCCATCTCAAATTGAATAATTTTCCAATATTTTCTTCTTTCGGTGATTTAGTGTCGACCAACGAAAAAAATATTACTTTTTTCGAAGAAATTGGCTTAATACCAAATGTAAATTCAACTCCCGTGGCGGTGTGCAATTCTGGGTAACGCTAAATGAATTGCTCTACTGAACTAACAAAGATGCATTATGTTTATTAACATTAATCCTTAAAATGGAATCACCGTCACCACCAAAAATAAAAAAAAAACAGTTTTGGTAGTTTTCGATTTTCTCAAAAACTAGAAGACATAGAATCATGCGGTTTTTTGCGTTCGATTAAGAACTGATAGATACATGGAACACATATAAGCTAATTTACAATTTCATTTCACAATTTTGAAAACAATCAGTCTAAACTTTTTGTTTCACGTTTTTTTATCAAAATTTTGACTTTAAATGCGAATTTCTCAAAAACCATTGACATGAGTAATTTAATTTAAATGCAGGATTATAGAGGAATCTTCTGGCTTTCAAACGCAGTATAGCACTTTATTGTAAGTGTTGCCGTTGTTTTTTAATATTTATTTTTTTTTTCAATTTAAACCATTTTTTATAAAAGTGCCCCTACCTCCTAAGCGGGGGGAGATAGACCCCCCTCCCATAGTAAACAGTGCTTGTTTTTGACCCCTATACAAAAATCCGTCATCAAATCTTGGCGGCCAAGTTATCGTACTCTCCCCTTAAAAAGTAATGTATAAAAAATATCAATGATTTTTCTTTGTGATTAACTACTGAATTTTAAAGATCCATAAAATATGTAGCGTCAGCGACGAAACGTAAACTTCTTAGTATGATTTAGAAGAAGGAACAATAGTTAAGAACGAGAAATATTGCTTTTTATTAAAGTGCTAACTGAAAATGTCTTGAAAAAAAAAAGTTTCGCACTCTTTTAATTTCAGTATAAGCTAATTTTAACCAGGTTGCGATTTTAGCACACACCTCTACCAAAGCTTAATTTATTCATTTTTGTCTATAGAAAATGAATATGTAATTTAGAAATCGGTGCAAAGCATGCTGTGTACATGATAAGAGACGTACCAGATTTTAATGATTTTTTCGGAAATGTGGTACCCAAACTTCTGACAAACACTGTCATAATTCTAAGCAAAGCACATAATTTTTTCATAAAAAAATTTTGATTTTCAAAGTCTCTTATGAACTCCATTTGAGTTTAACAAACTAAAATCAGATGCTTCAATCGTAAGAACATTAAACTTTTTAAATATTTTAATACTAACATATAAAATTTTGTATTTTTCCTATACTTTTTGCCTTTTACTCGTTCTATAGGTAAAAAAAAAATTCTTAATGTGGAAAATAACTTTTTTTATACTGTAATACTATATTTTCGAAAAAATTATCAGAGATACAGTAAAAAAATATGACTATGAAGTAACTTAATTTCAAAGTTACACGAAAGTCAAAAGTTTCTGAGATTTGCCCATATACAAAGATAGTACTATAAGTTTTATATACAAAGGTTATAAATATATACAAAGATAATAGTACGTAATGTCAAACACCTATGACTACAAGAGGTTGGTGTCAGGTACTCGTCACTCGATTGAATTTAACTGTGCAAATTAACATGTTCAATAGCTTAATTGGAAAGACCATTGAAATTTAAATAATTTCTTTCATATATAAAATTTAAACATATATGTACATACAAATCTACCTAAAACATTATCTTATCTTTACATTTCATTGAGAAGTAAGTTCTCAGCTTCACACCGCACCGTAGACAATTGTGTCCTGACTTATTTGTATATCTCACTATTAATTTGTGTATTATGTCTTTTTTAAATTTACTAAGCACCCTCTAGTGATGGTTAGATTATATATAAAACGGTTAGAACATAAAATGTAAGGAAAAGCTTAAAGCACAGTGCTGCAAACTTATGCAAACTTATGAAAGATGTCGGAATAATTTTTTACTTTTCTCCCACCAAAAATCAATAAGCTTTTTAAAAGGGTTTTGAATTTAAATTATTCATTTATTTTTTTTGGTTTGATTATTTTGTTTTGATTCAATTAAAATACGAGTAAGTTCTCACGTAAATATTCAAGCGTGTAACTTAGATTGAAAATAGATTTCTTTGCCAATGTTACTGTGGTAGCCTAGAAGAAGTTCAACTCAGCTTTAAAAAACAAATGTTTTATTTATTTAGAGTATAATTTCACTTGCCTATAGTCGCTGTCAGTAGTTAGGTTTTCATTGGTTAAAAAAACCAAATAGTATTTGATTTGGGTCTTTCAAAAGGAAGATTTTGGATTTCTGTCATTGTATATAAATCAATTAATTGTATTATAAAATAATATACAAAGTTTCTGTGACCAAACAAATTCGATTTTTTTTTTTTTTGATTTGAAATCATTTTTCCAAACCTAAATTTCGGCAGACCAACCCCAGGCAGAATACTGATATCAATATTTTTGAAGAGAGAGAGATAGAGAGAGTGTGTGAAGTAATTGTGTTTTTGATCAGCTCTAAAAAGTTAAATTATTTTCTGAAACTATTGCTTAAACTTTGTTTAAAAAATCAAAAAAATTAAAATGCACGACTGGGTCGCACGAACTTGCTCCTATGTAATAGACTAGGAATTTAAAAAAAGAATGTTATTAGAGAAAACTGTTGATAAGGATAAAATTATCATAATTTTTTTAAATTCTTTTAGTAGGAAGAGACAAAAACAGGATGCTATAAAAATATGAATTTATGCAAGAACTTAAATTATAATAATTAGTGGTTTCTTAATAAAATAAGGTTTAATATACAATTTTTTTAAAACATTTTTAAGAAAAAAAATTGGTATGCCAGCTTTAGGTTTTAATTATTATACGAATGAAAATTAAATTCCAAAAAAAATATTGACCCATTTTTGAGATATCGAATTTTACAAAAAAAATGATTTTTTTTTCAAAAAATATTTTTTTTTAAGTTTTGAAATGCAATGTTTTTTAAACTTTTTAGAAGCATCTCTATAATAATGATAATGAAATATGATAATGAGTAATTCAAAATTTGAAAGAATGGTTCTATGGTAGGTACAAGCTGTAATATCTGAATTTCAAATTTTTTTTTATTAAATTAAAGATCGTAAAAATTTATTTGAAAGAAAAAAAATTTTATCGAAATTCTAGGCGCCGTTTTCGAGAAAAATACGATTTTTGAAAACCATTTTTTAACATTTTTTAACATTTGTATGGTGGGTACCTTTATTTTTATGTAAAATAATTATTTTTTTCTCACATCTTTTAGATTATATTGAGAATTTTTTATTTATCAAGTTTAAAAAAAAAATCAAGCAGGGGTTTTTCGAAATATTGAGTTTTAGAAAAAAAAAATTTGAATTTTTCTTTAAAATCCAAAAAATAAAATTTTGAAAATTTGAATATACAATTCTATTCAAGTTTTTGTGGGAGCTCTAGCAAAAAAAATGATCAAAATCGATGGTACCGTTTTCGAGAAAATCCAAAACAAAAGAAATGGTTCCATGATTGGTACCCTACATAACCATTTTTTGGAAAAAAAATTTTAACCATTACCTAGCTTTAACTAAATGAAATTTTTTTTGAATTTTTGTTTTTTAAATCTGTCGAATAGTTTTTGAGAAAAAAAAATATTTGCAAGTTTTCGAAAAAAAATTTCGTATGGCAGGTACTGTTATTTTTGGTTTTAAAAAATAAAAGAAATAAAATGCACGACTGGATCGCACGAAGTTGCTCTTATATAAAAGTACTTTGGAATTAAAAATACATTTTATAAATATAAAACATGGATTTAATGTTCAAATGCATGGAATTGCTGTCTAATTTCTGAAAGAGTATGAATTTATTCAAAAATCGTTTCATTAAAGTAATTTTTTATACATATAACAAATTTCTTTCAAATTTTTCTAGAATAAAATTTGGGATGCCAATTTTAAGTGCTTAGTAATATAGATTTTAGAAAATAATTTCAAAAAATAATCGTTCACACGTTTTCAAGATATTGATTTTTCACAAAAAAAAAAAAAAAAAATCGATTATTTTTATACACAATATTATTTTAAACTTAAGAGGTGTCCTGGTAAAAATGTTGGGTTAAAATCGTTAGAGCCGGTACTGAGAAAGTCGAAAATCAAAAACCGTTAGTTTTAGAGCTAAAAAAAAATTTCAATTTCCCGCTAGGGAATCACCGAAGACCCTTAACTACCGAGATTGAAGAAGGGGGTACATTTGACACTTAGTTTTTAAAAGTCTGTATTTCCGAAAACTGTTAATGTATTCCAATGTTTTGTTTTGTATTTGATTTATTGATTATTCAAGATTATGCTAACATATATTTTTTTGTTTTAAAACATTTCCACATTTTAAAGAAAAATATTTTCTAAAAAAAGTCATTTTGTCAAAAGTGCCCCGGGAGCAGGGCACCTTTGACTTTAAAAGGGGTACATTTGACAATGGTGGATTAAACCCCACATCGTATGCATTATATTTCTTAAAGTATCAACGGATCCAGCACGTCTGTTTTTTGCATAATAAAAAAGTAAATTTTTGTTTTTAAATAATTTATTAAACAATATAACGAAAAAAATAAATCAATAAATTCACTTTCTAAAAAAAAAAAACAAGAAGAATAAAAAACATAAATTATTTTATTATTTATTAGTTAAGTAGGCTTTTTTGGTCTGTTTGTAATTTAATGCAAATAAAACAAGTTTATTTCATCTTTTCCCAACGTTATTATTATTGAACAATAAGTACCTGAATACACTACTGTGATAATTTTTGTTTGTTCCGTAAAGTAATAAGTCTTTCTATGTTAAATTATTTTAGTGTAAATTTATTTTGTTGTGTTTCAAGTCAATTTACTCGTATTTAATAATAATCGTTAAAAATTATTTATTTATGTAAAATTAAACAAATTTAAAAATCAATAACACCCCTGAAGAAGTCGTGGATAGCGACGAAACGTTGGATGAAATAAACTTGTTTTATTTGCATTAAATTACAAACAGACCAAAAAAGCCTACTTAACTAATAAATAATAGAATTGAAAATAATTGGTCACATAACATAATTATTAATAAATTATTTCATTTATAAACATTAAAATTTAAGTCCATTTAAATCTAAATTCAAATTTATCGATATCGACATTTTTTAAATAATTTATTTAATATATAATTTCCCAAAATCAACGTTAAACAAATATTTTTTGCAAAAGTCAAAGGTGCCCCGAAGGAACTTTATAAGTTTTTTTTTTTTTTTTATTAAGTAATATTATATTTTCACAAAACTGGCTTTAATTTATTGAACTTTAAGCATAATACTATCATAATAATGATTCACGATAAGAAGATTTATTTTATTAGGTCCATAAATCGCTTACTTACCGGTGGTCAAAAATTAGATCAGAGGCACAGAAAACACAAAAACACTTGGTACTCCACGAAGAGTTAAAGAAAGACTGCCAAATTTCATAACGTTTTTTAAATCAAACTAAGCTTCTTCCTTCATCCAAACTTTTCTTTTTTAAGGGCACGATCATACCGAAAAACGCAAAGTCAAATGTGCCCCGGTATCAAATGTACCCCAGCTTACCCTACAGACATACAGACACACTGAAACATGTTTTTTCTTTACTAAATTTTTCTTAAATTTTTTGTAAAAAAAATTGATATGCAAATTCTTAGTATTAAATAAAACGTAATTTGAAAATTTAATCGTGTATCCGTTTTCAAGATATTGAATTTTCAAAAAAAAATTTGTATTATTTTTTTAAAAATCCAAAAACTATTTTTTCGAAAAAAATTTGGATTCAATTTTTTCAAATGCAAAGGAGCTTCTGCATACAGATTTTGGTTAAAATCGTTAGAGCCCCTTTAGGGAATCACGGAAGACTCTTAAGTGTCGAGTTTGAAGAAAATACCTCCATTAGTTTAGGCTGTAGTTCGAGGTACAGACATATAGACATGCAGACAGCCAGACGGAATTGCCGAACTCACTTTTTTCGTCTTCGATATCTTCGTAATGTCAACTTTGATCAAAATCTCGAGTTCGATTTTTTTTACAAATGCAGAACTTGCCCTATAGGACCTATATCACAAGTTAAAATGTTAAACCGATTAAGTATTCACTAGAACACCCAGGGTGAGTCACAGTTCGCTTTATACAGTGAGTGTCAAAATAATTTAAACCAAAAAAAAAAAAAAAACAAAAATTGGATTCCAATAATACAAAACAAAAGCTTTATTCAATAGCAATAAATCAAAACAAAAATAAAAATTCAAAATAACAATAATGCATTTTTTTTAATAAATACTAAACATACTCGTACTCCATATTACAGGCGTCAAAAGTAAGTAAACATAATGAAACCTTCTTTTGTTAAATATTAATCAGTTAAATTTACTGTTATAATCTTTCATATTATATGGTGGTGGAGTTAAGCCTTTCTTTTAACATCACTTCAGATGGTTGTGTGTATAGCCTTAATAGCAGAGCAATTTTTTTTTTTTTTACAATGATAAGTAGAATTTGTTTGGAAATGCGGAAAATTATATTGGATTAGAGTAAAAAAGGGAAATCATATTGGGATATTGGTGAAATTGTAAATAGGAACCATGTTGCAGTGAAAAAATTATTGATATATTTGAAAAATTTAAAACATTAGCAAATTTCAAACGAACAAGTAGGCCAAAAAAGCTAAAAGAAAGACAAATTGTGTCTGAAGTGAGAAAAAATCCCAGGTCCAACAGCACTGGAACTGGAAATTGCGGAAAATGATTCAATAAAATTTAAAAAATTATATGGTTTACACCCCCTCCCACCCTTAATTCCTTGGAATTTATTTTTATTTAATTATGATTTTTTTTTAATATAAACATGAGTAAGGAAGTTTAAAATTGGAAAACAAAAAATATTTTATTCTAAAAATAAAATTTAGAATTTTAATAATATTGGAAATAAATGATATAAACTTATAAATTTTGTGGAAACAGTTTTAACAGTTATATTTTTTTAACTTTTGACAAAAAATAACATTTTGTTTGGAAATTTTGAGCTAAAAGTAATAAAATAATGGTCTAAAACTTTTTGGAATACACATTTATGTGCATCAATAAAGGTTCCACATTTTTGCCAAATTTTAATTTTTTTCATCACTTAACAATAAAGTTATAAGAATACGAATTTTTATTCTAAAAACTTATTTTTCTTCCTCATCATACGTTTTTTCTTCTTAAACAAAAATGCATGAAAATGCGAAAGTTTTTATTTTTTCTTCCAAATTTAGAATATTTTTAGAATACTAAACAGCCATTAACTAAACGGAGGCAGCCGGAGCTAAGAGAGAAAACTTCAATTGAAAACAAAAAAATGAAAAATATACTGCACCTTACTCATCTTTTTTATTAATTTACTGGTGAACTTAATTAAAAAAAATATAACTGTTTTGTAAAGAAGAGGGCTTGGGGTTTTCAAAAAGGTATAAAACTTATACGTCCAGAAAAATACGAAATAATTGACTTCAAACTCTCGCTTCCAATAATTCTAAAAAATAAAAATATCGAAATGTCATTTTTAACGGTAATTTTAGGTACCTAGAACAAAAGTAAGATACAAAAAATTTACTGTGTTACTCGTAGGAAGAACCCTATTTCTAGTATATAATCCCATCATTAGAATTTTCAAATTACGAAATTCACCAAAACTATTTTTGAGATGGATTTCATCATTTGGTCCCATAGTGCGTCGACTTGAAGAAGTTGTGAAATCTAATGGTGGTCAAACGAAATATTGATTTTTTTATTTAAGTTACATATTATATTTATAAATTCTTTTAAGAAATTACGTAATATGTATGTTTACTTACTTTTGACCCGTGAAATATGAAGTATCTATGTTTAGTTTTTATTTAAAAAAATGTATTATACTCTGTTCAATTTATATTTGCAGTACAGGGAAGATAGGCTATTTGCCTTTCAGTCTAACCACTATGGATTCCAATAAGCTATCTTTAATTTAAAGCTTTTACAGGATTGCCGTAGGAGCATTAAAAACTGCCGCAAATCTCAGAAAAATATTTGCTACCAAAAGCTCGAAAAAGTTTAAATCCTGAAAGTTACACAGCACAAACCAAAGAAAATGCCATATGAATTCTATCAACTTGGTAATGGTAACTCTGATTCAGTGTTTTTTTTTAATAAACACAATAAGGGTTGGTTGTAAATTGGCGATCAGTGTCCTTTGTCCTTTCACCCATGGAGCAGATAGGTCATGGTGGGTTGTTCGTGAGCTGAAAGAAGATTACACAAACAATTTTAATGTAACTCAGTGATTCTCTTTCTTATTTCAGTGGCAAATTCTTAAGTTAAGCTGCCGTGCAAACAGCAGCAGGCACCAGTGTTTCTGAAAAAGCTCTCCCGTAAGGCCTGTACTACAAATATAAATTGAACAGAGTATAGTGTTATTTTGATGAATTTTTGTTTTGATTTATTGCTAATGAATAAAACCTTTGTTTTGTATTATTGGAATAAAATTTTTGTTTCTTTTTCGGTTGAAATTCTATGTAACTCTAGAAATCATAGAAGTGTTTACTCACTTTTGATGCTCACAGTATTTTAAACAAAGACAATAAACAAAAGATTAGTCATTCATCCGACACCGGTAAAATCCGCCACAAGCGACAGTGCTTCTACTGCTATGCCAAAAAGAAAATTATCCGCCACATCCCCAGACTTTCCACCCTAAAAGGTGACATCAAATTACAATATCGCTGTTGGAAACATGTCGCTCAATGATCTCTCATCGCTTCTTAACGAAAAGCTTAAAAATTTGGCTACAAAGTCCGACCTAGACGGAATAATGCCGAAATTCATGACCTGAAGCAGAAGGCTCTTCAAGAGAAGTTACACCAGATGGAGTCAAAATGTTTTGATCTCGAACGGCAAGTGAACTGGATAGCTGAAAACAAACTAACATGCGAAGACGAGAACGGAATGACATTTCTTCAACATTTACCTCGTGACAGCGCGATTTGGAAAGCAAATGCCAGAGGCTCTCAAACAGTTGACAGCGTTCAGCAATCAAGTTTTTAATAATGAAACCGTCAGTCTATCAAATAACTCATTTATCAATAAAACTATCTATTTAAAAAAATATAAAAGTAAACCAAATGAACATAGTAATTTGAGAAATCATTTTTCAACAAAATACTTCCACTTTTAAAATTATGTCATATAATACGAGTATTGCAGGGTTACGTAGCAAAACACAGTTTAGGGAATTTTTTTGAGATAATTAATCAGTATGATATCTTTTTCTTAAACGAAACATTCATCGAATCTAATGAAGATAACTTCTCATACTTCTTTAAGAACTACGAATTGCACTGGATGTTTGCGTCAAGAACATCAACACATGGAAGAGCTAGCGGAGGATGTCTTTACGGACTAAAAAAGAATATAAAAAAAACTTGTCAATGTTGCTTTGTGTATTAACTTGACAGAACCTTTATAAGAATCAAAAATAATGCTCAGAAACTCTTCATTATCCTAGTTTACATCAATTGTAGGTTTCGGCAGCAAGATCTTGCCTCCCTGTACAACTTTGTTTTTGGAATTTAAAGAACAAAACTGATGCTAATTTGAAACTGCAATGCACAGTTGTGGAAATTTCATCCCGGATCAGTTCGGGATTCAACTTCACTATATGCCGGATCTCGAGATAGGCGAATACCTTTTCTCCTATCATCTTCTTGCCATTCAAATTGTGAATTCCGAACCTGAAAATCAACTTCTTCCGAAAGCAGTATGGAACGATAAATTTATACATCGCTATCAAAGAGAGCACTAAGTGCAACTGCCTTCTCCGAAACACAAATAAATCAAGAAATAGATACTTTCACGTCGGGCGTAGCTATTGCGGCGAAACTTCTCCAACCGAAAGGAAGAGGGAGATCGAAAAAAAAACCACCATGATATGATGCAGATTGTCTCAGTACGAGAGACAAATCTTTTGCTAATTTACATCTGGCAAAAAAGACACTAACTCGTGTTACAAAACTAGCTTACCAAAAAGCAAATAGAGAATACAAAAATATTTGTAAAGAAAAACAGGCAATATTGGCAAAATCTCACACAGGAAATAAGTAAAGTTTGAAACAGTTGTGACTTTTGAAAATTAACAAGAAGACTGAATAGTATAGAAGTTGTTAAGCACTATTCACATGAGAGCGACCAACGGCCGACGAATGAACGAACATTCGCCCATTTTAACATTTCGTTCACATGCATTTTTTTTTATTCGTCGCGAATGGCATTTACTTAGACAACTGTCTTCTCCTCTTTCTTGTACCTATCTGAATATGAACTTCCACTTCCAAAATCAATCTTTCGTCAAATTCCTAGAATTATTTACATTATTTTAGTATTCCTTGCTTAAAAATTTATTTGAATTTTTATTGAATATATTTATTTACCTTTTTTTCCATGATCGCTTCAGCCATTACCAAACACCAAGAAAATTATTTTAGAATGATTTTGAGGTTAGTCGCGCGCGAACAATTCATTCGTTGCAGTGTGGATGGTATGTGGAACGCGAATAGTGTTTGACAGTTCGTAGCAGTCATATTGCAATTCGCGACGACCAATTTATTTTCTCAAATTTCTCTCAATTAATCAATTACAACGCAAATTTTAATATATATATTAAAATTAAATTAAACTAGATTTCTACCCTTTTGTAAAGTTTTTGTGAAGAATTTAGGCTTATATATGTTTTAAATCCCCTTTCTTTTTTTATTCGTTGGTTGTTGGTCGCTCTCATGTGAATAGTACTTTAGTCGCTCAAGAATACCAGTTAAAGAGGTTATAGCAGAATACTTTCAAAATTTGTCAAACCCCCCAACTAGCCCAAATCATCACTTGTTTGTCCTTCCTTATGTAGAAAATGTGGAACTTGATGCGAGGATAATACTTCTAGAGATAAAAACTGTAGTCTCAATAAGGCACCTGGGGTACCTAAAATACCTGTCTGAATGTTTTAATCGGATTTTCGACAGAGGATCAGTAGGAGAAAGCTTCAGAAGAAGCATCATCTTTCCAATCTTTAAAAAAGGGAATGGGGAAGTAGCAAGCAAATACCGAGGAATATCATTCTTAAACTGAGTAATGAAAATCTTCTCTGTAATGCTTGTCAACCCTTTAACAAATTAGATAATGGAAAATGCACTAATTAGGGAGTTCCAAGCAGGTTTCTATAGAGAATATTGCACTATGTATACAATTTTCACGTAAACATGCATAGCGAAGATATACCTTGATAATGGAAGTAAACTATACGCTTTTTTCGTGGATTTTAAACTGCTTTTGACTCCATAGATAGAATTGCTCTCATTCTTAAACACAGTAATATAGACGTGTCAACGAAGATCCTCAAATTAATACAAAGTACTCGTATGTATGAGGGAAACCTACTGGCCATGTGGGAACCAATTGTCTCGCTGGTTTGAAGCAAAAATGGGTGTCAAGCAAGGATGTTTACTAAGTCCTTTACTTTTCTTTTTATTCCTTGATGATATTACTTCCTTTCTCCCAATAGGAATTGTTTTTAACGGAATAAACATCAAATGTCTAATGTATGCAGATGCAGACGACATCGTCCTACTGGCGATGCAGCTTATGGTAAACAATTTACAGGAATATTGCAGAACATGTAACTTAAAAATTAACACAATTAAATCGAAAATAATGGTCTTCCGAAATGGCACTGGTAGATACGCTAGAGAAGAGAAATGGACCTAGGAAGGCAAGGAGCTAGAAAAGGCCAAAGAGTATAAATATCTAGAAATAATACTGACTCCCAAACTTTGTCTTGAAGAGCATTACAAATACAATAATGTGTTATGCTGCTCAAGTCTGGGAGTTGTTTCTTTTAAGAAAATCTTTCGTGTTTTAGAAAATACTCCAACGTACATGCTTCATTTGGAGACTGGACTTCCGCTTCTCTACCTGTGCCTTTAAGAAAGGTCATGAAATACCACCCGCAAAGACTTCCCAAAATAGTGGCATGTTATATCATTCAATGCAAATCTCAATTTTTTGGTGAGTGGTCAATGCTGTTATTAAAGCATAACGTGCAAATAGACATCGACAACCCAACAACATGGGTAAATTCATTGGATACCCTTCGGAATTCTATCAAGGAATCCAAATTTGAATTTTTCCGTGACCGAACGAGGCTAAGTGAATCAAGGAACCAATATCGAGCACTGGATCACAACCTAACAAACAACTATATTCACGACAACAACAGTATTGACACTATTTCCACAATTTTCAAAGTATGGGGAGAACTCCTGCGCTTAAACCACATCGAAAAGACCAAAATACTGTGTAACCGGCATATGTACATCAGAGGACGTAATACACTTTGTCGGAACTGGTCTCATTCTTAACTCCATCAGAAGTTTAGTCCGAGTTGTGCAGAATTCTGGATGTGTTGACCGAAACTAAGGAGCAGTAAACCGCTGAAATTTTTCGTGTGTCTTGTCTGCGGTTCATATTTTTTTTTTTTTTTTTTACACTATCAGAATTGGTCGAAGAAAGCTTATAGCAAGCTCCGTCTTTCGACCAATGGTTTGCCAACACAGAGAACTGTGTTATACCACCGGCTCATCATTTAGTGCAGTGTTAGTTGTTAGTAGGCAAACTCTATTACAATTAACACTGACACAAGAAAACATGAAAAATAAACAAATAATATTACGTAAGAACAAAACAATAACATAACATGAAACAAAGAACATTTAGGAGCGTGGACCACTGGTTTTGAGTAGGTTTTTTAATATACTTTTATTTATATTAAAATCAAAAATATTTGAATTCCAACTTACAAGTCTACCCATGCGTGTCAAGGGCTCATGCATGCCATAGTTGGTCCTATGTGTTGGGACCTTAATCATATCGAGGCCTCGAGGATTATAACCTCCTCCCCGATAATTAAAATAAACCGAACATAAAAGATCTGGTGCATCTGTGACGCCTGTTGTTAATTGGTTGAAAAATACCAAATCATTGTTTTTTCTTCTTTGTTCCAAAGTTTGCATCTGAAGAATAGATAATCGTTGGTCATAAGAGAGGACATACGAAGGATCACTCCATTGAAGTTCTTTTTTGGCAAAACGAGTAAAGTTTCTTTCCACACATTCTAATATCTCAATATGAATATCATAAAGAGAAGTCCAAACCTGCGATGCATACTCAAGATGGGGACGCACCAAGGAGTTGTATAAAGCCCGGGTGACATTGGGATCAACAAATTCTTTAGACCAGCGCTTAATAAACCCTAACATTGAATTGGCCTTATTCACGATTTTATTAATATGAGCAGAAAAATCTAAATTGGGTGCAAAAAGAACTCCAAGGTCCCTTACAGTCATAACACGAGTTAAAATGTGCCGTGAGATAACATATTCATGTGAGGAAGGAGAACGTTTTTTAGAAAAAGTCATAGTTTGACATTTTGTCGGGTTGAGGTTCAGACTGTTCTTTTCACACCACAAGGCGAAATGGTTAATATAATCTTGCAGTAGAGCCCGATCATTTGAAGATACTATACTTTTATAAATCTTCATATCATCTGCAAAGATTAGAATTTCGCTATTGCGAACACACAGAGGAGCATCATTAATAGCCAATGTAAAGAGTAGTGGTCCCAGATGGCTTCCCTGCGGAACACCTGATTTAGCAATAAATTCTCTTAAGTATGAATTTCTGAATTTGACTTGATATAACTTATCTTCAAGATTTGAAGATATCCACTTGATGAAAGGTGGTGGAAATCCGTATGAGTGAAGTTTAAACTTGATAATCTCATGAGACAGTTGATCAAAAGCTTTCGAGAAGTCAGTGTATACACAATCAACTTCTTGACAACTTTCTAGAGAGTTTAAACATTTTCAAAAAGACAACAAGATTAGTAACAGTAGAACGTTTTTGCATAAAACCATGTTGTTGGTTGCAGATAATAGTTTTACATATAATATGTAAATGTCAAACTGTCACATACAACTTGTCCGAACAACTTCAGAATGCAAGAAAGTTTGGAAATTGGTTTATAGTTGGTAATATTGGCTTTATCTCCCTTTTTAATTACTGGCGTTACAAATGCTTTTTTCCAAACTGCAGGGAATTTACATAATTTCAAGGATAGAACAAAAATATTACGCAGAGGAAGAGCTACTCGTAAAACAGATTTACATTTAACTTACATTTTTGGTGTTAATTATGTGTAATGCTATGTAACGTAACACATCCAGAATTCTGCACAACTCGGACTAAACTTCTTCAGAAGTGTATAAATCAAAATAATTATTTTCTTTTTTAAAAAAATATTTGTTTGTGTTTTTATTTAAAGTTATAATATTTTATGTAAAACTTATAGTACTCTCATGAAGACGGACGGTTGGGGCGACATCTTAAGCAAAGCAATAGTACTTGTTAGATTCGCCCCTGCTAAGTTTAATAATAAAATGTTCTCTTTTTTACTACTAGTTTTGTATCTTATCCTACTCTCCACTGCAAGATCCTGCGCTAATTTCAGCGTACATTTGAAAATAAAAATTATTTAAAGTTGTTTTACAAAAACTTTTACCTACCCCCATTTCACAGTGAAAGTTTAGACTTAAGTTCAGCTGAACCTGAACTGGAGTTTAAATATGAAGTTCAACTCGTCCGGTTTCACTTCAGTTCTATTGAACGTATATTAACTAAATTGTTTTCTCTTTCTATCTGAATCAAAAAAAAAAAAAAAATCTGGAACAAAAATTAAATAATGAAAATAAATTCTATTTTCAAATGTTTGAAGGGGTTGTTGAACTGAGGTTTAAACGGCAGAACAGGTTTAAATTAAACTGTGAAATCAAATTTATTGTTGAAGTAAAATTTAAACTGCCACAAGAAATGTCTTGTTTTGAGCCACTATTGTTTATTTATACAACTCTTCTTATTTCCCGGCATTAACGATTCTCTTTGACCCATTAAGCATTGACTTTCCTCTAGTAATTGTTGTACATATGACGTGTTTTTTTAGCTTGTTACTCGCAAGCCGGGTGCCATTAGAGATACGTGATTGGTTGATATTTGATTGAAATATTTTAATTACCGATGCGATTTGTATTAATTGAAGATTGCGAGGCGGTAGTCCGGGTATTTTGAGCGAGTTTAAAAATTCGGTTAAAAAGTTAAAGACGTCACCTTGGATAGTAACGGAATTCACGGATTTATCTGTCATAAATTCTGCAAATCTCATAAATTAAAACTTGAATTTTAATCCCTTGGCAATAAGTGTTTTTTTTGTAATTTTGAACAGCGTTTGAGAATGAAGGTCATAAGGAGTTAGGTCTTTGATTCGATGAACTGGCAAAAATCTGCGGGGAATGTAATCTTGTCAGTCGAAATATCATTTTGCTGTTTCCTTAAAATCAGTTGGGATATTTCGAAGATAAGCGCAAACAGTAGCAGGTTGTTTAATAAATATCAACGCATGTTTTTCACAGCCTTAAATATCGAAAATTGAACACTAGAGCGCACGGCACGTTGAACAGGTCCAATATCTTACCCCATAATATAGACGGTCACCCATCAGACGAATAGGGGGAATAACATGTAGCATACGAAAACATGCACGTGCCGTAACTATTCGGGACTGGTGGAAGTCTGATCATAGCCTCTCCGTGGCGGCCGCTAGAAACAAGCCTTTAAAAAGGTTTGGCTAATATGATCAGGCTGGTTCCTCAGGTTGGCGACAGGTTAATTCCCTGTCCCGTAAAACTTAATGAATTACGAGACCGGCAACAAGCCTCGGAAACGGACTGATCACACGACGACAACCCACGCAAAGAAAAAGGAAAAACGATTTACGAATTTTCTTATGGAACGTACGATCGCTCTATAGAGCTCGAGCTGCTCAGCAGCTACCCGATGCCCTGTCAAAATATAAAGCCGACATAACAGCTCTTCAAGAAATCAGATGGACAGGGAATGGTGTTTTACAGAAGAAAGAATATGACATATACTACAGCTGTCATACAAAACACCATGTGCTCGGGGTAGGCTTCCTAGTCAGCGAAAAAATGAAGTCTACCATCATCGGCTTTAACGCTATAAGCGAAAAGCTATGCACCCTTCGCGTGCGAGGCAAATTTACGAACATCAGCCTCATTAACGTTCACGGACCTACGGAGGAGTCCTCAGACGAAGAAAAAGAGACTTACTACGAACAAGTCGAGAGGGCCCTCAATGCCTGTCCAAGGTATGATGTTAAAATCATCCTTGGGGATTTGAACGCAAAAATAGGTCGGGAGCCGGTATTCAGGCATTACGCAGGCACCCATAGTTTGCATGAGAACACTAATGACAACGGACTTCGAGTCTTAGAATTGGCAGCATCGAAAAACATGGTCGTTGCGAGTACCAGGTTCCCGCGTAAGGATATCTACAAAGCCACCTGGGTATCACCTGATGGAGTCACTCGTAACCAAGTAGACCACGTGTTGATAGACCGTCGCCACTACTCGAACTTGATGACGGTACGAAAGTACCGAGGTGCCAATATCGACTCGGATCACTATCTTGTTGGTATGGTTTTCCGAGGGCGGATTGCCTTGCGAAAACGCATTGCATCCGCCGATCAGGTTCGAATCAACACGGCTGCCCCGCGCAATGAAAACACCAGTAACACCATGGTAATGCGTTAGGACTCGCCCTAGAATCACTTGATTCAGGGAGAGTAAGTCCTGGAGCCAGTATGCTGGGCGTAAATGAGAAGTGGACACGCCTTAAGAATATTGTCAAAAAATATTGACAAAAAAAATCAGGCTGGGAGAAGACCCTAATCTGTGAAATAGGAAATAGCCGAGAGCGAGGTCCGCACCAAGCGCGGAAGTTCTACCAATCCGTCCGAAACATGACGCAGTACACACCACACTGCACATACTGCAAGGACGGAGAGGGAAATCTGATCACCGATCCTGAAAGCATACTGGAGCGATGGGAAGTACTTTAATGAATTGTTAAATAGTCAGCTCACTACAGAAGTGGAGGCTCCACTACTTCAAGAAGAATACCCTATGTTGCCGCCACCAAGCATAGAAGAGGTTGAGAAGGCTATAGGCCGGCTTAAACAGAACAAAGCCCCGGGAGCCGATGGCATACCAGCCGAATTATTCCATCACAGCGGGCCAGCCTTACGTCAAGCAATTCATGATATTACAGTACACGTATGGGAGCAGGAAGAATTGCCAGAAGACTGGCGAAAAGGTTTAATATGTCCCATACATAAGAAGGGAGATGTCACAACGTGCAGCAATTATATAGGTATCACGTTGTTGAGTACCGCCTATAAGATACTCTCCTCTAAACTACAAGATCGGATAACCCCATACGCTAAAACCGTCATCAGACAATATCAGTGTGGTTTCATTCCAGGCAAATCAACAACTGATCAGATCTTTACCCTTAGGCAGGCGATGGAAAAATGTCTAGAATTTAACATCCCAACATACCATCTGTTTATAGACTTTAAGGCCGCCTATGATAGCATAGCCAGGTTAGAACTTTACAAAGCCATGAGAGAATTCGGCATCCCAAATAAATTGACACGACTATGTAGGTTGACCATGACCAACGTAACAAGCCAAGTAAAAATAGCCGGATTGCTATCCAGACCAATCAACATCTTTAATGGACTCCGACAAGGGGACGGTTTGGCCTGCCTCCTCTTCAACCTGGCGTTGGAGAAAGCAATCCGTGACTCTGGCACGGCAACAAGAGGGACCATCGTCAACAGGTCCAGCCAGTTACTGGCTTACGCAGATGACATCGACATCATCGGAAGAACCGAACAAGCTTCTTTCTCTTCCTTAACTTCACGCCCGCGCTGTGCTCAAACATTTAAAGGGTAATCATAATCCCTTGAGCGCGTGTAGATTATAAAAAAAAAAAAAAAAAAAAAAAGCTGTACACGATTCCTTCATCCAGATCGAGCAAGCGGCACAAAATCTGGGGCTGCACATTAGTGAAGGTAAAACAAAGTACATGGTGGCGTCGAATGCGAGAGGAACAGTTGGTCAAACGATCAAGGTTGCGGAGCACGAATTTGAAGTGGTGCAATCCTTTAAATACCTTGGGTCAATAGTAGCAGCCGATAATAATATAGAAGAAGAAATACGCGGGCGGCTTCTCAAATCCAACAGAGCCTACTATAGTCTGTCAAAGCTCTTCAAATCCAGAAATCTCACCATAACTTCAAAACTGCTGCTGTACAGGACCATGGTCCTGCCAGTACTCACATATGGATCCGAGAAATGGATGCTTAGCAAAAGGCACTCCGACCTCTTAGCTGCGTTCGAGAGAAAAGTCTTAAGGAGAATTGTTGGCCCCATATGTGAGGAAGGACGATTCCGGAGACGGTACAATCACGAACTGTACGCAATCTACCTTGAAGCAGATATCGTGACAAAAATTAAGCTCGGTAGACTCCGGTGGGCAGGGCACCAAGCTCGCATGAGCGAAGAGGAACCTGCTCGGAAAGTTCTTTGTGGTACATTCTATGGTAGACTACAGCGTAGTAGACCGTGCTTGCGCTGGAGAGATGGCGTAGACCAGGACGCCCGAAGCCTTGGGGTGCGCAACTCGATGGCGTCGGCTAGAGACCGGGATAGCTGGAGAGGCTTGTTGAAAGAGGCCAGAACCGGAACCCGGTTGTCGAGCCGATGATGATGATGATGATGATAATAAAAGTTTTTATTGTTTATATTTGAACAAATTATTAACAAACATAATCTCCAAAACCATCCCATCTTTCAAGTTGGATTCAAATATACATATATATATAGTCACAAAATTTCATCGAAATCGGTTTGACGGTTTTGGAGAATAGCATGTACGAACATAGTGACAGGAGCTCTTTTTTTATTTAATAACGAAGAAAATGGTTATTCTTTTACTTTGGATTTATTTTAAAATAGATGAAAATACATTTCAATCTTAAACGTAAGAATGTGCGACCAAATAAGATACTTTAACTTTTAGTACATAAGCTCCTTCAAAAACAAAATAAAGAAAGGGGTCTTTTTTTAGTATCTGCAGTGTCATTTATGAAAAGAATATCTACTTTATCGTAAGTATTATAATGTATGTTTGTAGTAGTCTACAGACTCAAAGCAAGTTGCATGACAAACCAGATGGCAGTTGTTAACCTTGAAATTTTCAAGTGGAGCAAAAATGTTCTTAAGAACTAAAGATATACATATCTTTTGCTCGTTTTTTGGCGCTTTAATTACTTTTGTGCGTAATTTTGCAGCAGAAGGAGATACATAACGCCAGTAGGTATGCTTCTAGAGGTATAAATAAAAGAGGTATACATACGTATATATTAAACTTGTTTGAATGCCATAAATCCAGATTGAAATTTGATCTCTGGCGCGTTACATACATCTTTATTTATGATGGAAAATTGCGTTTAAACTAACTAAAAAAAAATGTAAAAAAACAAACAGAAATCTCAAAAAAAAAAACAAGTAAATATTTTTAAGCGCAATTATTTTCATTTAGGTATAGGAAATACTGTCTAAGACTTCCATTGCCCAAATCGCTTCTCAATTCAATGCCAAATAATGTCAAAAATTCAATTTTTCGCATACCTTTAAACTTGTAGATCATGTGATTTTATAAATAAAATGTTTAATACCCCTTTTTGTGGGTATATTTTTTAAAAGAATCCCCATTTAAAAAAAAAACTAAAATGGCAAAAATGTAAATGGTTAGTGTTATTTTTCAAGCCTTCCAAATACTCTCGGATTGATGATTTTTATTCAATTATAAATGGCTGCATTTTAAAATTTTTGATCAGTTCAGTTCTAGAGCAGCTTTACAGACCAGTCCTATTACTACGTTATTATAAAAGGTCAGAATATTAAAGTTATTATATATACAGTTTTGGAACTGTAATACATTTTCATTAAATTGAGTCAGAGATTCATATTTGAGTCATTAATATTATTTGAATGTTAATTGATATTAATGTCGCCCAGTAGTAGAATTTCGATCAACAAAAACTAATATTTAGTGATTTTGATAGAATTTTTAACCTAGAAAAAGTGGTTCAGAACCATAACTGGGCGTTACTCTTCCAAAGCCACGTGGTCAGCTACACCACTATTTAACGACTTATAAAGGGTTTTCCAATAAGAGGTGTTATTTTGAATAGCCCGCTATTTCGGTAGCTGTCACTTTTGAAGCTGTCATTTTTTGACATTTGACAAGTAGAAACTACGCTATTAATAAAAATGGAACGATACACGCTTCAACAACGCATTGAAATTATTAAAATTGGGTCCTTGAAATGCATGAAAATGAACCGGAATTTCATCGAAAAATCATCTTGACTGATGAGGCCCATTTCCACCTCGGAGGCTACGTCAACAAGCAAAACTGTCGCATCTGGGGCTCGGAAAACCCAAGAGTTATTGTTGAAAAGCCTCTCCATCCTCAACGCGTGACTGTTTGGTGCGGTTTATGGTCCCGCGGGGTCATTGGACCTTACTTTTTCGAAAATGAGGCAGGAGCAACAGTTACGGTCAATGGATTGCGCTATCGAGAGATGATTAATGATTTTTTATGGCCTGAATTGGATGGTATTGATCTGGACAACGTTTACTTTCAACAAGACGGCGCTACGTGCCACACAAGCAATGAAACCATCGATCTTTTACGGGAAAAGTTTCCGGACCGTGTTATCTCTCGAAGAGGTGATCACAATTGGCCACCGAGATCTTGTGATTTAACACCTTGCGACTTCTTCCTTTGGGGCCACGTGAAAGATAAGGTCTACGCCAACAGCCCAGCGTCGATTCAAGACCTCAAAGATGAAATTCGTGAGGCTATCGAGGACATAGGGCAGCCACTTTGCGATTTGGTTATGGAAAATTTCATGAAAAGGATATGGTCCTGTAAGCGTGGTCTTGGCGGCCATTTGGCTGATGTTGTGTTCCATTATTAACGGCATACCTTCCTCTTTATAATGAAATAAACATCCGATCATTTATCTCCAAAAATGCCATTTTTCTTTGAATATCAAAATAACACATCTTATTGGAAAACCCTATATTTTTACGAACCCAAAAGGTGGGTTAAATCCTGTAAGTTACAGAAAATACGCGACTGGATCGGACGTACTTGCTCATATGTACAAGTACTTTGGTACCTATACATGTCTATATAAAAACATAGATGTTATTAGAGAAAAATGCATTCAAATCGTTTTAACTTGTTAAGATATCTCAAATCTTTCGCCCGTTTTCAAGATTTTGAATTTTCAAAAAAATCATTTTATTCTTCAAAAATCGAAAAAATATTTGTTTTTGTAAATTTTTAAAAACAATATTATTTTAAATTTTAAGAAAAAACCTGCGTACAAATGTTGATCGAAATCGGTTCAGCCGTTAATGAGAAAGTCGAAAATAAAAAAAAATCATTCTATAATAATAGATTTTTTTTTTAAAATTTGTATCGACCCAAAATATAGACTCTGTCTACAATAGAACACATTTTTACTTGCGACTTATAGGTACTAAAAGGCAAGTTATATGCATTCGGAAAAAAATCGAGCTCGAGATTTTGATTAAAGTTGACATTACGATGATAACGAAGACTAAAGAAGTGGGTCTCGCAATTCTGTCTGTATGTCCGTCTGCCTGCTCGACTACAGCCTAAACTTGGTAGATATCGTTTTGAATTCCCCCCCCCCCCCCCTTTGGAACCATTTTTTTGGTTTTTGATTTTCTCGAAATCATAATTTTTTTCTGTAATAGTTTGAATGTTATTGTGAATTCGAATTTTCCAAAAATATTTTTATGCTATTTTTATGCACAACGGTAGGCGTTGTGAAGTTTGAAGTTTTCCATTCAGGGGGCGTGGTATCCGCCCACTTTCTCCGAATCGGTGTTGGTTGAATGAAGCACTTACGACTGCTGTAAAACGATGAAATTTGTTGAACCGGTAGGGCTTAAATTGCATATAGCTTGAACCAATTCAGTTGGCCAACCTACTGCGCAGGTCTCTTTAAATTTCTCTGCTCTACTCTTTAATTCTGCAAGAGACAGAAAAATCACTGAAAAAAGAAAATAAAGATGTATGTACATGCTGGCGTTGTTCTCAATGACGCTGCTGCGATCATACTGAAGCAGCAGTGTGGGACTTCGCAGAAGCGAAAGAGTGGTAGAAAGGTTGTCAAAAAAGTGGTAGAAATTATAAGCCATTTTTATGTAACAAATCGTATATTCAATAACTTTATTAAAAATAAATCAAATACAAAAATAAAATAAATAACATTTCAGTTCTTTATGTTTCAAAGATCGCATTATATCTGGAAGCAAGTCATAATACATACACAACACCATACAATTTTATTTTAGACTCGTTTAAAACCAAAAACTTAAATCTATAACATACGAGTATAAACCGTCGGAAAATCTAAATCTTGAAGCATATCATATAATAAAACGGCAAACATGTTTTTTGTGGTACACTTTTCTCCAAAATTATTTAACCGATTTCGATAAATTTTATATGGTTGGAAAGCCACAGTTACGGAGATGTGCAGAATATACTTGAGACACGCAATTTACACACTGTGTGTCATTTTTGTTTTTGCACTGTCGAACACTTTGCATATTACATAAAATAAAATTTAATTTAATAAATTTGCTTGAAAACACTGCCAATAATATAAATAATAAATAATAAATTGGCATTGGCACTCGAATTTCGAGAGCTGGGTCGGCTAGTTTTACTAATTCTTCAAGAGGATCAAAATTTTCATAATTGAATAGAATTTCCCTTGTAGCTAAAATGTTGTGAAGAGTTGTTGTTTCCAATTTATTTCTCTTTTCATTTTTATTATTTTTCAAACATAAAAATTTACGTTCCACAGCAGCACTGCTGTGCGGTAAGCAACAAAGCTCCAACATATATGAAGAAATGTTTTTAAACAATAACTTGTCCATACCATCAGTTTTAAAAATTTGGAGTAGGTGATTTTCTCCTATTAGTTTTTCCCACTCATTATTAATCCATTCTAGGTTCGTTATGTTTGGTTAAAAATGTTTCGTAAGACCTAAAACTAATTTTAATTTATCGTTTGAAAAGTTAAGTCTTTCTCAAATTTGAAAACATAATTCGACATAATAGCTGCACATCACTTTTCTTAATTCCATTAGTTTTTGTTAATAGATGTCACTTTCTAATGAGTACCTTTCAAAATGAAGGCCAAAATACATTTGAAAATATGGTAAATAGTTGTCAGGGCTTTATAATATATTTAGTTTTAACGTATTCATACTTTCGATCAAAAAGTGTATTTTTGTGTTCTCAGATTGAAATATTGTGCTTAACTCATTTATAATTTTCAGATTAACTGACAAAAAATTAAAAAAAAAACTAAATTGTCTTTATTTTTTAAAAAATCAAAAATTTGTGAAGCCTTAGAAGTAGGTTCTTCAAATGAGTGCAGTATAGAAAAATGCAGAAGTTGCCCAATAGTACCTATAAGTAAAATCAAACAAAGGATTCCACTGCTCTATGATTTTATTTAAAACCATTTCCAGCCAACGAGTTTGGCAAAATTTTAAAATTTGATGGTCATTAACCCCAAGTGCTTTTTGGAAAGTAATGAAATCTTTTTGTTTTTTTTTCGAGCTGTGGCAAAAATACAAATATATATCTTTTAATGATTTTTTAATTTGCCCAGGTATACATTTAGCAGCATAAGCGGAGAAAAAACTTTAATTATGACATATATCTCCAATCGTTAAAATATTAGGATTAATATTTTTCAAACGTGAGGCACCACTCAAAGAACCCATCATAACAGCAGCATTGTTTGAAGCAAATCCAATCATGTTTTGAATTGGAATATTCAAAAGATTCAAAGTTTCTACAAATTTATTGTAGATTGATTCAGCTGTTGAGTCCTCTAGCTCAAATAACCCAAAAAACTTATCTTTTACTGCTCCTTCAACTGAATCAAAATACCTTACAAGGACAACAAAACAAATTTTTGATGAAATATTAGTGCTTTCATCAATTAGTATACTATATTTTTTGATTCTTAAGACTTTTGAATGCCTTTCAAGGCATATTATCCTAATAAAATTTTAGGTGTGGTTGTAGTCGTATGGTATGGTAAAGATAAATGTGCAAAAAGTGCTAGAATTAGATTTTTAGGTGGTAGGTTTTCATGAACAGTAAAAAGTGTTAGAAATACCATTTAAGTGGTAGAAGTCCCAATACTGTGAAGCAGAAGCACTAAGGAGGGTGAGTTTTGCTTATAGCTTCACTCACAGTAAAATAGAAATGAATTTCCAGCGATGGACTTTCTTTGAATAAGATATGATCATGCTTTATTTTTCTTTCATAGCTTGATGTCTAAAAAACTATTTCATCTCTGGTGAGATAAAAAGAAAATATTTTTAGATGTAAACTTTACTTTGAAAATATAAAATTAATAATTTTTGTTTTTATTATTGGGACAAATTTCAGTGCAAATAAGTCTATTGCAAAATGCAATTGGGTTAGACATAAAAAACTACCTGCGAGCTGCGACATAGGATTAATTGACAAAAAGTTTAGGGATTTATTGTTTATTTCTATGTTTTATGATTTGTGGCTTAGCAACAGAAAGGTTCCGGGGGCATTGTGTTTATATCTATTTTATGGCGTTAGTGTTTATTTGATATGTTTTTTATTTTTTGACCTGTTTGTTTTTGTAAATTTTTAAAAACAATATTATTTTACATTTTAAGAAAAAACCTGCGTACAAATGTTGATCGAAATCGGTTCAGCCGTTAATGAGAAAGTCGAAAATAAAAAAAAATCATTCTATAATAATAGATTTTTTTTTTTAAATTTGTATCGACCCAAAATATAGACTCTGTCTACAATAGAACACATTTTTACTTGCGACTTATAGGTACTAAAAGGCAAGTTATATGCATTCGGAAAAAAATCGAGCTCGAGATTTTGATTAAAGTTGACATTACGATGATAACGAAGACTAAAGAAGTGGGTCTCGCAATTCTGTCTGTATGTCCGTCTGCCTGCTCGACTACAGCCTAAACTTGGTAGATATCGTTTTGAATTCCCCCCCCCCCCCCCCTTTGGAACCATTTTTTTGGTTTTTGATTTTCTCGAAATCATAATTTTTTTCTGTAATAGTTTGAATGTTATTGTGAATTCGAATTTTCCAAAAATATTTTTATGCTATTTTTATGCACAACGGTAGGCGTTGTGAAGTTTGAAGTTTTCCATTCAGGGGGCGTGGTATCCGCCCACTTTCTCCGAATCGGTGTTGGTTGAATGAAGCACTTACGACTGCTGTAAAACGATGAAATTTGTTGAACCGGTAGGGCTTAAATTGCATATAGCTTGAACCAATTCAGTTGGCCAACCTACTGCGCAGGTCTCTTTAAATTTCTCTGCTCTACTCTTTAATTCTGCAAGAGACAGAAAAATCACTGAAAAAAGAAAATAAAGATGTATGTACATGCTGGCGTTGTTCTCAATGACGCTGCTGCGATCATACTGAAGCAGCAGTGTGGGACTTCGCAGAAGCGAAAGAGTGGTAGAAAGGTTGTCAAAAAAGTGGTAGAAATTATAAGCCATTTTTATGTAACAAATCGTATATTCAATAACTTTATTAAAAATAAATCAAATACAAAAATAAAATAAATAACATTTCAGTTCTTTATGTTTCAAAGATCGCATTATATCTGGAAGCAAGTCATAATACATACACAACACCATACAATTTTATTTTAGACTCGTTTAAAACCAAAAACTTAAATCTATAACATACGAGTATAAACCGTCGGAAAATCTAAATCTTGAAGCATATCATATAATAAAACGGCAAACATGTTTTTTGTGGTACACTTTTCTCCAAAATTATTTAACCGATTTCGATAAATTTTATATGGTTGGAAAGCCACAGTTACGGAGATGTGCAGAATATACTTGAGACACGCATTTACACACTGTGTGTCATTTTTGTTTTTGCACTGTCGAACACTTTGCATATTACATAAAATAAAATTTAATTTAATAAATTTGCTTGAAAACACTGCCAATAATATAAATAATAAATAATAAATTGGCATTGGCACTCGAATTTCGAGAGCTGGGTCGGCTAGTTTTACTAATTCTTCAAGAGGATCAAAATTTTCATAATTGAATAGAATTTCCCTTGTAGCTAAAATGTTGTGAAGAGTTGTTGTTTCCAATTTATTTCTCTTTTCATTTTTATTATTTTTCAAACATAAAAATTTACGTTCCACAGCAGCACTGCTGTGCGGTAAGCAACAAAGCTCCAACATATATGAAGAAATGTTTTTAAACAATAACTTGTCCATACCATCAGTTTTAAAAATTTGGAGTAGGTGATTTTCTCCTATTAGTTTTTCCCACTCATTATTAATCCATTCTAGGTTCGTTATGTTTGGTTAAAAATGTTTCGTAAGACCTAAAACTAATTTTAATTTATCGTTTGAAAAGTTAAGTCTTTCTCAAATTTGAAAACATAATTCGACATAATAGCTGCACATCACTTTTCTTAATTCCATTAGTTTTTGTTAATAGATGTCACTTTCTAATGAGTACCTTTCAAAATGAAGGCCAAAATACATTTGAAAATATGGTAAATAGTTGTCAGGGCTTTATAATATATTTAGTTTTAACGTATTCATACTTTCGATCAAAAAGTGTATTTTTGTGTTCTCAGATTGAAATATTGTGCTTAACTCATTTATAATTTTCAGATTAACTGACAAAAAATTAAAAAAAAAACTAAATTGTCTTTATTTTTTAAAAAATCAAAAATTTGTGAAGCCTTAGAAGTAGGTTCTTCAAATGAGTGCAGTATAGAAAAATGCAGAAGTTGCCCAATAGTACCTATAAGTAAAATCAAACAAAGGATTCCACTGCTCTATGATTTTATTTAAAACCATTTCCAGCCAACGAGTTTGGCAAAATTTTAAAATTTGATGGTCATTAACCCCAAGTGCTTTTTGGAAAGTAATGAAATCTTTTTGTTTTTTTTTCGAGCTGTGGCAAAAATACAAATATATATCTTTTAATGATTTTTTAATTTGCCCAGGTATACATTTAGCAGCATAAGCGGAGAAAAAACTTTAATTATGACATATATCTCCAATCGTTAAAATATTAGGATTAATATTTTTCAAACGTGAGGCACCACTCAAAGAACCCATCATAACAGCAGCATTGTTTGAAGCAAATCCAATCATGTTTTGAATTGGAATATTCAAAAGATTCAAAGTTTCTACAAATTTATTGTAGATTGATTCAGCTGTTGAGTCCTCTAGCTCAAATAACCCAAAAAACTTATCTTTTACTGCTCCTTCAACTGAATCAAAATACCTTACAAGGACAACAAAACAAATTTTTGATGAAATATTAGTGCTTTCATCAATTAGTATACTATATTTTTTGATTCTTAAGACTTTTGAATGCCTTTCAAGGCATATTATCCTAATAAAATTTTAGGTGTGGTTGTAGTCGTATGGTATGGTAAAGATAAATGTGCAAAAAGTGCTAGAATTAGATTTTTAGGTGGTAGGTTTTCATGAACAGTAAAAAGTGTTAGAAATACCATTTAAGTGGTAGAAGTCCCAATACTGTGAAGCAGAAGCACTAAGGAGGGTGAGTTTTGCTTATAGCTTCACTCACAGTAAAATAGAAATGAATTTCCAGCGATGGACTTTCTTTGAATAAGATATGATCATGCTTTATTTTTCTTTCATAGCTTGATGTCTAAAAAACTATTTCATCTCTGGTGAGATAAAAAGAAAATATTTTTAGATGTAAACTTTACTTTGAAAATATAAAATTAATAATTTTTGTTTTTATTATTGGGACAAATTTCAGTGCAAATAAGTCTATTGCAAAATGCAATTGGGTTAGACATAAAAAACTACCTGCGAGCTGCGACATAGGATTAATTGACAAAAAGTTTAGGGATTTATTGTTTATTTCTATGTTTTATGATTTGTGGCTTAGCAACAGAAAGGTTCCGGGGGCATTGTGTTTATATCTATTTTATGGCGTTAGTGTTTATTTGATATGTTTTTTATTTTTTGACCTGTAGGGTTGGGATTAATTGTAGATTAGTGTTAATTATTTAGATTAGTGTTTACGAGTTACCTACGAGTTTTTAAGAATGAATTTTTTGCATCAGAGGGAATTAACATATTTAAATGACATTTGCTTTGGTTTACAATTCAGTTTAAAAAAACAACCAAGAGTTATACATTGAAATACATTTACAAGAAATTTTAATGAATTCATTTAGAAAAGGAAAACCTATTGGAAGCCAAGCGCGTAGGATAGTTGTTAAGATATATAATGACAAACTGGAAGAAGCAAAGAATTCGTTTCTTGAAAATCCTGTGAGTTACGCAACCACGCAAACCGTGGAAACTAATGGAATTTCTGAACGTTCAATCAGAAGGATTATTAAGGAATACGAAGAGGCAGGAGTTATGCAGTCACCAAATAAAAAAGTACAGCATACGAAGTGAAGAACTGGACTAGACGAATTTGACATCGCAGCTATTCGGCGTATAATGCACAACCTCCACCAGGGGGAAAAAAAGATGATATCCTTAAAAATGTTGAGACAACGAGTCCATGAAGATCTGGAGCTTAACTTAAGTATTACGTGTCTCAACAGGATTCTAAGAAGAAACGGATTTAGCTACAAAAAAACGCAAAACAACCGGAAACTTCTCTGTGAAAGAAATGATATTAAACTCATGCGAATGAAGTATCTGAGAAAAATCCGGGAATACAGAACAAAAGGATATGACATCATTTATTTGGACGAAAGAAATATTCATAGCTCACATACAAGGCCACGGGCTTGGACTGATGACAGTAGCAGTGGGTTCAAGACGCCAATTTCAAAGGGACAGAGGCTGATAATGGCTATGCAGGTGGTGGAAAAGGTTTCGTGAAAAACTCCTTACTTTTATTCAAATCTGGAACGAAAACGTTAGACTATTACGACGACATGAACTTCGAAAATTTCTGCAAATGGATCGAAAAAAACAAGTTTTGAATAACATGGAGGAACCTTCAGTTATTGTAATGGACAACGCCTCGTACCACAATAAATTAGAAGAAAAACAAATTACTTCTGCTAGCAAGAAATCCGAGATGATACAATGGCTAACCGAAAACAATATTCCGCATACTATACAGATGTTGAAACTTGAACTGTATGAGCTAATAAAAGGACACCGAGCTACACACAACCCAAAGCATAAGATTGACGATATCATTCACGGCATGGGACATGAGGTTCTACGTTTACCACCCTATCATCCAGATCCCAATCCCATTGAAAATATTTGGGCAACTGTCAAGGCAAGAGTAGGTTCACGAAACACAACATTCAACTTATTGGACGTTCAAAATTTAGCAGAGGAAGAATTTTTAAAAATAACGGCTGAAGACTGGCGAAAAGTGTGTGAAAAAGCCATAAGAACTGAGGAAGAATACTTTTCTCACGACCTGACGTGGGACACAATTTCGGATTCAATTATAATTAATCCAGGTGACGATTCTTCAACCGGCTATGAAAGCGATAAAATAAATTCTTAAAAACTCGTAGGTAAAAATTATTCAAACTCGTAAACACTAATCTAACTAACTAACACTAATCTACAATTAATCCCAAAACCCCACAGGTCAAAAAATAATAAATACATATATCAAATAAACACTAACACCATAAAATAAATATAAACACAACGCCCCCGGAACCTTTCTGTTGCTAAGCCACAAATCATAAAACATAGAAATAAACAATAATCCTTAAACTATTTGTCAAAACAAAGTTGAGTTAGGCACTGTAAGATTTAAGGAAAAATCTTTACTCATTTTTGTTCTCTTAAATCCTCTCTCTGCGCAACCGACCGTTGGCCAACTGAATTGGTTCAAGCTATACTAAGAAAAAAATATAAAGTTTGAGGTTTTCCATTCAGGGGCGTGGTATCCGCCCACTTCCTCAGAACTGATGTAAATTATATATGGCACACTTCCAATTGCAGTAGAACAATGAAATTTGGTAGAACGGTAGGGCTCAAATTGCATATAAAGGACCAAAAATAAAAATTAAGGTTTTCCATTCAGGGGGCGTGGTATCCGCCCACTTTCTAAGAAAATGTTTAATTTATATGGAGCACTTCCGATTGCTGTAGATCTGTAAAATGATGAAATTTGGTAGAGCGGTAAAGTTTAATGTACATTCAAAGCGAAAAATAGAAAATCTAAGATTTTTCATTCGAAGTGTCTTTTTATTGTCATTTTGAAATTATAGATGCATTTCGAAAATTCATGACATTTCTTTTTTTTTTTTTTGTATACAAATCGGCGCACACTCAAGGGGTTTGTATACCCTCAATATGCCAGAGACACAGTCTGAGCATTAAGAAAAAAGGGAAGGGTTAGAAAGGAGGTTAGGGTTAGAACTAGAGTGATCGATTTGATATTATATGTTATTTTAACATGAATGAAAAAAGAAAACATTATTTTGCATGCCTGAAAAAATTATGAGCTTACATAAAAAAATCTTAACTGTGATGTGAACTATATTCTTATTCATACCACTAATTAGGCTATTAATTGGTGGGCTACCTTCATTTAAAAAAAGGAGTTAAAATTGCAACAAAAACATCATCGCATCCTCAACAATTATTGCTTTTTTATGACTTTGAACAGAGGTAGGTACTAGTATTTATAATTAAGGTAGGTATGTTAGTGTTAGGTATCTTGCCAGGACAAAAAGAAACAAGCTTCTTGAATTACAAACATATTAAAAAACGTTGTGAAATTAACCAAATTTATAGGAAAAGACTGAAATTTGGAGAATTTCACAATATAAAACCCACAATAGAGAAACTGTTAGTGTTATCAACTTATTATTATTATTATTCATTACCTCTACAGCAATGTTGCTTACTTTGGAGCGAAATATAAGCTTTTGCATTTCGGTCATGTTTTTCATGATAGGAAGGAGAGTAAAATAGAAATGAAACCATCGAAAATTTTCCTCGCTTAAATTCGCAAAGTTCGCGCTAGTAAATTTTGTGCACCCGAACCACAACATAAGAAATTCGTACTTTTAACCGAGTTTAGCGAAATTTGCGATTTCGCGCCACTAAAATTCATTTAATTCAGTTCACATATTCAATAATACAATATTACCGACGTAAATCAGATCCACTTCGAATGAAAAGCAGAACAATAATAAGCGAAAATTTAAAGAAAATTGTCCCCTATGAAGATTGCAGAATATTGTTGTAAATAACTTTCGAATCCTTTCCAAACTTCACATTCAACTTCAGACGAACTGTATGCCATGAGAATTTAATATATTGAAAACATGTTTCTTTTTGAAATGATTTCCTTAAGTAAATATTTATACACTTGAAATTGACATACTTAATATACTAAATTAATTCAATAATAAAACTCCTTTAACGATTTAAAATAAAAAATATGTTAGCACTAATATTTTTTTATCAGAAATCAGTCGACATTCTATTTTATGAAAGATATGTTTTAGAAATTTAAACAACGAATCTATGCATTTTTCTCTAGTTACATTAATGTTTTTATATACAATTTTAAATTCCAAAGTACTTGTACAAATACATGAGAACAACTGGTTTAAGTTTAACAATAACTTTAGTCATAAAAGACGTATTAAACCGAACACAGAATTCAAAATTAAAAGTTAGTCCAGTAAAATTAAATTAATTAATTCGAAATATCTACAAAAAATATTGCGTCGAATTTTTTTTTTTGTTTCTTAAAGAGTACCCATCGGAGAGTGTAAATCCAAAAAGTTCGAACAAAAAGCGCCCATGCTTTGTCCGCCATTTTGAAAAAGGCTTTGGAAAGCGTGAACTCGAGTTTTTTGGCTCCTATCATATATAGAGCTGTATTTTTTTGTAGGTTTGTACGTTAAAATATCTTCTTTAACTTTTGCTGAGAAAAAAATTTGAAATCTCTTTCCAAAAAAAATTATCGACGAAAAACTGTCGAGATTTTGAAGTTAAAAATGGTTTTTAACGTTTATCTCGCCTCATGTTCATATTTCCTACATTTTGGTATATTAAAATTTTTTCTGCGACAAAAACTGTAGGAAATATAACCTGTCAAAATGGCCAATATCCTGCGAAAATTAAAAAAAAAAGAAATTTACTCACGTTTGAAAATTTTCAAATTTGTCTATGTTCATTATAAAAATTTAAAGAAACAGTTCAAACTCTTTTCCACACCACCACCGAGGTACCTCCCCAGGAGGTATTTATAATACACGATTCAATCGGTTTCGTTTCTATATCAGCCTATCGATAGCTCAATGTGGCATAGTTTTTTCATGTCGTTCTTATCTCCTTTTTTTTTTGGGCTAGGCGAACATCAATAATCATATTAACGTTGTTAGTGCTGGGATCGTCATTGGTAGTTTTTTCAATGTTTTCAGGTTATAGGAAAAGTTTTCACATGCGTCTTCATCTTCCAGTAAATTTTGCAAGGAAGGAACATTCTCGCATGGAAGGAAAATGAGTCACTGGATTCTTTGCGATATAGCAACTTTGTTAAAACGTCAAAAAAAAACTAAGTTTAATCTATCTTCATTGCCTCCTAGTGCAGCAGCTGCTCGGCAACACACATTCCGTACCTACCATGAAGTACAGACTTGGATCGATGTTCACCATGACCCACTTAAATGGTGTTGGAAAAGAACTCTGAGAGGATTAGAGCGAGTTACAACCACTCAGGATCCAGCTCCACAAAGCATATTGCAAACTGTATCCTGCAAATGCAAGGGCCAATGTGGTCGAGATTGTGGCTGTCGGAAATCTGGTCTGAATTGTTCCTTAATTTGTTTCTACTGTGGAAAAACATGCGAGAATGTTCCTTCCTTGCAAAAGACTTTTCCTCACCTGAAAAGTTTTTGATTATTAGAAAAAACAGTTTATGTTGTTTTAAACGATTTTTCAATTTGCCCATTATGTGAAAATGTGGAAAGTGGAAATGGAACTTTTAAACAAAGGTTTTAATTTTGCAACTGTGCCTAAAAAAGAACATGTACTGGACTTGGAGATCGACATTGAAACCATGCTTAAATACAAACCGGTTGATGTTCAAAAAAGTATAAGATCGGCTGCTATTAGTTTAATATACTCTTATAATGTTTAAGAACGGAAAATTGTGAAAAACGTTTTCAGTGATGCAATCTCATCAATATTCTTTTTTTGTTTTTTTTTTTGTTAAGGCTGATAAAGGAAATAATTTAGTGATTCTTGATAAAGAGGATTATGATAATAGAATGCGAAAATTAATAAAAGAGAGAAATTATGAAAGGGTCATTAAAAATCTCTTACCAAAAATGATAGATGAAGTTAATAGTCTTAGAAAAGAAATTGGTTATGTTTTCGGTAAAAACTGCAGTTTTCTTTAATAATGCCGAATTTTAAAGTCGCTCGTATTCACGTTCACCTAAAATTCACAAACTTGGAAATTCTTTAAGACCTATAATTCAGAGCATAGATACTGCGGGTAACAAAGTGTCTAAAAATTTATTGTTTGTATTCCATTCGTAGCACTTCGGTTAAAAAATCATTTGATTTCTGTAAAAAGATTGAAGATATAGGATTTGAATGGGGTGAAAAAATGTTTTCGTTTTATATTGTGTCCCTTTTCCCAAGTGTGCCTGTAGATGATGCGATTGAAGCGTTTAGTGAAAATTTGATCGAAAATAGTGTGTCGAGTGAAAAAAGATCTATTTCCATAAAAGCAGCTAGGTTGTGCATGAATCACAGTTTTTCCAATTTCGTGGTGAATTTTATAAATCAACAAAAGGCACTAGTATCGGCAACCCACTAAGTTCGTTTAGGGCTGAAATTTACATGTCTAAATTGGAAATGAAACTAAAGTCTGATCTGTAAAGGTCCTAGGCTGCACTTTTGTATTAAATAAAGTCGGAAGGTAAATTACCGAAAGTATTCTATCGCTATTTTGATGATATTTTTACAATGTTAAATGAGTCTGTAAGTGAGAGTTTTTTAAATGTGTTTAATAACCAATGTGAATCCATGAAATTCAAAGTTGAAAAAGAGGAAGACCAAAAACTTGCGTTTTTAGATTTGCAATTAACAAGGAAATCTGTAAAAATAGATATCGCAGTGTACAAACCCACCAGTACAAAACGAGTGATAACAAGTGATTCCTATTGTCCTATTCAACACAAACATGCTTCTTTTCATTCTAGGTACATCGTCTTGTTAATCTTTAACTTTCTTTAACAAACTATAAATAAAATGCACGACTGGGGCGCACGAACTTGCTCCTATATAATAGACTAGGAATTTTAAAAACGGATGTTATTAAAGAAAACTGCTCATAAGAATAAAATGAATTTTTTAAATTCTTTTAGTAGTAAGAGATAAAAACAGAATGCCATGCAAATATGAATTTATGCAAGAACAAAAATTATAAGTCGAAAAAAATGCTATTTCTTGTCAAAAGTTAAAAAATATAACTGTTAAAACATGTGCAACACATTTTCATAAACATCATATAAGTGACTATGTTTCCACAAAATTTATAAGTTTTTATCAGTTATTTCCAATATTATTAAAATTCAAAATTTTATTTACAAATGTAGGTGCAAATAACACAAAACAGAAGAAGACAAAAAAGTTAACAGTTCACTTAAAAAAGAACTGCATACAATATGGAAACTGAATCGTTAACAATACCAAAAGCAACAACAAAAGCGAACGAAAAGAGCCTAAAAGGTGATAGAGTTGGCATGGGACAGCCAAATTGTTGTTGTAACATTAATCAATCAAGAGGCAAAATTCATAGATAATGTAATGAGATGGTTACTAAGTTTTTATTCTTAATAAAGCGTTTGGAGGATTCGGATTAAATTAAAAAGTAAAATCAAAATGAGAGAATTTATTTGCAAGAAAATGTTCAAACTCAGCTACGAACGAAGATGTTCTACACACTTTATTATATACATCTGATCCTCATATATCTATAGTCTGGGAAAACCAAGAACATAAAAATGATACCAAAGAATTGTTTGAAGAGGCTAAAGAACTTTTAGACATTAAGTAACTAATATACCTAGTAATAAGGTGTACTTTTGAATTACGTCGTCTGATTTCTAGAATGTATGAATATATGCAAACAAACTTTTCGTTTTATTATTAAATACATTTTTTATATAAAAAATTTCTTTCAAATTTTTTAAGAAAAAAATATGGGATGCGAATTTTAAGTATTTAATAATACTGATTTTAGGAAATAATTTCAAAAAATAATTGTTCATAGATTTTGAAGATATTGATTTTTCAAAAAAAAATATTTTTTTTTTTTTTCAAAAAACCCAACAAATATTTTTTCGAATATTTTTATAAGCAATATTATTTTAAACTTAAGGAGAATCCTGCTGAAAATTTTTGGTTAAAATCCTTCGAGCCGTTAATGAGAAAGTCAAAAATCAAAAAAACGGTTCTTTGACAGGTACCGTTAATAACATTTTGCCCCAAAAAATTGTTTGACCAAAATGTAGTCCATGTCCATAATATCACACTTAATTTTTTTTATCAAAATCGTTAGAGCCGTTTTCGAGATAAATAAGATTTTGCATTACGGGTGCATGGGGGGTACCCTTAGTTTTAGAGCTAAAAAAAAAAATTCAATTTCTCCTCTAGGGAATCACCAAAGACCCTTAACTACCGAGATTGAAAGAAATAGGTCCAGTGGCTTAGTCTGTAGTGAGAGGTACAGACATACAGACACACTGAAACAGGTTTTTTGTGTAGATACTAAATTTTCCTTAAAATTTTTATAAAAAAAATTGTTACGCAAATTGTAAGTATTTAATAAAATACATTTTAAAACGTAATTTAAAAATTTAATCGTGTATCGGTTTCAAGATATCGAATTTTCAAAAAAAAAATTGTATTATTTTTTTAAAAATCCAAACACTATTTTTTCAAAAAAATGTTTAGTTTATATTTTTTAAAATGCAAAGGAGCTCCTGCGTAAAAATTTCGGTAAAAATCGTTAGAGCCGTTGGTGAGAAAATCGAAAATAAAAAAAACCGTTCTATGACAGGTACCCTTAATAACATTTCCCCCAAATTTTTTTTTGACCAAAATGTAGTCCATGTCCATAATATCACACCAAATTTTTTTTATCAAAATCGTTAGAGCCGTTTTCGAGATAAATAAGATTTTGCATTACGGGTGTATGGGGGGTACCCTTAGTTTTGGAGCTAAAAAAAAATTTCAATTTTTCCTCTAGGGAATCACCGAAGACCCTTAAGTACCGAGTTTGAAGAAAATACCTCCGGTAGTTTAGGCTGTAGTTCGAGGTACAGACATACAGACAGACAGACGGAATTGCCGGACCCACTTTTTTCGTCTTCGCTATCATCGTAATGTCAACTTTGATCAAAATCTCGAGTTCGATTTTTTTCCAAATGCAGAACTTGCCTTATAGTACCTATATCGCAAGTAAAAAAGAGGGGGAGTGAAAATAGGCGGGAAAGTGGGCAGAAAAAATATACATGCGATGTCTTAAGTTTAAGAAACCTCAAATACAAATTTTCGGCTTCCTGTTCACTAAAAACAAGAAAATAACAAAAAGCAGAAAAATATGGACGTAGTAGTGGGTGGATTTTACAAAAACTACTTTCAAATGTTTTCACCGGTAAAAGAAAAAAACTGTACAAATTTCATCTAAATTATTGCAATAATTCTTGCTCCAACAAATTTTGCCCATATAAATTAAACAAAATGTAAAAATTTGTTATATTATTTTATTAAAAAAAATAAAATAATTTATTTCTATTTAAAACGTTTTAATATTTTAAATTCTTGGTAATACAAGTATAAGTGTGCAAAATTTCAAAAAAAAGATTGAGAAACGAAAAAGTTATGGATTTTTGAGATGGTTTGCACCATTTGGTCCCATAGTGCGCCGAGACGAAACGCCAATTTTTGTGGTCTAAAGGCCATAAAAGCTATTTTGAATCAATAATTAAACAAGTCCAATAATAGTGCTAAGTCTTCTACTAGGCTGATTTATTTCAGTAGTATATAGTGTTTGTATTATAAAAAAAAATCTTCATACTCGTACAATATTAAGTACATATCTAGATTCACAAATTCCAGAGCCAAAAAAAGTATTCAAATCTATTAATTATAACGCGTCTTTTATCAGTGGAACTAAGAAAAAACTTCACCTTACATTACTTTTTTGAACTTGTTCCCTATTCGCTTATTTGTTCGCACATACAACTTTTCTCAAGGTTCATATGATCTTATATGGATGTTTCGGTTATGGAACCTTAAGTTTGTGTATGAATAATCTTATTTCGTACGTTACTTTGTAGTTCGGATGAGGTTGAATGTATTATGTCGATTGGTTTTTGTCTTGTTATTGAACGAATAGTTCTATTGTACCTTAGTATTGATATTAAAATAAGTTCAATTAAAAGCTCAAGTGACCTCAACTCCAAGATGCGTTTCGCCCAGGTACGAAAGTGGGCTCATCAGTTAGATGCTGCCGTACCCTTCTAAGGCGCAAATATTGGTCGATCTAACTGATGAGCCCACTGTCGTACCTGGGCGAAACGCATCTGGGAATTGAGGTCACTTGAGGTTTTAATTGAATTTAATTCAATCACCCCACTTAAACAGAAATTACTTTCTATCTCAATTAAAATAAGTTCGTTTGTGTCATTGATGTTTTGCTGTAACTTAGTGCATCTGGCTATTTCTGTTAATGTTCTGTGGAACCTTTGTGAATTCAAGGATTTTTCGCATTCTATTGTTTTTTGTACCTTCAAAAAAATAAAGAATTTTGCTTAATGGTTCCTTAATATCTAATATGGACCTATATTTTATGGGAAAACCGCTACAAATTTGGAAAATATATCGATACATGTAAGAAAATGTAAGTTATCTGTTGAATAAATATTTCACCAACACTAGATGGGATAGTAGTTGCCCCTATGTCTACCCTAGGAGTGTGTCTTTGGTATTTTGCTTCCTTACATATTTTGCAGTTTTTTATAATTTCTTTTAAGTTTTTTTCGGATAAAAAGTCTTTAAGGACTTCTTGTGAGTTCTCGCGAGGGGATCGATATGCTCGATTATGTTCTACAGCGAGAATCCCCTGTTCGTCATAAATATCAATCACAAATTTTCACTTCCTGCTTGAAAAAAAAAAAATAGACTTTTCTGGAGAAACACGCATATTGGCCTCAAAAAGCTTGAATAAAATCCTGTATATATCTTGAAGATGCTGTTGCTCTGTTTTAGAGAATACAACTACGTCGTCAATACAGATATGACAACTGTTACCAATTTCGTCTTTCAGAACATCATCAATGGCTCTCTAGAAAATTCTAGGCGCGTTTTTAAGGCCAAACAGAAGTCTGCAGAATTCCTGTGTGCGTGTTACGTAGGGGACCTACAATTTTCTGCCGATTCCGAACGGTTAATGAACAGCACTTTTCAAGACAAGAGATATACTCTTAGAGGATTTATCAATTCCTCGCAAGAGGCATTACACCCCTGAAAAAACTTTTTGCAGCGGCTGAAAATCGAACTCGAGACCTTCCGCATGACAGTCCAACGCACTAACCATTATGCCAAGGGGTGCTACAGATTTCGAATCTAATGTCGAAAAAAATGAAGACTGACCCAAATTTTCTAAAATAACAGTCGTATTCGGAATTGGATAGATATTAGTCATTCGTTGTTTTGGTATTCAATTTTCTGAAATCAACGATTCCGGCTACCATCATTGACAAATCGCGACCCTGCTATTTCTTGAATGGCAAAGATTCATTTCATCAGCAAAATTCTTGTGCCTGTTTTTTATCATATAGCCAAATTGTTTGCTGGTAGTACGAGTACATAATCATTGTCAATAGAAATGTAATTGACGTTTCTACAAAACAAAAAAATAAAAAAGTTTTTCTTTTTAAGGTACTATACTCTGTTCAATTTATATTTGCAGTACAGGCCTTATGGGAGAGCTTTTTCAGAAACACTGGTGCCTGCTGCTGTTTGCACGGCACCTTAACTTAAAAAATTGCCACTGAAATAAGAAAGAGAATCACTGAGTTACATTAAAATTGTTTGTGTAATCTTCTTTGACTCACGTATAGCCCATCACGACCTATCTGCTCCATGGGTGAAAGGAGACTGATGACTGATCACCAATTTGCAACCAACCCTTATTGTGTTAATAAAAAAAATAACACTGAATCAGAGTTACCATTGCCGAGTTGATAGAAATTCATATGGCATTTTCTTTGGTTTGTGCTATGTAACTTTCAGGATTTAAGCTTTTTCGAGCTTTTAGTAGTAAATATTTGTCTGAGATTTGCGGGCAATTTTTAATGCTCCTACAGTCCTACGGCAATCCTGTAAGAGCTTTAAATTAAAGACAGCTTATTGAAATCCATAATGGTTAGACTGAAAGGCAAATATCCTATCTTCCCTGTACTGCAAATATAAATTGAACAGAGTATATACTCTGTCCAACAAAAATTGTCAGTACAGGGAAGATAGGACGTTTGTCTCTCATTCTGGTTGCATTGCCATGCATAAGTGTGTCGCCTTTTAAAGCTCTCACAGGGATTCCGTAGTTTAAATTATAAATCGCCGCAAATGAGAGTAAAAAACGCGTAGGGCTACCGTCTGCCGATTCAAAACGACTGAAAACAATATTCAATTTACCTTTTCCTACAACGCTAAGCGGTAAGATAATAGGCACGTTTTTTTTCAAGTTGAAAAGCAATACGAGAACACTCAACTCTCTCTCTTCTTAAAATGTGTTCTCAAAAGCTTCAAATCCCAAAAGCTCCTAAATAAAAACCACTGAAAAAGCTCCTTGCTTGCAATTGAGAATGATAATGGTAACTCTGTTTTGATGTAGATAAAGAGCGCACGATCGTATTGAGTTTTGAGTGACACTTGGACTTGACACTCTTGACAGTATCTCATCTAGAGTTGTGCAAAACAGTTCCAAAGGCGGAACGAACATGGAACGGTTCTTTTTCCGGTCGGAACTAGTTCCTGGAACCATGTCAGCGGAACTATTAAGATTTGATATTAAGTGGCATGAGCTAGACAAATCTCGGTGCGGTGAAGCACTAGTATAGCCAGAATTTAAAGACTTTTAAGTAACTTTATTCAATTTTTATATTTAACAAATAAATATTGAAATTTTGCACACAAAAAAGTAATATGAAAAAAAATTCAGCTTTCCAATTGACATTTTTAACTAAATCATTATAAATATAAGAAAAATAATAAATAAATAACAAAACAAATATTGACACAAAAACAAAATAAGAATTCTATCTTAGGTAAATATTTTAAGGTTTTTTTCTTTAGTCTTACTTTAAGATTTAAAATCTAAACTTGAATATATCAGCTCAGAAAAATAACAAATATACCTAATAGTTGATCACAAAAAATTTAGATTAAAAAAATCAGTTTTTTAGTCAACATTTTAAAGTATTTTGTTTTTAGTTGATAAAAATTTATTGAAGCATTAAAAGAAATTCAAAAAAAATACCATTGAATTGTTGAAGGGAAAATTATTTGTGTCCCTTTCAAATGTTTTTGTTTCGCTTTCCACATACAACTAAACATGGATGTTTTGCATGTTCATTTGGATTCCAAATGCACTCCTCTTCGTAGTGAAAACAATTAAAAATGACATAACAAACCGTTCTGAGTTAAAAAAAAAATTAAATTATACAAATACCAAAATCCACCTAAATACTATGCCGAAATTGCAAATCAAATGACAATAATTCACATTCACAACAGCAAAACAAAACAAAAACATTCAACAGTTGAACAGAAGAAAAAAATATAAAAAAATAAAATTACCCCTATCCACCTGCATACGATTCCAAAATTCCAGATCAATTCACAACAGCAAAACTACTAAAAATAAAATGCACGACTGGGTCGCACGAACTTTCTCCTATGTAGTCTATTACATGGGAGCAAGTTTGTGCGAATTTTAAAAACGAATGTTATAAGAAAAAACTGTTCATATGGATAAAATAGTTTTTTTTTTCAATTCTTTTAGTAGTAAGAGATAAAAACAGAATGCTATGCAAATATGAATCGTTCTATTGTTTTTTTTTTTGAAAAAATAAGCTTTTATATACAAAATTTTTAGGCTCCGCGAAATTAGGCCCCAGGAAATTAGGCCCCAAAAAAAAATGAAATAAGGCCCCAAAAAAATGCATACAAAACAACAACAATGAAAATTCTTGAATTTTGGGGTGTTATTTCATTTTTTGGGGCCTTATTTCATTTTTTTTTTTGGGCCTTATTTCATTATGAAATAAGGCCTCAATGAAAAAAGACCCGACCATAAATTTGGGGCTTAATTTCATTTTATTTTGAAAAACAATTTGGGGCCTTATTTCATTTTGCATAATTTACTTAAAATTGCCAAAACAACATTGTTTTCACAAAAAGTATTAAGAAAATCCGTTAATCGAGGACCCAGAGCTAGCAAAATACCGCTTAGTGTGGTCCCAGCAATCATGTTTCAATGTAAAACCGAGGTGATGTAAAAGCTTGAAGAGAAAACCATCGTGTTGAAAACCATCAGCGAGTAACAGAATAGTTGATAAAATCGCGCGATTTTTGTCAGCTATTCTGTTACTTACTGATGCTTTTCAATATAAGGATCGTGTTGAAAACCATCAGCGAGTAACAGAATAGCTGACAAAATCAAAACATTTGTAAGAAAAAATTTGGTACGCCAACTTTAAGTTTTTATTATCGTACGAATAAAAATTAAATTTCCAAAAAAAATATTGAGCCGTTTTTGAGATATCGAATTTTCCAAAAAAAAAATGACTTTTTTTCAAAAAAATCAAAAAATATTTTTATTTAAGTTCTTAAATGCAAATTTTTTAAACTTTTTAGAAGCATTTCTATAAAAAATTTCATTAAAATCCGCCATGTAAGTGAGAAATTCAAAACCAGACAAAATGGTTCTATGTAATATCTTAATTTCAATTTTTTTTTATTAAATTAAATATCATAAGAATATATTGAAGAAAAATTTTTTTACCAAAATTCTAAGCGCCATTTTCGAGAAAAATACGATTTTTGAAAACCATTTTTTAACATTTGTACCTTTATTTTTAGGTAAAATATTTTTTTTCCTCACGTCTTGTAGATTATATTGAGAAACTTTTATTTATTAAGTTTTAAAAAAATCTAGTATGGGGTTTACAAAATGTTCAGTTTTGAAAAAAAAAAATTGAAATTTTTTTTAAAAATCCAAAAAATTCTTTTTTGAAAATTTGAATACACAATAGGTACTATATAATTTTTGGGGAGCTTTAGCAAAAAAAATTATCAATCTGTGGTACCATTTTCGAGAAAATCAAAAACAAAAAAAATTGTACCTTGAGAGTATCTCTCAATAACCATTTTTCGGAACATTTTTTTCAACCATAATTTAGCTGTAACTAAATGAATTTTTTTTGTATTTTTATTTTTTAAATCTGTCGATTCGTATAGCAGGTACCGTTATTTTTGGTCTTAAAAAAAAAAAGAAAAAAAAATGTATGGTTGGGAAAACTTACAAATGATATCTACCAAGTTTCACGAAAATCGGCCGAGCCGTTTAGGCTGTAGTCGAACTGACAGACAGACCCACCTTTTTAGCCTTCGCTATCATCGTAATGTCAACTTTGATCAAAATCTCGAGTTCAATTTTTTTTCCCGAATGCATAACTTTCCTTATATTACCTATAAGTCGCAAGAAAAAACACTATTCATTATCATTAGATAAAAAATCCAAAATTGTATACTATCTCATCTGAATCTGAATCTGAATCTGAACAAAATAAAATGCACGACTGGGTCGCACGAACTTGCTCCTATGTAATCGACTGGGAATTTTAAAAACGAATGTTATTGAGAAAATTGTTCATAAGGATAAAATTAATTTTTAAATTCTTTTAGTAGTAACAGAATGCTATGCAAATATGAATTTATGCAAGAACAAAAATTATAAGTCCTTGTAGTGGTTTCTTTAAAAGAAGCTTTTATATACAAACTTTTTAAAAGCTTTTCAAGAAAAAATTTTGGTACGCTAATTTAAAGTTGTTATTATTGTTCGAATAAAAATTAAATTTAAATATTGACCCATTTCGGAGATATCGAATTTTCAAAAAAAAAGAAGAAAAAATTAGATTTTTTTTTCAAAAATTCAAAAAATATTTATTTTAAAGTTTTGAAATGCAATGTGTTTTAGAATTTTTAGAAGCTTCTCTATAAAAATGTTCATTAAGATCCGTTATGTGGATAATGAGAAATTCAAAATTCGAAAAAATGGTTCTATGGTAGGTACAAGCTGTAATATCTTAATTTCAAATTTTTTTTTATTAAATTAAAGATCGTAAAAATTAATTGAAAGAAAAAAATTTTGTATCAAAATTCTAGGTGCCGTTTTCGAGAAAAATACGATTTTTGAAAACCATTTTTTTTTAATTTTTTAGCATTTGTATGGTAGGTACCTAAATTTTTAGGTAAAATAAAAAATTTTGTTCCACATCTTGTAGATCATATTGAGAAACTTTTATTTATCAAGTTTAAAAAAAATCTAGCATGGGGTTTTCGAAATATTGAGTTTTAAAAAAAAAATTTGAAGTTTTTTTTAAAAATCCAAAAAAAAATTTTTTGAAAATTTAAGTATACAATTCTATTTATGTTTTTGGGGAGCTTTAGCAAAAAAAAAATGATCAAAATCGGTTGAACCGTTTTTGAGAAAATCAAAAACAAAAAAAATGGTTCCATGGGGGGTACCCTCAATAACCATTTTTCGGAAGATTTTTTTCAACCAATACCTAGATTTAATTAAATGAAATTTTTCTATATCTTTATTTTTAAAATCTGTCGAACAGACAGACAGACAGACAGAATTGCGAGACCCACTTTTTTAGTCTTCGCTATCATCGTAATGTCAACTTTGATCAAAATCTTGAGTTCGATTTTTTTTACGAATGCATAACTTGCCTTATAGTACCTATAAGTCGCAAGTAAAAAGAATAAACGTATACGAGCATGTTATGTTTCCCATCCTAATAAGAAAAAAAAAGAATGGAAATACAATAAAAACAAAAGACATGGAACTATTAAGGGAACTATGAGTATGATAAAGAGATCGGACCGATTTATATTCAGCCGGACATGAAGGAACTACAAAAGACATGGAACTATTAAAGGAACTATGAGTATGATAAAGAGATCGGACCGATTTATATTCAGCCGGACATGAAGCAGTGGGATACGACGGTCGGGTTGGGGTGTACAACTTTTTGCTAAGAATTACAACAACAATTCCTTAAGAAAAGTCAGTGGCTTGCTCTTTTTTTAGTGGCATTTTTCCTAACGCATTGTAGTGAGGGTGCATCAGGCGCCACTGCCTTAGAAAAAGCTCTCCCATAAGGCCTGTACTGACAATTTTTGTTGGACAGAGTACGGTCTAGAACGCCAAAAAACGCACGATTTTTGAGAATTTTTTTTCTCAGAAACCTTATTAGGTAATAACATATTTTTTTTTAAATAATGAATATATGCGTCAAGAGTACAAAAAAAATTTTTTTTTTTTTTTTAATTTGAGAATTTTGGCCGAATTATAGAAGGCCCAACGTCGACTCATCAAAAAATACATTGTCCCATGGCGGACAGTTAATCTCAGGATTGGCTGGACTGAAACAAAAAAACCAAAGTGGGTTATTTTTAAAGGAAGGTTTCTTACGAGACAATTTACCACAATTTGTTTAAAAAGTCAAAACAAAAAAAAATCTCGAGCTTTGAAAAAAACATTTTTTTTGACCATTTTTCGGTCGCCATTTTTTTTATTCATAGCTTTTTGGTCAAATTGTGGTAAATTGTCTTGGAAAACATAAAAACAATCTAGTTGCAACAAATTTTTTGAAAATCGGTTCAATAGATCCGGAGATTAACTGTTCGCCATGTGAAAATGTGTTTTTTGATGAGTGGACCTTGACACCCTCTATAATTCGGTCAAAATTCGACAAAGAAATGTTTTTTGTACTCTGGACACATGTATTCATTATTTAAAAAAAAAATTATGTTATTATCTTATAAAGTTTCCGAGAAAAAAATTCCCAAAAATCATGCGTTTTTTGCGATTTCTAGACCGTTCTAGTACCTTAAATCAAGATGTGCTCCAATATCATGCAAAAAATCACACCCAATGATCCCGTCAAACCTATCGAAACAAAAAAGTTGTATTTTTATTTAACAAATGTATTACACATTTGAGTTTAATTTTATCCGATCCATACAAAGATTTTATAGTAAATGAGTTTTCTACCAATTTGACTCCTTTAAGATGATTAATGTTTTTGATATAATTTTTGGCGGCTCCTGTATCTATCAAAAATTTGACTTTTCTTTTGACATTCGCTCTAGTTGAAAAAAAAGTTTGCAAATGCTAATGTAGTGGGCATACGAGTACCTATAGGCCTTGAGGAAAGCAAAATGTCGCACATTGGTTTTCGCAATCCAGAAATAAATGTTGTTAGCGCAATATCCCTATACTTTCGAATAATTATGCGATTCATTTAGTTTTGCCTTCACGCGTCATCATTGTTTTATTGATAATTAATGTTCTAAGTTTCTTTTCCACACTATCATAAAATTCAACGATCGACGATGTTCCCTGTTTCAACGTTTATATTTTTTGTTCGATTAGGTAAATTTGCCGTTTGTCAGCGTAAGTACAATCTACCGACTTATTCTTCTTCTTCTTCTTCCTTTGTTTCGGCGCTGTTATGATCTCGATGTCGAGGGGATCATAACTCTCCCACGTATCTGCTTCACACTAGTGATCCGCCTGTGGGGTTCGCCGGGTTGACCTCAGAAATCGGCGGCAAGCCTCCCGGTTTTGTATTGTTCCATTTCTGAGGCCAACTGAATGCTGGTGTTTTTGCATTTGTTTGTACCAGGAGTGTTTAAGCCTACCTTTCTTTTTATTCCGAATTGGAACGTTGTATGATATTGCCTTTTTGACGGGGTTCTCAGGATCTCTCCTTTGAACATGGCAATACCAACTGAGTCGGTCGTGTTCAATTTTTTGGGAAATGGTATTCTTAACATGAAGGCTTCCTGGGATCTTCGTACTTCTAATTCGATCAAGCTTTGTAACTCCTGCTGTCATACGAAGCATCTTCATCTCAGCTGCCGTTAGCTTACTCTCATACTTTTTGTACATCTACCGACTTATTATTGCCCCAAAATTTAAAACAGTGTTAAAGGATTATAATACTGAACTAGCAGGTCGTATAATTTTATTTCTTATTAAAGCTACTGCCTGATAAAACTTAGAACTCCCTTCATATCAATCAAAGATTTTGTGGGCTACAAATATAGTTTGGCTGCAAGACACATAATTAAGCTGATCACCGTGAAGCTCTGGAAGAGACTTCACAAGATCTAATGTCTCTTCACATTTTACTTGACGGTTAACGGTTACCGCCTTATATTCTACAACATTTGATGGGCGCTTCCACAAAAGAAAGTCTATTTGTTAGTTCACTGATTCGAGACTCAAAAGATTGTTGCGTTTGTTCGACTGGGGTCTTAACGACAACTTTTATTATTGCACGTAATTGCATTTCATCCATTTTTTGCAAATTAGATTTATTTTTTGGCCCTTACAGTTCTGAATGTTTTAAATTATTCTCTGTGATAATATTATAAAATAGGTTAATAATATAATAAATGAAATATGTCCAGTTAAAGTAATAATTTAGCTTCAAAAACTTTGGTACATAAATAATAATCAAGAGTATAACTTTTTTTTTTGATTTTAAAATTCTATAAATTATTTTTATAAACATGTGTACTGAAGCGTTCATGGTATGCTTGTGTGTTGTGGGAGTGCAAACGGGATAACATTTTACTTTTTAAGCACACAGCTTTGCAACAGTTAAGCCACAGTTTCTATTAAATCTTTTATGTTTTCAAAAGTCGAAAAACTCACGTTGCCTAACAGTTGGGCGCCAATAAATGAGAAAAACTAGTTTAAGTTATTTATTTTTATGACATTATATTTATTTAACAGAGTTCTAAGTACAGAAACGTAGTTTGTTGCTTTCAAGAACTGACTTGGTTGCCTTCACTCAGCTTCAGATGAATTAGGTTTCTTTGTTATCGCCAACGGTAACTTGTTTACCACTTTTTGGTAGGTAGGTACGTTGGGTAAAAGCTTTTGTTGAACGGTAAACTAATTACCGAATTTGCACTTCTGTGAAAACAATATTTTGTGGAAAGTTCTCAACATAAGTACAAGATGTTAACTTACATAAGAGCAATTACTGCATTTTATTTTTATAAATACCTATGTACCTATAAGATTCACAGAAATATCATTCTGTAGGTATCTATTTTATTTTTATTTTTTTGCAATGTTTAAGTTTTTCTATTGTTTGATGAATTACTTCATATCCTTCAAGTATTTCAATTTTTTAAGACTGAACTTATTCTTAGTTTATAATTTTTGTTTTTAATTTACTAACGGAAAAAATATTGGAGAATTTTTTTATTGGTTGAAGATCTGGTCGCTCCACATATCATCCGCCATAACGAAATATCCAATTTTCGCACGTAAATTTAATTGAAACAGGAAACGTGAGTCTGCGGTGCGGCGGGACGTGCACAACCAACCAACAAGACAGAGATGCATATACATAAATAAATTAAAGAACACAGTTCGCATTTTCACTAAACCAGTTCCTTTTTTTCCAACGCTTAGAATGCTCAATTCACACACATTCATCCTTTAAAAAAAAAAAAAAAAAAAAAAAACAAAACATATTCTTTGTGAGGTGCAAAGCAACATACATATCGAACACACAAATTGGGAAAAGAAAACAAAAAGAAAGAACAAAAGGAAAAAACTGCAGTATGAAATCGTCAGTCGGTCAGTAGTTGAGAGAATGTGGATAGAAAACCTGAACCTGTTTCATAATTGCCGTCTGGACAAGAGCCCTCATGGTCAAGGACAACAATAAAACTCATCAGGATCGAGTTCAAAACTAACGCAAGCCATGTCTTTTCATTTACCTGACAATTTGTATATATGTATGTACTTATGCTTGTATGCATTTATCCGATTACATATTCTTCTTTACCCACATAAACACTACATATAAATCCTAAAAAAAAACTCTAAGGGATTAAGGGAAAGAGTTCTTAACTGTGCATGACCCCCCCTCAGTTTCGTACGCACTTGTATTTCCTGAATTCTTTTGAAATGCATCTGCACCAATGCCAAGGTCAAAGCTTGAAAAATAAAAATATAAACCGACTGAAAGAAATGGGGAAAAAATACCTAAGAAGCCTTTTTTTGGGACTCTATGTCCACTGAAAACCATTGAATGTAATGGTTGTAATACTGTAATGGTTCAAGTCCGATGCTAACGGAAATTTAAAAAAAATTAAACTCAGCGAAAGTAATCTTTATGTGAACAAGATTAACCTACGAATGAGTGAAAAGGATATTTTTGTAAACAAGTCAGGCACAAATCTTCTATGACCTTGGAACACGAAAACTCTGAACCCGAACATAAACAAACTTTATGGAAAATATGCGTCCTAGAGTTGTCGTCCTATGTCAGGATGACTGCGACGCGGCAACCGATAATGCCCATGAAAACAAAGCACATGTTTCACACATGCTACAATGTGTTTGAAAACAAAAATACATGAGGTATACATTCTAAAAAAATGCCACATAATTCTGTTTGCCAGAAGCAGAGTTGCCGTTAGGATCCTATAGGGACGAACAAGGCGGTTTTAGGTTTTTGACTCTTTTAAAAAATGAAGGTGTAATTTCATACTTTCCGTCGATCTTTGTGCCAATGCGTGAAGTATTCATGGGGTGAAGTCAAATATTAGCTGTGGCTTTACAATTGTATATGGGCGATTCCATTATTGCGGGTGCAACATTTAGACTCATTTGAAGTACATTTAATAATAAAATAAGCAAAATATTTAATGACATTATTACTTGAAGGGATACATTTTTACCTATTTATAATTAATCCATTTAGAGTTCTAAAATATAATAAATAATTTGGCAGAAGAATGGTTTCAAAGTGCGATCGCGGGTGCAACAGAATCGGCCCGACTTTTCTAGATCATAGTACAAAAAACACAAATTCTGTTAATTGTGAAACATTTATCATGCTATTCTTACATATATTGAACGACGTTGATTCAATTAACTAAATAAATAAAAATAAAGATAAAAAACAAAAGTAAGCAACGAAATATTAACTTTTAAATCAATCGCGGGTGCAACATCAAATTATCGCGGGTGCAACGCGTCTAACTTAAATTAGTAAACTGATTTAAAAAACTGGAAAAAATATAAAATAAGGCACATAATGTAACAAGTCAGTACCCTTCTCTATTAATTATAATTTTGTTTTTTCAAATACTTCAATATTTTTTCGAAAATACATATATGTATGTCAGAAGTACTCCATCTTCATCGATATCGGTTGAGGATAACCCCACATAACGATATTGTGATATTGAAGCCTACCTGGTGCAAGAAAGTACAAACCTGCGGAAATAACTTTTGGAAATACTGCTGCTGTAAAAACATAACGGTATTTTAGGGCATGGATCTACTGGATTTATAGGGGGCTGAAAAGGCCCTGTTGGAGATTTAGAATTTAATGCTTCGTCTTCTGACTCAATAAAAACATCGAAAACTTAACTTCACGAATGCCCATGGTCATTGTATTCTTCTCCATTCTTAACTTCCGACTTAATCGATTTCACATCTTTTATACCCGGCACTTGTCTGCTAATATTATCCCTTTTATAGAAATCATCTGTCATCCTTCAGTTTTTTAGACATTGCTTTGGTGGAACAAGTTTTTTTTTTGTTAATACATTTTTTAACACTTCAACTACGTTAGTGGGACTCCTTGGGCGATTACGTTTCACTTGTGCGACTTTTTTAGTCTACAGGGACTGATGTAATGAGCGCCTGCCTTTTTTTGTGTTGACTGCATTTTTTCGTTTTGTCTGATTCTGGTCAGAATTTTAAAATTTGCATCTGCCTTCATTTTCCCTTTCAATACATCTCTCCACATTATATTTCTACGTCCTTTTTCTGCATGAAGCTCAGCATATTTGTTAATTTTTTGTCAATTTTTTGTAAAGCAGTCTCTTTTTCTTATTTCACTTCCCTATAACCATATATTTTTATATAAAAAAGAACAAAATATTATATTACATAGTTAAAAAAAAAACGTGAACAGCAGAAATTATTATTCAAAGCATATTTTATCAATAAAATACAATAAATCACGTTATAATGTTAGTAGTCAATAAGTTGCACCCGCGATCTTAATATTGGGATCGCGGGTGCAACCAATTTAAATCAACGTTTTTTTTCGTTCAACGTACAATATATTCCTAATAACGACTGATTTAATTTTAGTTTTGTTTTCTTCTTACTTTTAGAAAGTTTCAAAACGCTAGCACTTTATTTCTGCCAAAAAAGTAAACTTTTATATCTTTTATATCGCGGGTGCAACAACTTACAATGGCTTTTTGCAATCAATAATGCTAAAAATATAATAACAAATTCGTACATGTTTTTATACAAACGATTAAATCGCATGTTGCTTTATACGTCTATTGAGTAAAGCATAACTCAAAACTGTCGGAAATAGCTATTTTAAACTTATGTTACCAGTTATAATAATTGCAGTTCGTATCGACTTCGTATGATAATGTTGCCAAGCGCAAACAAAAATGTTCTCTATAACTTAGGTCTCAGTTTTTGTTTTAATTATTAAATATAGTATTTCTACTTTGAATATTTATCAAAAAAAGTAAAAAATATTGTAATTCAAAAATTGGTGTCAAAAATTGTCTACAGCGGAATCACCCATATGTATTTTGCTGAATTGATACGACTGACAAAATACGGAGCCATTTGAAATGAAGTCCAAAGCCCAGATTTTAGAATTTATTTCACTCTCAAGAGTGCAGCCATTTTGACTCTATTGCATTCATCTATTTTTGAAGAAAAAACCATGCCGTGAATAAGGCTTAGCAAAATAAGGCCGGCGCCTAGGTCAAAAATTTTCTTGGACGACACTACGACAGTATACCTTAGGTTGACGGCTTCGCGGGTTCCAGGAATTATTACTTACTCTTTAAGTCCTCTGCACCAGTACCGCCGCTGGTTGCTCGTGCGCCCGCGTACAAGAACCTTAAAGTGCCGCCCCATATCTCGGTTGCCGGCGGTATTTACGTTGAATAAGTGGAAGTTTTATTTATTCTCCATTTCGCATTTGGAAAATTTAAGCAAACGTGCATTGTTGTTGTTGCTTTCAATCTACACCAAATTCTTATGAACGTAGTCAGACTAGGAGTCAGACGGGAGTCTCTCCTGTAAATGAGTTTGAGAGTTTCTGTTATTGAATTTTTCTGTTTTTGAATTCTTTTAAGATTATTTGCTCTTTTTACTTGAGACTTATAGGCAGTGTTCCCAGGTTGAGGGGAAAACTACCATTTTTGCTGATTTTTTATGCCAATAGGGGGAAAATATAATCTTATCAAAAACAGTCTTTAAAAATTTACAAATCTAAACAACCAATTAGAAAATATAAAAAAAAAAACATGCTCTAAAAAACTGCGCATGCAACTTCTTATTAATTCTTTTGACATTTTATAACTGATGTACATGTAATGTACATATAACAAACGAAAGAGCATACAAAAGAGAAAAGAAACTTAAACTGTCAAACTGATAACAGACAACGTTGCTTGTCTACATGGTGATGATTGCGTGGTAATATGATAAATTATTTCATCTTTCCCAACGTTTCGTGGATTTTCGCGACTTTTTCAAGGGTTTAATTTATAAATTTTTTTTGATTATTTTTAAATTATTATAAATCATGGATTATAATAATTTTTTTTTAAATAAAAAAAATATATGGAAAACAATTAAAAACTCGTTTTTTTCTTCGGGGAAAAAAAGGGGATTTCAAAGAAAAAAAAGGAAAAAAAAAGTTTTGGTGCTAAAAAAGGGGATTTTTTGTTTGAAAACCTGGGAACACTGCTTACAGGTACTATAAAGCAAGTTATGCATTCTTTAAAAAAATCGAACTCAAGATTTTGATCAAAGTTGACAAAGTTTCTTAATATAAAGAGAAAAAAATGTATTACCTAAAAATAAAGGCACCTACCCTTCAAATGTAAAAAAATGGTTTTTCGAAAAACCGTATTTTTCTCGAAAACGTCTCCTAGAATTTTGAAAAATCTTTTTTTCTTATGTTAAATTTTTATGTTCTATACCGACCATAGAACCATTTTGTCGATTTTTGAATTTCTCATTACCGGCTGAACGGATTTTAACAAAATACTTTTTTTTTTAATTTCTATATAAAAGCTTATTTTACTTATAACTTTTAACTTTGTTATAAGTTTTGTTCTTGCATAAACTAATATTTGCTTTCATCACATGGCAACCTGTTCTACTACTAAGAGAGTTGTTTTAGTCATTAAATAAATGAATTTTTTAAATTTTATTTTAAGAGGAAACAAAAAATATGGCGATTGCGAATAATTTTCTTCAACAAAACCATTTTCATATAAATGCAAAGATTCGAGTTCCTAGCACAGTTTTTAATTTATGTACTCGTATGTCAAATCAAACCTTTGGTAAAAATGAATAGTTTATAGCTTGACAGAAGGAAGAAACAGTAGTTTCTCTGATACTTTTAAAGTTTTTGTTTTTACTTTCTTTTTAACACACTTAATTATTTATCTACTTCCGGATTTGGAAGTATTATATATAATTCCTTATTTATTATGATTTTGTTCAATCCGTTGAAATTTAAGTTATTTATCAATTCAATTCCAAAATTTATTAAAAACTATTCGTAAACTCTTATTTAAAAGCAAACATAAATATTTATATATTTTTGGTTTTTTTCATCGTTAAAATAAGAAATATTTTAAATAATTTTCGATTAATTTTGTTGTTAAGTTACCACATAGATTTAAGATATTTAGCTATATCATAGCAATCAGAATATTGATACCCATTCATACAAAAATACGAGTTCTAAGTAAAATTAATGTTTTCGAGACACTGTTTTCGTTTTATTTTATGGGAAATACATGGGCTATAAATCTAAAAAAAATCAATATACTTTTCGAGTTCATAAGTCTGAGATGTAGGTTGCGTGGAAAGCTATTTCCCAAGTGTCAATTTATGGCGACATGGCGTTAAGCAGTCTGCAATCGAAGAAGTTATTTGTTGTGAGAGACGACAGTCACAAACAAAATATGAATAAAAATTTGTAGTAGATATTCATGCTTATTTTGACATTCTCATGAATAGTCTATTCGTTAGAATGATTCTATTCCTTCGAATGAACTTTCTTAATTTTGAGATTCGAACGAATAACATTCATTTGCGAAAGATAGCATAAAATGAACTTCAAAAAAGATTCATTTTCATTGTCAGCTGTTTGACATTTACTATATTTCTATTTGAATTAGTATGACCGTTTTACATTTTTTTTGTTTCTAAACATTTTATAGATGTTGGATAAATAATCAAGAAACAAAATAATTAATACACTTTTTCATTATAAAGTAAAGTTTAACCATAAAGAACTACATATTTATTACATTTGTTGTGTCAACTCAGCTGTTTTGAAACTATTCTTAAAAAAAATATGTTGTTCATGACGCGTTCTAAATTCTTATTTTTTTTTCGTATACACTTGGTCACACTAAAATATCAAAAACAAAAGAGAAGTGTTTGTGAAATGTCAAAACCAAAAGGTGAAATCTTTGTTTATTTGTAATTGATTTTGTTTATTGTATAATAATTTAAATTTCTTGGATAAAAACATAAAATAATAAATAAAAATATGGCATGTGTGTTGTTTATAAATTAAGATGGTGTTGAAGAAGTGCAGAGGAGAAGGATAGTGGATGCTTTCTTTCTTCCCGTATCAACGCGGGTGGTCAAAAAAAAAAACCCTTTGCTACCTCCGGGTTTTCTTCCATTATTTTAATTAACTTTTCCTTTTGTTCGCGGTTTTTCCAGTTGGAATGCGACCTTTTAACATAAAACAACAACGAAATAATAAAAGTAATTTATTTTTCATGAAATAATTAAAAACTTACTTGTTTTGTTGTTTACTCGACAGAAAAATTCAAACGACACAAAAATGACTTTTAATTCTATTCTTTCGAATCTCAAAATTGAATTAGCTTTCGCAAATGAATGAACTTTTTATGGATTGGGTGAACTTTCGATTTGTTCGATTAACATTCTAATCGCCGAGTCTCAAAATTAAGTTTCAACGAATTCGACTCACTTTCTAACGAAAGAGAATGTCAAAATAAGCACCATTGTGTGGGCACTACGTAGTGAACGGTCAAATGTAAACAGGTTCCAATAGCTTAAGGAAAACTTTTGGAGTATGCTGTATAGGTTGAGTTAGATCGATCTCTTAATTTTCCGACCCTAGAAGATGGCGCCCTTGTGCGCTGCACATATTGCACACACAGTTGCGTCGGCCCTGCTCTGAACCGCAGGCAGGCTTGGTTTTATACTTTATTTCATGGCAATAAAATACGATTATGGACCTTATCTCGAGTGGAATTTTGCTTCCTTTTTAAATGTTACACTATTTATTGTATAGAATCTGAAAGGTACCCCTTTGGTATAATAGTTATGCAAAAGGTCTTAGGTTCGATTCTCAGCCGAAGTACTGCCTCTCACCTTTATGTATTTTGAAAAAAGGAAAAATATTAAATACACGGCTGGGTCGCACGAACTTGCACCTTTGTAAAAGACTAAGAATTTTAAAAATTAATGTTTTTAAAGAAAAACTGTTTATAAGCATAAAATTTATTTCTTAAATGACTAAAACAACTCCTTTCGTAGTTGGAGCTAAAAACAGGATGCCATGTGATTCAAGCAAATATAAGTTTATGCAAGAACAAAAATTATAAGTCCTTGGTACATGGCGTAATCTAGAGGTCCAATTTGTACATGCTCTTCGCAGTAAACAGACTGTATTTCGCCAGTAACTTTCGCAAACGTTGCTTCTTGTTGACTGTGAAATTATATTGACTTTTTATCATGTAAATACAAAAGGTCAGTTTTGGTCACTTTCCTCACAGAAAGTGTTTAGTGAAACATTGTCTGTTCACCAAAAACCACTTGAAATCGGCTTCTTATACTGATTTCTAATTTTATAATTATTTTATTAAAAATAGTAGTCTTTATAACAGAAGGTGGATTTAATGATCGTCTTAGTCCCGTTTGAGTTTGCTTTGGTTAAAACAAATTTAGGAATGTTATTTCAAGATTAACTTTGAAAATAACTTTTTAGAACATAATATTTTTTTTCATCAAGTGTTAGTTTTTCTAATTTTCAATTCAGCGTATCAGTGGGTCGAAATTTTATGTGATTATTTTTTTATACTACTTATTGAATTTTTATACTACTGAATTAAGAATGCATCTATACAGAATAAATAAAAGCAACAAAAAAAAGTGTGAGTGCCAGGACTCACGGTTAAGATGTGTAAACATCAACGTTCGTCCGAGTGCCGAATGTTTGTTATCGTACGTACCCAATAAACATACAATGCAATCGTACTAGTTTGTGATTTTAGATATATACCCCTCACACACGCCACATCGATCAACCTAATCGACAAAGTAATTCGCTTTTGTATGGTCATTTACACACCAAAACGCCGACGTAGAAGTACATGCCAAAATCAGCTGTTAAATGGTAGAGTTGTAAAATTTTAAATGAAATTATTAATTATTTAAATTATGTATGTCAGATGAAATATTTTACATAATCACAGCTGATTATAATAACAGATTTAGTTCAGTTTCATAACAGATCTCGTTTTCGAAGTAGCATACTGTTTAGTTGCTAAAATGAAACATATGTATGGGCTTATATGGGACACCGCGCACTTAAAGCAACTCGATTCGATCAAATAAAAAGTTTGTGTTTTGACACAAACTAAACGATTGCCTAAAATTAATTCGTATTAGTTGAGCTGTTTTCCATAAGCGCAAGAGAGAAAACAGTGTGAGCGTGAGTAAAGAGTTGCCAGTGCGCGGTTCTCTTTCAACTGGTGATTAAACTATTTGATATCGATCAAAGTTGCCAGTGCGCGACTAGCCTAACAGACTTTTATAAAAGTTGGAACCTCTGAATACCAATCATAAAAGATCTTTTAAAGTGTAAATCTTTTATGATTCATAACAGAAAATCTATAGCAGAATAACAAATGTGGCAGAATAGGACTAATTGGTCGAGAGGTGAAGAAATGTTGAGGGATTGAATTAAGTTCTAGCCAGCAATGGAAAGTAATAAAATCGAGATTTCAGTACTCAAAGTCTCCAATGTAAATACGATGTCGTAAGTACGCAATATTAACAATGTAAACATGGTGTTAAATGCAATCGTCGGTAAGGTAGGTTGCTACACGGAACGTGTAACCGTAACGTGTAACCGTAACGGGTTACACGGGACGTATAAGTTTTACACACGTTTTCGATTCACTCTACCGCCGGGAAAGATGTTTACACATCAAAAACAAAAGGTGGCTGTGTGAAATTAGGAAATAGGGTTTTCTAGAAAAAAAAACCTGAGTTTTTATCAATATGAAAATAAATTTTTAAAGTACGTCAAATGGTCAAAATAAATTATGATAATTTTGTATGCGATGAGTGATTAAGTTTTTATGGAATTTTGTGCGCTTTCCCATACAAAGTGCTCCACTGTGAGGCAGATCGGTTACCTCAATCTAGCGAACTTTATCCTTGTTGAACGTAATTTTTTTTTTTTTTTTTGTAAAAACCCATATGTTACCAGATTAGAGCATAGCATATAAATAGGGTGTGATCTGAGTCAAAATCGATGGAAACATCATCATATCATACATATATCATCATGTATACGAGTATATGGTTGGATTTGCATTGGAAAAGCAACAATATTAGATGGTTTATAATCAGAACTTGCTTGTCTGAAATATGCATAGAATCTCGTTTTTGAAGAGAAATGTGGGTGTTAATGCCTCTTGACCTTACCTTGATTGTCTCCGCGCGGCAGGATCCTTGTCGTGGTGCTGTGAAGGTTTAAGTTTGAAAGATTTATCTGACTTGCCATTATTCACATAACCAAAAGCGACAATAATTTTGAGGTGTTTCGACCAAGAACTAAATAACCCATCGTGTTAAGTGACCGTCCCTATTGCTTGGTTTGCAAGGCTATGCCTGACGCATAGACGCTGAGTCTAAATTTTGTACCTAATCGATTGATTGATCCTTATAAAACTTCGGTTAACTTGTGTTAATTATTCTCTTTGGCTCGGGAACAAAGTAAAGTGATTGAAATATTCAGCTGATGTGTGTACAGTGGATTAGAATGATCTCATCATCCATCAGCCAACCCATTGGACCAGAGATTTAATGGCGCTGACATTATATACCGAATATAATGGTTTAGAGTAGACGTAACTGCTGAGTTTAACTGAGTTTTACCTTCGAATATATGTACCACGGTGAATCACATAGACTTTCGAAAGGAAGTAGCAAAAGTCCATCGTGTTTTTAATTTCTCTTTACTTTGTTTTTCTTTTTTTATTAATAAATCCACCAACCCTTGCACATTATCAAATCGCAAACTTTGTGACCCAATTACATGCCTCTTGATTGTTTTTTACTGTCTTCTTTATTGACCCATTCCGTTGTCAATTCAAAAGACCGTCAAGTTGTAACGATAATTTTGCTAACTCTTGTATTTATTTCCAATCGCAAACTTTGTGAACTAATTACCTGCCTTTTATTTTTTTATTGCGTCAGCTCATGGTAATTTCATTTTTGTAGTTATCCTGCCCTGCCCTTTGCCAATAACTTTTATCTTGTACGAGTAACATACCTACTATTATTGTAAATTGCCCAAAATAGGAAACTGTTATGCGAAATGCAAAGTATCAAAACACGACGATCTTGTAAAGGGTATTGGGTATCTGTGGAAAATCATGTTACCCTTTGCATATGACTCATAAAGATTTATTGCTTATTTAAAAGAATATTTCACGCATTTCTGTTGAAAAGCAACTCGCAGTTCCCAGGAACTCCTCAGTAACTTGGATGTAAAAGTGTTAGTACGTTGAAGTACTGAATGTATGATCACCCTTGGAACTTGGCTGTGGAATAGGAGAATGTTAACAGACACACCTTTTGCAAAAATTAGGAAGTAAATGATTCTGAGTGAAAGTAAACGTGCTGGTTATGCATACCAATCTTACGAATTATTTTTTAAAAACTTTGTGATGTCATCTGAATTTATACAATAATTTTCTACATTCGAATGACTGTCATCAACTTTATGGCAAGATTCAAACTTCTCATTGATCCTGATAAGCAATCGGGATATGCATGCTTCTTCCTTGACGATAACGGATTATTTATGTGTATTCCAGCGTCTTTTTATGGTCATATGCGGCACTACCGGCTGGTAATCCCTTATAAGCTCTAATAGATGCCCATAGGAATATTGTTAAAATTCGATTACCCAAAGATTATGGATACAGCCTCCTTTCCGATCTGCACAAAAAATTGGCTTAAAGTGTGATAAATTTTCTGCAATACTGTTCAAGGGGGTATTTTTAGAATTTTGTCTTTAAAAAGTTTGAAAGAATTTTGTTGGTTCTTTTCCCGTTCGAAAGATTCTTCTTTTGCTCGTACTTTGTTCAGCAGTGCAGTTTATTGAACAAAATTATCTATAAATTTCTTATAATAGTAAGCAATAAAAGTTTTCAGTAGCAGCTTTAGGTCTCTTGGTTCAGGCAAATCGATAATGGCTTTTAGACGGGACTCCGACGACGCACGTAATTTTTGTAATTATTTTTAGATTTTGAATCTTTATTTTCCAATTTGTAAATACAATTTGACTTAAAACTAACTTATTACTGAATTAAATCATATTGGCTCAACAATAGGAGTCCACCGCATTTCTTTTGGCTTTATATAATGCTACATCATATTACTGTTTGCTCAATTATTTTTATAATATTATAAGTATAATAATTTCTGATGAAAGGGTTTCTATCCCCTTTAGTGCTGATTGTTGTTCTCTTCAGAGTACTGTGCGTCATTATTGTGGATAATGACTTCAAATTGATCATCAATTATGGCGCGGGTATATAGATAACTGTCACTAGAATCTTGTTGTTGCTGGAGGTGTCGTTGTACTTCTGAGTTGGGATATTCTTCAAAGTTTATGAAAATAGTGAATAGTGAATAGCTTTTTGGAAAAGTTATTTCTCAAGTACTTCGTTGATGATTTGAATCCTACTTTATTGTTGTCTGAATGCTTGACATCGATGTCAACACAGCATATTGCAAACGCTTGTCTTCGAATTTCAGTCACTGGCGTCCCGAAGGAGATAGGTTCAGTATTTTTACTGTTCCACTCAGCCTTCGCAGACTCATATTTTTCTAGCCGACAGTTCACTCTGTCTGTGGTTTCCTTATCTTTCTGCAAAAATTTTGAGATAGCTCAAATTTGCCTTGTATGTTCTTCAAGAAAATATCACATCAGTTATGTACGAAATACATAAATCCAGAGCTGATCTATTTACCCCTAAAAAATACCCATTGAAATGATTTTTCAGTAATAAGAATTATTCAAATTTAGTGTTTATTACGCAGACCTTCCATATTATATGTCCATAGAAATGTGGTGTATCAAGCAAATCAATTTTTGTAAAGTGCATGTGCTTCATGATCATGCTGATTTGGATCTAGTGTGTGAAAGATAGAGATATATTATGTAGTGCAGTATAGATATTTAAATAAGAAATGAAGTTAGTAAGATAAGTGCAGTTGAAAAATGTTGTTAATTAAAATAAAATCTAATAAAAAAAATAAAAATAGATTTTAAGAGGGAAACAAAATTTAAACAAAAATACATCAATAAATATTTTTAAAAAAATTTTGAGAAGCGCTGGTATTCAAAGTTGACGATGTTCCAGTAAATCATACTCGTTTATATGGGAGGCTGGCATCGATGCTTTCGATGCGTACTCCATTCACATCTGACAGCTGAAGTTCGACGTAAATAAGATCACGAATTGTGAACACTCATACTATTTTTTTTTGTTTTTTTTTTTCGATCAAAGCCCAGCCCTTGCTTTGTTATTATTTTTATTTGTCAGGCATTCATGCACATACTCGTAAATTGGTGACGTCGATTTAAGCCCTACTGTGTTTAAGCTGAGTTGTGTTTTTTTCCCTCCGATATTTAGCAATCGATGTGAAAAGAAAATTTTAATCATAAGGTGACCGGAGTTTGAGGATGATATTTGTGGTGATATTTGTTTCGCGTTTGGGAAGGGTGCGGAAAATGTCCAGCAACGCATCTCCGCCTATTCGTTTATTGTTCGTCTTGTGAATTGTTTATATTATGGTAATTAGTTTTCCTTCTGACTAATTTGTTTCTTATATCGCATATTTCAATTTTATAATCGATGTGTTGTTTTTTTGTGTCGTAAGCTAAGCGGTGTTTAAAGCTGATTTAAGAATAGTGACGTCAGATTTAGGAGCATCTACCTCGAGTTGTGATACCCGTATTTTGACATCAGTGATAATTTTGTTTACCTCGTAGAACTGTGTTTGCAATTTTAACGCGAATGACTCACTATCTTCTTTAAATTGCTTTGATAAAGAAGATATGATAAACTCACTTTGATTTTTAAGTTTTTCGTCCAATTCATCCATTATTGTTTTTTCCTCGGTCATTATAGTTATTTCGTTTAAGAGAATCTACAGAAGATCGAGGTACTTTTGATCTTGGAGTTGGATCATTTTTGTTCTGATTTATCGGACCAGATATTAAGCAAGTTCGATAAGTTTTAAGTTCGAGGGTAAAAACAAAGGATGTAGGAAAGTTAAATAATTGAGATTTTATATAGAAATTTATTGTTCACTGAGATTATTGACACTTTTGTACATAAAATTAGTTCAGCTATCGGATCGAAAAAGGGAACTTTAAAAGTAAAGAAAACAAAATCAGAATTGTCCGCCTATATCACACGTTTAATCAGTAGCTCTCTACACACTTCACGATTGTTCTTGATAATTAGATACTGCCAAATCTCTGAAATGTAAAATATTATTAGGAAATAAATATATCTATCTTCGTATCTGTGTATCTCAATGCTGAATATAATTAAAAATATTTAACTAAAAGTTTGAAGTAAAATTATGTTTATAATATTTATAAAAAGAAAATGTCACGAAGAAAGGAAACATTTAAAAATTTGAAGTTTAACTACATGCATATTAAGCCATTGTTAGAAATAAAAATATCGATTTGACATGGTGCACCAACAAATTTCGGGAAACAAAATGTCTCAATGCAAACAAAAATTAAATGTCTTAATTTTCAAATCAAAAACTGTCTTTTTGCTTTTAGGGTACATTTCAGAGGTAGTTTAAAATGAGTAGGGGTCTTTTGACGGAATTTTGTTTGATATTTTTTTTTTCATTTCGCCAAGATCGATTTGCCAATTTTTATTTTGCATACCATACTTCTTACTTTTCTTTATGTTAATTCGCCGTTTGTTGTTTTGCTTTTTTCGTTATTGTAATTTCAGTTTCTCTCTTTTATTATTTCGCTTTTTCTGATTTAGCTTTCAAATTGTTATATTGTGGGATCTATAACATGTTAATACATTTTGTGCGAAATCTGGAATCTAAATAAGAAGAGCGCATTTATACAAATTAAATTGAACTCATTTATTCGTTCATATTTTTTTTAAATATCAAGTCTTCGTTTTTGTTGGAAAAGTGTGGTCGAATGACTGATGAATTTATTTTTTCGGAATTATAATGAAGGAGATAGAAACATTTTTAGCTGCCTTACGTGTATTCATATAATACATGTACAGTGTGGTTCACATGGTTAGACGCACCATTGTTCTCTCAATTCAAGATTAGTGAGAGACACTTAACGTTTGTTTTGACCTCTTTCTACGCATTAGTGCTTAGAAAAGCTCAAATAAATCGGTTCACTTGGTAGACGTACGAATTAATTCAGTTAGTTTCTTAATGCTGGGTAAAATAAATTAAATGTGGTTAATGACTACGTTACTAAAGTTTTTGCGAGTGTTTAAAGTGAAAATGGGTAAAAACAAAACTGTTAACGGGCGGCGGCGGAAATAGAAAAATTGAGGCCTACCATTCAGACAAAAAAAATTGGACGAAATGATAAAGCTGTTCGAAATGTTTTATCAAATCCTGCCACCTACGAAAAAAACAACAAGGGAAGGACAAAAACAGCCTTAACACCACACTAGAAGCGAAAAATTGTAAGAATTGTCGCAAATTCAGCAAACTCCACGATGAAAATAAAACAATTAGTGGGGGTAAGCGCAAGCAAATCAACTATTCGTCGGGCTTTTTTAAGTGCTCAACACTTGAAATTCAAAAAGCTAAAAAAAAAACTTATCGCTGCAAGAAAGGAATAGCGGTTGGAGTTCGCGCGTCTTCAAATGACAAGGAATGCGCAGGTTGGAAGTGTTTTAAATTGGAGAAATGTGGTATTTTCTGATGAGAAAAAGTTCAACCTAGATGAGTGTAATTTTTATTTCCATGACATCCGCAAAGACGAATGCTTTTTGAACCGAAATCATTCCAAGAAAGGAGGAGTAATAGTGTGGGCGCCATTACGTACTACGGTCCCTTTGCGTTGGTTTTTGTGTCTCACAAAATGACAGGAATGACATGGCACTTAAGTGTTTTGATAAAAAGTGGTGACAGTCCTGTTTCGATTGTGACCATGTAGTTCTGGGTGTTTTTGGTAAACGAAAACATTTTTTGATGAAGAACCTCTAGAGTTTTTCGACAAACAAAAAAAAAAAAAAAACAAAAAGAAAAACAAAAACAAAAACAAAAACTACAATTTATTGAGAGCCTTTTTCTCTAACGTCTAACCATATGTGAACCGCACTGTACGTTCGAAATAAAATATTCAAACACAAAAATTTATTAACACATGTGTACCAAGAATTGTTTTTCCACCCATTAATCAAGTCTTACTATAAGATCTTAATCATTTGTCTTCTTTAATAACATGAGACTCTACCATCATTAAAAAGAGAAATATCATTCAAAGTTTTATTGCTAGACCAATCCAAACCAAAATGTAAAAAAAAGAAATAAAATGATATAAAAACAATCTTGGAAAACGGAAGACATATTTTTACCCGTGTTGACCACATACGTATGATTTTATCCAAAAAAATTAAAGAAATAAATTTGTGGTTTTGTATAATATACTGATATAACCTGTATTCATAGGTATGTAATTTTAGCCAATTACAAAAAGCAACGAGAATCGGTGAACCAGGAGTACTAAACAAGTATGATGTCAGCACGCATGTTCGTCAAAAGTAATCAAATAGGAATTCAGAACAAAGCATGGTGACTTATGTTAACGACTTAAAAGCGCAAATTAGCTTGCGATACAATTGAAAATATATTTTTTTAAGTTATATGCTTAAATTGTTTATTGTGGATTTAATTTGGATTTGAGTTCATTTTTACCTTTCGGCTGAGTTTTATACTAAAGGGTGGGCTAAATACAAGGTTCTTTTTAAAATTGCAATAAAATGAACATAATTAAATTTTGTCCATGTATTATGGCTTTATTAGTAAGAGCAAACATTCCCATTAATTACGGAACACAACGTCGATCCAGCGGATGATCTTCAATTATAGAGTCATCAATTGGACCTTGTGATCAAATAATCCGAAATCTTTGTGCAGTATTCTCCTCAGGCTAATGCTAGTTGATGTTCGTGAATTAATGCTCATACCCTCGGCTGCAGCAGCCACATTCTGTGCGCACCGTACGACGACCGGAACCATAAGTGTTGCCCACTAGAATAACCAGTCTCACGAACGTTTTGCAAAATCTTGCGAACAGCAGGCGCTGTGGGTGGTTCATTTCGGCCAAAACTTCTTTTCAAAAAACGCACTGCTTGCGCTGTAAAGCGACTCATTTCGTTCCGCGAATGTATGATACTGACTTTCTGTCAAGATTTCGAGCGGGAAACAGCTGTCAGTGTCAAAATAACCTTTGATTTAAAAATAAACCACTAGATGGCCCACCCTTTATACCTTGTCAAAAGATTTTTGAAAAATAAATAAACTTTATTTGTTCAGGAATTAGTAACTATGGGCGTGGCGGAGTATGAACGCATTTTTATTTTCTTCTAAAGCGAAACAAACACGTCTATAAAAACCGTGAATTTGAGCAAATTGATGTATAGTGCCTAATCGCTTCCCAAAAAAATTATCAGGAATAAGAATTAAAGTAAAATTTTATTTATATTTAAATTCCAAAACCCCTATCCAACAAAATACCTACACATAACAACAATAAAATAAATACTTACCAAGCCGACTACATGCTCCCATAGAAATAGGTAAACTCCACAATTACACCAGACTATCTAGGCAACACTAACAAGTAGGCACTTGATATGGTAATCAGACCAGGAGGATATTTCGGAAGAAGGAACTGGTAACTCTTTCTTGCAGAAAAACTTTTTACATTTTACAAAATCATCTTGGACTAATTGCGTTAACAAAGATGCCATCAATCACGGAAAAATCTATTCAGATTCTGCCGATAACATGGTCAATTGCGACAGATCTGAAGCTTGCTGTCACTTCAATTGTGCAGGATTGACGAGTTTAATCGCTGAACAAGACTTGGTTTGTGCTAATTGTGCTTCAGGTAAGCGCTTCCCATAACCTCACGTGAAGGTGTGACATGTGCAACACCTACGACTAAAACCTCTAACCAAATTCATTATGCCAATAACTTCGCGAATATCAAGACAACTGTGCATACTTATCACAGTTTTTCTAGTCTTGGCACATTACCAATAATAACATCCAACGTTCCATTATCTGTCACATACGAAATGTATGTGCCTGTACTTGTGGGCGCATTTTCAGCCTTAACATCGACTAATACGCTTAATACCATGGCTGGAATACCTCAGACAAGCTCATTGGTCATCCCATTCGCTGCGACGTCAAATACTTTTGTTAATGGAAACGAAAGTTTAATTTTTCCAAGTAGCACATGTAATGACTTATCATTATCTTCGTTGACCACAATCTATTCAAGCCAAACAGTGACACTTTACTATAACAAATCTGCGCTTCAATTTTAAACAACAAAATCCGGATGAGATCCCCAAACATTCTCTTCCGCTCTTCACAACCAGACACAGCCACAGAAACCACTTCCTCTTTTAGATTATCCAGAAGCCAAATCGTAGCTCGTCAACTTATGTACCCAGATCTTCAAAGCTTCACAGGTAATCATGAGGAATGGCCAGTGTTCATATCGAACTTTATAGGAAGTACCAATCTGGGCGGTTTTACTGAGGAGGAGAATTTATTGCTCTTGCACAAGTCTATAAAGGGAGATACCTTGAAGGCTGAGAGAAGCATTCTTGTTCAACCACAATAAATTGACCAATTGAAAACTAAATTTGGCAGACCTCGAGTGATTATTCAAGCAGTGCTTAAGACGATTTAAGTACTCCAGAGCCGAAAGAAGGAGACTTCGAGAGTATTGTAGACTATTCCCTATACCTACAACATCCGTCGCTCTTACAGGAATTGGAAAATAAGTTACCTGATGACATTCGACGTAATTGGGTATCACATAAATATATAGATGCGGTCAAAATAATAGTAGTGTAAATAAAATCAGACCAAAAAACAAATGTTAAAAAAAAGAGCCAAGTTCTTCTATACAAAAACCTGCCATGTCAAAATATCGAAAGATACGGAAAGATAGAAGTTTGGACTCTACCTACGTACCTACCAAAATCAACTCTGTTTATAGCTTTCTATTTCTTTTGGTATAGTTTCTTTTTGTTATTGGTTGTTTTGATTTGCGCTTCAATTATTTCTTCTTATCCTGGCAAGATACCTAGCACTAACATACCAACCTTAATTACAGCAATTGGAAGTGCTCCATATAAATTAAACATTTTCTCAGAAAGTGGGCGGATACCACGCCCCCTGAATGAAAATCCTCAATTTTTATTTTTGGTCATTTATGTATATGCGATTTGAGCCCTATCGTTCTACCAAATTTCATTGTTCTACTGCAATCGGAAGAGTGCCTTATAATTTACATCAGTTCTGAGGAAGTGGGCGGATACCACGTCCCTGAATGGAAAACCTCAAATTTTATATTTTTTTCTTTGAATGCAATTTAAGTATTTAAGCCCTACCGCTTTACCAAATTTCATCGTTTTTTAGCAGTCGGAAGTGCTCCATTCAACCAATACCAATTCGGAGAAAGCGGGCGGATACCACGCCCCCTGAAAGGAAAACCTTGGTGTTTATTTTTGGTTTTTTATATGTAATATTAGCCCTACCGGTTCACCAAATTTCATCGTTTTACAGCAGTCGAAAGTGCTCCATTCAACCAACACCAACTCGGAGAAAGTGGGCAGATACCACGCCCCCTGAATGGAAAATTTCAAATTTTAGATTTTTTCCTCTGCTTGCATGACAAGACCTACCGTTGTGCAAAATTACAAGATTCTACGATGTCGGGAAGTGCTCCATAATTTTGATGATCTGTCAGTCAGTCAGTTACGGTTTTAGTGATTTTTGAGGCCTTATATCTCAGGAACCGCTTATGCTAGAAAATTGATATTTGGTGAGGCGCCTGTGCCTGACTAGCTTAGTATATATTCAGAGTTTTAAGTTTCTGGCTTCATTGGTACTGAAGATAGGAAGGGGTCAAAAATCGCCTGAGTTTGTTCCTGTAAAAAGGGTGTAGTGGCTGGGCACTACCGTGCCCTTTGATCATTGCTAAGTCCCTGAATTTTCATGTTTTTGTGGAGGAATATTCTGTAGTCAGACGAGTCCCAGATTGTGTTATATGGTGGAAAGGGATCTCGTAAATTTGTAAGAAGGCTCTCCAACCACAGAATACAATCCACGCTTCACAGCTAAGACAATTGAACATGGAGGATCCAGCATAATGGTTTTTAACAACTGTTCTTTAAATCACCACAGGCTACTAAACTGCTTTGGTCATAACAAAAACGGAAACAGAGTTCTAAGGAAAATGTTTCAGTTAACCAAATAACATGCAAAACGAAACGTTGAAACCTTAAACCGTTCGAACTAATGGCCGAATTATAAGGACACTGCTTTTGAAATTTGACGACTTTCAGATGCCCGATAGGTATTTAATGGCGATTGATATTCCCCCATAGACAAATGAAGCGAGAACTGGAACTAGCAAATGCATTAAGCTTGAAAATAGCCGAATATGTCACTAAAGGATATACATATACACTTAGGTTATCTTATAGATAATTACGTGAAAATTACGTGACGCAGTAGCGACCGGCCAGGACATGTCACTGAACTCATTTCTTCTGAAAAATCTAGATTAATTCAAGTCACCAGTATCGGTAATATTTAATTTTTGAGAAAAGCGAATAGCCATTTGTGAAGACATAATGGAAATGTTCCACCGAATCCGTATTCGAAAGGAGGACCAATCACACCAAAGATTCTCATGAAGTCGCAGCTCTGAAGAACCGCTAGTTGTCTACGCCATGTTACGTTCATGAATTTTGGTGCTAGCCGTTCTCTGAGCTGCGTTCAGTATACCAAGAATAGAAATGCCGATGAATCCAATAAAGTCATTACGTCGATGATCTTAAGCGAATCCGGTACATCCATCAACAAGGAGGCTTCTGCATTACTCTCCTGTAATGCTTTAAGCATCACTTCAAATGGTCCACTTCAAATTATAGCTTCACCTACAAACTAACAAAAAATCCAAAACAAGGACAAATTCTTTTCGATGGCCGACCATCCACAAAGCGCAGTCTTGAAGATATTTATGACTATCTTCGATCCATTGGGTCTTTTAGAAAATTTTCTTGTTCCTTAAAATCCTATTGCAGGACATATGGCGCTCGAAAATCCGACATTTCACCAAGGGAAGCAGCCCCATACCATTAAGCTATATTGAACAGAACGTAGAGCGCTTAAGAGAATCGGCCTGACATCGGCAGTTAACCAAAAAAACCTGTAGCGTCTCGCCAAAAATTTTGCAAGGAGCACAGAAATTAGAGCGTAGAAGACTGGAAAAAATTAATTGATTCCAACAGACGGTAAGCAATATTATTGGCAGCGACCATGAGAAAAGTTGCAAAAGCACCAGGCGAAAGAAACAATTTAACCGTTAGTGAAAATAATGGATAATGAATAAAGAAGAATATCTTCGTATTCTAGAGGAAAATTTACCAAACTTCGTGGACGAAAGCGCATACCCAGAAGATGAAGTTTTATTTCAACAGGATGGAGATCCTAAGCATACCGCTAAGATCGTGAAAAATTGGTTCGGTAGGCAAACCTTTCAAACAATGCAGTGGCTTGCGTAAAGTCCAGACCTAAACCCCATACAAAATGTATAGGCTCTTTAAAAAAAAGACTGGAACGGCACGATAATGCACCAAAAACTTTAGGCGAACTTTGGTCCCGGATTCAGACAGAGTGGGCCAGCATACCGCACGGACTAATCGAAAAATTAGTAGAAAGCATGTCCAAACGACTCAATGACGTCATTAAAGCTAAGGACCTTTGGACAACATACTAAAAATGTAGTATTAAAAGCTTTTATTTTGACCGTGCAGAAGGGAATACATTGAGTTTTTTATTAAATGAATTAAAAGTTAATTTTTCTTTTCAGTTTTAAAATAGGTTTTTATATTTTTTTATTGTTAAAAAATAAAGAGTTTAAACCGGAAAAAAATGTTTGTAATAGGTTTATTTTTGCGAGTTTTTCAGCAACTTAAAGTCAGTTTTACACAAATTGTACATATAGAGTAGTTGGCATAAATATTTTGACGAAACCTTTTTCTGACTATTGAACCTACAATTTGCTAATTATCGTTAAATAACGGCGAAAAAATAATGTGCAAAACAAAGAATACGTTTTTAGCTCTATGCATGCCAAATTTTGTATTGTTTACATTTTGCATTCTCGTTTTGCTCATAAAAATGCATGTAAACAACGAATTTTTGTGTGGCATAAGTATTTTGACGGAATCTTTGTGTACCTGTTTTTACACTTTGCACGTGAAAACCAAGCAACTTATGCAGTATTAAACTTTATTTGAAGTGAAACGTTAATAAAAAATAAAATTTGATCAAAAGTTATTAAAAAACATGGTTAAAACAGTGGAGTTGAGTTTGGTTATCAGATCTTCCATTGTAGCAAAGTTTAAAGCTGGAATGGCAGTAAAAGACATTGCAAATGAGTTTAATGTGTCACGTCAAACTGTGCACTATCAAATTAATAAGTTTAAAAAGCATAATGACATAAGAAACTTAAGAAGATCAGGTGCTAGGCGCAAAACAACGCCCACTGAAGACCGAATCCTTTTACAGGAATTTAAAAAAAATATTTTTGTGAAGCCTCAATCTGCTGCAGGTAAATGGAATTTGACGGCCAAGAATCCAATCAGTGAGCGTACTGTCCGACGACGTTTAAAAGAAGGAGATTTCAAGACAATTAAAGTTAAGGACGTGCCGTACATATCAAAGGTAAACAAATTTAAAAGACTGGCTTTCGCAAAGGAACATCTGCACAAGCCAAAGGAGTTCTGGAGAAGCGTTCTATGGACAGATGAAAGCTCCTTTGAGTATCATCATCATCGGCTCGACAACCGGGTTCCGGTCCTGGCCTCTTTCAACAAGTCTCTCCACCTATCCCGGTCTCTAGCCGACGCCATCCAGTTGCGCACCCCAAGGCTTCGGGCGTCCTGGTCTACGCCATCTCTCCAGCGCAAGCATGGTCTACCACGCTGTCGTCTACCATAGAATGTACCACAAAGAACTTTCCGAGCAGGTTCCTCTTCGCTCATGCGAGCTAGGTGCCCTGCCCACCGGAGTCTACCGAGCTTAATTTTTGTCACGATATCTGCTTCAAGGTAGATTGCGTACAGTTCATGATTGTACCGTCTCCGGAATCGTCCTTCCTCACATACGGGGCCAACAATTCTCCTTAAGACTTTTCTCTCGAACGCAGCTAAGAGGTCGGAGTGCCTTTTGCTAAGCACCCAAGTCTCGGATCCATATGTGAGTACTGGCAGGACCATGGTCCTGTACAGCAGTAGTTTTGAAGTTATGGTGAGATTTCTGGATTTGAAGAGCTTTGACAGACTATAGTAGGCTCTGTTGGATTTGAGAAGCCGCCCGCGTATTTCTTCTTCTATATTGTTATCGGCTGCTACTATTGACCCAAGGTATTTAAAGGATTGCACCACTTCAAATTCGTGCTCCGCAACCTTCATTGTTTGACCAACTGTTCCTCTCGCATTCGACGCCACCATGTACTTTGTTTTACCTTCACTAATGTGCAGCCCCAGATTTTGTGCCGCCTGCTCGATCTGGATGAAGGAATCGTGTACAGCTTGTTCGGTTCTTCCGATGATGTCGATGTCGTCTGCGTAAGCTAGTAACTGGCTGGACCTGTTGACGATGGTCCCTCTTGTTGCCGTGCCAGAGTCACGGATTGCTTTCTCCAACGCCAGGTTGAAGAGGAGGCAGGCCAAACCGTCCCCTTGTCGGAGTCCATTAAAGATGTTGATTGGTCTGGATAGCAATCCGGCTATTTTTACTTGGCTTGTTACGTTGGTCATGGTCAACCTACATAGTCGTGTCAATTTATTTGGGATGCCGAATTCTCTCATGGCTTTGTAAAGTTCTACCCTGGCTATGCTATCATAGGCGGCCTTAAAGTCTATAAACAGATGGTATGTTGGGATGTTAAATTCTAGACATTTTTCCATCGCCTGCCTAAGGGTAAATATCTGATCAGTTGTTGATTTGCCTGGAATGAAACCACACTGATATTGTCCGATAACGGTTTTAGCGTATGGGGTTATCCGGTCTTGTAGGATAGAGGAGAGTATCTTATAGGCGGTACTCAACAACGTGATACCTCTATAATTGCTGCACGTTGTGACATCTCCCTTCTTATGTATGGGGCATATTAAACCTTTTCGCCAGTCTTCTGGCATTTCTTCCTGCTCCCATACGTGTACTATAATATCATGAATTGCTTGACGTAAGGCTGGCCCGCCGTGATGGAATAATTCGGCTGGTATGCCATCGGCTCCCGGGGCTTTGTTCTGTTTAAGCCGGCCTATAGCCTTCTCAACCTCTTCTATGCTTGGTGGCGGCAACATAGAGTATTCTTCTTGAAGTAGTGGAGCCTCCACTTCTGCAGTGAGCTGACCATTTAGCAATTCATTAAAGTACACTTCCCATCGCTCCAGTATGCTTTCAGGATCGGTGATCAGATTTCCCTCTCCGTCCTTGCAGTATGTGCAGCGTGGTGTGTACTGCGTCATGTTTCGGACGGATTGGTAGAACTTCCGCGCCTGGTGCGGACCTCGCTCTCGGCTATTTTCAATTTCACAGATTAGGTTCTTCTCCCAGGCTGATTTTTTTTGTCTGTGTAGCCGTTTTTCTATTCTTCTGAGCTCTTTATATTCCTCTTCGCGTGCCCGCGTTCTATGAGATTGTTGCATTGCTCGGTACGCAACATTCTTACGTTCAGTCGCTAGCTTGCATTCATCATCAAACCAGTCGTTCCGATTTTTACGACTGCTGCCTAAGATGGAGTTGGCAGTACTAATGACAATATTCTTAAGGCGTGTCCACTTCTCATTTACGCCCAGCATACTGGCTCCAGGACTTACTCTCCCTAAATCAAGTGATTCTAGGGCGAGTCCTAACGCATTACCAAAGGTGTTACTGGTGTTTTCATTGCGCAGGGCAGCCGTGTTGATTCGAACCTGATCGGCGGATGCAATGCGTCTTCGCAAGGCAATCCGCCCTCGGAAAACCATACCAACAAGATAGTGATCCGAGTCGATATTGGCACCTCGGTACGTTCGTACCGTCATCAAGTTCGAGTAGTGGCGACGGTCTATCAACACGTGGTCTATTTGGTTACGAGTGACTCCATCAGGTGATACCCAGGTGGCTTTGTAGATATCTTTACGCGGGAACCTGGTACTCGCAACGACCATGTTTTTCGATGCTGCCAATTCTAAGACTCGAAGTCCATTGTCATTAGTGTTCTCATGCAAACTATGGGTGCCTGCGTAATGCCTGAATACCGGCTCCCGACCTATTTTTGCGTTCAAATCCCCAAGGATGATTTTAACATCATACCTTGGACAGGCATTGAGGGCCCTCTCGACTTGTTCGTAGTAAGTCTCTTTTTCTTCGTCTGAGGACTCCTCCGTAGGTCCGTGAACGTTAATGAGGCTGATGTTCGTAAATTTGCCTCGCACGCGAAGGGTGCATAGCCTTTCGCTTATAGCGTTAAAGCCGATGATGGTAGACTTCATTTTTTCGCTGACTAGGAAGCCTACCCCGAGCACATGGTGTTTTGTATGACAGCTATAGTATATGTCATATTCTTTCTTCTGTAGAACACCATTCCCTGTCCATCTGATTTCTTGAAGAGCTGTTATGTCAGCTTTATATTTTGACAGGGCATCGGCTAGCTGCTGAGCAGCTCGAGCTCTATAGAGCGATCGTACGTTCCATAAGAAAATCCGTAAATCATTTTTCAGTTTTCGTTGCATTGGTTGTCGTCGTGTGATCAGTCCGTTTCCGAGGCTTGTTGTCGGTCTCGTAATTCAAAAGTTTTACGGGACAGGGAATTAACCTGTCGCCAACCTGAGGAACCAGCCTGATCATATTAGCCAAACCTTTTTAAGGCTTGTTTCTAGCGGCCGCCACGAAGAGGCTATGATCAGACTTCCACCAGTCCCGAATAGTTACGACACGTGCATGTTTTCGTATGCTACATGTTATTCCCCCTATTCGTCTGATGGCTGACCGCCTCCTTTGAGTATAATTCATCAAAAAATAAATTTTTTGTAAGATTGCCAAAGGTAGTAGGACAAAAAAAAAGGCCCGTTTGTCAAAATGAGCCACGGTGGAGGCTCTGTCATGTTCTGGGGATGTGTTGCTTATAATGGACTGGGTGACTTGGTTCCTATCACCGGCTCTATGAACAAAAGCCAATATGTTAGTACCCTAAATGATAATGCCTTTCCATCCGGAGATATGCTTATTGGCGAATCATTCATCCTGCAACAGGACAATGCCCCATGCCACAAAGCCCGGCTGGTAATGAATTTTTTGAAGGATGTTGGTGTTACTACTTTGGACTGGCCACCTCAAAGTCCAGATTTAAATATTATAGAAAACGTCTGGTCTCTTTTGAAACGCAAAAGAACAGTTTCTTTAAATAAAACCAGAGAGGAGACAATTGCTGAGGTAACTTCCCTTTGGAAAAAGATATCTCCAGATATTCTTCAAAATTTAGTGGATTCAGTACCGAGACGCCTTCAAAAAGTTATTGAAGCCAAAGGAGGTTATACATTTTACTAAATTCTTCATTTCTTTATTTTTGTGAAATTGAAACTTTGTTTTCTTAATAATGCATACTTGTCAAAATACTTATGCCAACGAGTGAAATTAATAATTTATTTATAACATTTTAAGTTTCTATGAAAAAATATTTGTTTGACTATTTTTAAGTTTGTGTTAGTTATATGTATATAAAAATGCAACTGAAAAATGCACGATTTTTATTTCGACAAATACTTATGCCGACTAGTGTAGTTAGTTCTTCGGTACTTCGGCACCCTTCTGTGGTTCTTCATAGTTTTACCTGGGCACAAATAGTTTCAAATAATCAGTTCAAAAATTGGTGTTAATCAAGAGTAAACTCCAGTAAATATATTTTAATCATTTGCTCAAAGTAATTTTTGTTATAGACATTCGGTTTGGGCTTTTTCTTTTGAGCTGTTTGACATGTTAACATTTTTTAGATTTGGGTTCAGTTGGGTAATAAAATAATTTCATTTAAACACAAATTTCGGTCCTAAAATTTGAATTTCATTCTTACCAAGTAATTTAACATTTGGTTTATGATGTCATTCATATTTTTAGTGAAAACAACCCAGTTAAGAAGACTTTAATAGAAATGTACTTTATGACATTAACCTCTTAGGGATTCAAAAAATGTTGACGGTACTTGATGAGAAACAAAAATTAGTAAAAATATAGTAAATCAATGTGGTTTTCAACCCAGTTTTTAATCTTCGTCTTTTTGGTCATGTCTTTTGTTTTCTGGCACAATGTCTGCTGCTTCAGTTGTATGTGTTGGAAAGTCTCATATACAATGGAATAAGAAATACGAAACCGACTTCTTTTGTGTCGGAATGAGTAAAATACTTTGGTAGGAGAGATAACGGACAGTAAGAGAACACTTTTTCGACCCACTCACACTTTTATTTCAACATTGGCTCATATTGGTGCTTTCTTTTCAAACATAAAATGCACGACCTGGTAGCAGGTACTTGCTCTTAATGCAAAGGTTATCTAGAGTTTTTAACCGTTTTACAAAAATAATTATAAATTTATAATATTCTTGTAAAAATATTTTAAAAATATTTAAATGATTTGTTTTAAGTATTTAAGCAACATTTTTTGGTTAAGAGCTGGAAAATATTCAAAAAAATTTTTTTTTTTGAATTCCACAATTTTTTTTTCTATTTTGGTATAAGAAAATTAGAGGTCATTACGACTCAAAGAGTTCCTTAACATAGTGACTATCTACTCTCAACCATTCCTGTGTTCGTGTTAGCAGGAATGGGGGGACGCAAGCACTTTTCATGACATTATTTAATCTCGGAGAATTTGACAGTTTCTCACAAGAGGTATTAGATCCCTCCAACGCACTTACCATCATTTACCTTTTATTAGTTAGTTATTTCGTTCTAATAAAGAAAGATTAATTATTTGTCATTGAAATTGTAAACCTGTTGCTGCGTTTTAGAATTTGAGTTAAGTTTAAATAAAGTTTAATAAGCTGACATATTTGTAGAGTGCCCTAAAATTGATAGATGCTTAGTTTAAAATTAAAAATATGAACATACATATGTACCTACTTATGTACCTACTTATATTCGGGACGCTCTTTTTTAGTCTTGGCTACCATCGTTATGTTGATCAAAATCTCGAGTAAGAATTTACATAACGAATTTTTAATGATGCTACTATACTTTTTACTTGCGATATACATAGGTACTATAGGGCAAGTTCTGCATTTGGAAAAAAAATCGAACTCGAGATTTTGATCAATGTTGACATTACGATGATAGCGAAGACGTAATGCAAAATCTTATTTATCTCGAAAACGGCTCTAACGATTTTGATAAAAAAAATTAGGTGTGATATTATGGACATGGACTATGTTTTGGTAAAAAAAAATTTGGGGCAAAATGTTATTAACGGTACCTGTCATAGAACCGTTTTTTTGATTTTCGACTTTCTCATTAACGGCTCTAACGATTTTAACCAAAAAATTTCAGCAGGAGTCCCCCTAAGTTTAAAATAATATTGTATATAAAAATATTCGAAAAATTATTAGTTGGGTTTTTTTGAAAAATTTTTTTTTTGAAAAATCAATATCTTCAAAACCTATGAACGATTATTTTTTGAAATTATTTCCTAAAATCAATATTATTAAATACTTAAAATTCGCATCCCACATTTTTTTCTTGAAAAATTTTAAAGAAATTTCTTATATAAAAAATTTATTTATTTAATAATAAAACGATTTTTTAAAGTTTGTTTTCATAGATTCATACTTTTCTAGAAATCAGATGGCAATTTCATTTTAAATTCATGTTTTATATTTATAAAATGTATCTTAAATTCCAAAGTACTTTTACATAAGAGCAAGTTCGTGCGATCCAGTCGTGCATTTTATTTAAACATGTCATGCACCCTGAAAAGAAATCCAGGATAATGTTTGTCCTTAAGTGGGCTTAATTAATTATTCAATTAAATAAAACGTTACGAAGAAAGGAAATAGAAAGGATATGCATTTAAAGTTTTTTTAAGCTTTGTCATTACCGTGAGAGCGATATTATCGCACAACGGTTTCTTTTATTCAGTGATAGAATGCAAAAAAATATAACCATTTATTAACTTATATTATAACCATTTCTTAACTTATATTGTAACCATTTCTTAGCTTATTATACTTTGGATCGTCAAAATTGTTCCTAAACCAAGCCTATTTATTTACTTACTAACTTGTGGGATTTTTTTTCATTCGCTTTCGGCTTAAGTAAAGCCTTCATTTGGTAAAACTTAAAAGTAATTATATTATTTCTTTTTAATTTCAGGTGAGTCTACGAACTTGATGTAATTCATTGCGATGGTAAATAATAATTAATAAATAAATATCAGCAAAGATCCAATATTAGTGTGCGCCTACAACTCGCCATTTATATCTCAATTTTAGGAATGAATTTAATACATAAAATAAAAAAAAATCTTTATCAAGGTAACTTTGAACAAAATAAACCAAGATCCATCAAACGGAAATTTAAAAAAAGAAATTCAACGTATCGTTAAAAGAACTGAACAATAAAAATGAAAACAACTTTTGCGAAGTAAGCCCAAAATATACTGACCAAAACAAAATAAACTACATACATTGAAATAAAAATGAAGAGATAATAGGCACCATATTTTCAGTGCATACTTAATCATACATTCGAAATATTTTATTTTGCGTTTTATATTCTCACATCTTTATATTTTACTTTTTACATTTTAACCAAAAATTCTAAATGAGTGGTGTTAAACCAGTTATTTTCTTCTTTTACTTCTTTTAATTATCTGTAGTTTATTTATTTGATGTATTCCCATAAAAAGACTTAAATTGAATAAAACTCAAAAGAGAACACAACAAAAGAAAATACGAAAAGAAATAAGAATTCATCCACATCATTATCAGTCAGAGTGAGTTAAATCTAATCAAATACATGAACTGCCTCAAACCCCCATTTTGAAAGCCTTATAGTTGACTCAGTGTTATTTTTTTACATTTGGCCTTGAATAAAGGCAATGACCCTTTACTTAAATGATGTGAACTTTTATCGCTCGCCACTCTCGTAAAAGCAAGGTGAAATGCCAATCTACACACTTTTTTTTTGTTTTTAATTTTACGTTTGTTTATTCTTTCCTGTTTTAATTCTTGTTCAAAATCCAAAGTAATAAAAACAGAAGACACGATTATAATATTATTTAAAAGAAATATGACTAATTCCCTCATTTTTTAAATGGGGTAATACCTTTGATGCGAAATGTATACAAAATCTGTGTAAATGTGTGTGTGTCGCTGTACGAGAAACGCAATTGAATATTTTTATTTTTCAGTTAAGATATTCTAGTGAGTTAAAAAAAATAAAGTCAGACAATATTCTACCCAAGAGAATCCCAAAGATATTTAGCTGTAAGATACTCAAGCCAGCCTTTTAAACCCAATTAGAATTTATTGTTAAAATCATAACTCACACAAACTCTTCAATGATCCGGTGGAGCGTTCTTAAAAGCCTGTCTACATAAAAAAAGCTGTCATCAGTGCAAAATTGATTCCTTTTGAGAAAAACGCTCTTCAGTGTAATGGCAAAATATTGAGGAATAAACATGGCAAATCAAGGAGCAAAAGAGAAAATAAATTGTATCTATCTTTTTCCACAACACCAAGAAGTAAGATAGAAGATAGATAGAAGAAGATCTTCAGTATGTATAATATCTTTCTAGGTAAACAATAGGTATATCACAGAAAAAACTTAATTAAGTAAAAACAAATCACGTGATTACTTCGATGTCGACGAGGAGTAGTTGCTGCTACTGCTTTCTCCTTTCAAGCATATTATCAAACTTTCCATTGTAAAAACAACGAAGATATTTGTATGAAATAAGTAAATTACTTCAATTTTAAGTGGAGTGATTGAATTAAATTTAATAGAAAGTTTGAGCCACCTCAACTCCAAAGCGCGTTTCGCCCAGGTACGACAGTGGGCTCATCAGTTACATGCTGTCGTACCCTTCTAAGACGCAATTATTATTTTATAAGCGTCGCTAAACATCGACAAATAATAATTGCGTCTTAGAAGGGTAGGACAGCATCTAACTGATGAGCCCACTGTCGTACCTGGGCGAAACGCGCTTTGGAGTTGAGGTCGCTCAAACTTTCTATTGCATTGTAAAAACATCCATTTCCAACATCTTTGGCTCAATCACTTTCTCAACTTTGTGTCTAACACAACGATACCATTTTTCAGCGTCAACCTTCATAAGTCATAAAACATGAAAGTAGAAATATTTGCTATCAAAAACTCTAAAAACCTTAAATCCAGAAAGTTACATAGCAAAACCCAAAGAAAATGTCATATAAATTTCCATCAACTGGGCAATGGTAACTCTGATTCAAATTGTTTTTTTTTTTTTAATGAGCACAATGTCAGTAAGGGTTGGTTGCAAATTGGCGATCAGTCTTCTTTTCTTTTCACCAGGGGAGAAAATTGGTCATGGTGGGATGTACGTGAACTCAAAGAAGATTACACAAACAATTAAAATGTAACTCTATGATTGTGTTTCTTATTTCTGTGGCAAATTCTTAAGTAAAGGTGCCGTACAAACAGTAGCAAGCACCAGTGTTTCTGAAGAAGCAAAGTTGATACCACTGGACGCGTATTTACTGCAGCTCTCCGGAAAAATCATCAGGAACCTGGAAGATCATCCCAACATAGAAGTGCAACAACTTCTCCAGCATGAACTAGAGCCTCGTGACAAGTATCTATACACTCGAGCCATCACTGACGATCAATTTGAAGACATCATCCATAACGACAACGCACCCTTTTACGAGAAAAACAACAATCAATACTACAGGGGATAAAACGCCCACTCATGAAAAATTATTATTTAGTTAATATTAAAAAAATCATGAATTAGATTAAGAAAACATTAATATGATATTGTAAGCAAATAGCATTATGTAAAGCCAAATGAAGAACGTTGGGCCCCTATTGTTGAGCCAACATGATTTAATTTAGTAATAAGTTAGTTTTAAGTCAAATTGTATATAAAACAAATTGAAAAATAAAATTCTTAATCTAACCAGTGTTTCTGAAAAAGCTCTCCCATAAAGAAACAGAGTATAGGTGTATGAATTCTGATTACCTCCCATCACTTTCTTTAACTAAGAGTATTTGCAGTTCTGTTTCATAACAGGATTAATGAATGCGTCTATTTCATTTCCAGTGGTTCTTTTGATATGAGTAGTTCTAGTTTAAGAAGAAATTTGCCAAATCTTAGCAGATCAATATACAGCTAATAGGTTTTTTTTAATCTCTGGTATCATTGCTTCTACAAATGACACTCTCAAACCTAAAAGCTTTAAGTATAATTTCTTTGCTCTAAATCTAAGAAGCTTCATACATACATTCGTAAATATACAATAATTTTGTTACATACAGCTATGGACAGAGAAATAGACCACTTATGAGAAAAATCTCGCGATTATAATGTCCGTTATATCTAATGTTTGTGGTAAGTTTGTTCTCCAGGTTTTTTTGTCAAGATCTTTGAGGACTATAGCGCCTGTAAGAGTGCGAAAGAAGATTTGTCCCATTGAAGCATTAACGCTCCCAAGTACAGGAAGAGTCATAACACTGTGTGGTAAAGTCGAATCTGCAGAGTTTTAAGCAAATTATTTTTTCTTGCGAGCTGACAATAGGAGTATTATTGTGAACGAGTGTTGTAAGTGCAGTTATTGATAAAAATGTTCATTCCATTGAGAATAATGCCTGTTACCATATCAGCGTTCTATGCCACTATCGAGGAAGCATAGTGACCAGTTAAAGTTTTGAAAGAAGTTTTTAAGGCCGTCCCAATTGGCTTTCTCATAGTGCCAAACGGTTCTTTCACATTTTTGGAGTCAGATAGTGCATCGAATTCGTTATAAGTCAGATTGGTATCTTAACTCGTGCTCCTATAAATGAAAAGCGTGTATGATATGTTTAAAGACAGTAAGTTTAAGCAACATAAAATTAAAGTTCGTGTTAGAACAGTGGCCATACTGAGGCTGAAGCTTGTAGGCAACATCATTACGAATGTAGTGTACAAGGTGAGAGTTCCCACGCTCATCTACAATGAACAACCGATAACTAGCTCTTAAGATAAAGGAAATGTGCTTGCAGCTAGCCCTACGTTGCCTGATATCAACATTGCCCCACCTATACTTGAGAACGTAAACCATTCAATGGGACAGGTATATGTCCGCACTCTTACAGTTGCAAGAGCCCTTCGAGATCTTGATATAAACAAATCCGCCGGTCCCGATGATATACCCCTATTCTTCCGAAGAAACCTTCTCTAGAAGATTGGAAACAGCAACTGTCCAGCCTGTTCCTAAAGGCAACCCTTACTCCCCCTCTTCCTATTGACCAATTGCACTTAAGTCCCTTTAATGGAATCGCTGATAAATAATCAGCTCAAGAAATATCTCGAAGATCGAAAGGTTCTTATTGACCGGCAATACGGCTTTCGCAGCAATCGTTCTACTGGTGATCTGATGGCATATCTCACCGAAGAGTGTAACAGATCTTTTGTCTGACACTTCGAATGTGTATCAACGAATCTTCGTTGGAATGACTACATTATCGAGACTGCCAAAAATACTGCAAAATGCTTAGGATGAAAGGAATTTTATACCCCTTCTGATCACGCTACAATTTGTAAGGTTTTTCTCCAAAACTGGAGTATAACTCACATCTTTGAGCAGGTGCAGCACAAACTTCTCTCTACTTATTGGATAGAACTCAGAACATCTCTTGAGCATCGTCGAAGTGTTTCATGTATTTCCTTGTTTTATCGCTTCTTTCACAAGCAATGCTCAATAATTTTGGTCGTACCGTCAAATAGAGAGTTTCGTTGTTTACTCGCACAGCACGATTATGGAATATATTATACCCAGCACAGTTTACCTGGGCCATTTCAATTTGCAAACATTTAAGAACAATGTTCATCGACACATCCTTTCTCTTCCGCCAATTTCCCCATCGCCCTTGCTGTGTTTAACATTATGAGGGTCCTTAATAAACCCTTAAGCGCGTGTGAATTATGAATAAAATTGGGGTGGGAGCAAAATGGCACTATAATATAAACTCTGAGGTGTCAGTATTTTTAGCTCTTTGCGTTTCACTTAGTTCCAAAATACCTAGCCTATACTTAAAAGAGTCGATGCAGCAACATGAAAAGTCTTTCCTAAACCACGAATGTTATAATAATCCACTCGAAAATTACCCATCGCAAAGATATACAAACGAATGTTAATTCAACTTAAAAAAGTATTATGCCTATTTCTCAGTTAGCATATTTAAAACAACGTAGTTGGAAATTGTGTGAGCAAATACAAAATTATCCACCCAGCAACAAAGATAGGAAGAGGTAAGGAGCACTGTTTACCACTGATTATGATGATTTCTTTTACATTGGAAATTTCATCAAATAAAAATTGTAAAGTAAAAAAAGATATTCTCTAGTTCTCGCTTTTTATATTACTTATTTTTTTTCAAGAAGATTCAAAACAAAATCGAACTAAGAACACCCAATACAAAGTAATCTTTACATCATCCCTCGTTACTATAAGAATTGCTAAACCAGATCTTTTTACTTTTACTTTTTTCGCATAGATATAAATAAATAAAAAAAAAACTTGGCAGAGTACTTTACACGGAAGATAAAAATTTTTGCAGAAGATTTAATATGCTTATTGCCTCCGAAGCGCATCTTAAATATAGGTTGCATTTACTTTGTGTAGATAAAGCAATCGGGGCCTTGTAGTGCATTTTGTTCTTGCGGTTATCATAATTAAATACGTTAATTAAATATGTGGGAAGAAAATGGAAATGAAAAATTGATTTAGGTACCTTTTCTTTCGTTAATTTAATATATATTTTATAATTAAGAACTTTTTTTCGGTATAGTCCTGTTTTTCAGTTCCAATTATATTTTGTACTATGTACTCTATACTGTCTGTGAACATGAGACCCTCAGTTTTTGTAAAACATTGAAATATCATTCATTATTAATATAATACATTATAAACTGGGCATAAAAGTTTTCGAATTATTAAATTGTTATGGACAGTTCACCCATGCTCGAGGTGAGTTATATTGTGATGGCATTGTTGGATTTTGGACATACTGGAGGTGTTTCTTTTTACTTGCGACTTATAGGTAGATACTACGAGTATAAGGCAAGTTATGCATTCGTAAAAAAAATCGAACTCGAGATTTTGATCAAAGTTGACATTACGATGATAGCGAAGACGAAAAAAGTGGGTCTGGCAATTCTGTCTGTCTGTCTGTTCGATTACAGCTAAACGGCTCGGCCGATTTTCTTCAAACTTGGTAGATATGGGTTTTGATTTTTTACCCCCGGATGTTTTTTGATTTGATTTTTTATGACCAAAAATAACGGTACCTGCCATACGATTTTTTTTCGAAATTTTATAAATATTTTTTTTTTTAAAACTATCCCTGCGATTTTCTTAAAAAAAAATCAAAAAATTTAATTTAGTTAAACCTTGGTAATGGTCAAAAAAAAATTTAAAAAAAAATGAGTAGTTTTGGTACCCCCCTTGGGACCAGTTTTTTGTTTTTGATTTTCTCAAAAACGGTACCACCGATTTTGATCATTTTTTTATGCTAAAGCTTCCCAGCAGTTTGAATATTATTGTGTAGGTATTCAAATTTTCCAAAACAATTTTTTTGGAGTTTTAAAAAAAACTTTCAAAATTTTTTTTTGAAAACTCAATATTTCGAAAACCCCATGCTCGATTTTTTCAAAACTTGATAAATAAAAGTTTGGAAAAATAATCTACAATATATGAGCAAAATAAATTGATTTTACCTAAAACTAACGGTACCCTCCATACAAATGTTAAGAAATGGTTTTCGAAAATCCTATTTTTCTCGAAAACGGTTGCGAGAATTTTGCTTAAATTTTTTTTCTTTCTATTATTTTTTAATATCTGTAATTTAATAAAAAAAAAATGAAAACAAGATATTACTGACTGTACTTAATACCATAGAACGATTTTTTTAAATTTTGAATTTCTCATTATTAGCACAACGGATTTTAATGAAATTTCGTAGAGGGAAGCTTATAAAAAGTATAAAAAACATTGCATTTCAAAACTTTAAGAAAAATATTTTTTTGAATTTAAAAAAAAAATCAATTTTTTGTTTTTTGAAAATTCAATGTCTCGAAAACGGCTCAATACTTTTTTTGTAAATTTAATTTTTATTCATACAATAATAAAAACTTCAAATTGTAGTACCAACATTTTTTCTTAAAAATGTTTTAAAATTTTCTTATATTTTTTAAGAAACTACTACAAAGACTTATAATTTTTGTTCTTGCATAAATCTATATTTGCTTGAATCACATGGCATCCTATTCTTACCTTTAACTGCGAAAGAAGTTTTTTTTTAGTCATTTAAAAAATAAATTTTATTCTTATGAACAGTTTCTCTAATAACATTCATTTTTGAAATTCTTAGTCTTTTACATAGGAGCAAGTTCGTGCGACCCAGTCGTGCATTTTATTTTAAAAGGTATTGGTGCGTAAGTTGAGTGTGTACAATTCGCAGACGAATGAAATTGATAATGCTGAACTCAGTCATATTGTTAGGGTAAACTGTATTCCTTCTGTTGAGATTAATTGTTTCGTAATGGAGTATATAATTAGTTCAAGAAATAGTTAAAAAAATTGGAATCACAATAAAAGTTGTATACCCTTTCATCAACCGTAAATCTAAATTGAGCATGAAAAAGAAGTTGGTGATATACAAAGCTGTATTTCAAGCAATAATATATTACGGTTCTCCAGCGTGGGACAGATGTGCAATAATCCACGTTCGTAGATTACAAACAATTCAAAATAAAGTTTTGAAAATTATGTTGAATCTTCCGAGACATTTTTCGCAGAGGAATTGCACCAAATTTGCTATATTGAACTTGTTTCGTTTAGGCTTTCAAGGCTATATAAGAGATATAATATATCATGCGTTTCTTCCGATTACGCGTTGATAGCAAACCTAGCTAGATAGTTAATTAAATAAAAAAAAATCATACATACATATATTTATCTTTTACTTTGTTATTTGTTCTTTACCTAATTATTTATTTATTTCATTATTTTGTTGATTTAAAACATTTGTTAAGTCAATTTATTTTTTTCATATTCGTTTTCTTGATGTTCATTATTTGTTAATTTATTTATTTATTTCATTGTTTTGTTGACTTAAAGCATTTGTTATGTTAACTATTTACATATTTCATTATCCTTTTTGTTGATGTTCATTATTTGTTAATTTATTATTTATTTATTTATTATTTATTAATTAATTAATTTATTTATTTATTAATTCATTTATTTATTTATTTAAATATTTATTTATTTTATTATTTATTTTAGTGATAAATATCACTTCGAGTACATTGTAAAGCTTGGTTCTATCAAGAGCTTCACCGCCTCCCATGAGTTACAACAATTTTAATGAAGGTTTTTAGTAGCTTTTCCTTCACTGTATATGTATATGTTTTAGATTATCATTTGCTTAAAAATGTGTATTCATATTGTCAGTAGCAAGGTAGTCATATACCATAACTCTGTAAATTGTGCAATATAGGTTAAGAAATCTATGTATGTAATATATTTTCTGCTTACAATAAATATATACATACATATCTATCTATCTAAACTTATTTATTTCTTATATTTGATATATGCGCGTGTTATTATGTATGTATTTGATTATTTAGCTTAAGAAAAAAACAAACACAAAAACAAATTAAAAAAATGTTTCAATAGGTATAAGTTAATAAACCCTGCAAATCCGAAAAATGTCAATAACTTTTCTCTCAATGATTTCTTTTAACCAAATTTTGTCGAAGTGTGTGTAGGCCAAGTCCAAGCATGTGTGCAAAATTTCATTTAATTCCTTTACATAGTTCAGATTTTACGGATTTTTTTCCGCTCTTCCATACAAATGGCACCACTGTGTGCCGTGCGGTATGAAACGTGCGATGTTGATCCTGTGGAATTTATTGTGGCGAAATAAAAAAAGGACGATGGTTTTTGGAAAAACAAATTGTTTAGAAAGCTCGCGGTATTTTTTAACGATTAGCTCTTTTCGGAACTAGTAGATCTTTGAAATCCACGAGGGCTTTGACATCGCCACGGATATAAGAATTAGTGAATCATTTTTTGAATTCATTTGTTTTTTTAATTCTTAAGTCACTTACGTGCTCATGACTTAAATTTTTTTAATTCATAAATCACTTGGTAGGTTGTGAATTATTTTTTTTTTAATTCATAAGTCACTAAGAAGCTTATGATTCAATTTTTTTAATTCACAAGTCAACAACTGATTTATGAATTAATTTTTTTTTAATTCATAAGTCAGTAACTAGCTGCTGAATTACATTAACCACTAGCTTGTGAATTAAAGCCAAGCTTAAGCTAAAAAGTGACTTAAGCTTTTGCAACCATGATGCGATCATTGGTTTTTCAAAGACTTTTTATTTCTATTGTAAATGCTTAGGTATACATAAATAAAAACGAAAATTATTTGCATTATATTTATATTTAGTTAAAGGAAGTCCTGGAAAAAGACTCCAAAAAAATATCAAAACGGGGCCGAACCAACAACGACGGTTCGACTTAAACACTGAATCAGAAGTTTTCATCTTTGTTGAATTCGTATCGGTTGCTCGTCAGATTAACTGCGAGTAATTCTAGTATGCGTGCGAATCATATGATGTATCTTTGATCTGTGGAGATATTAAGGTCCTTGTGGAGTTCAAAGATCTCTAGTTCCGAAAGAAGCCAGTCATTATTAAAGGTCTAGAGCTTATCAAATATTTTGTTTTTCCAAAAATCATCCTAGTTTTTTATTTCCCTACATAAAGAGCGGCGTCAGCGTATGCCTTGGCAATCCAACATGTTGTTTTGGGCAATGTCCTGAAGAATTTCATCTATATATTTCTGTTTATTCTTTTTTTGCATCAATATCACTTTCTATTTTCGTATTCAAGTTTTCCAAAATACAGCCGAACTGTTTGGAGAACCAGTTCTGGTGGATAAGCTCTGATATTGAAAGTTGACGCATGTTTATTGTCTTACTTACCACCAGTTGGCCGTAGGCCAGTCAGCTTCGCACAGTGCACAGTGCGACCGAAGGCATCTTTTTGCGGCCAAAAGTCAAAAATAAAAGTTTTGAGTTAGGCGTTTTTTGTCATCAGGTTGTCTAAAGGAGACCCCTAAGAGACGAAAAATGTTCGTAGTAGAGTCTCTTGCCTCAAATCCCCCCATAATCTCAGTCTGAATGTGGCTGCTAAGTTAACGTAGTCACGCGTCGTTAAGATATGCTAATGGACACTTACATCAAACACGTGTAAAAGTTTTTATTTCCAAGCAAATCTATTGCAATAAAATGGATTCAACAGCTGCAGGTGCGTAAAATAAGTTAAAGAATTTTTATATAAAAATTCCTAAATAGTACATTGTTAAACACAGATATGTCAACACTATTTATTTACTTAAAAAAAATATTTGTTTGAGTGAAAACTTTTTTCTCTTGCTATATCTTGTTCTCAAAGCTATTTAAGTTAATAAAAGTATTGTGTACCAAATAAAATAAAATTCAGCTGCCCGTTGAGTTTTTTTGTGCATTAAAGTACTAGTACGGTCTAGAACGCCAAAAAAACGCACGATTTTTGGGAATTTTTTTTCTCGGAAAGTTTATAAGATAATAACATAATTTTTTTTTTAATTAATGAATACATGCGTCAAAAATACAAATTTTTTGAAATTTTTGAATTTTGGCCGAATTATAGAGGGCGCAAACGTCGACTCATCAAAAAATACATTGTCCCATTGCGGACAGTTAATTTCAGGATTGGCTGGACTGAAACAAAAAAAAAACAAAGTGTGTTATTTAAAGGAAGGTTTCTTACGAGACAATTTACCGTAATTTGTTTTAAAAGTAAAAAAAAAAAAAAAAATGTCAAGCTTTGAAAAAAATATTTTTTTTTGGAATTTTTTTTGGCCATTTTTGGGTCGCCATTTTTTTGTTCATAACTTTTTGTTCAAATTGTGGTAAATTGTCTTAGAAAACATAAAACAATCAATTTGCAACAAGTTTTTTGAAAATTGGTTCAGTAGATCCGGAGATTAACTGTCCGCATTGGGACAATTTTTTTTTTTGAAGAGTCAACGTTGGCGCACTCTATAATTCGGCTTGTACTCTTGACGCATGTATTCATTATTTAAAAAAAAATATGCTTTCTAATAAAGTTTCCGAGAAAAAAATTCCCAAAAATCGTGCGTTTTTCGGCGTTCTAGACCGTATTAGTACCTTAATTTACAACAATATCCCTGGTATTGTATGCCCACGTTAGTTCACAAACTTTTAATTCATGGCCCCGAAATAATAAAATATTCAGTGTTACCTATCTGTCAAATGTCGGAAGATGCACAAGAAGCATGTAATAATTTTATTTAAATCTATCAAGCTAATTTCGCAAGAAACCATTATCGTCAAAAGACAATGGAGGATGTTTTTAAAAGATTCCTAATCGCATCCGATCCATTGATATCTAGTTGTCGGGAATTACCTCTAAAACCACTTAAAATCTTTGTCTAAGGACTGTATCAAAATCTGTTGAAAATTTACAAAAATCTCGAAGACCAAAAAAGTTTACTGCAGGCGATGAACGTTGGATATTGTAATAGGTTAAAAAATAAACCCCAAATAGGTGCACCAAAGTTGACAGCGGAGGTAAGGAAATACTTGCAATAAAATGTTAACCCTGAAACCGTAAAAACAGTTCTGTGAAAAAGTAATTCTCATGGAAGAGTGGCAAGAAAAAAACCTTTTATCAACAAGAAAAACCGAATCAAGAGAAATAGTTTATAAAGAGCTACCAAAAGACGAATTTGTCATTCTGGAATCGTGTTTTGTTCTCTGTTTTTATTAAATTTACTCTCGTCAGAGACAAAACGCGAATCCAGAACGACAAATTCGTCTTTTGGTAGCTCCTTCGAGATTTTTGTAAATTTTCAACAGATTTTGTTATTTTGAATCTTTTTATGATATCTCCTACCGTAGACTTGCTTTTTTTTTACAATTTCTGCAATAGCACGTACAGAGTTACCATTTTAAAAATGTTTTATCACTATTTTTCGCACTTCTATCGTTGTATATCAAAATTGTTCTTCCATTTTGACCTTATTAATAATAACACATAAAATTCAAATCGAATTAACATCTGACATATGTAACGGAATTTTAAGAACCTAAAAGTGTTATACTCGTATTTGTCCCGTTAAAAACAAAAAAATTAGTATAAAATGAGTATACCACAGAGTGTCCGATTTCTTTTTTGATATTAAATTTGCGATTATTTTCTTTTAAATTAAATTTCAATGACAATTTGTTAATAAAACTCTAATTTTTGCTAAATATCCAGAGTTTATAGTAAAAAATATGTATAAATGCAGAAATACGATATTTTCAAACCTTCATCAATTTTATTTTGTGATATAAAGAAACAAAACTTGTATGTCCGATTTCTTTTTTGATCCACTGTATGTTTGTATGTATGTATATGGCTCTATTTATAATAGCTCAGGAGCTATAGTTTTCCGTCAAAACAAGGTTTTCTGAGATGAAGGTTAAAGAAATATCTCGATCAGTACGCGGAAGAATTTATGCAGTACAGTAATTGTCATAACTGCCATAACATGCCACAGAAATAATATAAAGCTTCGCAGTTGCTCTTCTCCTATTATTATGTTATATTATGTAAACTTCTTATTTATCATATGTACATACAAATAACCAAAATCAAAAAGAATGATTCTTGTATCATTTGATGCTAAAAGTCTGAAGTTGTTGACCTCTACAACCTTGAAACCGGTCATGCAACAAACACCCACTTGCTTCCCCCTACTCCTATTATGCTTTCGTATTTGTAGGATTATATTTTGTTGGTAATAAAATGCATTTTCGAAATCAAACCATCTTGCGGAAGATAGATGAACTAAAATTGTGTATGTAAAGGGTGGTTAAATTTTAAGGGCCGATGTTGATTTTGAATAAAACACAAATTATTTAGGAAATTATTGTCATTTCTTTTTATTATGATAATATGGTATGGTTCAATTATGTATGGAACACAATATCGGTCAAATGGCCGCCCCGCGCGCCGCGACCTCGGCAGCACACCTCCAATGGAGTGGAGGTCCTCCATCCGACGGTCCAAATTTTCGATGACGCTGAGGCATATTTGAGGTTCTATGCCGTTAATGTGCCGATTTATCTCATCCTTTAGCTCTTAAATTGTTGCTGGCTTATCGAAGTACAAGTACACCTTTTCTTTCAAATAACCCAAAAGAAAGAAGTCCAACGGTGTCAAATCACATGATCTTGGCGGCCAAAATGTGCCTTATCACTGAAGATGATTTTGATGAAATTGATCATCCACTGTTGCCATTTCTTGCCACAATTCTGACCATTGACGACGCTTGAAATGGTCAAGAGACTTTAGTTCTTGAGTCAATTGCACCTTATAAGAGTGTAAATGCAAGCCTTTATGCATAATGTTCATCAACGACGAGCGTGAGAGGTGCAATTGCTGGGCACGACGACGAGTTGAAGTGGACGGCTCTTCAGCCACACTATCGCGAACAGCAGCAATATTTTCTGCAGTACGAGCTGTACGAGCATGCACTGGTGTTTTCACATCTCCTACAGACCCAGTTTGCTAAAATTTTTCCGATTGTACGCACATTTGGACGATTAAATTGACCGAAAAAATCACGAAGTGCACGATATGCATTTTGATTTGAACGCCCATTTTCATAATAAGCCTGAATAACTTTAACGCGTTGCTCGATTGTGTATCTTTCCATGGTTCAAATTGAGTTAGTTAGGTTTGGACTCCTCTTTATGATATTCATATTGAGAGATTAGAATCTGTGCAAAGAAACTTTACTCGTTTTGCCTTGAAAGGACTTCAATGGAGAGATCCTTCGTATGTCCTCTCTTATGACCAACGATTATCTATTCTTCAGATGCAAACTTTGGAACAAAGAAGAACAAACAATGATTTGGTATTTTTCCACCAATTAATAACAGGTGTCACAGATGCACCAGATCTTTTATGTTCGGTTTATTTAAATTATCGGGGAGGAGGTTATAATCTTCGAGGCCTCGATATGATTAAGGTCCCAACCAACTATGGCATGCATGAGCCCTTGACACGTATGGGTAGACTTGTAAATTAGAATTCAAATATTTTTGATTTTAATATAAATAAAAGTAAATTAAAAAACAACCTCAAAACCAGTGGTCCACGCTCCTAAATGTTCTTTGTTTCATGTTATGTTATTGTTTTGTTCTAACGTAATATTATGTGTTTATTTTTGATGTTTTCTTTTGTCAGTGTTAATTGTAATAGAGTTTGCCTACTAACAACTAACACTGCACTAAATGATGAGCCGGTGGTATAACACAGTTCTCTGTGTTGGCAAACCATTGGTCGAAAGACGGAGCTTGCTATAAGCTTTCTTCGACCAATTCTGATAGTGTAAAAAAAATAGTCTGAAATTGAGAAATGTCAAATAAAATGCAGACAAAACTTGATGTTTAGGTGTGGTTCACATTCAACATCGGCCCTTAAAATTTAACCACCCTTTACATCGAAAAACGATATTTTGATCACAGAAAATAGTTGCATAAAATCTATTTTTTCTTTTTTTTTTAAATAATGTTTGTATCCAATTAATTAAATATATATATGTTATTGTATTGTTACTATAAGTAAAAAATCATTACTAAATGAGAAATTGTATGACTTTCAAGGATAATTGAAAAAAATTACATACAAATCAAAAACCTCTTCCAAACAACATCAATAAAAAATCTGCTTTCAACTTCTTTTTCTCGTTCTTCTTAAATCTCCAGAGCAGTTTGGAATTATTTTACAAAAGTAGGCACCATGATATTGAAATAAACTTAAAAATAAAAAAAGTGCCTCGAACGATATACAACCAAAAATCCATTCTTGAATACAAAATTTATTTCAATTTTGGTAATAATTAACTACGAACCTGAACACTGCTCGTATCTATTTGTGCAATTTATGTTTTTTTTTTTTTTCAAAATTACGGGGTGAGGACCCTTAATATGAGACGAAAATTCTGTTGTGATACAAAGTTGAAATTTTTAAATAAAATATAAAATTTGCATTTAAGACAAAATTTCATTTCATTGTTTATTGAAAGAATCCTACCGTAATTGAAATTTATTTCAAAGCAAATCTAGAAATAAAATAATTATTTTTGACAGAAAAAAGTTTACCGGGTCAGAGTTAGGATCTTTCAAATACCTAATTTTGCACACCAGATTTCTGATATAAAATAATTTGTTTAGTAGATACATTTTTTATTTTTTTACACTTTTTTTCCGCTCAGTTTCATTGTAAGTATTTATAAACCAAATACCTTACACATACTCGAAGTCGATGCTTATTATTAAATCAATCTTTCATATATGTACTCAACGAGTATGCACGTATGTACATATGTATGCGTAACCAAAATTGTAATTTTCAACAACAAAAGTTATTTTTAATAAATTATTTTCATCATACTCGTAATAAGACTTCGGCACATTTCTGATTAATCTCATTGAATAATGTCACTGATTTTTGTAGACATGCAGAAGGACGAGTATTTGTTATAATATTTTGCTCTGATTTTGCTACTTTCTTTCATTTATCGCATTGTCTAAAACTAGCACAAGAGCAATTTATCAAAAAATTCACACATGTATACGCACATAATCATCAGACGGCCAAATTAATAATAATAAAAAATGCCAAACAAAAATTTAGGGCAGCAGTGCAAGGAGATAAATTGCCATGCTAGATTTATATTTATAAGACTTCAAATTGGGTGTGTATGTAGGCGTAAAATCTTATGTGGGGTGGTCTTTCCATGTTCCATGGCGTAGGTGTGACCTGTCTACATTATTTTACTTATTCTATACTGTTGAAGGGCAATTTATTGGTTTAGAGTTAAAAAATTACTGGATTCATCTAAACAAAGTTCAATTTTTAATATCTCGAGAACGGCTTTATCAATTTAAACCAAATTTTTATTCAATTTTATTGGAAGGGAAGTGCATTGACGGTATTAATTTAGAATATATGTATAACGAGGGTTTGTTTTTTTACAGACTTTAATATTTGCTCATTAATGGTTGGACGGTATTCTGTTTTAGTTATGTACATATGGGTAAAGAGGTTCCTTTAATAAACCAAGTTGTATTTCATACCAAAATTTCCAAAAATATTCGTTCATATTAAAATAAAATGCACGACTGGGTCGCACGAACTTGCTCTTATGTAATAGACTAGGAATTTTAAAAACGGATGTTATTAAAGAAAACTGTTCATAAGGATAAAATGAATTTTTTAAATTCTTTTAGTAGTAAGAGATAAAAACAGAATGCCATGCAAATATGAATTTATGCAAGAACAAAAATTATAAGTCGTTGTAGTGGTTCCTTAAAAAAATAAGCTTTTATGTGCAAAATTTTTAAAACATTTTTAAGAAAAAATTTTGGTACGCCAACCTTAAGTTTTTATTATTGTTCGAATGAAATTCTAATTTCCAAAAAAAATACTAAGCCGTTCTTGAGATATCGAATTTTTCAAAAAAAAAAATACTTTTTTTTCTAAAAATTGAAAAAATATTTTTTCTAAAGTTTTTAAATGCAATGTTTTTTAAACTTTTTAAGAGCTTGTTTATAAAAAATTTCGTTAAAATCCGTTATGCCGATAATGAGTAATTCAAAATTCGAAAAAATCGTTCTATGGTAGGTACAGTCAGTAATATCTAGATTTCAAATTTTTTTTTATTAAATTATAGACCGTAAAGATTGATCAAAAGAAAAAATTTTTTAGCAAAATTCTCGGAACCGTTTTCGAGAAAAATACGATTTTCAAAAACCATTTTTTAAAATTTGTATGGAAGGTACCGTTAGTTTTAGATAAAACAATTTTTTTTTCTCAAATCTTGTAGATTATGTTAAGAAACTTTTATTTGTCACGTTTGAAAAAAATCGAGCATGGGGTTTTCGAAATATTGAGTTTCCAAAAAAAAATTTTGATTTTTTTTTTTAAAAATCCAAAAAAAAAAAATTGAAAATTTGAATATGTAATAATATTCAAACTTTGGAGGAGCTTTGGCATAAAAAAAAATTATTTAAATCGGCAGTACCGTTTTCGAGAAAATCAAAAACAAAAAAATGAACCCAGGGGGGCTACCAAAAATAACATTTTTTTGTAAAATTTTTTTCAACCATTAGCTAGTTTTAACCAAATGAAATTTTTCAATTTTTTTTAAATATTTATAAAATTTCGAAAAAATATCGTATGGCAGGTACCGTTATTTTTGGTCTTAAAACAGAAAAAAACGTCCGGGGGGAAAAAATTAAAACCCATATCTACCAAGTTTGAAAAAAATCGGCCGAGCCGTTTAGGCTGTAGTCGAACCGACAGACAGACAGACCCACTTTTTTGGTCTTCGCTATCATCGTAATGTCAACTTTGATCAAAATTTCGAGTTCGATTTTTTTTTTACGAATGCATAACTTGCCTTATAGTACCTATAAGTCGGTAGTAAAAATATGTAATTTAATTTGTTCAGCGATGAAGTACACTTTTGCTTATATTGATGTCTTTTGATGGATATAAAAAACATTTTTCTGTGTTTTATTTCAATTAAAAGTGTGCCTTCTCTATGTAAACTCCCTCTATTGTCAAACCAATTTTCAATTTGCAAACACTATAGTTTTGAACTATAAGAGCACTACTTAAGACCCAGACGTACATGTTACTATCGCAGCGATACTCATGATATACAAAGTAATAATAATGATTATAGAAGGCATTTTTAGCTGATTAAATGTAGGCTGGTGTGGTTTGACATGTATAAATAAACAACTCAGTCAGCTGATTGATTGTGCTGTCGAAATTTGTTCGAAGAACAGCTGACCTTGTATGTATTTGCATTTCTGTATTTTTTCTAGGTTCCTATTAATACCTACTCGTATTTTGTTTTTATATTTGGTAAATGCCCTAGATTAAATTAACACTTAAGGAAAATAAACAAATAATGTTCACATTGCGTTTGTAAGGTAAATTACCTATCTGATAAATATGGAGGTCAATGTAACTGATAAAAACAACTGATAAAGTGGAAAATCAAATCTAAAAATAGCTTTATTGGTTGTAAAAATAAATATCTATGCGTTATAATTCTTGGATGAGACATTTTTATAGTTATAATATATGTATGTAGTTATTTATTCTATAAAGTTTAATTATACCTACATACAAAAATAATTTGGAATATCGAATAGCAGATAAGTATCAACATTGGCTGTTTCATGAATTGAATTCCCTATGTGTAAGGGATTTTGGTTACAAGTTAATAGTTCTGTTCAACCAGGAAAAGGCCAGTGTAGAGTAGTGTATAGTGCAGTGCAGGTTCATGAAAACTGTCAGAGCAAACTCAAGCAAAAACGTCATACGTCAGATTTTAAAAAGAAGAAAACAAATTAAATTCGGCGCAAGTAAAATGCCTTATGCCTGCGCTGAAGTCGATGGCAAAGGGACGAAATTCATTGCCAGTGCCTGCGACTATACGTTATTGGCTTTTTAGGCATCTTTTTCTCCTCTTCACCTTTTTTCATCGAACTTTCAAACACTTGCGTTCGGAATACATACATAGATTTAATTAAGATATTATTGGATTAATTGGAGAACACTGAATCACCAGAGATTGCCCTTTACTCGAAATTGACTCTAATCTATACATTATTTCAAAACTTTAATCAAAAGGATGTACAAAGCGCGGAAAAAAGCTAGTGCAAAATATTCTGAACTAGTGTACACTAGTTCAGCTCAATGAACGCTAATCAGTGTAAGTCAGTGCAGAAATTTTCTCAATGAACACAAAAAAGCTACACTTTTCTGCCCAGAGTAGTCCAGTGCCCTGGTTGAACAGAACTAATATGATCCCAAAGGTATTACCTGATTTGCAGATTTAAAAAAAAAATATGCAAAAAATATCAGTTATTTTAGATCAATGAATTCACCATTAAATATTTTATTTCCTACAGGGGGGGCTCTATTTCGCCTTATAGTCCAGTCAAAGCGTCATGAAAAAGGGCCTGACCTTGCGCGCAGAGGCATGGTCAATTTTTTTTTCATGGATAGATAGGTGCTTATGAGAAAAGCTTAAAACCAAATTTGCACCACATGACAACTTTTTTTACCAAAGTTATTGGTAAAAATGTGTTTTGTGTCATTTTTTGGTCATTTGCGAATATCTCGGCTCTACTATCTCGTACAAACAAAACTTAAACATGCATTTATTCCTAATAACATTATCTATTATGTTCTAAAAAAAAGCATTTGTTTAAACAAATGAAAAAAAAAGTTATAGTAAGTTAAACAAATTTTTTGTTGTTTAAAAATCACTTTTTCGTGATTATTAAGAAGAAAGCTCATTTAACGATGAAATTTTTATTTTTTATTATTAAAGTTCTGGTAATTCCCTACAATTTAAAAAAAAGTCAACACTCTACGATGAACGAAAGCCGAGTAATAAATTATTGAACATAGGTAAGTCAGCGCACCCACGCATTTTATGATGTTATGTTTTAATTAATATCTCAGCCCCAATTATGTCGCAAAGTGAAAATAAAAAACTATATTGCTAATAACAATATTTTCTATCAACTTGCATTTAATTTAATATGTTTAAGCAAAAATATAAAAAGTTACCGTTGGTTTCAACGTTTTTTTTTCTTGTTTTTAATACCTTTTTTTCATAGTTATTGAGAAAAAAACTGTATTTCACGGTAAATACTTTTCAGTTTTGGATTTTTGTTTTGTAGCTTGTAATTTTGGTGTCGCCAGCAACAAGAAGCAACAAATATGTGTAAGTATGTGTGGAGTGTTTGAAGGATACCAATATGTCTTGTTGCTGGCGACACCAAAATTACAAGCTACAAGGTTAAAATACTAAATTGTAAGCTTTCCTAAGTTTTTAAATCATGAATATCTTGGCTCCCGTTTGTCATAATGGACTAATTTTTTTTTAATTTGAAGAAAATTAGCAGGACTATAAAACAAAAATCCAAAACTGAAAAGTATTTACCGTGAAATACAGTTTTTTTCTCAATAACTGAAAAAAAGGTATTAAAAACAAGAAAAAAAAACGTTGAAACCAACGGTAACTTTTTATATTTTTGCTTAAACATATTAAATTAAATGCAAGTTGATAGAAAATATTGTTATTAGCAATACAGTTTTTTATTTTCACTTTGCGATATACTGGGGCTGAGATATTAATTAAAACATAAAATCATAAAATGCGTGGGTGCGCTGACTTACCTATGTTCAATAATTTATTACTCGGCTTTCGTTCATCGTAGAATGTTGATTTTTTTTTTAAATTGTAGGGAATTACAAGAACTTTAATAATAAAATATAAAAATTTCATCGTTAAATGAGCTTTTTTCTTAATAATCACGAAAAAGTGATTTTTAAACAACACAAAATTTGTTTAACTTACTATAACTTTTTTTTTCATTTGTTTAAACAAATATTTTTTTTAGAACATAATAGATAATGTTATTAGGAATAAAAACATGTTTAATTTTTGTTTGTACGAGATAGTGGAGCCGAGATATTCGCCAATGACCAAAAAATGACACAAAACACATTTTTACCAATAACTTTGGTAAAAAAAGTTGTCATGTGGTGCAAATTTGGTTTTAAGCTTTTCTCATAAGCACCTATCTATCCATGAAAAAAAAATTGACCATGCCTCTGCGCGCAAGGTCAAATGACGCTTTGACTGGACTATTATGTAGGCAGAACGGGTTTTTCCAAGAAAGAGGAAATATATTATTCAAATATATCGGAAATTCTTACAATATGGTACCATGAAAGTTAGAACACAAATTTTGAATTCTGTTTTTAAATCTATTAATTGAATTACATCCAAATAAAATTTTGAAAAATTCTTAATTCTTCCTATAAATCCTGAACGAAAAATGTAAAATAGAATTAGAGTTTTCGAATTTTTACAGTTTTTTAAATTGGCTTCCATTCATTCAGTCTCTCTTGCCAAATCAATATCAAGAAAAATAAAGTTCTAAAATATGTGTAAATGATTAAATTGTTTTATGAAAGTTTTTTTTGATATTAACGACGAGGACCATTTCTGGTTGAAGAATTTGTCAACAAGCTAAATTTTCAAAATTTGGTACGGTAATATTCCAACAAATTTGAATGCATCCAGATAAACTCACTGTTCGGTGTGGATTTTGAATTTAAAGTATTTAGTTGCATAGATTTTAGGAAATAATTTCAAAAAATAATCGTATTTAGTAGTATAGATTTTAGGAAATAATCGTTCACACGTTTTAAAAATATTGATTTTTCAAAAAAAGAAAAAACTTGGATTTTTTTTTTCAAAAATCCCAAAAAATATTTTGTTTGAATATTTTTATATACCAGTAAAACCAGTAAAACCGTTCTAATCGATACTGATGAATATTACCTATTGCAAATATTGTTTCTTGTTAAAAACTAAGGAAAACAGTAAAAATAGAAGTCTTACCATAAAAAGTTTGTATATATCAACAAGTTAATCTAAAAACCAGTGAATATTGTACCAGAACAATATCGATTATTATAATTGATTGTGTTTTTTTTTTTTTTTTGAAACCACTACGAAAATGAACGTTAGGCTCGATAATATAATAAATATCAATATCAAAAAGATTCAGCACTATTGTAGGTTAGTTTTATCCATTAAACAATATCATCTTTCGATTTAAAGGCTCACTAGACATAAAAAGTAACATTATAATTATTAATAAGACAACAACTGACGCGACGTCAAAAATAGCAAACATGTTCAATCTGCCTATCGGGGAGTATTTTGTATTATTCCACTTTTCGAAGGCTTTCACAAAAATTTATCACACATATATGTATGTATGTATATATGTACATACATATGTAGGCATAGTTATATTTCCTACCTCAACAAAAGCAAACAAATTCAACCTACACGTTAATTACACGCAACTCAATATTTACCCCACAAAAATTCCTTCATAAAAAAATTAAAAACAAAAGATAAAAAGGTAAATACTACTTTCTCATTCAGAATTTCTCAATTACGCCCGAGCTAGTATGAGTGTGTCCCCTAAACCCAAAATGATGAACAACACTTTATCTATAAACCTCACACTATCAGTGGATTGTTAAATACAAAAATCGGCGAAATGTTTTGTGTATTTGTATACACAGTGAGATAGTAATTGAGTTTTGTTTCTGACCTTAATTCCCTGGGGTAGCCATGACCCCAATTCAAAGCACTGTCACTCTGTGGGTATGTTCCATGTGTGAGTATGTTCGTCTAATATACCTGATTGTGGGGTATACCACATAAGTATTCCTAGGTCCACGACATCTCAAACAGAGAAAGTGTTAAATAGAAAATGAACATAAAATATGGGGCACGATGCCACTTGGATGTGGGTCCCACGCAATTTTATTTTGGAAATCTAATCTAAATCAGCATGTATAGTTGGGGATGAAATTGACTTACCCAACTTTGTATTTAACTTTGCGTCAGATACACAGATCGTTACTTTAAGTGCGTGTCTGTCACAAGAGACCCGCAGCAACAAACAGGTGGGTGTTTGATGAAAGTGTTTTATTTAGGTTAAAATGATGGGGGCCTTGTATGGAATTTATTATTTAATTATAAACTAATGGATTAATCATAGATATTTCCAATAAAGTGTTTTCCAAAAATGTATCTATTCATCAAAATTGATTTATGTTTGCGTGGATTTATGGCATTAATAAACTTTTTAAAATGATTGGAAAGCAAGCTGAAGGAAATACTGGTAAATACGTTTAAAAAAAGATTTATATCTTGTTGGAGTCTTTAGAAATTTAATTTCTAAGCCTGTCATTTTTTTTAAGCACGCTAATTTTTAACTTTGAGTTTTAAATCAACTTAACGTTTTACTATTTATTTATGAACGTTAATCTTTTAATACTAATGATAGAAACTTCCTTTTGGTCTACATTTTTATAAGATATATGTATTAGCCTATATAACTGATAACTGCGTTTAAATAAAGTTAATTTCTTATTGGAGTCTTTAGGAATGAGATATATATGTAAGTCTGTTCCGACTCACGCAAATTTTTGATTTTGAGGTTAATTTTCTCAAGAAAATGTGTAATAAACTTAAAGTTTTACTAACTAAAACTAATGGATTATATTAGAATTGGCAAAACTTGCAGGAATTAATAAGAGGAATTTTTAATTTGTTGGCTACGTTTTAAGCATTGGTTGGAATTATGCTCTTACAAAGCAAGAGTATGTACAGATTATTTACGAGTACAAAGGGTTGTGCAATGAAAATTCAACTAGTGCGCGACAAAGATGCCCTAAAGTTTATCCTGACGGACGACTTCCTAGTGAAGGAGTATTTGGAGATATGTACCTACTTACTCGTACCTATCGAAGAATTTGAGAATCCTGATCAGTTTAAAGTACAATACCCGTTAATATGTCATATATTTATTTATTATATTAATATAAGCAAACACTTGGATCTAACCTTAAATCTATTGTTTTTTGTTTTATTAATTTTTTTAAATTAATATTTTAATCTGCGACGAGGGAGCTTTTTGTGGTGCTTTTAAAGTAACTAAAAAAAATGGTCAGGTTTTTACGGGGTACTCAATCATTGTACGATTGGCCAAAGAAAGAAACAAAAATGATTGTGATTATTTAAGGGTCTGCAGGTGTCGTCACCAAGAATTTAAGGGTAGAGGTGAAGCCATCGGACTTACCTTTGACTTTTATATACATAACCTATAATATTATCATGGAGCGTGATTTTGTGGTACTAACGCTATCCTGATGGTGGCGCTGAAACAAGCGCACGATTTTATAGTGGAGGGTATGATAAGATACAAAACAATTAGTAATAAAGAGAATATTTTAAATTGATAGAGTACTCTTTGATCAGAGATCAGACAATCTTGCATTGTGTCAATGTATTCAAGGTATTCGCAGAGCGGAGAAACGGCATGAGCTAGCATAATTGTTAATAGATAAAGCAGATAGAAGGATAGAGAGTAGACCCCTGTGGCACACCAGCATTAGTTGGGAGAAGATCAGACTATCTACCGTTAATATAAACTGCTTGAGTTCTGCCAACACTGAGCAAAATCGGTGGTAACAACGTCAGCTCTCTTTCTCGCTGGCTAATACAATGGAATAACTGCATGTAAAATCAAAACTACTTAGGTCTTAAAGTAACTAAACGCTTAATTTCATAAAATAAGTGAATAGAGTACCTTAACTCCATAAATCTAATGTAGAACTAAAAATTTTATATTTATTTTATAACTACTTCTTTTGAAGAAATTTCCCAAATTTCAGAAAAAGTTTTTTCATCTATATGTTTTTGTTGTTTTTTTTTCTTGACCGCTCATCTAAATTTTTTGAATTTTGATCGCTTGTTTTTGTAGTTTTTTTTTTGATTTGGAATCGAATTTTAAACGATTAATTATTATATAAATGAATAAATATTATAATAATGAAAAAATATTATAATAATGAATTAATAAAGTAGGGACCTATCTTCATAATGTATGTATAAATAAAAAAGTTTAAAACTTTTTCAAAAATAAAATTAATTAATTTAATAAATAAATAAAGCTATGCAATATAATACAATGTTATCTTCTTATTGTTCAAGTGGCTTAGAAATTTAAAAACCTTTTAAAATAAACATGGATGCAAAAAGAGGAAATTTAAAAACTATGAAATTCGATTTTAAATGATAAAATAAGTTCAAATAGTTTTGATAAAAAATTCGAAATACTATCTTATTTCTTGAGTAAATATGAATTCAAATAAAATATTTTTGTTTAGTAAAAACTTTATATTTTACTAATGGTCTAGGATGATATGACCTTGGAGACCGATATTACCTTGGTATATATAATCTATAGTATTATCATGGAACGTAGTTTACTATTGCGAACTCTAGCCTGGTAGTGGCGCTAAAATTAGCGCTAGATTTTACAGCGGGGAGTAGAATAAGATACAAAACAATTAGTAAAAAAGAGAATGTTTTATTATTAAATTTACCAGAGACAAATCTAGCAAGTACTATCCCTACACTCAAGATGTCGCCACAATCTTTCGTCTTCTTGATACTACTATAAGTTTTATATACAAAGATTAACGAAAAATCAAAAACTGGAACTATTTTCTTCAAACTCGGTACTTAAGGGTCTTCGGATTTCATAGAGGGGAAATTGAAATTTTTTTTAGCTCCAAAACTAACTGTACCCCCCATACACACGTAATGTAAAATCTTACTTATCTCGAAAACGACTCTAACGATTTTGATAAAATTAAGTGTGATATTATGGACATGGTCAAAAAAAATTTTGGGGCAAAATGTTATTAACGGTACCAGTCATAGAAACATTTTTTTTTTATTTTCGAATTTCACATGAACGGCTCTAACGATTTTAACCAGAAATTTGCAGCAGGAGCGCCCTTAAGTTTAAAATAATATTATATATAAAAATATTCCAAAAAATATTTTTTTGGATTTTTTTGGGAAAAAAAAATGTGGAATATCAATATCTTTAAAAATTGTGAATGATTATTTTTTGAAATTATTTCCTAAAATCTATACTACTAAATACGATTATTTTTTGAAATTATTTCTTAAAATTTATACTACAAAATACTTAAAATTGGCATCCCAAATTTTGTTCTCGAAAAATTTTAAAGAAATTTGTTATATAAAAACTACTTTAATAATAAAACGATTTTTAAACTTTGTTTGCATAAATTCATACTTTTCGGGAAATCAGACGGCAATTCCATGTAGTTGAACATTTTTATCTCATTAAATACATGTCTTATATTTTTATAAAATGTATTTTAAATTCCAAAGATTCCAAAGTACTTTTACATAAGAGCAAGTTGGTGCGATCCAGTCGTGCATTTTATTTTCATTATTAATACAGTAGTTCCTCGATAATGTGAATTACCGATAATTTCAATTTCTTTAAAATGTGAACCGCCCAAACTTTACATTGTCATCTCTATAAAGTGAACTTTCAAAATTTTCACACTCTAAAATGTGAATTTCATTTTGTAATAAATTTTATATTTCTCTAAAGAAGAACTGAAAAAATGTTTCAGTAATGTGAATTCCTCTAAAATCCGAAATTGCCTTGTTTAAATTAGTTCACATTATCGAGCGATATAAACGTCGAAGTAATTGGACCAGCGTAGCGTGCCATCTCGGCGCCCGGGGCGGGAGACCCATTTTGCCGCCCCATTCAATACTTAATTAAAATTAAATTTCGAGACATCATTTTACAGGCAATGAGGTATCTTTTATTGAAGGTAAAATAATAGCGGTTTCACAAACGGATTCTACGGGCCTTACGAGCAGCGAAGTCAGATATAACTTTGTCAAAATCAATATTTGCAGCCAATACTTGTTCAATCGACAATATAGCCAAGTTTGATAGTCTAGTGGAGCTCATAGTGGATCTGAGATAATTTTTGATTAGCTTCAACTTCGAAAAACTTCTCTCACAACTAGTGACACTAATTGCCAAAGTCAAATATATACGAATCAAGATGACTATATTTGGAACCAAAATCCCCAGATTCAGTTTTTGAATGAACTGGAGGAGCTCCAGTGGTCCTTTGCCCCTTATATCTTCCTCTGATTCAGAACTGGCGACAAACTGCTGGAGATACTTCCGCTCCATCTGAAACTCGTTCTTGTCGATGTCTTCTAATACATGGGAAAGATCACACTCGTACTTGCTGTCCAAAAGTTTCGCTGGTGTCAAAAATGCGAACTTGTTCGCTATTTCTTGAACTTTCTGGAATCTAGTCGTCTTTTCTTGAATGATCTTCTCAAATAATGCCAACACCTCTCGACGGAGTTCATGCTCGTGAGACAAAGCTGCATCTGCGGATTCTTCACCATGCATCCATTCTTCTCATTTTGAGTTCGATTCCGAGTTTTTCACTGAGAGTCTTAGCAAAGTCGATTGCGGCTTGGACGAAACGGTCTCCGCTCTCCACTAGTAGAGGTTTTAAAGCGCAGAGTTTCTGAACACACTTATCCACGCTCAGTCCTCGTTGCTGCAAGTAAATCTGTGCGTCATCTACTTCAGGTAGCACTGCAGCCCAAAAGCCAAGAAGAGTGAGGAAGTTGAATGACTGCATGGCTGTCAGAAGAAGACTGGCTCCCGATTTTGTGTCGGAAGTTTGAGATGATTTCATCAATTCTTCCAGTACCTCTAGAAATTCCTCAAACTTATTTTTAAGCGTCTTTACAATTTCATTTCTAGCGCTCCAGCGCGTTTCAGTGACTCGTTTCACTGCTTGACCTGTGACGGCAACCAAAGTGTTCCACGGAGCAGTTGATGCAGAAAAGAAAGCAAATAGCTTCTCAGAGTTCCAAAAAACGTCACGGAGTTCACTGATTCAGAAGCAGCGTGTACCTCAGCCAAGTTGAGTGAGTGGTTTGTGCATGCAGCGAATGTAGCTTTCAGATTCAGTACTTTAATCCGGGCTTGAACTCCATTGTGGATCCCTGACATCGTGGCAGCGTTGTCATAAGCCTGTCCTCTCAAAAAGTTCTGTATGTCCAGTCCGTTTGATGTTATATTCGAGATTTTATCGTTGCTGAAATCTCCTGCATTTTTTTCCTTTTTGTTCGAAGAAGTCGATGAAAGATTCTACCACGGCGGCCTTTTCTCCTTCGTTATGTACGTATCGCAGAACCTGGCTCATTTGGTCTTTGTGGGAGATGTCTGGTGTATTGTCGAAGATTACGCAATAATATTTAGCTTCTTGAATGCGATGGATGATGGTGGATCGAACTTGCTGTCTCAGCAAGTTTATCAATTCATTCTGGGTTTCTGGAGATAGAAACGAAACTGGGACTCTTGCTCTGAGCTTTATCTTTGTCAGATATTCCATTAGAAGAGGGTCATATTTATCTAGGAGGTGCACTAACTCCAGAAAATTCCCGCGGTTGCAACTATCATCTCCTCGATGCCCTCTGAAGGCCAGATTCTGATTGGCTAAGAACTGTATAATATTCAACAACCGGTACAATACATCCCCCCACTTCTTCTCCTCACTTTCGAAAACTTCTTGTTGTTTCTGATCGATGGTTGCTTTACGATTCAGGCGAACTTTCAACTCCTTCCATTTCAAGAAGCTGTGCTCACGGTCCACGCTGTTCTCATGGTCTCCGATTCTTGGATTTAGCTTCCACCATTTGTTGAATCCTTCTTCAGATGCGAAGTTCGAGCCGAAATTGCCAAACAGCTTGCAACAGAAACTACGGAACGCTCCCTTTCAGTTTCGCGAGAGTTTTGGAACGTTCCGTTTTAGTTTCGGAATGTACTTTTATGGCCTTACTCACCGTTTACGAATTCACTGAAATCAGCCCAGAGCGTCAACGACGAATCACAGGCAGCGTGGCAAATTTCAAATGTACGTCATTGTTGTTTGTTGACTTGTCAAACCTTCTGTCTTGAAACATAAATGATCTCTACTCTAAACGCTTCACCGGCGACATTTTGCCGCACCCGGCCTTCTGCCGCCCGAGGCGGGCCGCACCCCCGCCCCCCTACGCTACGCCACTGAATTGGACTTACATTTTTGGTCAAAAGTCTTATTTATTTTGAGTTAATGCCTTAAACCAAATGTTTTTTTTTTGTATTTGATTTTTTTTTGGAAAACGAAAAACTAAGAAAACTAATTACTTTTTTTTTAATAATCTGACGGGATTTCCATTAATCGTTTCCTACCTTTAAATTTAAATAAAACAACTGCGATATCATTGAGTGTTTTCTTTTTTATTTTAAAGTATGGACATTCATTTAATTTTTCTCGTGTGGCGAGCATCCGAAACGTACAATTTTCCATCACTTTGGTCCATAAATCTGGCTCAATCTTACCAATGGCATTGATAATGTTGGCTTTCAGGTCAGAACTGAAATTTAAGCTTTATAGTGGATTCCTAGCGATTAAGCCTTTACCCCACTGCTTAACCTCAAGCACTGACGGCCCAGGACTAGGTCCCAGTTGCCTTTTATCTGGATGAAAGGTGGCCACACCCTTCCAACCCATGCAGGACTAACCCCCCAAGACAATTCGTTGGTCCTGTCAATGGAGTGCGAATCAAGCATTTTTAGGTTGTTCCAAATTTTGTACTGTGTAGGCAGTTCATTACCCTTTGGTACGGATCTAATTGTGTTATCTAACTATTGCAGTAAAAACCACAATAGCCAATCGCGTAACTCGATTGGTATAACCACAGCCACCACGAGCTCTCTTTACAGAGGGCCTTCCCAGTGACAGTGATTTCCATGGTCCTTACTCCATGGGGGCTATAATTAGCGGGGGATTAGTAATCACTATCCCCGTGGTACCCAATTAGGGTATTTTATTATTTGCTAATTTTTTATATTATGGAGTTATTATAAAAATATCACCAATAATATTACATGCGCTTAATAAATTAAGCAAAATGAGGGTGCAGATCATAGCCGGCCAAAGCCAACCATAACCTTATTGATATCACTCTATGGAGATATCTTCATCTTGTTATTGTTATTGTTCGTACTTGTTACTTTTTCTTTATATTATGGAGTCATTTTAAAAATGTCACCAGTAATATCATAGGCGCTTAATAAATTAAGCAAAATAACGATGCAGATCATAGCCGACCAAGGCCAACCACAATCCGCACCGAAACGATTAGTCTTGCTCGTCCTACACCAAAAGGGATAGAGACATTCCCCGCAATTTAATTTCAGGTACCAGGAAGGACCGTCCATTGTATTGCTAAACCAAGACTCCAGGCAAAAGAGACGGTCATATCGCTCAACTACCCTTCGTCAAGGCCGTGACCCCCACATCACATTGTTCAAGATTTGTATAAATCAGCACCAGGGACCCGTTGCTCAGTTTCTGATAGGATCTATCATATTCTGAGATTGGGTATAGCACCGAGATTTTTTCGGACATGGCTTGAACTACAACCGATGTCCTCCAAGCGTTCAAAATTTCAATTTTCTTATCTAGCAATCTGATTTTTACGTCATTTTCTAATACTACTTTAGATTGCTTTTGCATACACATACGAAAGAGATGTCTCGATCGTTTTTTAATGTGTATGCCACGCGACTTATTTTATATAAGTTCTTTCTACGTGTTGAGTTTTCTTAGTTGTCTAACTCTAGCAAGCCAGAGAAAGACGTAAGCCACCCCACCACGACAAGGTGAAACTCATCGGGGTGTGGCTTTCAGGTCAGTGGTGGTTTGTGATTGGCATAAGAAAACCCCACAGGAAAAAGTAACGAGGTCAAATCGCACGATATCGGAGGTCAATTTACATCGCCTCCGGCGTGAGATAAACATGTTCGGAAATCATTTTTGTGTCTCCAAATGTCGTCGTTGTAAATATAATCCCATTCGGGCCAAAGGAAATTGGTTATCATCGACCATAGGGCTTGCCGTTGACGGTGCGGTGAAGGCATGAAAACGTCGCAACGGCGCACTATAGAACCAAATGATGAAATCCATCTCAAAAATGGTTTTGGTGAATTTCGTAATTTGAAAAATCGAATGGTGGGATTATATACTAGAAATAGGGTTCTTCCAAGCACAGTAAATTTTTTGCATCTTACTTTTGTTCTAGGTACCTAGAATCGCCGCCGTTAAAGATGACATTTCGATATTTTTATTTTTAGAATTATTAGAAGTGAGAGTTTGAAGTCAATTATTTCGTATTTTTCTGGACAGAATGTATAAGTATTATACTTTTTTGAAAAGCCCAAGCCCTTTTCTTTACAAAACAGGTATAGTTTTTTTTAAATTAAGTTTACCAGTAAATTAATAAAAAAAAAAAAAAAAAAAAATGAGTAAGGTGCAGTATCTTTTTCATTTTTTTGTTTTCAATTGAAGTTTTCACTTTTAGCTCCGGGTGCCTCCGTTTAGTTAATGGCTGTTTTGTATTCTAAAAATATTCTAAATTTGGAAGAAAAAATAAAAACTTTCGCATTTCATGCAGTTTTGTTTAAGAAGAAAAACGTATGATGAGAAATAAAAATAAGTTTTTAGAATAAAAATTCGTATTCTTATAACTTTAGTGTTAAGTGATGCAAAAAATTAAAATTTGGCAAAAATGTGCTACCTTTAATGACGCACATAAATGTGTATTCCAAAAAGTTTTAGACCAATATTTTATTACTATATGTTATTTTTTGTCAAAAGTTAAAAAAAAAAAAAAACTGTTAAAACATGTGCAATACGTTTTCGTAAACATCATATAAGTGACTATGTTTCCAAAAAATTTATAAATTTTTATCAATTATTTCCAATATTATTAAAATTCAAAATTTTATTTTTAGAATAAAATATTTGTTTTTCAATTTTAAACTTCCTTACTCATATTTATATTAAAAAAATTCATAATTAAATAAAAATAAATCCCAAACATTTGAGGTTGGGAGGGGGTGTGTAGGGTATGTTGCATATAATACAAATGTTGGTACATATAAATAACACAAAACAGAAGAAGACAAAAAGTTAACAGTTCACTTAAAAGAGAACTGCATACAATATGGAAAGTGAATAGTAAACAATACCAAAAGCAAGAACAAAAGCATGTGAAAAGAGTCTAAAAGGTGAAAGAGTTGGCATGGGACAACCAAATTGTAACATTAGTCAATCAAGAGACAAAATTCATACATAGATAATGTAATGAGATGATTACTAAGCTTTTATTCTCAATAAAGCGTTTGAAGGATTCGGATTAAATTTAAGAAAAAATCAAAATGAGAGAATTTATCTTCAATCTGCGTGAACTGTGTAAAATAATACAATTGATACCATATGCCATCTTCGGTGCACAAAATTTTAGTACATGGTTCAAAAATCATAGAGCACTTTGCAATTTTGCCAATCGGTCAGTTACTAGAAGATGCTCAGGAAGCACGAAACAAAGACTCTAAAGGGCTTAGATTTTACAAAAATTACTTTCAAATGTTTTCATCGGTAAAAGAAAAAAACTATTCAAATTTCATCCAAATTGTTGTAATAATTCTTGCTCCAAACTAATTTTGCCCATATAAATTAAACAAAATCTACAAATTTGTTATTTTATTTTATTAAAAAAAAAGAAAATAATTTATTTCTATTCAAAACGTTTCAATTTTTTAAATTCTTGGTTATATGTACAAGTATAAGTGTGCAAAATTTCAAAAAAAATATTGAGAAACGAAAAAGTCATTGATTTTTAGATGGTTTGCACCATTTGGTCCCATAGTGCGCCCGCCGTCTTCGTTCCGAAAATGCACACACAGTGACATTTGCGCACTTTGTTTGAACTAAACGTTCAAAAAAAAAAGGAAAGCAAATTTTCGTTCACAACTGTCGATTTTTTACTTGCGACTTATAGGTACTATAAGGCAAGTTATGCATTCGCAAAAAAATTCGAACTCGAGATTTTGATCAAAGTTGACATTACGATGATAGCTAAGCCTAAAAAAGTGGGTCTCGCAATTCTATCTGTCTGTCTGTCTGTCGGTCTGTCTGTCGGTTCGACTACAGCCTAAACGGCTCGGCCGATTTTCTTCAAACTTGGTAGATATTATTTTTAATTTTTTCCCCCCACACGTTTTTTTCTTTTTTTTTTAAGACCAAAAATAACGGTACCTGTCATACGAATTTTTTACGAAATTTTGTAAATATTTTTTTTTCTCAACAGATTTAATAAAAAAGATACACAAAAATTTTATTTAGTTAAAGCTAGGTACTGAATGAAAAAATGTTTCCGAAAAATAGATATTGAGTGTACCCCCCAAAGAACTATTTTTTTAGTTTTTGATTTTCTCAAAAACGGTACAACGGATTTTCATGATTATTTTTTGTGCTAAAGCTCCCCAAAAATTTAAATAGAATTATGTATTCAAATTTTCAAAAAAAATTATTTTGGATTTTTAAAAAAAATTTAAAATTTTTTTTTCAAAACTCGATATTTCGAAAACCTTATATTAAATTTTTTTCAAACTTGATAAATAAAAGTTTATCAACATAGTCTACAAGATGTATGAAAAAAAGTTTTATTTTACCTAGAAATAAAGGTACCCACCATACAAAAGTCAAAAAATGACTTTCAAAAATCGTATTTTTCTAGAAAACGGAGCCTAGAATTTTGATAAATTTTTTTTATTTCAACTAATTTTAACGATCTTTAATTTAATAAAAAAAAAATTGAAATTAAGATATTACAGCTTGTACCTACCATAGAACAATTTTTTTTAATTTTGAATAACTCATTATCGACATGACGGATTTTAATGAAATTTTTTGTAGAGATGCTTCTAAAAAGTCTAAGATCCATTGCATTTCAAAACTTAAAAAAAAAAGATTTTTTGAATTTAAAAAAAAAAAAAAATCATTTTTTTTTGGAAATTCAATATTTCAAAAACGGTGCAATATTTTTGTTTGGAAATTTAATTTTCATTCGTACAGTAAGAAAAACTTAAAGTTGGCACACCAAATTGTTTTCTTAAAAATCTTTTAATTTTTTTTTTTAAATTTTGTATATAAAAGCTTTTTTTTTAAGAAACCACTACAACGACTTATAATTTTTGTTCTTACATAAATTCATAATTGCATAGCATTCTGTTTTTATCTCTTACTACTAAAAGAATTTAAAAAAATAATTTTATTCTTATGAACAGTTTTCTCTAATAACATTCGTATTTAAAATTCCTAGTCTATTACATAGGAGCAAGTTCGTGCGATCCATTCGTGCATTTTATTAAGTTTAACAATGGAATTACTTAGATATATCGGGTTTTTCAATAAGAGCGCTACAAAAGTTTTTTTAAATAAAACAAAAACGGGTTTGGATATCAATGAAATTCTTTATTCCTGTGAAAGTACGTTCGATGCCATTATGTATGGAACTCGATTTCTTTTGCATTGCCACCACGGGCACGCTTGCAGAAGTCCAGACGCTGAACCCAATTTTCGACGGTTTTCAAAATTCGCAAAATTCGTCACAACGACGTCACAGAGATGCCCAACGCTTGAGAACGACATTTGAGAGACACATTTGGGTTTTCTGCAACTGAAGCTCAGCGGCAGCAATATTCTCGACACTACGGGCACTTCTTTGTCTCACTGGCACGGGAACATTTTGTACTGTGCCTGTCCCTGTGGATTCAAATTTTTCCACTAGACGCTCAATTGTTGATCTGCTAGGACGATTATGACGACCATAAATTGGACGTAGCGCTCTTAACGCCACTGACTCCGAATTTCGGTAGTAAATTTTAATAATTTCGACTCGTTGTTGGATCGTATATCTTTCCATCATGAAATGGCAAACCTTACTGAAGAGAAATGTCAAAAGAGCGGCAAGAAATATGGCGTCGTTTGCTGTCCCTGTCGCTCTACTTTTGTAGCGTCCCTGTAGAAAAACCCTTTATAAGTCAACAGCAGTCAGAACAAATTTTTTTTGATAAATAATTTAATTTGTTATCATACGATTCGAAATATAAAATCGGAACGATTTGATGAGAAATCACTTGAAATAATTTTTTCACATACAAAATTTTCCCTGCAGCAAATAAAATACAAGCATTTATAAATATAACTGATTAGAATTGTTTTTCCGTATCAGCTGATGGTCATTGCGAATGAAATGAAACAAAATGAAACAACAATCTCTTACTGTTCAACTACCATCAGGATAAAAAATGGTATAATTTGTAACCATAAAACATCAAGTCCAAATCTTCTTGAAGAAACTAAAATCAGAAAACGAACATCAGAAAAAAATATTCATTTTTATTGTTCCAATTTTTCCTAATGCTTTTATCTATTCGCTATAACTGACGCTTAAATAGAATTGTAAATTGTAATTGTGGTTTTGAATTTACTAACGCTGAAGTCAAAAGTTTGTTTCTTATTTATTTCTGGGTAGTAAAATTAATAGATAGGAACTTACTCATTGAAGTTTCAGAATTAAGAATTTACTCCAATATTAACGTAAAAGTTATAAGAGGAAATTGTTGTGGGATATAAATTGTTACAATAAATACACAATAAGTGACATAAGGATTTTACTTGTTGTCGATGTTCAATAGTAGATTATCGCAAAAATACAAAATAAACCATTTAATTTAATAATATCACTTCATTTATTCATTTACATTTAATCTCAGATAGATTTACCAAATATTTTCAAAGTTACCAAAATAAAATGGCGACACCCTGTCTAAAAAAATTTTTGAAGTTCATTACATCTAGTGTCGTTTTCCAAGGGAAAAGATCAAAAGTGGTTCCTTGTCGTTCTTGTCAAAAGATTCAATCCTTTCCCCGATCAGCAAATGAAAGTGCATAGTCCCATATCTTTTTTGATGACCGCGAATTTCAGTTCTTCTTCACTGAATATATCGAAGAAAATAGTTTGGCATTAGGCCGAGATCGAGATCCTATTCGAGTACATGGTCGTAGATTCAATTAGCGTAGGTACAATCGCTGCCACAAAATAGTCTGATAGTCTGTTTTAAATCTGCATTCATTAGTTCAATGTGCTCTTTCGCAATGCATGTTTCTATTTAAAATGAAATACAAAAATAGCACAGTGTATTATAAAAATGAAAAATTATTCGATTTAGTTTAAATATGTATTGTTGTTTTTATTTTTGCAACTATTTCGAGGTCGGTAATGCTTTTATAGTAAAAACAGAGGGTGTAGGTTTCTTCATCGCCTTAATGACATGGCGAAGTTGTGATAATGCAATTTAACGTTTTTATATTTTTATTTCTTTATAATTGAATTGCTTATTGTGTGAGTTTCGTTTCTTCAACAATTTAAACTTTTGTTGCTTGTTTTGTTTATGTATGTAGGTACATAATATGTATGTACATATGTTTGTATAACTTACTCGAAACACAGATAGTGTTACGTAAGTAATAAGTAATACAAAAAAATAAAAGCGAAACTTGTTCGAACTCTAATTGAAATAAAAGTTTTGGATATGTTTTTAAGTAAAAAATGTATTTATGCCCTTGGGTGATATAGGCATCTGTTATTAGAGTGAAATTAACGTGAAAGTTGTGTTCGGTAATAAACAAACTTGATTGTACGACTTTGAACTTAATTAAACGGATTGAAAATCTTACATCAAGAATAATACACAATGATTTATAAACTATGCCCAAAGAAGTAGGTTACTGAACAATTGCAAAAATATATTGATATTAAAAGTGTTCAAATAGGTGAGGTCGAATAGTTTTTACTTTTACCGACATATTATGTGTTTTGATTAAAATTCTATTTTTTGAGAAATAAAGAAAGTTGTCAACCGCATCTTATCTCAAAAATTCGTACGTATAGTAGGATATTAAATAGAAAATTTGGCTTGCAATTTCTAGATACATATTAATACGTAAAATATGTGTATATAAACATCATTCCTCAACAAAAAACATTAGAAGAAAATTAAGAAATAAACCGCAAGCCAGAGCCAAGTTCTTGTAAATAAAGTTGAATGCATTGGCGCAAAATTTTAAATATTTAAAACCTGCTCTAAATCAATTTTGGAATGAGAGCCGACTCTTAATTCTATGTATAAAAAAGAATTCAATTTCAATTAAATTCTTTATTATGGCTTTTTGAAACACATAATTATTTTTTAACAATATCTGTTAATTTGTTAATAAAGCATGTAGCAGACTTTTAAATGTATGCCTGGCAAAACATTTTAAAAAGTTATTTATACCGACTGTTTGTTAATATTAAATGACATAAACTATACTCTAACGTTGAGGTCACTTGAGATTTCAATTGAATTCAATCGTACAAAAGTTCTTTACGATCTTTAATTTTGCAATATTGCGCGGGCGATGAACACACAAATCTGTACCTATAAATGTATACATAATGTAATTTTCTATAAAAAGTGCATAATTTTACTAAAATTTAATTATACATAAGTTGACGAAAAAACCCATAGATTTTATGATGCTTGGAAAAACCGGCAACAGCTAAAATTTAAAAATTTTTAGCTTCGAGCTCCAAAGACTGAGTAAAAAATAATTTTGTGTGGGTTCAGATATTTTTTATTTTATGGGCGTATACTAAAACAGTTATATTAGGTGTTCAAAATGGCCTTTTGTATGCATACAAGAGCCCGTTTTCGGATTTCACTGTGAATATTTATTGATGATAGCTGCTGCTTCAATTTTTATAATGCTTCCAGAATACGGTCTTCTAATTCACCTAGGTTTGGTATTTCGATCGAATAAACAAGTTCTTTCATTCTTCACCACACAAATAAATCCAATACTGTAAGGTCAAGAGATCTAGCAAGCCAGTGACCCAGTCCATTTCTTCCTATCCAACGATTACTCTTCATTTAACCAATTCTTAACTTCTGGGTTAGACCATAGGGGGCTGAAGTGCCATCCTCTTGGGAATATGATGAAGCTAATTTCATAAGTGGAATTTCCTCCAATAATTCTGCTAAATCATTGTGCAAAAACTCCATATAGTTTGTAGAATTCAGCCTGGGAAAAGGTTTAAAGGGGCCGATTAATTTGTTTTCCAATTACGTCTGTGTGTGGATTTTTCGCCGCCCATGTGTGAAGATTGTGAAAATTTGTGATCCCATCTCTTGTAAATTGGGATTCGTCCGTCCAAAGAATTCTGCTAATAAACTCGTTGTCATCCAAGCTCCGCTCCAAATACTAGTTAGAGAACTCTAGTCTCTTTTCCCAACCTTCGGGAAACAGTTCTTGCACAGGTGTTTGGTGATTTGGATAAAGATTTTCTCCATGCAGTACATCAGAAATTATATGTCCGAATCATTTAATTGCAATGCTAAGCGTCGGTTTGGATAAAGTTCCTAGTATCTTTGTCAAGCTCTAACTGAAGTTTCATTGCACAGCCCATAAACGAAAAGAATGTCTGCGTATTCTTGATTTGTAAATGTAGACATTTCAAACAGCGTTTCTAATCAACTGTTGGCTTGGCGCTAAAAATTAAACTGATGCATTAATTTCGTTTTCTTATCTTTTATACCATTTTTCTTAGGTAAATTTTCCAAATGGACCTTTATACCCCAAACCTAACTCTTTTTGAGAACTTTTAAGGAAACAGAAAAGGAAATAACATTGCAAAATGCTTGGAAATCCACTTTTATTGTCAACTGTTGTTAGAAACGTTTCCAAAAACCCTTTTTTACAGGTTTTCCCAAAAGAAAAATCAAAAAACCCTTTTTTTAATTTTGCATGTTCCAGGTTTTCCCAAGTATCATAAAATCTATAGGTTTGCTCAAACTTGTCATTGAGCTTTATTTTTATTATTGTTATGTTCATTCAAACAAAAATAGTAAAGCTGGAGAAAATTGAGTCCCAAGCAAAATAAAATGCACGCCTGGGTCGCACGAACTTGCTCCTATGTAATAGACTAGGAATTTTAAAAACGAATGTTATTAGAGGAAAGCTGTTCATAAGCATAAAATGAATTTTTAAATTCTTTAAGTAATAAGAGACAAAAACAGAATACTATCCAAATATGAATTTATGCAAGAACAAAAATTATAAGCCGTTGTAGTGGTTTCTTAAAAAAAAAAAGCTCTTATATACAAACTTTTTAAAAGCTTTTTAAGAAAAAATTTTGGTACGCCAATTCAAAGTTTTTATTATTGTTCGAATAAAAATTAAATTTGCAAAAAAAATATTGAGCCATTTCTGAGATATTGAATTTTCAAAAAAAAGAAAAAATATTTTTTTTTTTTTCGAAAATTCAAAAAATATTTAATTTAAAGTTTTGAAATGCTAGACTTTTTAGAAGCTTCTCTATAAAATTTTTTATTAACATCCGTTATGTGGATAATGAGAAATTCAAAATTGTAACGACCATCAACCAATCAACACTATTTTATTTTAATCAAATTATTTTATTTTAATACCTACTATAATTCTTTTTACAATAAATCTAAACGTAGCAAAGTGGCAACATTGTAAAAGCTTTAAATTCAAACACACACTTCCAAATAATAACATGTACATATAAAAAGCTCTTCTAAAAATTGTATAAATACCGAGCTCTAGTTAGAACAAACTCATTCTGGTTTTGTGCTCCGAAGTGCGAAGTTGAAGTTGGAAATAAACATTTGCTAGGCTGCCAATTCAACGTGTACTGCGGTTCTCGGACAGCATACGCGTGGTTGAGAGTTTAGCAAAGCTGCATTTTTTTTATTTAATCAGATTCTATTATAGTGAATATCCACCCTGAAAACCACCAAACCGCTACAAATTAATCTCACGCTACAAAATTCTAAAAAATGGTTCTATGGTAGGTACAAGTTGTAATATCTTAATTTTAAAATTTTTTTATTAAATTAAAGATCGTAAAAATTAATTGAAAGAAAAAAAATTTTATCAAAATTCTAGGCGCCGTTTTCGAGAAAAATACGATTTTTGAAAACCATTTTTTTTAAATTTTTAACATTTGTATGGTAGGTACCTTTATTTTTAGGTAAAATTATTTTTTTTTTATCACATCTTGTAGATTATATTGAGAAACTTTTATTTATCAAGTTTAAAAAAAATCTAGCATGGGGTTTTCGAAATATTGAGTTTTGAAAAAAAAAAATGTTAAGTTTTTTTTTTAAATCCAAAAAAAATTTGGGGAGCTTTAGCAAAAAAAAATGATCTAAATCGGTTGTATCGTTTTTAAGAAAATCAAAAACAAAAAAAAGGGTTCCATGGGGGGTACCCTCAATAACCATTTTTCGAAAAAACATTTTTATTCAATACCTAGCTTTAATTAAATGAAATTTTTTTGTATTTTTATTTTTAAAATCTGTCGAACAGTTTTTGGGAAAAAAAAAAGTTTATAAAATTTCGAAAAAAAATCGTATGGCAGGTACCGTTATTTTTGGTCTTAAAAAATCAAATCAAAAAACATCCGGGGGTAAAAAATTAAAACCCATATCTACCAAGTTTGACGAAAATCGGCCGAGCCGTTTAGCTGTAATCGAACAGACAGACAGAGAGAATTGCGAGACCCACTTTTTTTGGTCTTCGCTATCATCGTAATGTCAACTTTGATCAAAATCTCGAGTTCGATTTTTTTTACGAATGCATAACTTGCCTTATAGTACCTATAAGTCGCAAGTAAAAATTGGCATATGGACAAGAAAAATGGTAGGTACATGCTAGAAACTGGATATCTGAACATCGAGATAAGTTATCAAATTTGTTTAAACGCAATTACAAAATCTGGGATTTCTTCTAAATTAAAGGCCTAAATAAGGCACAATTACCGTTAACATGGGTCAGGGTACACCAAAGCAAGCCTTTTCTTAAATCCCCGATATATGATAAAAAATTGGAGATTTTTTTCTAAGAATATATCTACCCAGAATCACGCCCTAAAATATTATGTAGCAATTAAGGGACACCCTGCATATTAACTAATTAAATTATTAAAACATTTTTCAAAGCAATCCAATCAGCGTCACTCAAAAAATCGAATTTTCGCCCAAAAAATGTTTTCCTTTCTCTCATGAATTTATATAGGTAGCTACATACATATGTACATACTCGTACATACTCCTAAGAAAAAAGGTGACCTAGGGAAGGTCTACGCATTTATTTAAGAAAAGACGACAACCATTAGATACTCATAAGTTTTTTTTTTATAGTTTTTTCAACCACGGAAAAAAATATTAAACAAATTACACTGCCGCGCTGCACCGACACGTAGTCAACTTTCATTCTATCATTCAATTCATTTTTCTTCATAATATTCAGACTATATCCCAATGCAAAAACAGAACAGAAGAATTATTTTGTGTATGCAGGTCTACGAGTAGCTCTAGGTATACATTTGCTTCTTCACTGGCTGCGCTTGCTTGTTATTGTTTTAATTTTGTGTGATTCTGCCTTTGTGACTTCTCCTTCGTCTCGTCATCGAAGGTCCATAGACCAAAGGAGTAAATTTAAATTTCAAATGTCGAATTTCGGTGAAGAGAGCATACTAACACATTCAAAATCATTTACATGAATTTTGAGTTGGCTAGTTTGGGACACCCACCCTTAAACGAGCAACGTTTAAAATTTTGCGAAATTGTGAAATTATATGCCTTGTACTACAGTAATACGAGCATAGGTATTAGGTACATATACCTATGTACTATATGTATATTGCTGCATCGACTTATTTCTTCTTCCTGAAAAATCCATTCGGTTTGTGAAATGGCTGATGGACTGGCTTTATTTTTAAACATCATTTACAAAGAGTGCCATCTTTTATATCGGCAGTCGATGGCTTGACCGTATTCCAAACGACTTGGACGGTCTGTCTTTGAGTCAATTGCAATTTATACGGAAACAAATGCATACTTCAAAATGCTTCGCAAGGTGGTTCCAGGGACACCGAAATGCCGAGCGCTACATTATGGTACATATGTTCTTGACAAAACTCTCTATTACCGCTGCAACCAGTTTATTGGAACATCTTGGGGGTTGATAAACGGCATGTTGACGGTGTAACCCAATTGTCGAATTGTGTTTCCAGACGGTCATTGCTGCGCACAATATTTCCGACAATTTTGCACGTTGATGTAACACAACTGAACGACTGTTTTCAATGTACAATGTTACTATTTCGGCGTATTGTACTGAATTCAAAATAAATATACTCAAGTCAATTTGTTGACAAATGTCGATGTTATTCAATGTTTACATAGCAACATAAAAGATAGACCACCCTTTATATGTACCCTTTTATTATTAAATGACAATCAACCGCGAGTTGATGTTATTTGTACATAGTTATGTATAGTTAACATGTAATTCTTTTTAAAAAATACTTTTACCACACACATGCATGCATTGATAGAACCGATTACTACTCCAGGCATACATTATAGGTCAATGCATTGGCGTTAAACACGTTGATTTATTTGTTGACTTTGTGCAAAAGTAATTTCCGGCTTATTGCCACAGACCTGCGACGTAAGGAAATCCCATAAGAAAAAGTGTAACGTAATGCATAATCGTTTTTATCTCGAAAACTGCTCTAACGACTTTGATAAAAAAAAAATATAGTTGTGATATTATGGAAATAAGCTACATTTTGGTCAACAATAATTTTGAGGTAAAATGTTATTAACGGTGCCTGTCACAAAACGGTTTTTTGTATTTTCGAATTTGTCATCAACGACTCTAACGATTTAAACCAAAAATTTTCAGCAGGAGCCCCTTAATCTAAAATAATATTTTATAGGCATAAAAATATTCGAAAAAATTTGTTTTTGGGTTTAAAAAAAAAAACAATTCCACGTTTATTTTTTTGAAAAATCAATATCTCAAAAACGTGCTAGCGATTACTTTTTGAAGTTATTTCCTGAAATGTATACTACTTAATACTTAAAATTGGCATGCCAAATTTTGTTTTCGAATCATTTTAAAGAAATTTGTTATATAAAAAATAATTACTTTAATAATAAAACGATTTTTAAACTTTGTTTTCATAAATTCATAATTTTCTGGAAATCAGACAGCAATACCATGCATTTGAAGATTTTTATCTCATAAAATCCATGTTGTATATTTAAAAAAATATATTTTAAATTCCAAAGTACTTTTACATAAGAGCAAGTTGGTACGATCCAGTCGTGCATTTTATTTTTGCATGAATTTCATTGCAAGAATCAACCGGACAACTGACGAAAAATCCAAACTTTTTGGATATGCCGGTTGATCGCTTCTTATTGGGCGTCATCGGACGATGTCGCTTTCAGTGGTGTACGGCCGTTTAAATAAAGTTGATATCTTGTTTACGTCTTCAGATATCCAATTTCTAAGCCTGTTAATTTTTTCTTACACACGCCAATTTTAAACACAATAAAAAAATGTTAAATACTCAATAGTTGTCGGAAATGTGTTCAATAGCACTTGGATTCATTTTGCAATAACTAATTTGATGCCACCAAAATGTACATACATAATATTGTTAGCTCGAAAAGTTTTTTTTATGAATTTTTGTTTAGTTATTTTCTTTCTAAGGGTATTTTTTTATATAAATGCGATGACATTCTCTTTATAAGCTCAATTTAAAAATAAATTCAAAGAATTTACTTTAATGCCTTTGACCAGTTTTCTCTTTTGACATCCATGTTTGTAACCCAATACTTGAAGGTCGATTGCATTTATTTTCACAACATTTGTTTAAACGATTATAAAATCATTAAAACGGTGAAATTACCTTTTTTTTCTTACCGATTTGATTAAAATAGTAACACCTAATACTCATATACACTAAATACAAGAAGATTTCTATTTTGTGGTATACGTAGGTCGTTGATTGATTAAATTCTTCAACGAAAGAAAGACAATTTCTTTCTATCACCATTGTTTATCAAGGAAATCAATTCTGAAGATTATAAAACTTTTTTTTTAATCCGAAAACTATTTCTTACCTATCAAATGTAGATATACCTAATTAAGTCATTCAATTCTTCCCAAATAAATATGGAAAAATACTTTTTTCTGATTGCAGTTAAATGAACTTGATCGACAATAATACAAACTTAAATGTTATCAGTTTTTCAATTCGAATTTCTTATTTATGAATACACGTTTTTGTATTCCTTAATTTTTTCATTTTCTAAATCTTAATTCATTCTGATTACATTTCATGTGTTTGAAGTTCCTTTTTCAGATTGATATTCTATTTGTGCCTTTGGGTTAGTTTTTTTTTTGTACGATGTGGTTCCGCAAAATATTCGAGAATAAGAAATGTGTATGTGAATTAATTCAACCAAGCAACCAACGAAATAATATCTACAGGGTGGGCCATCTAGTGGTTTCTTTCTAATTGATAGGTTTTTTTGACACTTAGAACTGTTTTCCACTCGAAATCTTGACAGAAAGTCAATATCATAGCCGAGAGTGTGAGACTCAATTTACGAGCATCAACTCACCATCGATCTCAACGGCTCATACTCAACATTTCACGGACTAACCTGAGGAGAAATCTGCACAAAGATCTCGCATTATTCGCTTACAAGGACCAATTGACTCGGCAATTAAGGCCCACGGGCATCCGCTTGAACGACGTTATGTTCCATAATTAATGGGAATATTTGCTCTTACTAGTAAAGCCATAATACATAGAAAAAATTTAATTTTGTTCATTTTGTTGCATTTTTTAAAAAGAAACTGGTATTTGGCCCACCCTTTACAAAAACAGTGCTTGACTTTATATCACTGCTGGAGCTCATACAGCGATTGCCATGTGCATCACAAACATACGTAAGCAAATAATGATAATTTCGGCTATCACAATGTCACCTTCAATGACATTGAATTTTGTGTTGGATTTTCAACTCAGTATTGTCGACAAATGAGTTCAAAGATCGATTTGAGATTGAGCTAAAAAGACGCTGAAGCAGGGGAAAGACAAGGAAAACGAGGGTGCCTCTAAAATAATTATAAAAATAAAATACGAGATCGATTATACTACCTACTACGCTTTCAAAATACACATCCGTACATACATGCATTTATTAATTACTCAGGTTCTTCGGTAGGATCTAATTTGATACCTCATAAATGTTTAGTTGGCGTTTATAAGAGTAGTTCAATCTTGTTTCAACTCCGCAAGTTAGTTATGTAAACTAAGTAAATATGAAAAAAATTAATCAAACACTAAAATGCACGACTGGATCGCGCGTACATGCTCTTATACATATGTACAAGGCCATTGAAATTAAAAAAATGTTGTATATAAAAACATGAACGTGATTAGAGAAAAATGTTTCCAGATATTGAGTTTGCAAAGAAATTTTTTTTAATTTTTAAATCCGAAATATTTTTTTCGAAATGTTGTATATCCAACAAAGTCTAATAAAGTCTTGTATAAACAATTTGATCGAAATTGGTAGAGCCCTTAAACGGTTTATAAAATGTTTAATTTAATTTTTAATATCCTCTTGGCAGAATGGTTAGGTCTTGGGTTAGATTGTCAGCAGCTACAAAAAAGTTTGTCAGGGGTGTACTGGGTACTGCCTCTTGCGAAGAATTGACAAATCCTCTATGAGTATCTCTTGTCATGAAATATGCTGCTCATTAGCCGTTTGACAGAAAATTGTAGGTCCCCTCCATTTCTGGTAACAATGACATTTTTTCTTTGGCAATGGGTGAACACAAAATATCCGTCTTGTTCTTATTTTCTTTTGTTTTTATAAAAGAGCCAGCGCAACAAAACCAAAGTTTGAGAACCCCGATCAGTTTGCCAACTTACCCAAGGTATACAGAATACAGATACGCTTACAGTTTCAAAAGTTAGCACCGTTAAAGGATCTTACAATACAGTAAGAAGGTCTAATAATTTTGGAGCTCCCACTGTTTGAAGATCTGACAGTTTTAAAAGCTTGAGAACGGAGTAAGTTTTTCAAAACTCTCACAGTTTGAGAACTTAAAAGTTTTTACAGTTCTCAAACTGAACAAAGTTGAAACTCTATAGGTTCCGCACCTAAGAACCTCTTGCAGTTTGAGAAAAAAACACTTATAGGTTCACGAACTGTGAGATTTTATAAAAATAAATAAGAGGCCATTAACCAGGAATGGAGGGGACCTACAGCAGTTTTCATGACAAGTTATCAATTCCTCGCAAGAGGCAATATACATTTCTGAAAAAAACTTTTTTACAGGGGACTGAAAATCTCCCTCGAGACCTTCTGCTAGACAGGCCAACGCACTGAGATCTTATATCTACTTTCACAAAAGTTTAACAGTTTGAGAACGTTTGAAACCATTTACAGTCTTAAAATCTCCGATAGTTTGAGGAGGTCTCACAGTTTGAGGAGTTCTTACAGTTTTAGAAGCTCGCACAGTTTGAGAAACTATTAGAGTTGGACAATCTCTCTCAATTTGACAATCTCAGTTTGAGTTCTCACAGTTTGATAAGCTCCCACATTTGGAGAAACTCTCTCGGTTTGAGAAGATCACAGTTTGAGAAACTCGCACAGCTCTACCAGTTTGAGAGCTCTCACAGTTTGAGGACCTCCCAGAGCTTAGAAGCTCCCACAGTTTTGTGAAGCTCTCAAATTTTGAAGAGCTTTCACAGCTTGAGAACCCTTCAAAGTTTTGGAAGCTCCCACATTTAAATGAGCTCCAAGAGTTTTTTGGCTCCCACAGTTATATAACCTGACAGTTTTCTCCCATAATAAAAAGCTTGAGAACGAACTTCAGTTTTCCAAAACTCCCATAGGTTTTTTTGATAACGGCTGTTTGTTTAAAAAAAAATTGCAATTAATTCTCTAGTGAATAACCGAAAACTCTTAAGTACCGAGTTTTAAGAAAATCGCTTCGGTGGCCTAGAAAAGCATGTGATAGACTAAAAAAAATAACATAAGCCGAAGCAACTTAATCGCCCTCCGTTCTAATGAAGGGACCAAAGTTGAAAACTCTTAATTAACTTTTCTACAAGTGCATCTTTATCTATATAATTATATTGCATCTTATAACACTTGTCAAGACATTAATATTTTCTCCATAATGCCATGTTACACAGGTTAAACAACTCTGGAAATTGTTGCAATAACAATGAACTTCGTTTTGGCCTTATTATTGAATAATATTCGCTTATATTAAATACAAGTACCTGCTTTGTAACATTACTGCTTCAAGCAATCATTGCTGTACGATACGTTTTTAGAAAATATTTTTTGAAACTTTTTTGAGCAAATGACATGTCAAGTAACACTTGTAAATATGTGGTCCATTAATTTTACCTATCCAACTATGAACGAGTCCCATCAAAATGTTCTCGAAATAAAAATTCCTTGCCACAACAACATTCTAAAAAAACATATCTACATATCTATTAAATTCTTATTATACCCAACTATAATTTTCATTTTAAGACATTGACTTTTATTAAAGGTCAGTTCAAATGGCACTGAATTGTCTGGTGTTTGGTCTTATAAATTACATAAATTTTTATAAAGTACATACATACCTTCCTATTAAATCAAATACACGCGACAAAAATAATAAAAAAGAAAAACGAAAACAAAAAACATACAACAAATTATCAACTCGCATAAACAAAGTTTAAAGTCCTCTTATCTAATCCATCTTAGTTAGTTTACGTACCTAGTTTAATCACCAGAGCAGCAACAATCGTCAAATATGCAAATGTTTTAATAAAAAGTATTCGCTTCACCAACAGCAACATTAACAATTTCAATTTCATTCACCAGGCATGAAGTCATGAAAACCAACTGAAAGTAGGTACATGATCGCACGAAACAAAAATTATTTGACATCAGTATGCAATAACCGACAATAATCTTACTCCCTCCTTCTCCCACACGCACACATGCTTTACTGCTGTTTTTTCGACGCTGCTATGCAGTAGTGCGATAACCTTGACGAGCTGTCTGATTAGAAAATTGCCTCGATAACTGCCAGTGAGCAGTGACCTCTATTCGAGTAAATAATGCATCAGTCATCATAAATATCTAACGTGAACTACCACCACCATACCCCAGACCTTCCAGTACCCGTCCCAATTCACAGCCCAACCCAACCAGTGATATTCACAAAAAAGAATAAAGATACGTACATCATCTTAATTTGTTCGTGTTTGAAGCTAAATACCTACATATTTGCTCTTCGCTACTGCGCCTTGCCAGATCTCTTAGCATTAGGGTTGGAAGAAAATGTTCGTATGGGTGATTCTACATACAATGGAATAAAATGTTAAAAATTTCGGCACGACATTTTTGGAAACCAAAAGTCGTAAAAGTTGTTCTAGTTGATCCTTAGAACGTCTCTTTGCGTTGTTGAAAGCGACCAGTCAAAAAAATAAAAAATGACGATTTTAAGGACATTTTTTTAAAAAGGATGTTCAGGGGACTGAATAAATCCTATTTTTTTTTTATTTTCTCTTAAATATGACTTAGGTATACATTAAAATATAAAAAATAAATTTAATTAGTCTTCATAAACATACAAATTCATGGTTAATACGTGTAACCTTTGTATATATAACCTATAGTATTATCATGGAGCGTGATTTTGTGTTGGGAACTTTAGCCTGTTGGTGGCGCTGAAACTAGCGCTAGATTTTACAGTGGAGACTAGGATAAGATACAAAAGAAGCAGTAAAAAAGAGAATATTTTATTATTAAATTTAGCAGAGACAAATCTAGCAAGTACTGTCCCCATACTTAAGATGTTTATTTTAAAAGAATATACTCGTAATATATTATAATTAAATATTTTTTTCTCTTTAGAATCAATTTAAAATAAATAATATTCTTTTTAAAAATATTCGCAATGAAGTTTGAAGCTCAACTAAAAATTTTTCAGGCCTCTGAATAGAATATCATTTGTTTATTTATTAGCCAGGGGACTGAGTTTTTGCGTGGTTTTAGTAGCAAAAAATCTTAGATTTCTATTTTTTCTTTGTTTTACATTGTATTTAACGATTATTGTCATGTTGAACTACAATGACATTTTTTGCAGGGTTTACATAGCCGATATTCAAAATATGGAATTTCGCTCCACCCGCTACTGAGCCTATACTACACATACATACTCGTACATACATATGTACTTTTACTAGGTACGAGTATGTATGTGAAAATATTGCGAGTGAATTTCATGTGGCACTCTACCCTTTGGGTATTACTTTACCATAAGAGAATTGTATGTTCCGAACACTTAATGAAGAAAAAATAAGTACCACATGTCTACATACTCGTATCTTTGCTAAAAATATTTTGAAGTATCTCTCGATTTTCTGGTGATATTTCTGCAATTAGCAAATTTGGTAACGTGACACGTGATACCTCATGGGGAACCAGGGTCTAGAGAGTAACAGCTCTCAACCATGTCTGCGTACGTGTCGTAAGTCGGCATAGAACCGAAAATTTTCTGCCAAATCCGAACGGATAAGATGAGAGGCATCGCTAACTCACTCAAAGGAAATGATTTCTCTTATTAAGGTACGAGTATGTATGCATTTTTCAGCAAGTTGAAGAATATTGAATGTATGTACAGTGGCGACAAAATAAATAGCACATGTAGTCTTAAATTTCTGTGATGCAAGTTTTTTCCCACTTTCTTAAACTTTTAAGAGCTGTTTGATTTATGAGGAAGTAAAACCAAATATACATATCTCTGATTTAAAAATAAAATGAAGTATATTGAACTCATAAAAAAAAACTACAACAACTGATTTATACAATTTAAGTATACTTGGACAAAATAAATACACATTTCGTAAATAACAAATAAAAAATATATTAAATAACAAAATTTTAACATTATTTGAAGAAAATATCCAGTATTTGGTAGAGTATCCCTTATTTTTAATCACAGCGGAATACCGGCGTTTTATAGACGAAGGAAGACTCCGGAATCGTTCAACAGGTACTGAGTACCAGGCATGCTGGACTTTTCGTCAAAGTTTTTCGAAATTTGAAGTATCAGTTGAATTTATCGCTTCGTCCACAACTTTCCACGAGTATTCAGTTGAATTACGATCTAGGGACTAAGCTAGCTTATTACTTAATAGCGATTTTTTGGATGAATAGCCATTGCTTCACAGACTTAGCCATATGATAAGGATCATTATCCTGTTGAAATTTACACGTCAAGGGCATTTCCTCCTCAGAATACGGTAGAATTGTATCCCGTAGGATTTCCTTGTATTATTATAAATGGTCCTTAATACCCTATATCTGATGAAGTGATCGCATACCATGCCAATAAAAACATCCCTAAACAAGAATGCTACCCCTACCATGCTTAACAGACTCTATTGTGTATATTCTTGTAATATTTCTGGTGGATTTCTCGTCGAAAGTAGTTTTTGCCATCTGACCCAAAGGATTAAATTTACACTCATCGCTCCGTAAAATATTTCGCCACCAATTTTGAACTTTTGAAATATGCTCCCTTGCAAACTGCATCCGACGTGAGGGATTGCTCTTAAAAACGTCTGCTTTCTTTTTAGAAAATCGTCCAAACAGCTTTTTTCCACTGAGACAGTTTCTAATCGTACTTACAGACACATTAACACCAAGATCTTGTTCATTTCATGTTCAAATTTTGGGACTTAGCTCAGGCAGACCATGTCAAAATCAGTTCAAGGGGTGATTTTTCTTGTCTTACTCATACGAATTTTGTTTTGAGCACTTCCTTTCTCTTCGCAATGGTGAAGAGCATTTATAACATTTTTATTCTTCCTTGAAAATTTTTATTTCCGCTCTAGTTCAGATTTCGTGTGACCTTTTTTCATAAAATCAAAAACCCCTAGCATAATCGTCAGTGCTGATTGTTTTCCACTTCTCATACTACATTTCAGCAATTAAAATTGAAGCAACTACACCTGTCTTTTTAGATCCACACAGTTTCGTATACCACTTTTTGGTATTATAACCCTAGGCGCACACCGTTGTGTTAAGTTTTCAATCAGACCTGTTCTAAGCTTTCGAACATCTACATAAATCTCATTTACCTAGTTCCTTGAAGAAACTTCAAAACAATTTTTATTTTTCTCGACGCCATGCCATAATACGAGTACAAATATTTTTGTATCCTTAGTTATGAAATCTAAGAAAATCTGCCAATTTGCAAAATAACATTAGCTTATATCGTAGTTCCTCATCAAAGCATCTAAAACAACAGAAACACTTTTAAAAGAACATTATGACTTCTTTATTTCTTCAGCTGATAAAGATAACGATCTGATTATAATCTTAAGATGGAAACTTTAATAATACCTTTTTTAATAATTCGAACTTTGATTCAGATCTAACCATATCTTTACAAGCTAAATATAACGGACTAAATATATACTATTTAACAAAAACCAACACATGATAACCCAACAACAATCAAAATTATCTTCGTACCTATATATATTAAAATATCATCCCGAGCTTTTGACCAATATAAAAATCATAAACCTAACTTCCCTAATCGACCAATAATTTCAACAATAAATTCTCCTACTTTTAATTATCGAAATTCTTAGCCAATATCCATTCAAATCGAAATTAACAGTCAGAAATTGTAAACACCATTACCAAAAATCGTTTCAATAAGATTTCAACACACTTTGCTATTCAAATTGTAGAATGGCATTTTGATTTACGTATAAAAGCTGTAAAAAAAATTCCAAAAAGTACATTTATAAATTTGATGAAATTTTGATTAATTGACAAATTTGTTCCATAAACCTATGGCACCAAATAGATTAATAAAGGGTTTTTCAACAGGGACGCTACAAAAGTAGAGCGATAGAGACAGCATCCGACGCCATATTTCTTGCCGCTCTTTTGACATTTCTCTTCAGTAAGGTTTGCCATTTCATGATGGAAAGATATACGAGCCAACAACGAGTCGAAATTATTAAAATTTACTACCGAAATTCGGAGTCAGTGGCCTCAACGTTAAGAGCTCTACGTCCAATTTATAGTCGTCATAATCGGTTTGGTGTGGTTTATGGGCCGGCGGCGTAATTGGGCCGTACTTCTTCCGTGATGATCAAGACCGCCACGTTACTGTGAATGGGAATCGCTATCGTTCAATGATAACCGAATATTTTTGGACCCAATTGGATGATATGGACTTGGAGGACATGTGGTTCCAACAGGACGGCGCCACAAGCCAAACAGCGAATGTCACCATCAATTTATTGGAAACCAAGTTTGGAGAACGTGTTATCTTACGAAATGGTCCAGTCGCTTGGCCGCCTCGGTCGTGCGATTTGACGCCGTTAGACTATTTCCTGTAGGGCTACGTCAAGTCTTTGCCAACTTCGTAAGAATATCGAACGTGAAATTGCAGCAGTATTGGCCGATTTATGCTTGAAAACCGTCGAAAATTGGGTTCAGCTTCTGGACTTCTGCAAGCGTGCCCGTGGTGACCATGCAAAAAAAATCGAGGTCCATACATAATGGCATCGAACGTACTTTCACAGGAATAAAGAGTTTCATTGATATCCAAAACCGTTTTTGTTTTATTTAAAAAAACTTTTGTAGCGCTCTTATTGAAAAACCCGATACATTATTATGTGCACCAATTATAAAATGAAATATAATACGATTTTTATTCGAAAAAGTGTTTTCGTTTATACTCTGTTCAACAAAAATTGTCAGTACAGGCCTTATGCGAGAGCTTTTTCCAAAGCAGTGGCGCCTGATGCACTTATCACTACACTACGGTTTTTTTTTTTTTATAATTTACGCGCACTAAAGGGATTATGACTACCCTTAAAATGTTTTAGCACAGTGCGAGCGTTTTAGGAAATTGGGAGAGGATTTAAGAGGAGATACCGATGCACATTGGTTTTGAATGTCTGTATATTACAATGGGAGGGAAACATAGAGTCGGGTAAAGCATTCCACATTCGTGTGGTGCGGCTGAAGAAAGAATCTCTGAATTTAACGTTGGGAAAAATGTCACTTAAAAATCAGCAGACCACTGACTTTCCATAAAGAATTGTTGTTGTAATTCTTCGCAAAAGTTGTACACCCCAACACGACCGTTGAATCCCACTGCTGGGGATACTGTCAAGTCAATACGATCGTGCGCTTGTTATATACATCAGAATAAAGTTATTATTATCATTCTAAATTACAAGCAAGGAGCTTATTCAGTGGATTTTATTAAGGAGCTTTTGGGATTTGAAACTTTTGAGAACAAGTTTGATGAAGTTGAGTATGTTGAGTGTTGGCGATTTGCAATGCAAACTAGGGAAACCCTGTGAGAGCTTTAAAAGGCGACACACTTATGCAAGACAATGAAACCAGAGTGAGAGGCAAACGTCCTATCTTCCATGTGCTGACAATTTTTGTTGAACAGGGTATAGTCATCGAAAGGATAAAAAGGCATTCTATTTATTAAATATAGTAATTAAATGCGATACACAAACAAAATTAGAATACATATTAGTTATTATACTCTGTCCAATAAAAATATGCAGTGTGGGCAAGATAGGACGTTTGCCTCGCATTCTGGCTACAGTGAATTGCATAAAACGTGTACTGCATATTTTTGTTGGATGAAGTATAGTTGAATGGTTTTCTTTCAGGGTGAGGGGAGAAGGATGAAGTTTATAATACTGAACCATTTGTTTTGGTAATGTTCTATTAAACCTATATTTTATTTTTTTTTAATTCTCTACCTAAAAACAAGCCGATATGAGCAACCTATTTGTAATTAAAAAATTTGTAATGCTGGTTATCAAGTCCTTGAAATCAAGACAATATACTAGTATCCGTAGCAAAAAAAAATTAAATCATTTGCAATCATGTATATATGTAACTAGATACATTTCGCTGGCTGAATATTTAAATGCCCCATATACATAAAAATTATTCCTCAGAAAACGAATTTTAAGGTTTGAAAAATAATTCCGTTATTTTTTACTTTACTTTGAATTTTATATATATTAATTGAAATTTCCTTTTTTGTATTTTGAAGTCCTGATGTCAAAAAACGTTACGGTTTGAAAAAAATCAGAAATGGATAAAGAACCCTCTTCCATACAAATGCGAAATCTATGAAAACCAAACTTCAAATTTCCTATGAATATAGTACTTTTATGCACTGGAACTGGACATTCGGAAATCAACGAAAGCATTTTTATAATTTTACTTTGAGTGATAAAAACATAAAACAAAAAGTAATAGTAATTTAGTGGCTATGATTTATAAAATTTCCTAAAAAAGTACATTAAATTTTATTCGGAAATAATTTTAAAAATACTTCAACATTCGCAAGAGTAAGTTTTGGTATTTTTTTCACACTTTTTTTTAAATTATTTTTTTTTACCTTTTTTGTTTTATTATTTTTTAGTACAAAAAATGCAATGCGATTTTTAAGCATTAAGCGTTTGTTTTTCAAACTTTTATACAAAAATTTTTTTTTTTTTTTTTTTTGATTTTTCCCCCCACACGTTTTTTCTTTTTTTTTTAAGACCAAAAATAACGGTACTGCCATACGATTTTTTTTTTTCAAAATTGAATAAATATTTTTTTTCTCAAAACCTGTTCGACACATTTAAAAAAAAGAAATACAAATAAATTTCATAATACAGTCTACAAGATGCATGAAAAATAATTTTATTTTACCTAAAAATAATGGTACCCTCCATACAAATGTTAAAAAATTGTTTTCGAAAATCGTGTTTGTCTCGAAAAGAGCACCTAGAATTTTGATAATTTTTTTTTTCAATTAATTCTTACCATCTATAATTTAATAAAAAAAAATTAAATTAAGATATAACAGACTTTACCTACCATAGAAGCATTTTTCGAATTTTGAATATCTCATTATTGCTTGTTGTATTTACAAGAAATGTTTGAATTTTTGAAAACAAAAACAAATTTTTTTTGGAAAATTCGATATCGAAAAAACGGCTCAATATTTTTTTGGAAATTTATTTTTTATTCGTACAGTAATAAAAACTTTAAGTTTTTTTCTTAAAAATGTTATACAAATTTTGTATATACGAGTAAAAGCCTATTTTCTTAAGAAACCACTACAACGACTTATAATTTTTGTTCGTGCCTAAACTAATATTTGCTGGAATCACATGGCATTCTGTTCTTAGGTGCAACTACTAAAGGTGTTGTTTTAGTCATTTGAAAAGTTAATTTTATGCTTATGAACAGTTTTTCTCTAATAGCATTCATTTTTGAAATTCTTAGTCTTTTAAGAGCAAGTTCGTGCGACCCAGTCGTGCATTTTATTTTTATTATGTATCCAGTGCATTCGGCCAACTTAGCTATGACGTAATAACTTAATAACAACTTATATTGGTAATAAGTTCTTAATTATACATATATACAAAAATATATTCCACAATCGTCAATCCGACCGTACCTTATGTAATACTTATTGTTTTGAGAATTTTTAAACTGCAGATGTTTTAAAGGCCCTCCCCTCCATCATAGAAATGCACGCTCTATAGAAAAGGTGGCTGCCACTGCCATTAGTAAAAGTTTTGAAGAAGACCCACATTTATCGATTTCACGCCGAGCAAAGCATTTGGACTTTTCCCGTAGATTATGACGTATTTTGCATTTGAATAACCATATTTAACCTTTTAAACTTCAAATCACTCAAGAATTGAAGTCAGCTGACCACGGAATGCGGAGCCACAAAATTAGCCCTGTAAAAGTGCAAATGAAGGTCGATAGGTAGGTACTATAATGTAGTAGGGTTGCCAGATTTTTCTTACACCTCGGCGGGACAAATTGCTAAAATAATGAAAAAGCCTGTGATTTGAACATATTGCCCGGGACAAAATAAAAAATCATACAATTCGGGTTGTTGTCGTTGTTCGTTTAAGAAATAAAACAGGCTCTAATTAACATAGTCGTTTAGCTTGGAGACTTTGTCTAACCTTATCATAATTTTAAACACGTTAGACAACTCTTCTAACTAATGTGGGTTTTACAACAGAACCTAAGCGAATTTACGTTAAACAACCCTTAATTTGACAGATACAGAACTCAAACAGAATTACACAACCAAAAACAAATTAAAAATACAGAAACACCAAATAATTTTTCGCCGAGTAAAGATACAGATTTTGATTGTTAATTCTTATTTACTTTATTTTAGATGGAAATGAAGTAAATATCGCTATTTCACAAAATAAAACTTGAATTTATTGTTGCAAGGTGCAAATTGTTGCAAGGCAACACACGTACATACATACATATGTATGTACTTTTTTAGGTACAGACTTGTTTGTTCATCGCCCGCCACAATAATGGAAAATTAAAGATCGTAAAGCAGCTTTGTACGATTGTTCCACGTTTCTTATATTCAGTCTATTTACAAAGCACATCTTTTAAAGAATCAAATAAAACTTCAGTAAAATTCTTACTTTGATTTGCTTTGGTATGAAATGCCCATCGTCAATATGGATAAAGGGCAAGAGTACGATAACTTAGGCGCCAAGAATTTATAACGGTTTTTTGTAGAACAGTTCAATACAAACATTTTTTCTACGGGAGGTGTGGGGGGGGGGGTTATCCCCACCGTTTGGGCGAGAGGGGCAATTTTATAAAAAAGGTATTAAAATGGAAACAAAAATATTAAAAAATAACGGTAATACTTACAATTAAGTATTATAATGTCCGTCAAGTTAGCACTACCACTTCAAAATTTTCAAAATGTAATAATTGGAATAATTGTCGTGAATTTGTCGTGAAACGAAAAAATTTGTCGCGCTTGTTTTTTAAAAAATAAGCCCTGGTAATGCTAATTTGACAGTCAAGTTAGCACTACAAGCCCCCAAAATAGGGTAAAATGAACTCGCAAAAGAAAAAGGACAGCGCTAATAATTGTCGTAAATTTGTCGTAAATATGTATATCGTAAAAGAAAAAAAATGTTCGCATCATTTTTTCTCAAAAAAAAAAAATGCCATGAAAATGCAAAAGTCCATAAAAAAGCATTTTTTCACTACCATACCAAAACTATCTGTTAAAACTAATTTTTTACTCTGCAACTTGTTTAAACAATTGTCGTAAGACGTCTTTGAATAAGTTCCGTCATAAAATAATTTGTCGCGCCCTTCTTGCCCAAAAAAATGCCCTTATTATGAAAAAATCCTTTTGTGACAAAAGTCCTTTTTATGACAAAAGGAGTTTTGTGATAGTTAGGGCATTTTTCGGACAAGAAGGGCGTGACAAATTATTGTATGACGGAACTTATTCAAAGCGCTATCCTTTTTCTTTTGCCAGTTCACTTTACCCTATTTTGGGGGGTGGTAGTGCTAACTTGACTGTCAAGTTAGCATTACCAGGGGTTATTTTTTAAAAAAAACAAGCGCGACAAATTTGTTCGTTTCACGACAAATTTACGACAAATTCACGACAATTAATCAAATTATTACATTTTGAAAATTTTGAAGTGGTAGTGCTAACTTGACGGACATAGTATTATACCTTTTTTAAAGCCAAAGTGGAATCTATGCACAGTTTTTGAAAAAACGAGTTTTAAACTCAAATTTTGGGGAAAAAAAACATAAAAAAAGTTTAAAGTTTAATTTTTCAAAACTGCAAAGTTATATATTATTATTTTTTTCCTAAAATTAGTTACTCTTATTTATTTTTATTCAAAAACTGAAAACTAGATGATTTTATGTCGTCTAGTTTTTGAGAAAATTGAAAATAACTAAAACTACTTTTTTATGGGATATTTGTTTATTTTGCTTGCTTACGCATTACGGCGTATAAACAGTGAGGTATGTATGGGGTCATGCTGCCCCCCTGCAACCCCCCTGCTTGGGCAAACTATAGGATTTGGGGTAGATGCGAGGTTGAGTGTATGCAAGGTTTCTGGATCTGGATTTAAAGAAACTTTGAATTTACACTATGGCCTTTATCCAAAGTTGCACATTTAAAATGTTCAGACATGAAAATTTAATACATTATGAAAAATTCACATTACCTAGGTACTACTGTACGAATGCAGCAAATTTATATAATTCCTTAATCAATATGTATGTTTATTGTTTGTGTCTAACATTTACCAAGGTCATTCGTTATTCAACCTTTGTAAGAGTGAAGTATTTAGCATCCACTACTTCATCCTAAATTAAATAATTTTTCAATATTTCAAAAAAAAATATTTCAAAAGCATCGCGTTCTTAGAAGAAATTGGTCCAATTCCAACTAAAACGTCAACTCCCCCACTGTGTTCCAACTTACCGATAAAGGTAGAAAAATATAAAAATTTCAAGTTCGGTTGGATGTGGCGGTGCTCCGAAAAAGCTCTAAAAAAAAGTGACAAAAATTGTAAGAATACAGTAAACCCATCTATCGGCACATTTTTCCATGGGCCTCAATATTGGCTAGAGATTCGGGAGGTGCTTGCTATAATTATCTTGACTTGACTATTTTTAATGAATTTATGTCTGAAATCCGGGACTTCCCCTATAAACCGGATGAACCGGGACGTCTGGCAACTTTGTAATTTGTAGGTACCTACATAACATCCAAATGATAAATGTGCATCTTACTCGTATTTCAAATCTCAATTTTATGTTATATTCAAGAAGTTACCTATATTATGCATTTGTTCATTAAATTTTTCTATGTTCCCTTCTTCGAATTTGCTTCGGTTATCGTCATCTCTTGAATTGATATGTTTTTTCAAAGCTACACGCTTTCAATCATTAGATATAGAAAGCAATGCATACAAACATTATATTTGGAGGCCATAATGCCGGTCTCATCGTTATTTCACCTAACACATTAATTTCGATGCTCTTTGTTTCATTGTTAGGTTTTGCCTACCATGGAAAGAGTTGAGTATACGATCAAAAAAAAAGTATAATACAGTTTCTGTAAATAAAAAAAAAAGAAATGAACATTTTTCTTCGTGCACATATGAATTACACACTCTATGAGGTATGACCGTCAAATATACTTACACTTTTCCCCATAAAAACAGAGACATTATAAATAAAGTCAAAACAACTTATACGTGTTTACTTTCCTTTCTTCTGTTATTGCTGCTGCTTCTGCTGGTTTCGGATGGAGCTTTAGAAAATGCGCTCAAAGAAGAAATGAAGAAATATTTTTTACCTCAACACTTTCCGTCGAATTTGCATTATGACAAAAAAAATAAAATGGAGGCCTCAATCGAACATAGTTGCTTTTATACCTACCTACCTACTTTGGAATTTTAAATAAGTTTCTTAAGATGATTGTAAATGTATGTGTGTATGTATGACTTTCAACACCGTCCTGTATGTACATTATGTATGTTTGCTTGGTCGAGATACTAGCATTGGCTAAGCGACTATCGAGCTGACGAAGAGTGTGCTAAAGTAAAGTCCATTGTGGTAGTGCAGTCGAAAAATAAAATTGCTTTTGGTCCTTTCCTGAGGAAGGCTCCCGAGCTACATATTTTCCAGTGGCGTAGAGTTAAGAATTTGAAAAGTGCAGTAACATCGAAAAAGTAATCGCCTTCAAACTGCAGAATTGTTTTCTACAATAACTTATACATAAATAATTCAACTTAAGTTATCTTTTCTATAGTTTAAGTCATCAATACATAAATATGTTCATAAATTTAAAGTACCTAATCTTAAGCAAAACTGACATTCTCTTTCAAAGAATGATTTTGAATTAGCGCAATGTGAAAAATTCTTTTCGGATTTGCAATTAAAAAACATTTTTACTTTATGTACACATAGGTACATGGAGGGAAGAAATAATAAGTAGGTAACATATTTATTTAATTTAAATTATAATGTTTAGGTCTTAGTACAAAAGGGTAGATACTGTACAAAATATGTTTTAATTTAAAAAGAAGGATAGGTAGGTACAACATTAAATAATTTTTGCTAAAAAAAACCTTACGAGACTTCGCTTAACATTTTTCAGCTTAAGCCTAGTACTCAGTTCAAGTGAAAAATGAAAATTTTATATAAAAGTGACTGCTGGTTCACTGGCATGAAATCCGCAACGAGAGGTGAGTACTAAAATGTGGATTGGACAAACAAATAGGTTCCAAAACTTTTTCCGCGCTATGATTTTCATTTCTCAATGTACAACCATCAGGAAAAAGTTTAAGGCAACGTGGAAAAGTGTGACATTTTTGTCAGTTGATTTCAATATTTTGTTTCAAAACAAAAAATTGAAAGTTTATAAACAGAAAGAACGAATCAGTTCAAAGTGAGTATCAAAAATTCACGTGGAAAAGTTTATTCTATTTACATTTTTATTCTTCGCGTGTAATTTGGAACGTATTTATTTTTCATTTCACGCGAAGAATAAAAATGAAAATAGAATAAACTTTTCCACGTGAATTTTTGATACTCACTTTGAATGAAAAAAAAAATGACAATTATTTTTAAACTGATTCGTTATTTCTGTTTATAAATTTTCAATTTTTTGTTTTGAAACAAAATATTCAAATCAACTGACAAATGTCACACTTTTCCACGTTGCCTTAAACTTTTTCCTGATGGTTGTACATTGAGAAATGAAAATCATAGTGTGGAAAAAGTTGTGGAACATATTTGTTTTTCCAATCCACATTTTAGTACTTACCTCTCGTTGCGGATTTCATGCCAGTGAACCAGCAGTCACTTTTATATGAAATTTTCATTTTACTTGAACTGAGTACTAGGCTTTAGGATCTAAACACGGAATGAATAAAAACAAATAATATAGGGTAAATTAGGTGTGTGGCAATGACGAACGAGATCTACAGTTTTAAATACCCACAATATGTAGAATATATATATATATATATAAATACATATGTTTTTGTAGAAAAATTATAGGGATACACAGTAACTTTAATTAAGAAGGGAATATTTTATTGCTTACAAAGGCTAGAAATACCTATATAAATAGTACCTCGTATTAGCAAATATGTTAATACATATAATTTTCTACTAAATCACATTGATGAGGTCCAAAATGCTCTCATCAAAATTGTAACGCACGCACGCTTTTGAAATATGAAGCGCACTTTTTCCGTCTTAAAAAAATGTTTTGCATCGCTTTCTTTACATACGAGTACACTGTGGTTTAACTCCTTTCTAAAAAATAAGTATATGTTTAATATTTTTTGGTGGACATTTTGTATGAGCGGCAGGCATGTGTTACGTAGTGTTAAACATTACCAGCCCTATTTATTAGAATTAGCTAAACGGGGGAAATAGTTATGCAATGCATAAGGACTTATTCATCCACTATACAAATTCGTATGTACCCATAACATATTTTCCTGACCATCATAGTTATAACGAGCTTGTGTCAAATAAAATTACCAAACAGTAAGAATCCAAAAAGTGAGAATCTATTACTTCATAAAACTCAGCTGTTTGTCAAAAAAAAAATCTTGTCTGTCGGTCGAATTAAATGAACAAACATGGAACTACCAAAAGCTAAAATAATTCGAACAAATAACTTTGATTCATCAGATAAGGTATGTCATTATCTCTAGCACAATACTAGTAATCAAATTGTTATTCGTTTTATTCTAAAGGGTGGTCCAACCATAATGCACGATGTTAATTGTGAGTTACACCTTAACGTCAAGTTTTTTGCCCAAATTAATTTGACATTTCTTTGTTTCAGTGTTTGAAAAATTCAACCATGGAGACGTACAAAATTGAGCAGCGCGTTAAGATTGTTGAAGCCTTTTACGAAAAAGAGCGTTCAAATCAAAATGCATTTCGTGCACTTCGTGATCTTTTTGCTCAGCATAATCGACCAAATGTGTCCACAATCGGTGGAATTGTGCGCAAATTTCAGCAAACCAGGTCTGCAGGAAATGTGAAAACACCTGTGCATGCTCGCCCAGTTCGTTCTGCGGAAAAAGTTGCTGTTGTTCGTGATAGTGTGGGAGAATAGCCGTCAACCTCGACTCGTCGTCTTGCCCAACAATTGAACATCTCACGAACATTTTCAATAAAGATTTGAATTTACACGCTTACAAGGTTCAATTGACTCAAGAGCTGAAGCCTACTGACCATTTCAAGCGTCGTCAATACGCCGTGACTTTGCAAAGAAAATCATCTTCAGCGACGAGGCACACTTTCACCTCAGTGGATTCGTTACCAAGCAGAATTGCTACGAGTAATTGTTGAAAAGTTTGGTGGAGTTTATGCGCTGGCGGCGTCATCGGGCCGTACTTCTTCGAAAATGAGGTCGGCCAAGCAGTCACCGCGAATAGTATTCGCAATCGCAAGATGATAACGGACTTCTTGTGGCCAGAAATTGAATTGAGGATACGGACGATATGTGCTTCCAACAGGATGGTGGGAAATTCAATGGCCCTGTTATCTCACGTCGCGTCGTGGCGATGTTAATTTGCCGCCACATTCATGTGATTTGAAACCGTTGGATTTCTTTTTTTGGGGATATTTAAAAGAAAAAGTGTACGTCAATAAGCCAAGAACAATTCAAGATTTGGCCGATATTTTGTCTCACACATAATTGTCATAGATCCTTCTATCATACCTAATAAAAAATATTAAGATAATTCTCTGAAAACTTTTTGTTTTATTTACAAATAACATCGTGCGTTTTGGTTGGATCACCCTTTAGCTGCAAATACTCCTCACACATGTTATTGAGAATGAAATTCAATAATCCAAAATATCAACGCTAACACATACCGGATGAAGAAGAATGCATGGAGATAGATGAGATCACAACCAAGCATATTTATCTATTTATTTTTTAATTCAATTTAAAATAATTTGCTTTTCCATCGCTCCTTCTGTTCTGGAATCTTCCCTAGAAGATGGAAAACAACATTTGTCCAGCCTGTTCCTAAAAAAGGCGAGCCTACCTTCTCCTCCTTCTATTGACCAATTGCACTTACGTCCCTTCTTTCCAAGGTCATGAAATCGCTGATAAATTATCAGCTCAAGAAATATATCGAAGATCGAAAGCTTCTCAATGACCGGCAATACGGCTTTCGCCGTAATCGTTCTACCGGTGATCTGATAACATATCTCACCGAAGAGTGGAACAGATTTTTACATTGTTTTGGAGAAAATAAGATTATTGCGCTTGATATTTCTGAGGCATTTGATAGAGTTCGGCACCAGGCTCTCTTATCGAAAATGCATGCGTTTGGTATAAACGAAACCCTTATTCCTTGTATTAGAAATTACCTTCTAGATCGTTCAATACAAGTTGTATTGGTCAGTTTTAAGTCTGATCTTCACAAAATAAATGCTGGTTTTCCTCAGGACTCCGTTTTGTCTCCGACTCTCTCATTTTTATAAATGATCTCTTGCCTGAAAATTCTAATCCACTTTTTTTTTGCTGACGAGTCTATTCTCTATTCTTAGCTTCTCATACTCGTTCTCAAATTCATTTCCTTCGGAAGCGGTAAGCTCAATAAACTCCAATCTTTAAAGCATTGTAAAATGGGGTACACAAAACCGTATGGAGTTTAATGCTTCGAAAACTCAATGCTGTCTGTTGTCGTTTAAGCAAAATGTCCCCCCTTATGCCATTGCGGGAATGTTTCATGTTTTTCCTTGTTTTATCGCTTCTCTCACAAGCAATAATCACTCGAAGTAGCCAATTGCATTTATAAAACTTCTACCTGACTGGTACTTCAGGTACATTATGTACACATAGGACTTATGCTTTGAAAGGTGGCTTTGATAAAGATCACAGGCAGGCGATTACTTATGGGCTTAAAGTGTTTTACTTTGCTTCTTTGTCGATTTTCTAACAGATCCGAATTATCGGGAAATTTTTTCTTAATATTAAAGCTGCACGCCGGATAATCCGTTGCCAGTAACCCACCGATAGGATACGAGAGCTGCAATTTGCCATAACAGGTTCATCCACCAACATGTTTTCTACATCTTGGTTAACCCACCGCTACGTTACAGCTTACACATTGGAAGGAAGGTTTTTATTGGGGCCTATATATTCTAAGCTCATCGATTACTAAAAGACCTGAATAAATAAAAAACGCCTGATTAAGTATCGTCATATGTATGTACTGTACATACTGCACTTGACATCTAAGGTGGTGTAGAAGAAACTACATTTTTTAGGAAAATTTATGAAAATTTGAAGCGTTATAAATTCTTAAGAGAGAAATCACGCTAAACTTTAGGTCCCATTTTTTCTCTAAGCTTTAGGTCGCATTAAAAACGAAATTTGCAGAAGTCATGACCCCAAATAATTTCAAATATGTTTGCTAATTTCTTCCGATTTGTCCTTTCCAGCCCAAAATTTTCCACACCTTAACTCACTTAACTTTACCATACGTGAAGATTCAATTGTTCGTAGCGTCTCAGAACTTGACGACTGTTTCAGCCCTGGTCCTGATGGTGTACCATCTTGTGTGTCCTATTTATCCTATCCTCTTTTTGTATTATTTAATGAATCCCTTAGATGCTCAAACTTTCCATTATTATGGAAAAGTGCTTTATAATTCCAATTCATAAAAAAGGGTCTAAGAATGAAATCACGAATTACCGACCCATCGCCAAACTTTCTGTTATTCCCAAACTGTTCGAGTCCATTGTATGTAATATGTTATCCTTTAACTGTAAGTCAATCATTTGTGATCGGAAACAAGTAGATTGTGTGTTGACAGATTTTAGTGAACCCTTCGATAAATTCAAATCTTTAGTCCATAAACTTAAGGCCTTAGGATTTAATGACAAATTCTTAATGTGGATCTCGTCATATTAAATGAATAGAAATTATAGTGTTACTTTTAGAAATGAGCTCTCTGATCAATTTTACGTTAACTCTGGTGTTCCACAAGGTAGCCATTTAGGACCCCTATTATTTATCTTATATACATATAAATGATATAAATTCTGTGATAAAAAACTCTTCTGTTCTGATATATGCTGATGATATTACAATTTTCAAAACTATATGTTCAATTAATGACTGCTCACAGCTTCAAGAAGATCTACATAGTTTTAGGGAATGGTGCAATACTTACCGACTTTTCTTGAATATTGACAAATGTAAAACAATGTGTTTTACACGCAAAAAAAAAACAATTAAATTATATAAATTTGGTGGTGCAACAGCTCGGAGTGAACCAGGACCTAGTGACTTACAACTCCCAACCTTTCCTGTGTGCGTGTTACCAGGAACGGAGGGGACCTACAATTTTCTGCCGATTCCAAACGGCTAATGAGCAGCACTTTCCATGACAAGAGATACTCTTGGAGAATTTGTCAATTTTTCGCAAGAGGCAGTACACCCCTGAAAAAAACTTTGCAGCGGCTGAGAATCGAACTCGAGACCTTCCGCATGACAGTCCAACGCACTAACCATTATGCCAAGGGGTACTACAAAAAAAAACAATTATAGATTATAATTACATATTAGATTCTTCTTCTCTGTTTTCTCTGATTTAGGTGTTATTCTTGACAGTAAATCAATGTTCACTGACCATTATAACTTTATAGTTAAAAAAGCTAATAAAATTCTCGGTTTTATTAAACAATTCTCTCGCGATTTTCGTGATCCCTACGTCCTCAAGCTCCTTTACATATCTTTTGTCAGACCAATACTTGAATACGGCTGTTCATATAAACAGACTTGAAGGTATCCAAAAAAGGTTTTTGCGCTTTTGTCTTCGTTTTTTTCCGTGGTCCCAAAGTTCCACACTACCTCCATATTCTCACAGACTCTTGCTTATAAACCTCCCATCACTTTCACAACATAGACAGTATCTCCAGCTTTGTTTTATTGTAAAATTAATCAATGGTTCAATAATATCTCGATCAGCTCTGTATCGTCTAAATTTTAGCTATAGTCAAACTACCATAAGAAGATAGTTGCCTTTATGTCCGATTTTCAGCAGAACAAACTATGGTGTGAATAGCCCTCTAAATCAATTGATTTCAGTTTTCAATAAATATTATTTTTTAATTTCTTCTATAAACGAAAATGTCAAAAGTAAAAAAAATTAAAGAAAACTTTTTTAACATTCGAATATTGTAGTTATATGTATTTATTTATTTTAGACCATTAACGGATTACATAAATATAATATCTTTTTAGAGAATATGTCACATAAAATAGGTTATCATCTTGAAAAGCAATTTTATGTTAACATTGCAAAGAATTTGTTTTTAATATTTCAATTGAATTAAATAAAATTGTGATGAATTTTTTGTTTCAAAATGTTTTTCGCTTTCGATTTTTATTTTACCAATGTAAAGTTTGATATAATTTAAAAAATAATTACGAATAAAATTGTCGAAATTTTGCTCTAGAATTCATAAACGTTAATTTTATCAAATAATAACACAAAAAGTGGCCAGATACTGAAACTGAGCCTAATTGTTTTATTGAACTCTCTCTTCCCTAAATACCTATAAACTCCTTAACATATGTAGGTAGTTGCGGGACAAACGAGGTTAAATGTTGTCCTTCACCTAAAAATCTAATATCTACTTGGCCGGTTACTAAAACATATGCTTTTATTTAGTTTCCAGTAACCGGCCATCATTTAAAAAATGCTTATTTAAAATTTTATTTCTATTTTGAAAGCATTGCTTTCAGGGTTCGGACTTTACTTCGATCGAAGTAGATCTACTTCGATTTTGAGAAAAAAATTGAATCTACTTCCCTACTTCTCTTTTTTATGATCTACTTCTCTTTGAAATTCTAAACCAACATATTTAAAGACAGCGCTGATCACTCTGCATTACATAAAAAAACAAGTTTAGGAATCATTTAAACCTTAGCACTGTGGAAAATTTAATGTTTTTGAGATCACTTACAGAAAAACGTAAAGAATTTATGAGCCACCTATTGAATTGATACAATTCGTACAAGTTCGTTGATGGAAAATTTATTTTAAAATAGTTATATTTAATTAAAATTTTTTTAAAAGTCTGAAATCAGAATTTACTTATATCTACTTCGAAAATTTAAAACCTAAGTCCGAAACCTGATTGCTTTTATTAAAAATTTATAAAAAAAAGTTACTTTTTAGTCCTAAAACTAACGTTTTGAACTAGGTGAACTACTTCCTCATAATTCTGAATTGTAAATTTCAAGTTCCTGAGCGTAGGAAATCTAGTTTCTAATTTTTTTGTGAAAAATCTGTCATGATTAGAATCGTCAAATTTCGACAGTATATAGAAAGGTCTGAAGTAATAACTACATAATTATTTTATATCGATATATGTACCTAGGTCCATATTAGAAGTGTTGTGTAAATTCTTATTGATTAATATTTTTGTCAAATTTAACGGATACTAGTTAGTGACTGTCTGGGAACTGGTACACCTATCCTAAGGGATTTTGTGCGTTAAATGTAGGCAGACAAATAGTGTTCCTATAAAGTTAAAAAAAATTATCAACATTTAGCAAGAGCTGCGTAGCTACCTACCTGCCGGCTAAAATGCTTGTTTAATTTTTCGAAACCTCTGCAGCTAAGTCCCCTGTTACGCGATGTCTCACGAGATAAGGCTCACATAAGTGCGAAAAAGAAAGCAGATATGAGGAAATGAGATGCAAAAATATATTCCCGGTGAGTACCTACCGGGCTGATTTTTAGTAGTGTCATTTTGACGTTTCTTTTTCTCATGTTCGTTTTATGTTGTGTTGTGCATTAAAAAAAACGAACTGTCAAATTTGAGACATGAGTCTATTCAACGTGTAATAGCTTTTGCCTCACGGGATACAAATTTAAAAGAAAGTAAAAAATGGGACATGTCTCATGAGGCAACGTGTAATAGGGGACTATCATTTAGGCCGATCTGCGTACTAGGCTTAAACCGTTGACGTTATAAGAACAATTTTCCAAGGACTTTTTCTGTGGAAGATTACTTGCCTCAGCTGCCTATTTTTTAGAATTTTTGTTTTAAACTAACCGTGCCTTAGTTATTTTGCAAAATTCCGTTTTTATGACCAATGATTTTTTGTTCCCAAATAAAGTACATACATAATAGGCGTGTTTTTTTGCAAGTCCATAAGGAATTGTAGAAAAAAAACAACATCGGTACTTAGCGCTTTACATGTAAATACAACAACTACCTACTTAAGTCTATTGAGACTTATCTAAGTCCAGATAATTTTCGAGACTTAACTAATAACATTATCTAGGTATATGAGGCGTTTTTCTTTTTTAGTTCAGTATAGAGCTCTGAACAGAGTCCGAGCATGTCGAGCAAGTTCCGAACATTCTCTAAACCAAGCGTGCTCTGAGCGCTCTGAGTATATTTTGAAACAGACCTGAACTCTTATGTAGCTGTCGCCGTTTTTTTTAATTTCCATCTGTCACATGCTTGTGTCAAGCATTTTACTCTGTCTGCTCAGTTATTTTATTCTGAGCTCATAGAGCGCACTCTGAACACGCTCAGAACATGCTCAGAACGAAAAAAGAAACACATTTTCGAAACTCTGAACACTCTGAACTAAAAAAGAAACACAATTTATTTTTTGACAACTCAGGTTCTGTTCTGAACTAAAAAAGAAAAACGCCTATGATATCGATAATTTGCTCAGTGAAGTCAAAAGTAACGCTTTTGGATGCTTTGATGCTAGTCGTCAATACAGCTCCGACAAAATGCCATAGCATGCACAGTGCTTCCAAATTTTATGAAAAAATCTCCTAAGTCTTGACTTGAGAAAAAAACACGGCTAATACCAACTTGTAAATGCCTATACATACCTAGGCGAAGGTGGCCTAAACTGACACCCCTTAGGAAAATGTGTCACATTTCGCAAAAAAGTGACATTTAAACTTAAATGTTATATTCTTTCCAAAGTTAAATCAATAACGCTTACATTTTTTTGCTTTACGAGCTTAAAAAGTTCCAAAAAGTATTTAAAGTAATTAAATTTCAAAAACTCTTCAAATTCCAACGATCAAAATTGTCCGGGTAAAATGGCATACTGGAATGTTTTTATCTCTCACTGTCCAATACATTCGAGTAGACGATGAATACCAGTTTCTTACTGTTCTGTGTACAATAAGATTTGTTGCATGCAAGAGACAATCACTTGAACTTGTTCTTGAAAAGAAGGTCCTTATTCGGAATCCCCCCCCACCACCAAAATGCACTTTTTTATTAATGAATCGATTCATCAAATTATGGAGGAGAAACACTTTTTTATGGTAAAAAAGTGAAGTATAAAAAAAATGAAAATTTTAAAATTATACGATAAAAAAAAAACAGTCGGTGGGCGGAGGAAAAAGCAGGGTGTGGCCCCCGAAAAGGGAGTTAAAATCATGAGAACCTGCGAAGCGGACCACCCACAGTACTGTTAAACAAAAAAAAACTGTTCTCCTCCATAATTTGATGTTTTTTATCAACAACAAACACTTTTTTATCGATTCGTTAAAAAAAAGTTCATTTTGTTGGGGGGGGGGATGAGGGGGGGGGGGGAATTCCGAATAAGCTCCGAAAGGAATTGTAGATCGATTCGAAATTAAACATTTTTATTGTTATTAAACTGGTATGCCATTTTAACCTTGCAAGTAAACCAGCTAGGCAAGTAAACCAAAAACCATCTTCAATTTAATTTAAACATTATTTAAAACAAATCACAGTTCAAAATATAATAAACATAAACAATACTCAACAAAAAAAATAAAAATCAACAATTCATTTAAAACAACTTCACCTAAAGTTTAAAATGACACGCTATGCCATTTTAGGCGAGTGCTTAGTAGGCCATTTTGCCCATTTAGGGTTGTTTTATTTAAGTTTTAATTCCAAAAAACTGAAATAGTTATACCTAGGCCAACTAATTTCAGTAAATTAATAAGAAATTGTTACAGGTCTATTGTTTTAAATATAAAATTAACCATTTGTTTTACTGACTTGAAAATTACTTGGTATGCTTGTTTGAAGCTGAGCTCGTCGGAATGGGGGGGATTCTTTTTTCAAAGCCAGGAGGGGTTTTTGACCAACAAATAAAAAAAATTTCATACCAAGATTTGGAAAAAGAAATTAAATCAGACGGACAGAAAGCTTATGAGGTTCATATATATAGAAACATATATTTTTCTTTGTGACAGGTGTTACGTCACATGAGATGCACTGTTCCCTCCCTTATTGCACAGAAGACAATTCGCCTTTGATAACTAAAGCATCCTTTTTTTATAGTTATCCCTTATTTAAACTTACAGGAGTATTTAGCGCATTTGAGAATTGGACCAGCTACAACTATTCATAACCCCATTAAATTAAACCATTTAAGCTTTCATATTTGAATCCAAAACTTACAAATTATTTATTTAAATTTTCAAAATTAGTTTATATCTAAAAATCATTTTTTTATAAAAGAAAGTTAAATTAAATTTTAAGAAAGAAAAAAAAAATACATAAAAAAATTTATTTTAAGTTAATGTTATGTTTAATTTTACGTTAAAAAAAAGAAAGAAAACTAATTTAAATGTAATTTAAGAAAAGATATTATATAGTTAGACACTAATTAAAAAAAAAAACATTAAATCAAATCAAGTGCAAAATTATCAGGGTTATAGAAAAAAAAGTATTAAACACAACTTACATGCATGTATTCCTGGTTCCGAAGACTTGTGCGCACAATCTCGATGATCAGGTTGCTTGTTGTTCCTTAAACCTTATTTGGAATTTACCACTGATAATTTATATACAACTTTTACAAACAAAATTTATGATGAAGAAAAAAAAAAATATATACTGCTAATTAAACTAAATAACACCACAAACACTGCTTTGTGAAAATAAGTAACACTAAAAATGTTGACCTTTTCAAATTGTATAGTAAGAAAAATTTTTGCTTTAAATTATCTTTCTTTAAAAAAAAAAACAAAACTTTATATCAAGTATGACATGCACAATTATCTTGACTTGATTTCACCATCCAACATTCTTGAAATTTTAAATTGTCTTTTTGTTTATATATTTTTATCATTCCTTGAAGAAGTCCTTTCTGCTAATGAAATAACAGAGGAACACTGGAAATTTCCTTCTGATCCGAATTTTCACGAAAATAATAAAAGTCGGTTGTTTTGGTCTTTCGCAATTTCACCCAGAATCGGGCTTCTTAGAAGAGGGCCTTCGTTGGAGCCCTAGGGTCAATTCCAAAAAAAAACTGCTTCGAGAACGAATTCCAGAATGGCTTTGGTTATTAATGATATTTTATCAATCCAAAAGATTTAGGCCTAATTCATATGCTAAGAGAGAAAAAAAAAACTAAAATTCTATTCTTTTCGAGAAACAAAAATGAATTGACATACCTGAAAGCTATATACATATATATATATGTATGTATATCTGATTATATTATTATTTTTTTTGTTATTAAAAGTAACTATTTTTTTTTTTATTTTTGTTCGTTCTCCTTCGACTTTTGAATTTACAATGATTCAAAAAATATGCTTTTGAATAGACAAAAAATTTTTTTTTTTCAAAGCTGACTAAATAAAAAAAAAATTCAAAGTATTCATGTCTTACAGTAGATTTTAATATAAGATATTTAGAAATAAAAAACATCCGTAACAAACCTATTTTGTTTACAATGATCCAGAAGAAAACAAAAAGGAAAAACGAGATGTGCCTTACTTTTATTGCTTCAAATCCTTTGCATGATATCGTCCTATATACTTTCCTTGAAGATTTTCAAGATCATAGAGACAGTTCCCTATTTTAGCCTTAATTCTACATTTTATAAATTTTTGTAGAAATTTTGCATTCTTCCCGTGTACAAAAGAACTGTGCTCAAAATTTCTTCTGAAAACTTCTTGTCCTACTATAAAGTTAATAGTTTTTGATTTACGATTGTAAACTGTCTCTGCTTTGTTATGTGCCATTTTTAAATTTTCTTTGATTTTGTCTCTTATTAAGTTAATTTTATCACCCTTGGGAATAGTTAGAAAATCAGACTCCTGCAGACAGCGTAATTTTTCTAGAACCTGATATTCTGATCCGTGAAGGACCATATTCTGTCCAAACAGAGCATTATACGGTGTTGTTTTTATAGCAGAATGATAATCACTTCGCAGAATCGATTCGATCAGAGAGATATATTTATCCCATTCACTATGTTCGTTATTAATTAACACTCTCAACTTTGCCAGAATTTCTCTATTTGCTCTCTCTGATGCATTGGCCTGAGGACTGTATAAACCAGTTTTAATATGTTTTATCTTATATGTTTCCAAAAGCTTGGCAAACTCTTTTGAAACAAATTGTTTCCCATTGTCACTATGAATGAATTGTGGCGTTCCGAACAGGTGAAAAATACTTGATTCAAGAAACCTTGCGATACTGATTGCACATGCCTTCTTTAAAGGTTTGAGAAAAATAAACTTTGAAAAATGGTCAATAACAATAAATATAACGGAATTTCCTTGCTTTGTTCTTGGATATGGTCCAAGTAAATCTATGTACAGACGTTGCATTGTTCTTTCAGTTATGACTTGATTACCCATTTTTGGTCGAAGGGTACAATTAGGTGCTTTAACACACTTACACACCTCACATTTATCAACATATGATTTAACTTGCTTTGTCATTCCAGGCCAAAAATACTTTTCTCGAACTTTAAACAGAGTTTTTGCAAAGCCCCCATGACATCCATCAATATCATGAGCGTTCTTAATAACGTCTGATGTTAACTGTTCAGGCAACCACAACCTCCACAAATCAGTTTCGTCATCAAAGCCAGTTCTAAATTTGACTCTACGATAAATCATATCGTCTGATATACAGGTATCAGGTAAACAGTCTTGGTTGGCTTTTACATCTTGTTTTACTTTTTCATAAGAACCGGAGAAAAAATGAGGTGATTGAAGATCAATTTCATAATGTGGTGCGACTGTCAACTCATCCATATTAACACGTGACAGCGTATCTGGGACTATGTTTAAAGATCCTTTGATAAGTATTGACGCCGAATCCGTCGAGACAATAGTGAAAGCAAATCACCAGCTTCACTACAAATTCGGGAAAATAAATGTTTTTGGTCTCCGGAAAACAACCTCCAGTTCTGCATCCGAAAAAGAAAAAGAGTCCTCAACCAGGCCAACTCAAAAATCCCCAGAAGCGGAAGCAGTAGGAACTACCCTACCTGAAATAACCATCACTACTCCCACTCCAAAACCTCCAAACCCACCAGTCCCCCCAACCCCTCTAGTCCCCCCAACCCCTCCAGTCCCCCCAACCCCTCCAAACACGTCAACTGAGGCACCACTCCCGGAAACAGGAGGGATGCAAAAACCAGACCGGGAGAGGATAACACCGGGTCCACTGGACATTGAGATGGAGGGCATAGACCTCTCTCCAAGTCCAATGGACCAAACAGAACTGCTTCCCACTATAGAGGAGGAAGACCACCTGCTAGCAGATGATGGGGCATTAGCCCCCATCTGCCAATAAAAGAAGATGCCGGCACACGGGATCAGAACCAGGCTAGCCCAAGTAAACATACACCACGCGAAGGCCGCATCAGCGGTTCTGGCGAGAAAATTCGCTGCGGACAACTTAGGGCTAGCACTGATCCAGGAACCCTGGACTTATAAGGGTCAGGTAAGAGGGTTGACAAGTAGCGACTCTAAACTTATATGGGACACGAGAGAACACTCGCCCAGAACTTGTATTAAAATAAGAAATAACATAAATTATATATGTCTTTCAGAATTTTTGACAAGGGATCTGGTCCCGATACAGGCCCAAATCAACATCGAGGGTCGTATCCAGACGATGGTTGTGGCAGCAGCCTACTTTGCTGGTGATGAAGCCAACATTCCACCGTGCGAAGTACAGAGACTGGTGGACTACTGCAACCGGAAAAAACTACCGATACTGATAGGATGTGACGCCAATGCTCACCATACAGTATGGGGTAGCACCGACATAAACCAAAGGGGTGAGTACCTTTTAGACTTTATGATGGTAAAAAATCTAGAAATATTTAACGTAGGGAACACCCCCACTTTTATTACTAGAATAAGAAAAGAAGTCCTAGACTTAACTTTCGGAACTCCGAACGTAGCTTATATGGTAAAGGATTGGAGAGTATCCAATGAACCATCAATGTCTGATCACAGAATAATAGTGTTTACCTTAGAAGGTCTGCTTACAGAGAATACCCCTGGCAGAAATCCTAAGAAAACAAACTGGAACCTATACCAAAATGTTCTAAAATCAAACCTGGAACAACTAGGTCCAGCAAGTACGACTAAAAGTAACCTTGAATTAGAAGTTGTAGTCAACGAGTTTAGTGGAGCAATAAATGAGGCATATGAACTCAGTTGCCCTCTTAAACCAAAAACTAGACAGAAGGATGCCCCTTGGTGGAATAAACATCTTTCTAAACTAAGATCCAAGGTTAGGAAGCTCTTCAATGAAGCAAAAAGAACAAGGGAATGGTGTAATTACTCCGCGTTATTAACAATATATAACAAAGAGATAAGAAAAGCCAAAAGAAATAGTTTCACAAACTTTTGTGAGAATATCTCAACAACCCCTGCAGCGGCAAGACTGCATAAAGCTCTTGCAAAAGAGAAGACACTAACATCACTGGCACTTCGGTATAGTGATGGAACGTTCACCGAAAATGAAGAGCAAAGGTGTAACCTGCTGCTCAGCACACACTTCCCAGGCAGTCTACCATTAGATGGTAACTTGGTTGAGAAATCACCTCTCACACCAAACAGAGAGGACTGGAAAATAGCCACGACCATTTGCACAGGTAAAAGGATTGATTGGGCAATTAATACCTTTCAACCCTACAAATCACCAGGTGCAGATGGTATCTTCCCGGCTCTTTTGCAGAAGGGAAAAGAATTCCTTATGCCCTATCTCATTAATATTCTACGGAGTAGCATTGCTCTTGGGTACATACCAAGTCTATGGAGAACAGCTAAGGTAATTTTCATTCCCAAAATAGGGAAAAAGGACACAACCCATCCAAAGTCTTTCAGGCCAATAAGCTTAACATCCTTTATACTGAAAACTCTGGAAAAGGTAATTGACAACTTCATAAGATCAGAAGTGTTAATAAGTAGGCCTCTCAATCAGCGACAACACGCATATAGGGCGGGCAGATCAACCGAGACCGCCCTGTTTGAACTAACAAATAAGATCCAAAGAGCCTTAGATGTAAAGGAAACAGCATTAGCTGCTTTCTTAGACATAGAAGGGGCCTTCGATAACACGTCCCACGAGGCTGTAGGCAAAGCTCTTGTTAGGAAATGCGTACCCAACACCATAACCAGATGGATAATAGAAATGTTGGGCACTAGAAATGCAGAGGCACAAGCAGGACAAAATGTAAAGAAAGTGATCACAACGAGAGGATGTCCTCAGGGCGGTGTACTATCACCCTTGTTGTGGAGTCTTGTAGTAGATGAATTGTTAGAAAATCTTACCTCCAAAGGTATATACTGCATTGGATTTGCCGATGATATCGCTATCATTGCAGTAGGTAAGTTTGAAGAAACTCTTTGCGATATTATCCAAAGAGGACTAACAATTACGAGTAAATGGAGTAGGTCTGTAGGGCTTTCAATAAACCCATCCAAGACAACAATCATACCATTTACCAGGAAAAGACTTCTACCACATATGAAACATATCCGTTTGAATGGTGAAGTAATTGAAATGCAGAGGGAGGTAAAATACCTAGGAATTATACTAGATAGTAAACTCCTCTGGAACAAACACATAAATTATATAGTCGGAAAAGCCACAAAAGCCCTAATGATTTGCAAAAGAATTGCAGGCAAGTCATGGGGTTGCAAACCGAGCATCCTTAGGTGGATGTACACTATGATGGTAAGACCCATCATTACCTATGGTGCGGTTGCATGGCACAAGAAAACCGAATTAACAACAACTAGGAAAACCCTAGAAAAAATCCAAAGGCTCGCATGTATCTGTATTACGGGAGCAATGAGAACCTGCCCTACCGCAGCTATTGAGGTTATCCTCCATCTATCCCCTCTACACGAGGTCATTAGAAGTGCTGGAGTGGGAGGAATCATGAGGTTCTCAAAGGAAGGAACTGGGACAGGTAAAATAATTGGTCTCAGAGAAAGGGACCTAATTGACAGGTCCACAATTACTAACCTTATTGACATCCCAAGAGATGGAATGATCAAAAAACATAATTTCGAGAAAAACTTTCTTACACAGCTTAGTAACAAAGAAAACTGGGTAGGAGAGGATATAAACTATACACTCGAAGCAAATACCATCAAGTGGTACACTGATGGATCGAGAACAAGCGAAGGGACTGGTGCAGGAATTTTTGGGCCAAAAACCAAACTTTCCATACCGATGGGACAGTCAACCAGCATCTTCCAAGCGGAGGTAAACGCGATAGGGAAATGCGTGGATCGCAATCTCGAAAGGAATTATCGTAACAAGAACATTGCCATTATGTCAGATAGTCAAGCAGCACTAAAGGCACTGAGCTCGTACACCATCAACTCTAAGCTGGTGGGGGAGTGCATAAATAGGCTAAACGAACTAGGCAAACAGAACAGGGTCACACTTTATTGGGTACCTGGTCACGTTGGTGTTCTTGGAAACGAAAAGGCAGATTCCCTAGCAAAATTAGGAGCTTCAACTCCCCTAACAGGGCCTGAACCCTATTGCGGAATAGGTGAAAATGTCATCAAAACCAAAATTAAACAAGAAGAGGAGGCAAACAGAATAAAGAACTGGAATGAACTCCCTAAGCTGAGACAGGCGAAACTACTGCTGGGTAACTACAACCGGCAACGTTTCGAAAACTGTATCAACCTTAGTAGGAATAACCTAAGAATAATAACAGGTATTCTAACAGGACACTGTAAACTTAGAAGACACCTTAATCTAATTGGTGTGGTAAGCAGTGCCACTTGCAGATTCTGCAACATGCATGAGGAAACTCCGGAACACATACTGGGAAAGTGTTGTCCAATCATGCACCAAAGGAAAACCCATCTGGGACGGTACCAGGTGGAAGAGAGCAACCTAACCTCTCTAAAAGTGCCCCAAATACTAAAGTTCCTTAAGGCAATAGGTTTGGAGGAAGAACTGTAGGATGAGCCAGCTCATCATTTTAAGAGGGGGCACAATAGATCTTCAGGTCGCAGTGCAATTAATCCCCAATACAATTCATTCAAAGATCCTTTGCGATGCTCCATTTCAAAATTGTAACCTTGCAGCTTAAAACTCCATCTTGCAAGACGACCTGATAAGTCTTTTGTTGTCATTAACCATTTCAGGCTGGAGTGGTCAGTTACAATTTTGAAAGGGAGACCATCCACATACTGTCTAAACTTATTCACACACACTATTGCAGCGTAGCATTCTAGCTCTGAAACTGTGTAGTTTCTCTGAGCTTTGTTTATCTTTTGCGATACGAAAGCAATGGGTCTTTCTCGTCCTTCTTCATCAATTTGATACAGGACTCCTCCAACACCAGTCGTTGACGCATCACATTGGATAACAAAAGGCTTAGTAAAATCCGGTTGAGCAAGGACGGGTGCTGATGTTAATGCTTCCTTAAGCCTATTAAAAGCTTCAACTGCCTTTTCGCTCAGCTTGAATTCTTTTGACTTCTTAAGACAATCTGTGAGTGGGGCAGCTATATCCGAAAAGTTATGAATAAATTGCCTGTACCACCCAGCCATGCCCAAAAATCTTCGTATCTGTCGGGGCGTTTTCGGTACTGGAAATTCAGTAATAGCAGCGAGTTTATCTGGGTCTGTTTTTAACGTGCCTTCGCTAACTATATAACCTAAGAACTTAATCTCGTTTTGGCAAAACTTGCTTTTTTCTACATTAATAGTAAGGTTAGCCTTTTTGAAACAATTTGCGACATCTTTTAAGAGTTGTATATGTGCTTCAAATGTTGACGAGCAACATAATAAATCATCAACATAAATCCAAACATACTCTCTTAAACGTCCTGGAATAACCTTATCCATTATTTGTGTCATAGTTTGTGCAGCATTACATAGCCCGAAAGGCATTACAGCAAATTGCATTAACGGTCGACCTGGTACTGCGAAAGCTGTCTTTTCTTTTGAACTTTGTTCAAGAGGGATTTGCCAGAATGCATATTTTAAATCGATTATTGAAATGAAAATTGTATCCTTTACTCTGCTTAATAAACCAGTTATATTTGCTAAAGGATATGCACTCTTTTTCGTTTTGCTATTTAGCTTTCTTGAATCAAGACAAAGTCTTGACTTTCCATTCTTTTCTACTAGACATATAGGTGAGCACCAAGGACTATTACTTTCTTCTATGACACCCAACTGAATCATTTGATCAAGTTCTTTATAAACTTGTTGTTGTCGAACTGGAGAAAGAGGATAATGTTTCGATTTTATAGGCACTTCATCACCAGTATCGATAAAATGTTCCCCCACGTTAGTTCGACCAAGTCCAGACTTAGAAAATGATGGAAACATTTCAATGGCTTTGTTAAGTTCATATTTTTGTAACGGCGTTAAGTCATGGGATTTATTTGAATTTTCTAATGAATTGTTTTCAGTTACTACTAATTCCGAAACGATTTGTGGAGCAACTTTAAACTCTTTCCAAAAGTTGATTCCGAGATATACCTTTTGTTGAAGGTTAGGAACTATATAAAACTCGATATCTTTCACCATCTTATTGAAAGAAACAGGAATTTTGCAGAAACCTAAAATGTTTTGTTTTGAGCCATCAGCAGTTTTTAGCTGCGATTTTATAGCTTTAATTTCGAAAGAATTTCTTTTTAAGAACTCAAGAGAATCTTTTCCCAAAACACTAACGGATGCTCCTGAATCTAACAATGCAAAAACTGTTTCAGATCCTAGTTTTATATTTACGAATGGTCTTTCGTCAGTATCTTCATTTAAAAATGTACTATCAAGGACTTTTTTATAAAATTTTCTAGTTTTATAACGATCTCTACATTTTTGTATTTTTTTTGAAATTGTTTGTTTTGAATTTGTTCCAAAAATTCTTTTACGTGCAGCGTAATAATTTAGCTTTCTTTGATGTAGTGATAACCTAAAATCATTGTGAGGAATTGGCTTTTCTTCTTTTATATTTACTTTTTTAAGACATTTTACGATTGGCGAAATTAAGTCATTACTAGTTGTTTTGTTTTGCACATTAGATAACCTATGGTCATCTGATGCAATATTTTTATTTATTGACTCGGGGAAAGGACATTGGTAGAACGAGAGTCCCCGGTTGCCATCTCGCTCACAAATTTGTTTTCCAAATGTTTTGAACATTCTTGAGTAGTCACATTTTTTTCACCACATCTGTAGCAAAATAAGTTTCTACTCTTAGAAGGGCAATCATAGAATGAATGGCCCAAGACATCACAATTCCAACATCTAAACTTAGATGTATCAATTGGATGCTTTGATGGGACAACTCTTCGTAATTCAGAAAAAGCGGAAATCTCTTTTGGATAGTTTACCTCGGTAGATAAATTAGTTGACGGATGATTTTCTATTTCATTGACAAATCTTTTGCTTTGAAATCTTTGAAGGTTTTGATGTTGAATAAACTGTTCAGCTTTTCTCGCAACATCTCTGAGATGTTCAACGTTACGAATATTAATGGGGAAAAGCAAAACACCTACATTTTCCTTTGCGTTTTTTTTTATTAAATCTATCAATTTGAAGTCACTCATAGGCTCCTGAAGTCTTTCATTTAAGGTAAGTAAAGATGTATAAAAATCATCAAAGCTTTCCTTATAGCCTTGACGTCGCCCTAACATTTTTAAAATTGTATCTTGGTCATTTTCAAATTTTCCAAATTCTTTTACAATTGCATATTTTAGTTGTTCATAGGTTGCCTTCGGATTTTTCTTTAAATAAAACCAAAACCAAGTTTCAGCTTTGCCCTTTAAAAGAACATGAAAACTAGCCATAACATTGTTCCAAGAACATTGAGATCTCTCCTTAAGAGTTTCTACTTTAAAAAGAAAGTCATGTACATTATCAGTACCATCAAATATTATATTCCACTTCTCAATTTTAACAAAGTTATTATATGTGTGGTCCAATAATGATGGATCACTGTCTCTTACAGAGGTTGAAGCATTTAAAAAAATTTCAAATTCATTGGTCTGATTATGAATATTTGATTCCTTCTTACTTATCTGAAGATTTTCAAATTTCTGATTGAAAGTTTCTCTAATAGATTTTAATTCATTCATAAAAAATATTTGATTGTCTTTTATAACTTTTTCCATATCAACCAAAAAGGAAGATTTATCACTTTGTGACATAAAAGGAGCAACATGCTCTAGATTGTTGTTGTTTTTTCTACTGCTACTTGCCATTTTATCTTCTACGTTTTCTGTTGGATTAGTATTTAAAAACTTTTTCTGTTCAATTTCTGGTATTAAATCACTCGATTGCTTCTCGTTTGAATCTATATTTTGTTTTGGTTGGGGTATTCTACTCTTTCTGACCTTAGGGTTACTAACTCGGACTTTCTTATTCGCATTTGCAGTTCTAGTTCTCATTCTCGAACTGAGTATTAAATCTTCATTCATAATAAAATAACGATTAAACTTAATTTTTTTTTTTTTTTTTTTAAACTCAATGTATATTTGGTTTGGGGTTATGAATGTATACGTTGTTTTATTAGCCTCCTAATTCCCTGCACTAAATTTAAAAAAAACAGACGGACTTTAAAAAAATAATATATGTATATATATATTTACTCAAAAGCCTCCATTTATGTATAGTAGCACTAAAGTTCAACTGAAGTCTTACCTTGGACTTACTATTTAAAAAAAATTAATTACATTTGCATGCAACAACATTTTGAATCCGTATCAAAAATATTGGACTATGCTAACGGAAAAATAATTTTGAATTATATCAGAAAGAATATTAGACGCAACGCGGTGTGCAAATACTTTTTGAAAAACCGGGACTTTCCATACCAAACTTCTACAAAATCAAAATTGATCAAGTCTTATTGCCGAAACAACAAGCCTTCACTTTGGGCGCCATTTCTATTTGTTACAGGTCTATTGTTTTAAATATAAAATTAACCATTTGTTTTACTGACTTGAAAATTACTTGGTATGCTTGTTTGAAGCTGAGCTCGTCGGAATGGGGGGGATTCTTTTTTCAAAGCCAGGAGGGGTTTTTGACCAACAAATAAAAAAAATTTCATACCAAGATTTGGAAAAAGAAATTAAATCAGACGGACAGAAAGCTTATGAGGTTCATATATATAGAAACATATATTTTTCTTTGTGACAGGTGTTACGTCACATGAGATGCACTGTTCCCTCCCTTATTGCACAGAAGACAATTCGCCTTTGATAACTAAAGCATCCTTTTTTTATAGTTATCCCTCATTTAAACTTACAGGAGTATTTAGCGCATTTGAGAATTGGACCAGCTACAACTATTCATAACCCCATTAAATTAAACCATTTAAGCTTTCATATTTGAATCCAAAACTTACAAATTATTTATTTAAATTTTCAAAATTAGTTTATATCTAAAAATCATTTTTTTATAAAAGAAAGTTAAATTAAATTTTAAGAAAGAAAAAAAAAAAATACATAAAAAAATTTATTTTAAGTTAATGTTATGTTTAATTTTACGTTAAAAAAAAGAAAGAAAACTAATTTAAATGTAATTTAAGAAAAGATATTATATAGTTAGACACTAATTAAAAAAAAAAACATTAAATCAAATCAAGTGCAAAATTATCAGGGTTATAGAAAAAAAAGTATTAAACACAACTTACATGCATGTATTCCTGGTTCCGAAGACTTGTGCGCACAATCTCGATGATCAGGTTGCTTGTTGTTCCTTAAACCTTATTTGGAATTTACCACTGATAATTTATATACAACTTTTACAAACAAAATTTATGATGAAGAAAAAAAAAAATATATACTGCTAATTAAACTAAATAACACCACAAACACTGCTTTGTGAAAATAAGTAACACTAAAAATGTTGACCTTTTCAAATTGTATAGTAAGAAAAATTTTTGCTTTAAATTATCTTTCTTTAAAAAAAAAAAACAAAACTTTATATCAAGTATGACATGCACAATTATCTTGACTTGATTTCACCATCCAACATTCTTGAAATTTTAAATTGTCTTTTTGTTTATATATTTTTATCATTCCTTGAAGAAGTCCTTTCTGCTAATGAAATAACAGAGGAACACTGGAAATTTCCTTCTGATCCGAATTTTCACGAAAATAATAAAAGTCGGTTGTTTTGGTCTTTCGCAATTTCACCCAGAATCGGGCTTCTTAGAAGAGGGCCTTCGTTGGAGCCCTAGGGTCAATTCCAAAAAAAAACTGCTTCGAGAACGAATTCCAGAATGGCTTTGGTTATTAATGATATTTTATCAATCCAAAAGATTTAGGCCTAATTCATATGCTAAGAGAGAAAAAAAAAACTAAAATTCTATTCTTTTCGAGAAACAAAAATGAATTGACATACCTGAAAGCTATATACATACATATATATATATGTATGTATATCTGATTATATTATTATTTTTTTTGTTATTAAAAGTAACTATTTTTTTTTTTATTTTTGTTCGTTCTCCTTCGACTTTTGAATTTACAATGATTCAAAAAATATGCTTTTGAATAGACAAAAAATTTTTTTTTTTCAAAGCTGACTAAATAAAAAAAAAATTCAAAGTATTCATGTCTTACAGTAGATTTTAATATAAGATATTTAGAAATAAAAAACATCCGTAACAAAATGCTTAATACTTACATGCATTTACTGTTTTTACCAAAATTTAATGTTTTTTGTATATTTTTTTGTCAACAAACTTTTTACAACATTTTCTTGGTTCGACTTTTGTAGATGGCTAGAGACACTTTGACCTGTAAAATTTCAAACAATAGCTTAATGCCAGATAAACTAAAGAATTGTGTTACCAAAACCATCAAATTCTGTTCGATTCTACAATTTCTAGCAAGGGGGCCATTTTAAGCCATCTTCCCCTACATACATAGGTACACATTTAATTCCAAAAAATCAGACTGTTATAAATTTATTCTTTGAAAAAATCTACTCTTGTGGGGCTAATGAGTTTATAATTCTTATTATTGTATCGGGCCGCGTAGTGTCGCGCCGTCGCTCGACTTTTTTTTACATTCTTACCTATTAGGTATATACTAACTGACCCCATGATTGCCAATATGACTTTGGTATTATGTTTATATGTGTGAATTCTCACAATTCTTTACATTTTCTTTTTATCTACACGTTCGCCGGCCTGGCTTTAGGATTATGAAGAGAAAAAAGCACCAGCCGACAAAACAAAACAAATACACTGCACTAACACATCCATGGTTGAGATCCCACCGCCACTGTCAACAATAAACTTGAACTTGCGCTGCACGTTGACAACCAACTCACGAGAAGTTACCCTATTAAAACATTCAATAAAAATAAAACAGATAGGTAGGTAACTAGGTATAAAAAAATAATAAATAAGTGACCTATGCTTGCCTTGTTGTAGGTAGGTAGTACCTTTGTTTGAAAATTTAAGTTCTTATTCTTAGGTGATTCCGAGCTAGAGAGATATGAGATCATCCTGTTAATTTTGAGTTGAAGGTAATAATAAAAGATTGATGAAATGGAAGGAATCCCCTGTTTCCTGTAGCCTTAAGTCTGGTATGGTATGGTGTTGAAAAAAAACATAGGTATAATATAATTTATTATTGGATTCTATTATTGTATGGGACTTGATTTTGATTTTTGACTCTTGACTTCAGCTTTTTTCACTTTTCTCATCTTTATATCGATTCATACACACACATTAACTTAGAACATGTATTGAGTATCTGGTGTGCGCAGCAGCGAAGCACACAGCTAAATATTCTGCTTTCACATCCCATACCATCCCATCCCATACAATGAAGAGAGAACACAATGAATTAGTGTGTCGGCATTTTATTTTTATTTTATACTTTTCGTTTCTTGCACTTTCCTTCATCATCATCATGAAGTTTTTCTCACATAATATTCGGTTGGTTGAAGTTGATTTAGTATTTGTTTGTCCATCGTTAGCGGTGGTTGTTCAATAATATTGTTTGGTAATGGTATGAAGTTCTCTCTTCTAATTCTCTCCTTATTCGTGCATTGTGTGCGAGTGGCTGCAAAAATCCAAATGCATTTTCCGGTTTAATAAAATTTTGTATAAATATTCTGCAGTTGATTCAATGTTAAAATAATCTGAACTCGCATGTTCTGTTCGAAATATTCAAAAATATTACTTTCAAATTAATTATAAAGTTTACTCAAAGTGCATCACAAACTGAAATAAAATTTCATATTTTTGTTGTTATACGTAGATACCTAAATTAGTTTCTTTGCACGCATACAAATGAATAAATCTATGTGCGTCTTATGGAATCCCAAACCGTATGCTTAATGTGTTATGTCGCCGTTGTCGTAGTCGTCAGACCATAATATTACAATTGAAATTCAGTGTAGTGTGGAGTAATGGTGCGTCTATTTATAGTTAAATGTTCTGATTGCGGGTCGATTCTAAACTAACATACATAAGTTATAGTTGAGTTCTTGAAATTAAGTCTTGTTAAAAAATAATTTCACAAGGTGTGCGTCTGGACTGAAAATAAAAAAAAAAAAAAAAACAACCTACCCATGTGTGGGCTGCAGCAACCAAACAGCAGTCTGATGGCTGGTTCTTAGATGATTCTTGGTGGTGTATATCATCTACAGAGAGGGGGTTCGTACACCACCGGTCTACCTAGTCGAGTCGACGACACAAAGAAGAATAGAAAAAGAGAAAGAGTGAAGTACTACCAAACGAAAAAAACAATACGAACATTGAAAGAGGAGTAACAAAAAAACAATATAAGAAAGATATAATATTTGAAATTGTGTTAGAGGGTGTGCTGTGTGCAAGCTACATATATATTTTGGGATATATACATCCATACAATTATATGGTGCTACACCTTGCATCTATTTATCATTATCCGTGTTATGTATCTGTTTCGTCGTCTGTCGCTGTTTTTTGTGTTGTTTGTTTCTATCGTCCTCCTATCCAATCGTGGTTGTGTTGTGCATTAACTTTAACTTAGTGCATTCAACTGTCGAAAAATATTATTCGTGTTTTTTACGGAAACCATAAGTTGATATTATTTATTCATGTTTTTTGTGCATCTTTTGTGATTATCTGTTTTTGATACAGAAAATGTGAAAAATTTGTTTCGAAAATTCTTCATTAGAAAGGTATATGTTTCGTAACATTACCAAGAGGAAAATATAAAAGGAACATTTTTTCGTGTGCGTTCCATGTCCTGTGAAATTTTTTTTGATCAGTCGATTAAGTTTTTTTAAATGTTTAACCTATTGGAATAATCAACGTTGTGGGCTATTTCTTATTATTTTATTTATTATTTGTAATACCAAAGTACCTACTCATCTTTTGGATATTAAATGGAATTCTACAATCAACAATCATATTATACGGATTTTTTTACAATTGGATTAGAACGAGATTTTCAAGGTAAGAATCAATTTGTTATGATTTCAGATTCAAATGTCATTTTGTATATTATGTACGTACACAACTAGCTATGGCAATTTGTTGTTAGGTACCTATATTTATAAACGTTTAAATGCATTGCGGAGATATCTTCTTGTTTTTTTTCTAGTTCTTGTAAATTTACTTGATGTGTTGGTGAAGTATTTTTTGGGTTAAAAGAAGTTTAAATTGGTATCAATGTCATTTAAAACAAATTAAGATAGGTATATGCGGCAGTGGCGTAGCGTAGGGGGCGGTCCGCACCCGGCGGCAGGCCTAGGGAGGCGGCAAAATGTCGCCGGTAATGCGGGTAGAGTAGAAATCATATGTTTCATGACAGATCGTTTGACAAGTCAACAAACAACAATGATGTAAATTTGAAATTTGCCACCCTATCTATGGTTCGTCGTTAACCGCTCTCGGCTGATTTTCGTGAATTCGTATACGGTGAATAGGGCCGTAAAAGTGCATTCCGTATTGTCGCGCGACTCGCGAAACTAAAACAAAACGTTCCGAAACTCTCGCGAAACTGAAAGGGAGTGTTCCGAAACATATGATTATGCATATGCGAGATATGATAAGATAACTAGGATACGACGGAAACCTTATTCTAGTCTCAGCCAGCTGTTGAATCTTCTAAAACTAAACACTTAGTACTTCACTTAATCTTTGAACTAGTTTTTGAAAATGAAAAGAGTTAAAGGAAGCGGCGCGGAATACCGCAAGAAAAAGCCTAAGGTTGCGCGTACAGTGGTGCGACAAAGCGATACGATACGAGAAGCGATGCGACAAGCGATTCGAGATGCGAGAATTAGATGCGAGATAGTGCGCACAGTAGAAGCGATATTTTCTGCAGTTATTTTGTTAATCCCTTTATAATTATTGCCACCAAAATTGTAAAAAGTTGCACCACACAACACAAGCACTGAAATAACAAAATTTTACTCTTTTGATTTTTTTTTTGAAACCTCAAAACAAACAATATGAGCCTTCTCGCACGAACTCGCTTGAAAAAGTGGTCAGAACAGTTTGTGTGCGAGATGCTTGCGATAGGCATGCGAGAAACTCGCAACACTCGCATCAAATATCGCTCCACTGTGCGCACGTGTATAAGAATCAATGTAAATATTTTTCTCGCACGCAAACGCTTCTCGCATCGCATCGCTTTGTCGCACTACTGTACGCGTAGCCTAAGGGGCAAGTTATAGCGATCAGGAAAAACCATCAGGAAAACTTGAAACAGTATGAAATTGAATATTTTTTCCTGATGGTCGTTTATAGCGAACAGGAAAAATATGTCAGTTGGTTAGAAGTGCGTTCGTTTTTTCTTCTATGTAACCATTAGTGTTGACGTTATTTCCATAATTAGTTTGGCCTCAAACTCTTTGACTTCAGCTTTTTCCAGTCTTTTTACTTCTTGGCTGTTCATTTTTCTCTGTAAAAACTTAATATTGGTAATGTTTTGATTTTAAACACAATTTGTTGCTCCAACTCACAATTTTAATGCTTCAATTTTAACTTTACAAAAAAAAATATAGCACGACAGCCAGACCAACGCCAATCGAAAATCTTTTTCGTTCGCAAATCTGTCAGTTGCTGTCAGTGGCTGTCAGTGGAACAGGAAAAAAATAGAACACAAATCATTGGAACGATTTGTTCCATATTGTTTGATATGACAATCAGCTGGCACGAAAAATGAATTTACATCAGGAAAATACATAAATACATTTTAAACAAAAACAAATTGTTCAAATGAAAATTTAACTGACGGAAAAAATTATTTGAGTTAATTGTCATTGATCCGCGTACCATTTGTATTTCAAATCGAATGAAAACATCATAAATAATCCATTTGAAAATTTTTCCTGTTTCGTTTTCCTGATCGCTATAACTGGCCCCTAAGAAAGAAGCAGACGCGAAGACGCGAAATATTTCGGTTCTAGTTCTGGTTCAAAAGCTACGTTAACGTCTTCGGCGGCATCCAGCAGCAGCGGAAGTGATTCCAATGTAAGAAAGATTCCTCCATCTACAATCGTGAGTGGCCTAGAATTGTCCTCCGGCCAATATTCATGGGAATGCATAACTTATTTTACAGGCAGAAGAAGAAAACGTGCCTGCCGTCAAAGTTGGAAGTCCTTCTGGTCGCACCACAGAGCAGGGTCAAGACGAAGTCGACTCATCAGAAGTACCTCAAGCATCTAGTCACAAGCCTGCAGAAGAAGTGAACCTCGTGAAGCTATAAAGACGCTTAAAATTAAGTTTGTGGAAGTTCTTGAGGTACTGGAAGAATTGACGGATCGGTAGCCAGTCTTCTTCTGACAGTCATGCAGTCATTCAACTTCCTCACTTTTCTTGGCTTTTGAGCTGCAGAGCTACCTGAAGAAGATAACGCACAGATTTACCTGCATCAACGTGGACTGAGTGTGGATAAGTGTGCTCAGTAACTGCGTTTTAAAAGCTCTCCTAGTGGAGAGCAGAGACCGTTTCGTCCAATCCGCAATCGACTTTTCTAAGACTCTTTGGAAAAAACTCGGAATCGAACTCAAAACGAGAAGAATTCGCAGGAAAAAACGCATGCATGGCAATGAATCCGCAGATGCAGCTTTGTCTCACGATCCTCATTCGTAAGGCCCGTAGAATCCGTTTATGAAACCGCTGATCCTATTTTACTTTCAATAAAAGATACTTCATTGCCTGTGAAATGATGTCTCGAAATTTAATTTTAATTAAGTATTGAATGAGGACGGCAAAATGGGTCTCCCGCCCCGGGCGCCGAGATGGTACTCTACGCCACTGATATGCGGTCATAAGAAAAGGGAACAAGCGCCAAAATTAAAAATTAACTTTGAATCAGCAAAATATTTCTGTGTGAAGTAAAATTTCCAATTGAATTTTTTAACTAATTTACCCAAAATAATTGAATCTTATGGGCACAATATATTAACCATTTTTATTAAATTATTAGGTAGATATTTATAAAAAAATTGAAAATTATAAAGGAACTTTATTATCACGGAACCTATGAAATGCAGATTCAATCTGCTTAGGACGACAGTTAGATATAGGTACCTTGAGATTTAAAAAGTGATACAAATGTATTGTTGTTTTAATTTCTTCTTAACTTTATCTGGCCAAAATACATACAACATAAATGTTGGTTCATAATTAGAAAACCACAGAAACAATACCAGTATACCTTCATTAATGTATAAAACCAGAATTATTTTTGCACAAATTTAGCATCACTTGTGTTCATTATTAATATTGCAATACTACAGTAAAAGTGTAGCAAACTTGTATCATTCTATTTTCGGGTGCACAAAAGTAGATATACCTACATCTGTATATGTACAAGGAAGCATATCTGTAAATAATGATTTTTTAATCTCTTTTTTTTTTGTACTAAATAATAACATCCCAAAACTTTAGGAAAAGCATTATTTCTATTATTTATATTATAATGTACCCTTAGTCAAATTAAAAAAAAAATACATATTTATCTGAACGAACAATTGTTTGCAATTTTTCAAAGAGTAATGTAAAGGGCAACTTTCAAATTTGTCTTATTTGCCCTACTAGAAGAGGTATTCTTCCAATAGGACTTAATAAAATTTTTAATATCTGAAATATGTAAACTATTTTATGACTCAGTTCTTTTGAATCACTAACTAAGTGAAATTACCGGAAATGTTGGTCTGGTCTCTCGGGAAGGACTTCTTAAAATTTTTTCGGGATATTCGGTTATTGTTTATACCTACAACACTTTCCCTGAGAAAATCACAATTAATTTCAATCAGCATTGTCGTATAATTACGAGTAGGTACCTACACTGTAGACGGATATAATTTGATAAACGGAGTTCATTCCATAGATTGTATATAATACAATAATATTGTATATTTTGTGTTCATAAAAATTTTAAAGTATTTATTATCGATATTATTGTAAAATTTCTGTCATACATTATACATATGTATATACATAAATGTATAGCATAGTATAAAGAGCAAGTAATTTAGTAGGAAAGCGATATATTGAGCAGATTTTCACATTTTGTTAAAATACATATAAAACAAATAGAGTAGGTATGTATTATTATAAATATTCTATATTCTATAATAACTGACAAGAAACTTAATGCGAAAAATTGTGCACATAAATGTACATATGTATACCTATATGTAGGAATTTAGGAAAAGTTTTTTGTAGTCTAGGGAAAAATTGAGTCAAAACTGAAATCAAAACTAAACTAAATAAGTTTCTACTATCCCAAACCTAATGGATTGTTTTGTTAAGAATTTAGTTTTGGATTACAATAACCATTATAAATTATGGAATACAGTAAAACCCGCTTAAGAGAAACCCGCTTAAGAGAAAAACCCGCTTACCTGAAACACTTTCTTCATCCCCAAGTATTTTCTGACCAATTTCTCTTAAAACACTCCGCTTAAGTGAAACTCGCTTAAGTGAAAAACCCGGATAACTGAAACACATTTTCAGTTAATTTTTAATATTTTTCATTGAAAAAAACTCTCTTAAGTGAAAAAAAAAACTGAATAGAACAGAACAAAAATTTGCTAGTTTTCGTTTTTCAATAAATTATTTTTGTGTTATTTGTTCGTTGTTTTATTTAACTCCAAAAAATAAAAAACAATATTGGCGCAAAATTTTAAACAGCCTATTATTAAGGTATTAGTATGATACTACTTAACAATTTGATAACTTTAAATCATTCTTAATTTTAAACATTTTCTAATTAGTATGGTACTAAAGGGATTTTCTTAAGAAATTGCTTCTGAACACACCTAAAACAATGACATTTCGTGTAAAAAAGTAAGTACACGAACCTTTTTTGATGTTTGCAAATGTCAAAGAGTCATATGAAACTAGCATGATACTAAAAAAATAAAGTAGGTATTCTATGATTTTAACTTCAACAAAAGGGTAGAGAAAGTATGATGCTATATTCGATTAAAATTTGCAAACTCGTTGTTTTAACCTATACTTCATCCAACAAAAATATGCAGTACACTTCTTATGGGAGAGCTTTTTCAAAATCAGTAGCGTTCTATATTTTTGCACCATACTAATTTGAAAGAACTCCTCCATAAAAAAGTGTTTGTGCGCCCATAAATTTTCGATTGCATCTGACGCAGGCCCGACGTGCTATTGACTGCAAATCTGAGTATGCAGTGCACTGAATTGCTGTGGTCTATGGCTGTTGGTGCTATTCAATTTCAACCCCCATTAAATATTGATGTGCGTTCAGAGTTACCCTTGTTCATTTCGAAACTTCTTCAGTTTTTTTTCCTTGGGTTTCTGTTGAGGTGCATTTGATTTAAGAGCTTTAAAAAAAAGGGTCCATTTAAAACCAACACAACGCTAACCCTGTGAGAGCTTTAATGAAGGACAGATTTATGCAATTCACTGTAGCCAGAATGGGAGGCAAACGTCCTATCTTGCCAACACTGCATATTTTTTTGGACAGAGTATAGTACCATACTAAAACAGCTTTAGCAGCGTACTAATTCAAATAAAATTTTGCGCCATTGTTTCTAGCATTAAATCTCCGCTTGATGGAATTTTTAAATCCGCTTAAGTGAAATTTTTTTTTCACTTATCCGAACTCCGCTTAAGTGAAATTATTTTTCACTTAAGCGGGGTTCGCTTAAGTGAAAAACCCGCTTAAGTGAAAGGAGGACTGTGACATTTTGCCGTTTCTCTTAAGCGGGTTTTACTGTACGAGATGCTTTATGTATCAACTTTAGTAATTTATTTAATAAAGGTGTTTTGACTACCTCTAAAATGTTAAACACAGTTAACCTAATGACATTTGGTTCAAAGGAAATGCTTTTTGAAAGGACATGTATTGTTTGCATTTTCTTACTATATAGGTATATTAAGTATCTTTATGTTTTAAGATTATAATATAAAATACGTAAATGTTAAAGCTTTCAAAAACTTTCCTTTTTGAACCTTGAAAGCTTTACTTATGACAAGATTAACAGAAATTTAAATAGATCGATTCTTATTTGCAATTGAGCAAAAAAGGGGAAGCTTTAGAGGGAACCAAATTTAATTACCAAAATAAAATTCCAAGTTTTTTTTTCAAGTTCAGTGATATTTTTATTTTTTCTTTGCATCTTGATGTTGAACCTAACCTCACGTTAAACCTTACAGGGCCGTATTAACAGGGGTCTTTTTTGACCCCTGTTATAAACTTGATTTAGGCTTTTTTAATGTTCTTGAATTCTTGTTCTTTGGTATACCCTGACCCATGTTAAGGTCAATTTCTATGTCAGTACTAATAGTAGGGACTTAATTTTGGACTTTTTTACTTGCGACTTATAGGTAGGTACTATAAGGCAAGTTATACATTCGTAAAAAAATAGAACTGGAGGTTTTGATCAAAGTTGACATTACGATGATAGCCGAATACCTAATAGTCGCACCAAAAGATGTTCAATATCGCGACTTACGGGAACGATTAATTAAGATTTAAAAGATTTAATAATGATTTTAGCACCCTAACTGTTTGGCAATATATTTTTTTTTTAAAGATTTAAGTAATTAAGATTATAGGTAATTTTAGATTTAATAGAAACAAATTTAAACGGACATAGCGGGGAATAAAAATCGAAGAATAATTTTCATTATAAATAAAACAATTGCGGGCAGTCCGTTTAATTTTTCATGTATTAATAATCTCACTTTTTGTCATATAGGGTCATATACATACATAATGTGAAGCAACGTGTTTATAAAGAGGTGTTCTTAATAGAAGCTAAGGTAGGCTTGTAAATATTGCAGAACAATACATACTGTTAAGAGAATGAATAAAGCCTTGTATAGTTGTTGATCTAATACAAAATAATGAAGTCTAGTGTTTGTGGCAAAAATACATACATATAGGTATTAGGGTATTAGGTAGGTACATCATAAAAGGTGATTTATTTTTTTTTAAGTTAATATAATATTTCTTTCGTCTTTTATTTAACTTAGACAACTTGGTATTAATTATTATTATTAGACACATTAGGTTTTGAAGAAAATATCTCTTAAATTGTACTCATTTTTTGCTTGGACCTTACCTATCATGAGCATTTTACATCACTTTATTATTCAATCGCCAAAAGTTACATCGGGAGCGCCATAGTTTGGCGAGCGGCGTCAGCTGTGGCTCCATGTTGTTTAAGCCAAAATCCTTAAACAATTTTAATAATTTCCAAATTAAATTAATCATCCAAATTTACGCAACATTTTTGTCGTTTTTAAAAAAATATGGTCCAGTGATACTTTTAAACTATGCATCTAATTGATTGTATTTGGTTTTCAACAACTATTTTTGGATGCCCCATACTATACCCCGTTCATCAAAGAAAGAATGTAGTTTTGAAAAAATATAGAGGCAGGTTATATATTTATCTCTCAACTTTTTCTTCAAAAAAAAAATCAAAAAACTATCCTTAATACGTATAACAAAAGATTTATGGTTTTAAACACTGCTGTGTAATATTTAATATTGTGAGTGCTTTTTCCATTTCAAGTGAATTTTTTGAATTGTTGATGTCTTGATTTGAAGAGATATTTACCCATTCTTTTTTGAGTAAATTTTGCTCTATTTTAAGGGGTTAACTTATTTAAAGTTAAGAGCACAAGCGCGATGGTTTTTTCCTTCACAAAAAATGAACGGCAACTAATCCTATTATATATATATATATTATAGCCGACGCCATCCAGTTGCGCACCCCAAAGCTTCGGGCGTCCTGGTCTACGCCATCTCTCCAGCGCAAGCATGGTCTACCACGCTGTCGTCTACCATAGAATGTACCACAAAGAACTTTCCGAGCAGGTTCCTCTTCGCTCATGCGAGCTAGGTGCCCTGCCCACCGGAGTCTACCGAGCTTAATTTTTGTCACGATATCTGCTTCTAGGTAGATTGCGTACAGTTCATGATTGTACCGTCTCCGGAATCGTGCTTCCTCACATATGGGGCCAACAATTCTCCTTAAGACTTTTCTCTAGAACGCAGCTAAGAGGTCGGAGTGCCTTTTGCTAAGCACCCAAGTCTCGGATCCATATGTGAGTACTGGCAGGACCATGGTCCTGTACCGCAGCAGTTTTGAAGTTATGGTGAGATTTCTGGATTTGAAGAGCTTTGACAGACTATAGTAGGCTCTGTTGGATTTGAGAAGCCGCCCGCGTATTTCTTCTTCTATATTGTTATCGGCTGCTACTATTGACCCAAGGTATTTAAAGGATTGCACCACTTCAAATTCGTGCTCCGCTACTTTGATTGTTTGACCAACTGTTCCTCTCGCATTCGACGCCACCATGTACTTTGTTTTACCTTCACTAATGTGCAGCCCCAGATTTTGTGCCGCTTGCTCGATCTGGATAAAGGACTCGTGTACAGCTTGTTCGGTTCTTCCGATGATATCGATGTCGTCTGCGTAAGCCAGTAACTGGCTGGACCTGTTGACGATGGTCCCTCTTGTTGCCGTGCCAGAGTCACGGATTGCTTTCTCCAACGCCAGGTTGAAGAGGAGGCAGGCCAAACCGTCCCCTTGTCGGAGTCCATTAAAGATGTTGATTGGTCTGGATAGCAATCCGGCTATTCTTACTTGGCTTGTTATGTTGGTCATGGTCAACCTACATAGTCGTGTCAATTTATTTGGGATGCCGAATTCTCTCATGGCTTCGTAAAGTTTTACCCTGGCTATGCTATCATAGGCGGCCTTAAAGTCTATAAACAGATGGTATGTTGGGATGTTAAATTCTAGACATTTTTCCATCGCCTGCCTAAGGGTAAAGATCTGATCAGTTGTTCATTTGCCTGGAATGAAACCACACTGATATTGTCCGATAACGGTTTTAGCGTATGGGGTTATCCGGTCTTGTAGGATAGAGGAGAGTATCTTGTAGGCGGTACTCAACAACGTGATACCTCTATAATTGCTGCACGTTGTGACATCTCCCTTCTTATGTATGGGGCATATTATGCCTTTTCGCCAGTCTTCTGGCATTTCTTCCTGCTCCCATACGTGCACTATAATATCATGTATTGCTTGACGTAAGGCTGGCCCACCGTGATGGAATAATTCAGCTGGTATGCCATCGGCTCCCTGGGCTTTGTTCTGTTTAAGCTGGCCTATAGCCTTCTCAACCTCTTCTATGCTTGGTGGCGGCAACATAGGGTATTCTTCTTGAAGTAGTGGAGCCTCCACTTCTGCAGTGAGCTGACCATTTAGCAATTCATTAAAGTACACTTCCCATCGCTCCAGTATGCTTTCAGGATCGGTGATCAGATTTCCCTCTCCGTCCTTGCAGTATGTGCAGCGTGGTGTATACTGCGTCATGTTTAGGACGGATTGGTAGAACTTCCGCGCCTGGTGCGGACCTCGCTCTCGGCTATTTTCTATTTCACAGATTAGGTTCTTCTCCCAGGCTGATTTTTTTTGTCTGTGTAGCCGTTTTTCTATTCTTCTGAGCTCTTTATATTCCTCTTCGCGTGCCCGCGTTCTATGAGATTGTTGCATTGCTCGGTACGCAACATTCTTACGTTCAGTCGCTAGCTTGCATTCATCATCAAACCAGTCGTTCCGATTTTTACGACTGCTGCCTAAGATGGAGTTGGCAGTACTAATGACAATATTCTTAAGGCGTGTCCGCTTCTCATTTACGCCCAGCATACTGGCTCCAGGACTTACTCTCCCTAAATCAAGTGATTCCAGGGCGAGTCCTAACGCATTACCAAAGGTGTTACTGGTGTTTTCATTGCGCAGGGCAGCCGTGTTGATTCGAACCTGATCGGCGGATGCAATACGTCTTCGCAAGGCAATCCGCCCTCGGAAAACCATACCAACAAGATAGTGATCCGAGCCGATATTGGCACCTCGGTACATTCGTACCGTCATCAAGTTCGAGTAGTGGCGACGGTCTATCAACACGTGCTCTAGTTGGTTACGAGTGACTCCATCACGTGATACCCAGGTGGTTTTGTAGAAATCTTTACGCGGGAACCTGGTACTCGCAACGACCATGTTTTTCGATGCTGCCAATTCTAAAACTCGAAGTCCATTGTCATTAGTGTTCTCATGCAAACTATGGGTACCTGCATAATGCCTGAATACCGGCTCCCGACCTATTTTTGCGTTAAAATCCCCAAGGATTATTTTAACATCATACCTTGGACAGGCATTGAGGGCCCTCTCGACTTGTTCGTAGTAAGTCTCTTTTTCTTCGTCTAAGGACTCATCCGTAGGTCCGTGAACGTTAATGAGACTGATGTTCGTAAATTTGCCTCGCACGCGAAGGGTGCATAGCCTTTCGCTTATAGCGTTAGAGCCGATGATGGTAGACTTCATTTTTTCGCTGACTAGGAAGCCTACCCCGAGCACATGGTGTTTTGTATGACAGCTGTAGTATACGTCATATTCTTTCTTCTGTAAAACACCGTTCCCTGTCCATCTGATTTCTTGAAGAGCTGTTATGTCAGCTTTATATTTTGACAGGGCATCGGCTAGCTGCTGAGCAGCTCGAGCTCTATAGAGCGATCGTACGTTCCATAAGAAAATTCGCAAAACAATGATTGATTCACTAATAAATACACGTATTCATTCAAAGATTACGTCCTCGTTAAGCAACTACTGAAAACAGTCATTGACTTGACTTAACGAAAAACCCCATATTAATGGAGTGACCTTCCAATTTTCGAATGAGTGATTTACTTTAACATCTCGCGCGATTGAATGAAACAGAAAGAGTAAACCAAATCAAGAAGCTATGCCATATGAGAAGAATTCGTTTTCAGAAAACAATATTTTAATCGTCACCTAAGGTCATTACATTACCGTTTACGATGTGTATGGAGATGTGTTTTTCTAATGGCGCAAAATTTTGGTTGAATTAGTACGATATTAAAGCTATCTTAGTATACCTATAACTAGGTTAAAAAGAAGAATTTGCAAATTATAATCGAATATAGCATCCTTCTTTCTCTACCTTTTTATTAAAGTTAAAATCATCGAATACCTATTTTATTTTTTAGTAGCGTGCTATTTGCAACCGCCATAAAAGGTCTGTTTACTTAGTTTTGCACGAACTTTCATAGTTTTAGGTGTGTTCAGAAGTTATTAAGTGGTATTATACTTATAACTTAATAATAGGCTGTTTAAAATTTTGCGCCAATAGTGCCAATATTGAAAAATAAATATAGGTACATATGCATTATACCACAAGAAAAATATATCCCTAAGTGGGCTTCAGGCTAATTTTAAATATTGATTTTCAATAATCAATATAGCTGCAATGCTCTGTTTAAAAACTGACAACACAAAAAACTGCATTAGTTTTACATTGTATAGAAGAAGGACATTGTCCTGATTACAAAAATGTTGCAATTCCACAATCTGAGAAGAATTATAATAAAATAATGTTACTTGAGATTTTACATAGTAAGAACACCGAAAATAATATTTAAATAGACTATCAGATTGTGAAAGCCTTAGTAGTTTCTACAATCAGCTTATAAATAGACATTAAATTATATTTGTATAAATATTACTCCGTTTTTCTAATATACACATAATACATGTTTTGAATTTGTTTTCAAAACAAATAGTTTCAAAAAAGGCATTTGAATTTTTGAAATTTAAATTTTGTTTGAAACGTCTTTTCCAAGGTGTTTAAACAAATACAAATATGTATATATGTATTAATAAATATATGTATGTATAAGTCTTTTGAAGATTTTTAATATAGAATACACTTTCCATGTTTTCGAGAAGGTACATTCGATCTGAAAAGATTTAGTAGATACAAACTTATTTTGTGCCAGCTTTTCTTATTCTTTTATACAAGATTAACGTATATTTTAACAATTGTAAAATAATAAAATATTATATTCCTGCAATAGCACCACCGAAGCAGTACAAGGTATTTATAAAAGAACAAGATCAATCAGATTGGAAGAAGCTTCACCTAGGACTCACCATTTCTTCCTTTTTTTGCATAATATGATATAAAAAGAAACTAGATGAAGGACAACTTACATTTATTTGTTGCTGTTTCCTTATTCATGTTAAAACAAAAGCATTTTTGTTCGTTCACCCAAATAGACGGAACATAATTAATTTGTTAATAGTTTTTTATTTACATTCTTTATCTTCACTATTCTGCGTCTATTTACTTTTTTTTATATATCTATTAAAAATTACCCTTAAAATCAATCAGGGAGTTTAACAAATGTGTCATAAATCAAAAGGCATTCTTATTTTTACATCTTTCATACTACGTGCCTTGTTATAAATTTAACGGGTCAGCATCCCCAAAGATTTTCAATCATGTTATATCGGGGAACTATAATAGTTACTAAGACTCTATTAAGATTCAATAAGCAATAAAAATGGTCTTATGAATGGAATCAAATGGCTCTCCACTGGTCTAATCCAAAAAATACCATCGTCATGGCTTTGTCCAAAGTCTCCAACTAGATAGGAAGACTGTTTTTCAATCAAATATAAAAAACAATGGAATGTTTCTCACTTATCACAGCACAGTGTGTTCTTTAATTTTTTTTTTAATTATTTCAAACAACAAACAAACTAATTTATTTTGCTGGCATTTATTCACCGACATTTTTTTAATTGTTCGATAGACTGGGCTGAATTTGAATTTCTTAAACCGAACTCTTAAATTAAAACTAAACAGTCTACCACATTTTTTGACCTTTTTCTTAAGTTTTTAGTTTCTCAAAATTGGCTAAAGTCAAGGAATTTGGTATAGAATAGAACATCATTCAAAAGGCCTCCTAAGCTTCGCTGGCACTGCTTCAGTCGTTTATTCCGGCAGTAGCGTCTCGAATATCACCTTGAGCTCGTCCAAAGTACTTGGCTTGGTAGCGTAGACTAAAGACTAAACATAGTCCTAGAGAAAATAATCTCATTTAAAATCTCGAGCGTTGGATTTTGTTGGGACCACAGCTCGGATATATCGCTGTTTTCGAGCTCTGGAAACAGAAAGTCGATTAACATATATAGGGTGTCCGGTAATTCGGAATGTGATTCTTGGTCATATTCTAAGAAAAAAAGATTGTGTGTACTGACGTACGCGCGGTTGAATTAAAACTTCTTTTTCCTCAAGCAAAGCTTCTGTAAGATTATAACCTACGAACCAACATTTTGTATTCTAAAAACATGTAGCTGTCTTTGACGGATAACGTGACGTTTTGACATGTCACTGACAGCTGCATAGAAATTTTTTTACCCCCAACGCCGGAAAAGAAGTTTTACTTCAAAAAAACATCAAAAAGATATGTTTGTTTGTTTTTTTTTTTTTTAAAAGGATAGTGGTTTCTGCTTGTTAAATTGGTCGACCACATAATTCACAAACATTTTGTATTTTTAAAACATGTCACTGTCTTTGACTGATAACGTGACGGTTTGACATGTCACTGACAGCTGCATAGAGAATTTTTTACCACCAACGCCGGAAAAGAAGTTTTACTTCAAAAAATTGAATGTGCGCGCCTAGCCTTAAATGAAATCGAGAAGAAAAGTACAAAACTCCCATGCCACTTGACAAGCAAGTTGCCTCGCTTTGTTTGTATTACCCTAGGGCTGCACGTGCAAGTATTGGCAAGCATGTTGTAATCCTGTAATGTTCACAAGCATTTCTTATTAACCCGTACAAACCCGAGCAACTTAGTAGTCACCTGGCATTAATTCAGTATCCAGGCAACTTGGAAAGCAAGTACACTGACAGCGGCACTCTTGTAAAATTAATTATTAAAGTATTTGATTGATTAGTCGGGTGACGTTCAAATTTATAAATACCAAAACAAATGTCGGTGGCGTGTGCGATTCAGCGAATAAATATTATTAAAAAGTATAATTTCAAAACTTTCAGGCAACCTGATGGTCATATGGCATGCCGTCTATGACAGCAAGAATACAAATGGTAGTGGATATACCCAACTTTTTGGCCAGTACTTTGTATGCGAGGGTTAGGTGTTGGTAACATTTATTTGGATTGCAATATGCTTGTCAATAATTATTCGGTTGCATAGCCATTGCGCGTCTGAACCTATAGTTTTATGTTTATCTTTGAATGCAGCCATTTGAAATATGTAAATTCTAAATCGTATCCAACTTCATGTTTTACTTTGCACATGATAAAAACATGTCGCTGTCTTTGACGGATGGCGTGACGGTTTGACATGTCACTGACAGCTGCATAGAAATTTTTTCACCCCCAACGCCGGAAAAGAAGTTTTACTTCAAAAATTGTTCTACAGTAAAGTCTGATTTTCAACTTTGACATCACTTTTTGACGTTTAAAAAAAAGTCTCACTTACACCAAAGTGACCCATGTTAATGTCAATTTCTCTGTCAGTAGGGGAAGGTGGCATAAAATGGCACCCCCTAAGGAAAATGTGTCATATCTCGCAAAAATGTGACATTTAAACTTAAATATTATATTCTTTTCAAAGCTTAATCAATAAGGCTTACATTTGTTTGCTTTACGAGTTTAAAAAGTTTCAAAAAGTATTTAAAGTATTTAATTTTCAAAAACTCTTCAAATTCCAACGATAAAAATTGTCCGGGTAAAGTGGCATACTGGTCGGCCATTTTACCCTTGCAAGTAAATAAAACTAGGCAAGTAAACCAAACACCATTTTCAATTTAATTTCAACTTTATTTTAAACAAATCATAGTTCAAAGTAAAATAAACACAAACAGTACTCAATACAAAAAAATAAAAACAATTCATTTAAAACAACTTCACTTAAAACAAAATAAGGAAAAGTAGAAATTATAATAATATCCAATTATTGCAAGTACTTTTTTTGGACGGTATTTAGGGCTTTTGTTAATGCATTATCAGTCCAGGACTGCCTCTCTGTACATCGTTTATATTTTCCAACCATTTTCATTATAATGAAAATGTAAGGGTAAGTATAAAATGGCACACTCTGCCATTTTAGGCGAGTGCTTAGTAGGCCATTTTACCCATTCAGGGTTCTTTTATTAAAGTTTTAATTCCGAACACACTGAAATAGTTATAGGCCAACTAATTTCAGTAAATTAATAAGAAATACTTAGTACTTGTACATTCATTTACTGTTTTCTCCAAAGTTGAATGTTTTTTGTAATTTTTTTTTTCGTCAACAATTTTCTTACAATATTTTATTGGTTCTACTTTTCTAGATGGCTAGAGACAGTTTGACCTGTGAAATTTCAAACAATAGCTTGAAGCTATTAATTTTTCGTTTATGTCAGTAATGGCAGATAAACTAAAGAATTGTGTTACCAATATTTTCTAATTCTGTTCGATTCTACAATTTCTAGCAAGGGGGCCATTTTAGGCCATCTTCCTCTACTAATAGTAGGGATCTCATTTTGAACTTTTTAGTAAAACTACCAGCCTTTAAAACTAGGTTTAAATTGAGCTGATATGTTTTTAGGGTTGCCTGATATTCAATTTTAAATGGCGTTCAATTTTTCTTGCACGAGCAAAATTTTGACTATGAGGTCAATTTTTTTCAAAAAATGCGTAATAAACATAAACATTATTTTTACCCGATGAACAAAACAATAATAAAAAAAAACTCATAAATAAGTGGACTCAAAAACCCATACATTTTATGATACTTGGGAAAATCTAAAATAGGTTAAATTAAAAAAAAAGATGTTTTGCCCTGAGATGTAAAGGGTTTGAATAAAACAATAACTTGTGTAGTTTCAGTACAATTTAAAACGTCAAAAAGTGATGTCAAAGTTGAAAATCAGACTTTATCGTCGTACAATTTTTTCTTAGAATATGACCAAGAATCACATCCCAAAGTATGGCACACGAGTTACCGGACACCCTGTATAACCGAGATCATCGACGGTAACGTTGATTCCTTCATCGTTTTTAAGTTCGATAATACTCCCAAGGCATAAACCACACCAAAAAGCCAATCTTTGTGGATGCCTTCAAGCTTTGTCGAACAATTGTGGATTTTGTTCGCACCAATAACGGGAATTTTTTTGTTTATATATGTAGCCGTCAGGGACGAAGCGTCCATATATTGAGTGGAATGAGTGCTTCCGTTGAACTATTTGAAAAAATCGTACCTAGCAAGGAATTAAATTCAAAATTCCAAATTGTATTAATATTTTTATTATATTATTTGTATCTATTAATGACTCTTCATTTGCTCTGTAAATTACATTCCAACATCATTATGACATCATTATCATCTTTTACTAAAATTACTAAAGAAAATCAAGATCTCTTTGGTTATTACAACTTAAAATGCCATACTGCAAACCAACTGAGAATGCTCAACATCACTCCATTATTTATAATGCTCAATCTCATGAAAGTTCTTGCTAAAATGCTTAACAGCTATGCATTCCTTATTATCGCCTCCTTAACTCAATTTCAAAACACCCTTCCGCTCCAAGTCAACTGAAAATATACCTACAACATCACTCACCAATATTCACAAAATGCTCAAACAAAAATGATTCTCAAACGATATAGAATGCACAACAGCTGGGCATTCCATTATTTCGCATACTTAACTTAGATCTCAACCCAAAGTCAAAATAATTTTGTCTCGTTTCTTGCCTTTTGCACAATGTGTTAAGAATGAGTTGAGTGAATGCATTACGAGAATTTCCTACAAGAGAGATAGAAAAACAAAAATGTATCTATTGAGTTGCTTATTGTCTCAAACTGATAATGAGTTTAATTTCGTGAACAAAAGGGGTAGAAGAGTTTTATTTTAACATAATGTGTGTGCAAATTTAGGTGCAATTCATTCATAACTATCAGAAAACATACAAATATGAATTTAAAAGGTGGTAGTTTTTTAATTATTTTCGTGGCGATAAATACAATCCACCTGTTTTCTGTTTATTTTTTGTTTATTTTGAAATAAATGTGGACAAGAAAGGTTATCCACTCGTAGCTTAGTTCTTATCAAATCGTACTTAGATAATTTTGACTTAAAAGAAAAAGGATAAATCTGCGCAAGGCATCAAGCTCTTTTTTTTTTTTTTTAATTAGACTTTTTATATTATTATTTTATATATTATATTATTTTATGTGTATTATCATTAAGTGGAATTTAAAAGGTTGGATCTCAAAGGTTTTTCAGTTTTGGTTTTATGTTCAGTGCTTCCGCTATCGAAAAAGTCACGCCTCGTGACTGGTAGCCGTTTAGCCAAAAATGGGCCCCGTTGGAGGAGATGATTTTTGGGCAAAATCCGGTTCTAAAGCCAGCGTTTTCAGTGCCCAATAGCGAACCTTCGGCATAACGTATGGGGATCCATGGCAAATGGCAAACCTTACTTAATATTTTGAGAACTGAAGCTATTGGAAAAACTATCGTTGCTATCTGGTCACCTAATAGTTGAGCAATAATACCACTTAAAAGGTATTAACACCAATCCAATTAACGATTGCGTACAAACAAATTATTCGAGAATATAGGAAATATCAATCAAACTCGGAATCAATTTTTTCAAAGAAATTAGTCTTGTCATTAGTCCTTTGGTTGTATACGACTTGACTTGACGACTTGAAATTATTAATTGACTCTAGATGAAAGCGGAGTTGAAGAAAGCTTTTTTTCCTAGACATGAAAAATCAATTATTATGTTATTACACGAACAATAAAACGAACATAAACTAAACACGAAGAAGTTTAATTTGTTACTTGCGACTTATAGGTACTATAAGGCAAGTTATGCATTCGTAAAAAAAATCGAACTCGAGATTTTGATCAAAGTTGACATTACGATGATAGCGAAGACTAAAAACGTGGGTCTCGCAATTCTGTCGGTCTGTCGGTCTGTCTGTCGGTTCGACGACAGCCTAAACGGCTCGGCCGATTTTCTTCAAACTTCGTAGATATTATTTTTAATTTTTCCCCCCACACGTTTTTTTGTTTTTTTTTAAGACCAAAAATAACGGTACCTGCCATACGAATTTTTTACGAAATTTTGTAAATATTTTTTTTTCTCAAAAACTGCACGACAGATTTGAAAAAAAAAGATACACAAAAATTTTATTTAGTTAAAGCTAGGTACTGAATGAAAAAATTTTTCCGAAAAATGGATATTGAGGGTACCCCCCAAAGAACTGTTTTTTTTAGATTTTGATTTTCTCAAAACCGGTGCAACGGATTTTGATAATTTTTTTGTGCTAAAGCTCCCCAAAAATTTAAATAGAATTATGCATTCAAATTTTCAAAAAAATTTGTTTTGGATTTTTAAAAAAAAATTCAAAATTTTTTTTTCAAAACTCAATATTTCGAAAATCTTATATTAGATTTTTTTCAAACTTAATATATAAAAGTTTATCAACATAGTCTACAAGATGCATGAAAAAAAGTTTTATTTTACCTAGAAACAAAGGTACCCACCATACAAAAGTCAAAAAATGACTTTCAAAAATCGTATTTTTCTCGAAAACGGAGCCTAGAATTTTGATAAAAATTTTTGTATTTCAATTAATTTTAACGATCTTTAATTTAATAAAAAAAAATTGAAATTAAGATATTACAGCTTGTACCTACCATAAAACTATTTTTTTAAATTTTGAAATACTCATTATCGACATGACGGATTTTAATGAAATTTTTTGTAGAGATGCTTCTAAAAAGTTTAAAATCTAAAAAAGATTTTTTGAATTTTTGAAAAAAAAAATCATATTTTTTTTTTGGAAATTCGATATTTCAAAAACGGTGCAATATATTTGTTTGGAAATTTAATATTCATTCGTACAGTAAGAAAAACTTAAAGTTGGCACACCAAATTGTTTTCTTGAAAATCTTTTAAAAATTTTGTATATAAAAGCTTTTTTTTTAAGAAACCCCTACAAGGACTTATAATTTTTGTTCTTGCATAAATTCATATTTGCATATCATTCTGTTTTTGTCTCTTACTACTAAAAGAATTTAAAAAAATAATTTTATTCTTATGAACAGTTTTCTCTAATAACATTCGTATTTAAAATTTCGATTTCTTTTCATTTATGTACCAATTAGGCTTAATTCTTAAATTCGACACAATTTGTATGTCTATTCATTTACTTGTCCAAAATTATATTGTATATTATATTATTATTTTTACTCCAGTCTATCAAAGTTCATAAAAAAAGGAAATTGTATTGAACTGGCGAGTTTAGACAGCACGCAAACATACCTTTCAAAAGCGGATTATTGAAATAATATTCGTGAAATGTTTTTTTTTTTTTTTTTTTTGTATAATCTACCCGCGCTCAAGGGATTATGAGTACCCTTAAGGCCCGGTGCACACAAGTGTTCTTTTGACGCGCGGTACCGCAGCGTCACCGCCTTTGCGTCTAACAGTACTCACAAATGAATTGAGTGGTGCACACACGAGTGCAATGACGCTGCGGCATCGCGCGTCATTTTGCGTGTAAAAAGACTCGCAGGCTGCGGTACCGCGCGTTAAAAGAACGCATGTGTGCACCGGGCCTTAAATGTTTCAACACAGCGCGGGCGTGTAGTTAAGAAGAGAAAGAAGGATAGGAAAGATGTGTGGCACGATGTTGTGAGACTGAAGGTGGTTGTCTCAGATTTTTTATCTACAGGGATGGCGGCTGAACTAAAGCGGAGAAATGCCGTGTCTTATTTCTATGTCGCTTATAATTGACATTATTTTATTCGTATTCATCCTTGTTGGGCATACTAGTTTAACTCAATTACATGTTGTTAGTGTTATGCCTGAACTACATGTAATGAGTAAACCAGCAACCCATTGATGACAGTTTTTAATGGAATTAAAACGACAGACGACGACGACGGCAGGGATCGAACCTGTGATCATGAGGTTGACAGGCGAGCACACAGCCATCGCGCCACGGCCACCCATGTATTACAATTCGTTTCTTTCATTTTTATACTAATTATATTTTACAAAAAATATAGAACAATAATTTGTATAATTGGTTATATACATATAATATCTGCAAAATGTTCTCAATTTCAAGTGTCGACCCCACCACAACCGTATGGCGGATCTAGCTTTAATGAGTAGATTACAATTCAATCTTTACGAAAAACTATATAGTTCCTTTTTTAAATTGTCGATTCTACTTTTTAAAAAAATTATAACGTCTGTCTTATGTGAAAACTTCTTAATGCGTTGCCAACTGCCAAAAGTCATACTTGTACCTATAATATTTCTGCGCAGTATGTGTTGTGACGGTGTGTTTTCAAGAATGCGCTTTTTTTAACTCTCTTAAAAAACACTTCGAGCACAAACTTTTTTCTTTTTACTCTGCTGTTTCTATTTGAGTTCTTATTATATCCATAACATCATCAAATGTTGATGACCTCTCAGGGACAAATTCAAAAGAATAAAACAACAAAAACAAAGTCAGTCATTAACTTCAAAGCATTACACATGCATACTTTTGGTTAATTTATAAATATTTTTCTTTGCAAAAAATGGCGCATATTTTTATTGACGTGCAATGGGCTGGGTGTTCTTCTTTTAACAGTATAAATATTGTGTACTCAGTATAGGAAATTTATTTCAATTTTCACTTTCATTTTGATTTCTGAATTGTATATTTCTTTTTACTTGAGATCGCTCTTTGTGTTTGAGTTGTTTGAGTGCAATTAAACCACCTACAAAAACATACACTTTTACAATTAGAGAGATTATTTAAAACAAAGTAGATTTTGAGCACAGAAAAAGTTCTTAGGCTAGGGGGCTTAGGAAAGCCGGAATGGTGCTTCTTATCTAGAGAATAATACTTTGGATTGGAAAGTTATAATATAAAATTTTGTTAGCATTTTGTGATTATTAAATGTAAGATAAGTACTATATTTTATTTGATTCAGTTCTTATATATTGGAAAAGTCTCAAGACAATATTTGTTGTGGATGTGTCATTATGGGGTGACGTTTAGTTACAACGTAAAATATAAATAAGCCATAACTTATTATAATAGATTGAACGTACATAGTTATCGACAATGCTTGCATATAATTAAAATTTATTTTATTTGTACATATATTTCTATCTTTGGCTATAAAAATATGTACATTTATTTGTAGAATTTACTAGCTGCTATTTAACTACTGTCCTTTTTATTATAAGGAAAAGTTTCTAAATTTTGGAGGTTAAGCAAATTAGTCAATTTTATTGGCGGACTAACTTTTACTTTAAGCCATTTCACTATCGAAATCGAGATGGTGCTATTGTGAAAATTGTTTCTATTATAGTATCGTAGTTCGCTTTCAATAGATTATAACACGCATTTGTCAGTTCAATTCGTATAAAATAAACTCAACAAACTTGTGGAGCTTAACCACATTCTTTCATTTTTTATTATTTAGTACAAGTTTTATCTTATTTTTTAAATATACTCGACAAATAGCCAGATGAATTTATTAAATTTTCTTTGTTTTCTTTTCTTAAACATAACCTAATATTTAATTCACTACCAACCAATATAGAGTATAGAAAATTAATAGCATTTTGTGTAGATAGATTTGCCCGCAATTCAATATCTTACTAACCACTCAGAATAAATTTATTATAATTAATGGGCATGCGTCATTAATTTCATTATTGTCTTCAAAAGATGAAAAAACACCAATATTCGTTTTTTTTTTAACAATTAACCTGAATATCCTCGCATACCATTAATCAATATCAACACAAAAAAATCTATAAGAAATAAAAAGAGTAAAAAGATATCCCGATGTTGAAAACAGCGTTTCCATATACGTATCCTCTGTGTGATATATTAATTTCTTTTGGTCTATCAAAAGTGGGCTCCCTTGAACCACTACCATTCCAATGGTCTATGCATCCATTCTTGAACTTTTCATCTCGTTTTGGTTTGTCAGTTGGAATGAAATACCAACCATTTCGGTTTCATGCAAGTTAAGTATCTCAGACCAACAAACATCGAAACCAAGACTACAGGTTAAACTCGTTTATCTCGATTTAGGCCTTAAGTTCACAGAGCTCGTCCAACAAATACATCAGGCATAGCAAGTGACGTATTTGCGTTCAGTTGACTTTGGCCTAAAGCTTGTTTATTGTTTAAAAAATTAAAGAAATGGAATCGAGTTTATTTTGTCAGTGATTTTTTATGTGTGTTTATACATATGTATGCAGCCATATACTTTGTTTTTTTTTTTGTTTAGAAAACAGCTCACGAAGTAACAAAAACCTTGGGTTAGTGTGTTAGTGAAATAACTTTCAGTATAATCCTGCCTATTGCTAAGCTACGAGTACATGTTTGGATGAGTGAGACTTCTTAAATTTAAAGTTGGTATCTGTTCCAGTTCTATTGATATGATTCACGTGTCAGACTTTTAACTTGTTTGTGTGCGAATACTTTGTTTTTTTTGTGTAATAGTAAGTACAGAGTGTTTTTTTCATTTTTTCACGAGTATTAGTCAGTTGAATGACCAACGTTGAATCAGAAATTAAAATTTTAAATGTCCAGAGGTTAGCTGGATTCAAAGGCACACGTTTTCGGAAATATATTGTGAGATTTAGTTGGTGATAATTTATTCAAACTTAGCTTTCAAGGTAGATGCTTACTAACTTTTTTCTTAATTTTAAGTTCTTGAAATTAAAAACTTAAAAAGCTAATACAAGACATTTTTCATAGTTCTTGAGCAGTACTTCCAAGTACATTAAGTGATTAATAAATTACTGAAATTTGTACCTTTTGCAGAATACATACCTAGTCAACAGCTTTGAAAAGAACAAGAGAAAAATAAACGCATTTATAACTACATTAAAAGCTAGAAATACATAAATCGATCACCAGAAAAAGTCTTTTTGGATGAGAAATTGGGTAATCTTCACTTTGCTCACTGAATCGATCAATGGTTTTTAACCTTCCGATGGCAAGTGGGGTTACCCATCACCCCACTACTTGAGAAAAACCCTAATATTTTTTGTTTCTGTTACTGTCTCTTTCTCTCGATTATTATGTAAATACTTAGATTTTAACAAATCTAAAAAAGACTTCTCAGTTTCCTATTAATGTAAGCATTAGATCTCATAATAAATAGCAATTATTTTTTACTTTAAATATAGTGTTAATTAAAATAAAAGGTAGTGGGGTGATGAACAACCTGTGGATCAAAGAAACACTATTAACTATTTAAAGAAAACTATTAACAAAATTCTCCAATTTTCAATGACTCTTCCACATAGATCCGACTAAATTTGAGCGATGCCTTGTGTTATGTTCCACCTTAGGGCATCGGTCGATTGTAGCTTATTAGCAAAAACCTGCGATGTCAGGAAATCCCACAAGAAAAGGTCTAGCGGGGTCAAATCGCGTGACCTTGGTTACCAATTTACGTCACCTTACCATCAAATCCTTAATGCAGAATGTCATTCGTGTTGTCCGTGTGTGGCACGTAGCACCGTTCTGCTAGAACTACATTTCGTCTAGGTACATATGGTTCAGTTTAGGCCATATGGAATTAGTTATCATTCTCATCGATCTGTAGCGCCCGTCATTGACGGTGATCGCCTCACCAACGTCGTTTTCGAAACAAGTACGGACCAATGACGCCGCAGGCCCTAAGTTCACACAAAACTCTAACTTTTGAGGATGCATTGTCGCCTGGTGAAACTCATGTGTGTTGGTGTCGATACGGCCTTGGAATATACTGCCTCGGATTGTGCCGTACACTTTCACGGAAAGCGGCGCTGTTCTCGCTCGATCGTAAGTTGGTTCGACGTACGAATGCTGGCTGATTGATTGAAACATGTCATCTCAAAATTGACCACAAAATGTTAAAGAGTCAGCTACCACGTCTAGCGTAAAATGGGAGCAACGCACGCAACGTTTGCACTACCAAACACATATTCGGTTATCAAAGTTTCCTCATTTGGAAATGTTGTTTAATCGTGCAACCTTATTGGTGATTTAACATCCAGTATAACAGTAAAATAATGAGCAAAAGATTTGACAGATTTTACCAAAACAACATAGCCGCCACAGGCTCCCAAAATCGTTTAACATACGAGTATGTAGTAAATTTGCTTTATAAATTGACGTTGAAATTGAAACAAACATTAATCAATGAGCTAGAAAGTACTGCTCAAGTACTGTACTCGCTTATTGTACCCAAAATGTTGTTGCTTGCCTTTTTTTAAGTACAAGAACCAGGGTACTGAAGTACAAATGCAAGTACCTAGTACTTGTTCTTGAGAGGACTAAAATAAAATATATAAGCAAACTAGGTAGGTTCAAAGTATCGACTTCTAGAGGAGTTCTTGGTCATGAATTTGGTATACCCAATACTTTATATATGTATACTTAAAAAATATGCTTTAATACAATCCTACATAAATTTAGGCTTAAATATACATTTTGGAATTGTTGCCTAAAAAATATGTACATAAGTTCATTGCTGCATGTGAAATTTTCTGCTTTATCATTTAACATTAAAGTTTTGAAAAATGCTAAATTTGTACATACATATGTATGTACAAATAATGTACTAAATATTCCTTTATGGTAACTTTTTCTCATTTTGTATAAGGGTTGCAAGTCACTTTTTAGCTTAAGCTTGGCTTTAATTTACAAGCTAGTGGGTGACTTATGAATTAAAAAAAATGTAATTCAGCAGCTACATACTCGTAGTTACTGACTCATGAATTAAAAAAATTTTATTCATAAGTCAGTTGGTGACTTGTGAATTAAAAAAAAATAAATCATACGCTTCTTAGCGACTTATGAATTAAAAATAAAATGCACGACTGGGTCGCACGAACTTGCTCCTATGTAATAGACTAGGAATTTTAAAAACGAATGTTATTAGAGAAAACTGTTCATAAGAATAAAATGAATTTTTTTTAATTCTTTAAGTAGTAAGAGATAAAAACAGAATGATATATATATGCAAATATGAATTTATGCAGGAACAAAAATTATAAGTCTTTGTAGTGGTTCCTCAAAAAAATAAGCTTTTATGTAAAAAATTTTTAAAACATTTTTAAGAAAAAATTTTGGTACGCCAACCTTAAGTTTTTATTATTGTACGAATAAAAGTCTAATTTCCAAAAAAATACTAAGCCGTTCTTGAGATATCGAATTTTTCAAAAAAAAAATTACTTTTTTTTTCTAAAAATTTAAAAAATATTTTTTCTTAAGTTTTTAAATGCAATGTTTTTTATAATTTTTAGGAGCTTTTTTATAAAAAAAATTCATTAAAATCCGTTAAGTCGATAATGAGAAATTCAAAATTCGAAAAAATCGTTCTATGGTAGGTACAGTCAGTAATATCTAGATTTAAAATTTTTTTTTATTAAATTATAAATTGTTAAGATTAATCAAAAGAAAAAAAATTTTATCAAAATTCTCGGAACCGTTTTCGAGAAAAATGCGATTTTCGAAAACCATTTTTTAAAATTTGTATGGAAGGTACCGTTAGTTTTAAATAAAACAAAATTTTTTTTCTCAAATCTTGTAGACTATATTAAGAAACTTTTATTTGCCAAGTTTGAAAAAAATCGAGCATGGGGTTTTCGAAATATTGAGGTTCCAAAAAAAAATTTTGAATTTTTTTTTAAAAATCCAAAAAATTAAAAATTGAAAATTTGAATATGTAATAATATTCAAACTTAAGAGGAGCTTTGGCATAAAAAAAATTATTAAAATCGGCTGTACCGTTTTCGAGAAAATCAAAAACAAAAAAAATGGACCCAGGGGGGCTACCGAAAATAACAATTTTTTGTAAAATTTTTTTCAACCATTAGCTAGTTTTTACCAAATGAAATTTTTGGAATTTTTTTTAAAAAATTCTGTGGGACAGTTTTTGAGAAAAAAAAATATTTATAAAATTTCGAAAAAAAATCGTATGGCAGGTACCGTTATTTTTGGTCTTAAAAAAAAATAGAAAAAAACGTCCGGGGGTAAAAAATTAAAACCCATATCTACCAAGTTTGAAGAAAATTGGCCGAGCCGTTTAGGCTGTAATCGAACCGACAGACAGACAGACAGACAGACAGACAGACAGACAGACAGACAGACAGAATTGCGAGACCCACTTTTTTGGTCTTCGCTATCATCGTAATGTCAATTTTGATCAAAATCTCGAGTTCGATTTTTTTTACGAATGCATAACTTGCCTTATAGTACCTATAAGTCGCAAGTAAAAAATTTATTCAGAACCTACTAAGTGACTTACGAATTAAAAAAAATTAAGTCATGAGCAATTAAGTGACATATGAGTTAAAAAAAATAATTCACAACATACTAAGTGACTTTGAATTAAAAAAATTTAAGTCATGGGCAAGTAAGTGACTTAAAAATTAAAAAAAAAAATAATTCAAAAGTTACCTAGTGACTTATGAATTAGAAAAAAATTAATTCATAAGCTAATGGATGAATTCTGATAAAAAGAAATTTATTAATTGGAAAATTTATAAGCTATACTCTGTCCAACAAAAATATGCAGTGTGGGCAAGATACGACGTTTGCCTCGCATTCTGGCTACAGTGGATTGCATAAATCTGTCCTTCATTAAAGCTCTCACAGAGTTGTCGTAGTGTTTATTTTAAATGGACCCTTTTTGTAAAGCTCTAAAATCAAAAGCAGCTCAACAGAAACCCAAGAAAAAAAAAACTGAACAAGTTAGCAAATGAACAAGGGTAACTCTAAATGCACATCAAGATTTAATGGGGGTTGAAATTGAATATCACCAACAGCCATAGGCCACAGCAATTCAGTGCACACTAGGGGTGTCCACTTAAGAAAAACATCGATGTTTTTATTCGATGTCAGACATCGGAAACCGGCATCGATGTCTTCCGATACATCGCTTAAAAAAATCTATGTTTTTTCAACATCGAGTACCTATTTTATTTAATGATTTATTTACTTTAACAAATGGAAACTAACAATATGCGCTAGCAAAAGTATTATCTGTTCCTTAAAAAATTCCAAAAAAAATTTGATCAGTTTAATTGTTTTAGATTAAGATTAGCGTAAAAAGACAAAAAAGAGCTGATGCACACATTTTTGCAAAAGTATGCGTTATCTCGGTTGCTTAGTTGTCATTTCTACAAATTCGAAAAAAGTCAATGCTCACATTTTTGCAAAAGTATGCGTAACCTCAGTTGCTCGTAAAAGAGCCGATTCTCATATTCACCGAGCTGAATGAAATTAATAAAAATAAGTGTTTATGTTCTTTGTCATAGTTTTTCGATTTAAAAAAAAACATCGATACATCGAATAGAAAGTTTACTAGGCAAAAGATCGGATCATCAATCCGCTGTCTCGTATGGTGAACATCGAATGGATTCGATACATCGATGTTTAGTGAATATCCCTAGTGCACACTCAGATGTGCGGTCAATAGGACGTCGGGTCTGCATCAGATGCAATCGAAAATTTACGGGCGCACAAACACTTTATTATAGAGGAGTTCGTTCAGTTTAGTATGTTGCAAAAATATAGCACGCTGCTGATTTTGAAAAAGCTCTCCCATAAGACGTGTACTGCATATTTTTGTTGATTGAAGTATAGCATGATCATTTTATGACACACAGAAGCTTGAAATCTACTTTCGTTAATAATTAAATAATTATGTAGTCAAAACAAGCTTAAACATTTCCATTCTACCAATTAGCTTATGAATTATTTTTGTTTAATTCATAAGTCACTTAGTAGGTTGTGAATTAATTTTTTTTAATTCATAAGTCACTAACTTGCTCATGACTTAAATTGTTTTTAATTCATAAGTCACTTAGTAGCTTATGAATAAAATTTTTTTTAAATCATAAGTCACTAAATAACTTATGAATACAATTTTTTTAATTCACAAATCAGCTACAGACTTATGACTTATGGTTTTTTTTAATTCAAAAATTTGCAACCCTGTTTTGTATATGGGCATGGGTATGTTCCCACATACATACATATGTAAGTACTAACAAGTACATTTAAGGTAATCCGGTTCAAAGAAATGGTTTCAATGTTGGGTCAATACAATTATTACCTCGCTATTCAGCTCCGTTCCTCTAATTTCATTTATTTCAACGAATCAAATTTAGTTTAAACAGTTACTTCCAATTGAACAGACATATTACAAAATGTGTAATATGACAAGTATACATATTTATATTATAATGCAATAAAAGAAAAAATACCGTATGCTTCTCTTAAAATAGCAAAACTTGAAGATATCTGCGCAATTAATTTGAATTATGTTGATAAAAACGTGTTGCCATAAAATGTTGTTTCTTTTTGTTTTTTATGTATTCTTCATTTTTCCTTTTTTTTGCAGTCAAAATAGCGAAGGTTTTTAATTTTTATCGTACAAGAAAAGCTTTAAAAACAACTCCCTAAAACCGGATTTCATCAAACATAAACATTCCGCTTTTTTGGTTATTCATTCGGTTTAATGTTCTTATCGTCGCCGTTTTGTTTACTATAACATTTTTTAATATTTAATATAACAGTCCTTAAAAATAAAGAGAAAAGCAATTTCTAGGCGATGACTGATCACAAACATAACGATAGTTAAACAGAAGAATAAAAAATGATATATAAATTATTTTTTGTTGTATCGTCACAAAATGGAAAAAATTTTGCCTTCAAATTAGCTAAACAAGTCTTATATGTTCGGGATTATAGACAAATATAAAATAAAATTATTTTCTATTATTTATTTTAAAACAAGCAAAATCGTAGTGTTTTTTTCGTAAATATAATTTAAATTCAAAAAGGATTTCATTTAAACGGTATTCAGTCTAATCCTGCAATGATGAAACGTCGTTGGTCGAATAACGGTGGATTTAGCTTGCGCATGTTGGAAGATTCTTCTTCGGAAGTAACATCTTCGTCTAACGGTTTAGTTATGCCTTCCGGAATGATAATGTCGCCTACATCATTAGATTCACCAGATTATGGCGAACAGGATTTATGGCTTTATAATGAAATGCCTTATAATCCACACCAACATAGTGTAATAACATCGGTGCATGGATGCTCATCTTTACCAGCACAAACAACAATAATACCTCTTCCATCGATGCAACAGAATGTTAATCATCATACACCGCGAAGTGATTCAGCAAATTCAATTTCATCAGGTGAGTCAAAAAGTCTGATTAACAATTGATAAATGAAATTTACACATTTTAGAAAGTCCCTTAAAACAAGGGATACATAATAAATGTTCATTAATGTCGAGAACATTCTTCCTACATGTTTGTAAAGGCGAATTAGTAAAACCATTTTGTATTTAAATATGATGTTCTTTTGAGTTTAATTTAAATAAATATTTTCTTTTTTTTTATTGAAGCTTAGGCTGCTCGTACAGTGGTGCGAAAAAGCGATGCGGTACGACAAACTGCGCGCGAGAAAAATATTTACATTTATTCTTATATACCATACACATAGTGAAGCGATATTTGATTCGAGTGTTGCGAATTCCTCGCATGCTACCTACCGCAAGCATCTCGCTCAAAAACTCTTCTGACCACTTTTCCAAGTGAGTCAAGCTAGAACAATTCCAGAATATAATTCCGGGATCTATTCATTGCTTTGCTATGGGATCTAATAAAAATATGAAAACAATACATTAGGCTTGATATTTTAACAGCATGAACGCACTAAAACGCGACCATTTTTTTGTTTTTCATTTTCTGGTTTCCATATAGTTAACTTAAACTTAAATAGTTAAGTTCAACATAAGACAGTTTATCCAGTGAAAAAAGTAGAATATAAGGTTTTAAGTTAGGCTGAAATATTTAAGTTTTGTATCAGGAAACAAAATTTGTTAGATATTGCAATAATCAAGTATAAATGAGACTGAATGTACCGTTAATGAATAAAAGTAAATAATTGAAAATATTAGAAAAACACCTTAAACGTCAATACATGTTTATGAGTTCTGTAGAATTTCAATTCAAATGCCTTCCAGTATTCACAAATTTCTTTGTTTTTCATCACCTATTTGTTTTTTTTATTATAATTAAAACAGTGTATATGTATTTATAAGACAACACATTCTGAGCATTAGGGAAAGTGGAGAGAGGCTTATTGCCACAAATTCAAAGTCTTGATATAGTAATCGCATTTTAAGTTAAGAAAAAAAAAAATTCTTTTAGTATTGTATTTATTAATATATTTTGGTAGGTATATACATATATATAAAATTAATATATAATTTATATTTGAAGACTTCCAAGACTAACAGCATTTATCTCACGTAATAGGTACTAAAGCAAGTACCAGATCCAGAGAAATTATTTTAGAAAAAAAAAATGTTTTATATTTGATTTTAGTACTTAATAATAATACAATATAATAATATATGAAACAATAATAATAATAATAATACAATGCAGTGGACGCTCGGAAACTTGAACACGGACGAAAAACCGTTTGCATTCTCAGTATACCTTGCATATATTCAAATATTTAAGAAATTCAATATTAAACTTTGTTCAAGTTACAGAGTTCGCATAAATTTTACTTGTTCAACTTATACAGTACTTAGGGGAAAAATTCAAGGTATTGAGTCTTAAAAATAGTTCTTTCAAGGTATAGAATGCCTAAAGGGAAAAAATATTTGTTCAAGTTATTGGAATGTTCAAGTTATCGTATGTTCAAGTTAACGAGAGTCTACTGTAATATAATTATATAATAATACTAGTAAAAGCATGCGGAAAATTACAGAAGACATAGGAAAAAAATAAAAATTGGTGTCTTATTGGATATGTTATTGCACAAACAAAATACAATCAAATTATAATCTGAAAAAGAAAAACTTAATTTTTTTGATAGAACTACTTTCTTGCAGAAAAATGGTAATAATATTAACTTTTTTAAATATTATAACGGCAATTTTTTAACTTGATCCAGTAACTTGCACAATCCTATAGCTTGAACACTCCTGGTTTCGTCCATGTTCAAGTTAACGAGCGTCCACTGTAATTTAAAAGTAAAAGATTTTCATTGTAAATTTTTGTATATAGATTTTTTGATTGTAAGTCAATAACTTCAGCTTGAACTTCTGTTTCAACTTCAACTTCTAAAGATATAAGATCACAAAGGAAAAATGATTAGCCAAACAAAACATTTTAATTGACATTTTTATACGCACTTAGCGCAGCAATTACTGATAATGTATAATCATCTGTTTGTCTAAAGTCCTTGTACACTGTCATCGACATCTTGAAAAATTTCGTCACTATTCATATTTTCCTCAAAAAAACTCATACTTTTAAAACTAGTGTGTCGTTGCCTTTGTAGCTCATTATGTTAAAAAAGAAGAAGACATGCCAAGTCAATCAAGTCAATACTAGCATCCTTCGGAAAATAATAAATATTTTAAAGCATTCGCAGATATGTTTTTTGTCAATAGATCTGGCTCAAAACCGGTATTTTTTAAAACTGCGGCTTATCATGTTATTGAAAAATAAGCCCTTTATATCTGAATGAGAGTAAAAAAAAACCAGATCAGGGTAGGGCATTCCAGATTCGTGTAGTGTCCTCTCTATTTAACGAAATAGGTTTTCAATCAACGATAATTAAGTCAATACGAAATTTTCTGAGGACTTTATTACAAAATAAATTCTAATATTTTCGTACAAAAAATAATTTTTGCACTAATTTCGATTTTATTTTTAATTTCCAAAAATTATCTGAACAAAAAATAACATTTTATCCCCTTAGTTCACAATATTTAAAGTTTACATTAAATATAAATATCCAAGTCGTCGCAACACCCTTAATTGCCGAGTATCCAAGACATACACACGAAAAATCACAAATTACTAATACCATGCAAAACTGTACAAAACAAAAACAACATGAAAAATCATAAAGATTTTCAGAACGAATTCATTCCGTAAAGGAAAGGTCATGTACGTGCTAGTAACCTACTTTTATGTAGTTATATGTGTTCTGTGCATGTGGACAATGACAAAAAAACTCATGCTCATGTACTCGAACTGTATTTAACTCGCAAAAAAGATGTAGGTATAGGTAGGCAGGCAAACGGAAAGGGACGAAAAACGAGATTTGATATGCGGTTCTTATGATGCGTATCCACAAGAATGCAGTGTTAAAGTCCTACATTATGGGTAAATGGTAAGAGGTACTCAAACCTTTTCAACCCCTAACAAATATTTTTTTTATTATGAATTTATTTTAAATAGGTATGACGTGAAAAAATGAGACGAATAGAAATTTATTTTTAGAAAAAAAAGTGTATCTAAATACAGTCAAAATCGGTTATAACGAACTCGACAGGAGTGAAGAATTTGTTCGTTATACCTATCCGGTGTTTCGTTATAACCGATTTTCCATTTTTTGTTCTCTATTAAAGTTTCTTTGGGCTTTGAACCACTTGAGCAAAGCATCATCTATGTCGTGATGATGAATGCATCGAACTTTTTTTACTTTTAGGTTGGATTCTTCGAAATTCTTCTTAATTCTATCTCGTTCTTTGAAAATGGTAGATTGTTTAAGCCGATACAGAAAAAACTCTGCTGCCAAACTTTTATTGGAATCACCAGCTTCCAGCCTTGAAATATTGCACAATTTTTCTTCAATCGCAAAAACTACGTTTTGAACTCATTTTGAAAAAAACTAACACACTTAACCGTTCTTTATATAAAATATGACTATCCCAGTTCCTCTCAGAAACAGAATGCGAAATTCGCGTATAAAAAAAAAAAAAAACGGGCGATATCGTTAAAACCGATATTTGGTTAGTGCAATTTACATTAACCTTGGTCGGGACTTAGAGATTAGTTCGCAGTAACCGATATTTCATTATAACCGATTTTGACTGTATCTGATTGTTGCAATTTATCAATTCTGCGTCTTTGATTTGTGTATATGAAAGAATGTCATTGCGCGTCTTAATTTTCAAAATAGAACTGAATCATCACACAGTAAAATTAAAAAAGAAATATATTTCGAACTGCTTTTTGTTTTAACAAATATTTCAATAAAAATAAACGTCAAATGGATTATTTCTCATAGCCGTGCATATTTCTTAATAACATAAAATGTTCAAGTAATTATTTACCGCCATATTAATATAAAATATCTTTTAAAAATAACGGCAAATTGAGTACCCGGATGCATGTTCTGTAATGTTACCTAAGATTCGAGTACCCATTAAAGCATTCCGTTAACTCGTTACTTTCTTTATATTCATGCATATTTATAGCTTATCCTAGAATATAAAAAGGTATTGCGGGTTATGTTGCGAATATAATATTAAGTTATTGAAATTGTTAATACTGAAATATGAATTCATGTAACTAGAACTGAAAACATTTATACAGGGTGTCCGGTAATTCGTGTGGCATACTTTGGGATGTGATTCTTGGTCATATTCTTAGAAAAAAATTCTTCTACAGTAAAGTCTGATTTTCAACTTTGACATCACTTTTTGACGATTTAAAAAAAACGCAAACTTTGGTGTACCCTGACCCATGTTAAGGTCAATTCCTCTGTCAGTACTAATGGTAGGGACCTCATTTTGGACTTTTTTTTTAGTAGAAATACTAAACCTTAAAACTACATTTAAATTGAGCTGATATGTTTTTAGGATTGCCAGATATTCGATTTTAAATGGTGTTAAATTTTTCTTGCCCGAGCAAAATTTTGACTTTGAGGGCAATTTTTTTTTTAAATGCGTGATAAACATAAAGTTTATCATACTTTCTCTACCCTTTTATTAAAGTTTAAATCATCGAATACCTATTTTATTTTTTTAGTATGCTATTTACAAACGCCACAAAAGGTCTGTTTACTTAGTTTCTTGCACGAACTGTCATTGTTTTAGGTGTGTTTAGAAGTAATTTATTATAAAATGGCCTTAGAACGATACTACTTAGAAAATGATTAAAATTAGGAAAGATTTAGTAATCTACTTAAAAGTTAGCAAATTGTTAAGTGGTACGAGTATCATAATAATACCTTTAAAATTCTGCGCCTATGTTTTTAATTTGACGCATCTGAAATCAATAAATATGAACACTTTATAAATATAATGCACAACTGGATCGCACGAACTTGCTCTTATGTAAAAGTACTATATGTACATACAGTTTATAAATAATATAAAACATAGATTTAATAAGATAAAAGTGTTGAAATGCATTGAATTACCATCTGATTTCCGGAATAGTATGAATTTACGCAAACAAAGTTTAAAAATCGTTCTATTATTAAAGTAATTTTTTGTATAGCAAATTTCTTTAAAATTTTTCTAGAACAAAACTTGGGATGCCAATTTAAAGTGTTTAGTAATATGTAGATTTTAGGAAATAATTTCTAAAAATAATCGTTTACACGTTTTCAAGATATTGATTTTTTAAAAAATGAATTGGAATTTTTTTTTTTTTCAAAAACTCAAAAAATATTTTTTCGAATATTTTTATATACAATATTATCTTAAACTTAAGGCGGCTCCTACTGAAAATTTTTGGTTAAAATCGTTAGAGCCGTTAATGAGAAAGTCGAAAATCAAAAAAACGGTTCTACAACGGGTACCGTTAATAACATTTTGACCAAAATTTTTTTTTTTACCAAAATGTAGTCTATGTTCATAATTTTTTTTATCAAAATCGTTAGAGCCGTTTTCGAAATAAATAAGATTTTGCATTACGTGTGTATGGGGGGTACCGTTAGTGAATTATAAAAAAAAAATTTAAGTCTGCTCATCTAAAACTATTAACAATGTGAAAAAAAAAACAACATGCTTAGCAACTTTAACGAACTAGATTGCATATAAAGTTTTATTTTTAACTCAAGATGAAAAACTTACGACAAGTCAACAAATTCCAAAAACAGATAATAATTGTAATGAAATCTTAGATGAAAATTTCATAGATATTTTTTTTTTGTAAAAATATGAAAAATACAAATCAAGTAAGGAATTATTTATGAAAATAGATTCCTTAAATTAGTAAATTTAATAAGCACATTGATGAAAAATTTTTATATTTATGTTTAGACCATTTAAACTATGATCGACAATAAAAAATTGATAAAGGAAAATTCTTCGATTTTCGCAAAAGTTAAATACATGATCATGAAGCATGCATAGATTATTCATTGATAAATATTATAATAAACGGCGCACAGTGGGGCGACTTGTATGGGAGAGCGGAAAAAAGTCCATAAAAACCGAAACACTTAACCAATTTTGATGACATTTTCAGAAATGAATGTAGTTTTGGAAAGAAAGCTCCATAAAAAATGTCCACCCACTGCCACGCCCACTAACAACAAAATCGTCAAAATTTATAAAAATCCAGGTTTTGTTCCAAGTCAAGTTTAAAGATGGTGGTTTTTTTGAAGGAAGTTGGCCATTAACATTTTCCACACCCTCTTTTTGGGCGGTTTTTAATCTTTTTTTTTAACTTTCTTGTACTTGTTTTGTATGTAGACAGGTTTTGTTATTGCGATAAAATCGGAACCACACAACTGTTTTAAATAATATTTTCAAATATTATAAAGGATAGTTTTAGAAATGACAACAAACTATTTTCACCCACTGACGCGCCCACACAAAAGTTTGTCTAAATTCCAAAGTTGGTAAGATAAATTTTGAGTAATTAGAAAAATATATTTTTGCAAAAAAAAATCAAATAAAATGCAACCATTACGTATTTATCGGTTCAGACGTTCAGTGTTTTTATGATATATATAATGGAAAGAAGCGATGCTGTTCTTATTTTTGGAGAAAAATTATGAACATTCGGTATTTCATGTTTGTTATAGCAAAAGTGAGTGTATCCAAAAAAAGTAACTTTTTATGTGGTGGTAAATCATAAAAATAATGTAACCATTAAAAGCCGACAAGTGTTAATTTACAAACGCATAGTCAAACATTAAACCAGCAACACGTTTTATGTTAAGTGTTCACTACTGAAACTTGCATCAAATAATGAGCAAACTTCAAAGCAGAACCAAAAAACAACGCACAATATGTTTAAGGCATTTTTCTCAATTTTGAAAAAGAGGCTTTTGGAAAGAGGGAGTACGTTACGAAATAGAACTATATGAATGTAAAAAAAAAAAGAAAACAAAGATTTTAATTTATATTAATATTAATTCTAAGTCATTAAAAATGTATACAAGTTCTCCCATATTACACCTAATTCTTACTGATGTGACATTTAACTCTGTTTAAAAAACAATTTAAAAAAAATCACTAATTTATTCAATATTGTTATCATATCTTGCAAGCTGTAAGTAATTATAGTAATTATTGTAAATTTTTTCTAATTATTGTACAAATACAATACAAATATTCCTTTTTAGGTATAACAGAAGTAAAAAAAAATGATTTTTTTGCAAGATTTAGTAACTTTAAACTTGCTCACTATGCAGATTTGCAGGTATTTGCAGCTAAATTTTGTTTGATTGTAAACTTGGACATGTCTACATCGAGAAAATAGCTATCTCAGAGCAGAGGAAAGTGGAGCTTTTTTTTAAATGACTACAACTTTTCATTACTGTGGACTAAGTCTTATTTTGTGCTGCCGTAATTCACAATTTTTTTTTGCTGAGTTTGACCGCTGTATTGTATTATTAGGCATCCCAAACAAGCAAACAAAAAGCAATCCCATTTTTAGTTCATCCCAAATAGACGTAACACCCTAGGAAAATCAAATCAAATTCTCACACCATTTCAAATATTTCGACTTTGAGCGTCTTTTTAGGTGTTAAGACTTCAGTTTTGGCCCAAATCCTTAGTGTACCCAGATTCTCTGGCTAATTTACTGTGAGAAACATGAACCAGCTTACCGAAATCAGCACTTTTGCAAAATCGAGTTTTTTTTGCCTTGGCCCCACTGTGCGGCGCACAGTGGCCCGTTTAGACAAAAGTGCTTGCGAAATTAATTTTTCGGGTGGGTTTATAATGCAAAACTTTTACATTTTCTGAATTAACAAATGTTTGGAGCTCTAGTAATCGAAAAAATTATTTCATTTATATGAACAGTTCAGCTTGTAGAGCCAGTCAAAGTTGATAAATATTTAAGGTGAGAAAAAAATATTTTTTTTTTAACTTTGAGTGTAAAAACTAAGAAAGGAGTATAAGTTAAACTTGTTTTTGTTATTTTTCAGAAATAAAAAAAAATTATAAATTTTTTAAAGTACTAAATTTAATGTTTTTTGAAACACCACTTCTTAGGCACTTTTTCAACTTTACATTGAGTAGAAAAAAAGTTTTGAAAAGTTGTCAAGCCAAACTGGACGGATAATGAATCCTTATATGTATATCTCTTTATCTACAACCAAAAACTCAGCTGCATAAAGTTCCATAACACGGAGACAGAGAGATTTGATTTGAAAAAGTCAGTAATTTTTTCTGTTTTTTTTTTTTCAAGTGCAAAAAAAATCATGGAAAATATTATTTCTTTGTTTTGCAGGTATGAGTCTTGGTTTTAAATAAAATGGTTTTGCAATTTAGAAGGAAAACATATTTTATGCTTAGCTTTTCAAAACGGTTTTATAGCTTATTTCGTGTAACCCCTTAAGGTTTTATTAAGGTATGTCCACACCAAAGAAACATTTCAGGAAACATTGTTTAAAAAACGTTTCTGAAATGTTTCCCATTTGTTTAAAAAACATTTCAGAAATGTTTCTGATTTGTTTTTTTGGTGTGGACGCTTTGAGAAACATTTCTGAAATGTTTCTTTGTTTCCCATTTTTCCCAAATTGAGTTGTCTGTACATTTTTTTCTCGCCTGTGTTGTTGTTTGAATTTTTTTTCTACTTCATCTTTATCACAATTTATAATTTCGCAAATTTCAGATATATATCATTGGCTTTTTTGATTTTATTTTTAAAATTTTCGTCAAGAGTGGATCCGGGCGTCCAGACATTTCAGAAACATTTCAGAAATGTTTCTCTGTTTCTGAAATGTTTTTTAAATGTTTCTGAAATGTTTCTTAAATGTTTCTGAAATGTTTAAAAAATGTTTCTTTGGTCTGGGCACACCTTAAAGGTGTGTCCACACCAAAGAAACATTTCAGGAAACATTGTTTAAAAAAATGTTTCTGAAATGTTTCCCATTTGTTTAAAAAACATTTCAGAAACATTGCAGAAACATTTCTGAAATGTTTCTTTGTTTCCAGATTGAGTTGTCTGTAATTTTTACTTGCGATATAGGTACTATAGGGCAAGTTCTGCATTTGGAAAAAAAATCGAACTCGAGATTTTGATCAAAGTTGACATTACGATGATAGCGAAGACGAAAAAAGTGGGTCCGACAATTCCGTCTGTCTGTCTGTATGTCTGTATGTCTGTACCTCGAACTACAGCCTAAACTATCGGAGGTATTTTCTTCAAAATTGGTAGTTAAGGGTCTTCGGTGATTCCCTAGAGGGGAAATTGAAATTTTTTTTTTAGCTCCAAAACTAAGGGTACCCCCCATACACCCGTAATGCAAAATCTTATTTATCTCGAAAACGGCTCTAACGATTTCGATAACAAAAATTAGGTGTGATATTATGGACATGGACTATATTTTGGTCAAAAAAAAATTTGGGGGGAAATGTTATTAGGGGTACCTTTCATATAACGGTTTTTTTGATTTTCGAATTTCTCACCAACGGCTCTAACGATTTTAACCAAAATTTTTATGCAGGAGCTGCTTTGCATTTGAAAAAATATGAACTAAAATTTTTTTCGAAAAAATAGTTTTTGGATTTTTAAAAAAATAATAAAAATTTTTTTTTGAAAATTCAATATCTTGAAAACCGATACACGATTAAATTTTTAACTTACGTTTTAAAATGTATTTTGTTAAATACTAACAATTTGCATATCAATTTTTTTTATAAAAATTTTAAGGAAAATTTAGTACACAAAAAACATGTTTCAGTGTGTCTGTATGTCTGTACCTCTCACTACAGCCTAAACCACTGGACCTATTTCTTTCAATCTCGGTAGTTAAGAGTCTTCGGTGATTCCCTAGAGGACAAATTGAAATTTTTTTTTTAGCTCCAAAAGTAAGGGTACCCCCCATACACCCGTAATGCAAAATCTTATTTATCTCGAAAACGGCTCTAACGATTTCGATAAAAAAAATTAAGTGTGATATTATGGACATGGACTACATTTTGGTCAAACAAAATTTTGGGGCAAAATGTTATTAGGGGTACCTGCCATAGACCCGTTTTTTTTGATTTTCGACTTTCTCATTAACGGCTCTAAGGATTTTAACCCAAAATTTTTAGCAGGAGTCCCCTTAAGTTTAAAATAATATTGTATATAAAAATATTCGAAAAAATATTTATTGGGTTTTTAAAAAAAAAAAAAATTTTTTTTAAATCAATTTCTTCAAAACCTATGAACGATTATTTTTTGAAATTATTTCCTAAAACCAATATTATTAAATACTTAAAATTCGCATCCCACATTTTTTTCTTGAAAAATTTTAGAGAAATGTCTTATATAAAAAATTTATTTAGATAATAATAAAACGATTTTTTAAGGTTTATTTGCATAAATTCATACTTTTCCGGAAACCAGATGGAAATTTTATGCATTTGAACATTATTAGCTCAATAAATCCATGTTTTATATTTATAAAATGTATCTTAAATTCCAAAGTACTTTTACATAAGAGCAAGTTCGTGCGATCCAGTCGTGCATTTTATATTTCTCGCCTGTGTTGCACTTTAAGCGCATGAAGTTTTTTTCTACTTCATCTTTATCACAATTTTATTTTCGGAAATTTCAGATATATAATCGGCTTTTTTGATTTTATTTTTAATATTTTTCATCAAGAGTCGATCTCAGAAAATTTTTTTAATTCTCGTTGCTCCACACTCTTCGCGACATTTTATATTTATATTAATAACCACTCACGCACTTTCTACCTATGGAAATGCCTGGGAAACAAAAAAAGATTCCCATTCGAAATGGGAAAGAGAAAAACATTTCATAAACATTTCAGAAATGTTTCGCGAGTGTCCAGACCAAAAAACATTTTTGAAACATTTCAGAAACATTTAAGAAACATTTCAGAAATGTTTCTCTGTTTCTGAAATGTTTTTTAAATGTTTCTGAAATGTTTCTAAAATGTTTCTTTGGTGTGGACACACCTTAATAAAACTTTTAAGCATGAATGTTTTTGATTTCGGATATGATTAATTATTGTCAGGTAGTTTGATGGATAAGGGTTCTTCACTGGGTTAGAATATTTTTAGGGAAACAGATTACCTTATTGGGATGTCATAAAATTGAATATTTTTAGTGCAGGGAAGAGGTAAGCAATATTTGCTTGTGTTGGTAAAAGAGTAAAGGAAAAAGTACCCTCATACAAACAAGTCAACCCTTGTATCCTAAAAATAAATGATTCAAATATCTACATAATATCTTAATTTATAACAACAATGATTTTGTAATATTTTTTATGTCTTGGCTGTAAAAATAAAAGAATCTAACAAATACAGATTTTGAGTTTTTATTTAAAATTCAAACCTTGTTAGCGACCTCTAAATGTCATTTAAAAAATTCCAAAAAAAAATACTAAAACACTTTCTTATGGTATATAATCAAATAACGTGGTGCCCCGCGAAATTAAAGAAAAATATTTTTTTCTTAGGAATAAGGACCACCCTATCATGTATAGATTTGCATGATCTAAATAAAATTGTTGTTTCGCAATCACTGCTCTTCCCTCTGATTGAAGATCTTATTATAAAAACAAGAAATATTGAATTCTTTTCTACACTTGATATAAATTCAGCTCTTTGGTCTATACCTCTGCGAATCTCAGATAGACACAAAACATCATTTTTGTGACACAAGAAGGGCACCAACGATCTTTCAGAAAATACTAAGCAATATATGTAATTAGAAAACACAAAATCCACAGATTGCACCATAAACTACATAGATGATATATTAATACTTTCAAAATCTTTTTGAGAACACATGTAACATTTACCCAGCTTTTTGAAGCTATACAAAATAAGATTTTAGATTGAAATTGAAAATGAAAAATAGATTTTCGAAATGCACATTTGCAGAGGACGCATGTAAAATAAAATACCTTGGTCACATAATTCAAAATAATTCCATAAAACCCATTAAGGATAAATTGATCAATCAAAAACTTCCCAACTCCAAACACACACAAAAATGTTAGGCAATTCCTGGGAAAATAATTTTTTTCAATAAATCTGTTCAAAATAAAGTAGTAAAACTAGACCCATACAATTACCTATTAAGAAAAAGACGAGAATTTATGTGGACAAATGAATGCCAAAAATCGTTTGATGAAATGAAAAAATATATTGTGCTTTCAACCGGTACTTACAATTTATGATCGGAATCTGCCTATGAGTATTTACACCGATGCAAATTTTCAAGGAGTAAGAGCTAAATTCAAACAAACACAAACTATTTAAATTTAACACTTAAAAGATTGGAACCAAATTTGCGGTCTAGAGCTAAATATATTGTGGTAAAGAGAAAATATTTTAATACAAACCAACAAAGAAGAAAAGCGTGTAGCGTACTTCGCAAAAAAATTAAATGAGGTACAAAAGAGAAAAAAAAACATATATCTGGAATGCTTGACAGTTAAAAAATCTGTTAAATACTGACAACATTTATTTACTATGTAGAAACTTCACCGTTTTTTCTGATCACAAACCCCTAGGAAACATGAATATAAAATCAAGAACTGATGAGCATCTTTTGAATACTATACTTGCTGCCATATGAATTTGAGGTGAAATGTTCTCCAGGAAAATTAAACTTGGAAGCTGATTCTTTAAGCAGAAATACAGTTTAAGAACCCAATTAAAACAAAGATGGACAACTTAAAGAAGTAAATCTAGAGAAAGTTTACAAGTTGACAACGATCTAAATATACAACTTATTTTCGCAGCCGTAAATTGTCCTTTCTATAATGGATTGAATGAAAGGTTAAACAAAACCTTTATCAATACAATGGTGCAAAATTTTAGTTGAATTATTAGTACAATGTTAAAGCTGTTTTAGTATGAAACTAGGTTAAAAAAAAAACACGATTTTGCAAATTCTCTACCCTTTTATTAAAATTAAAATCATCGAATAGGTAGATACCTATTTTATTTTTTTAGAATCGTGCTATTTACAAACGCCACAAAAGGTCTGTTTACTTAGTTTATTGCACGAACTGTCATTGTTTTAGGTGTATTCAGAAGCAATTTATTAAGAAAATTGCTTAAGTATGATACTAGTTAGAAAATGTTTAAAATTAAGAATGAGTTAGTAAACTACTTTGAAATTAGCAAATTGTTAAGTAGTATCATAGTAAGACCTTAATAATATGCTGTTTAAAATTTTGCGCCAATGAAACTAAACACCCTGTGACTGGATTTGTACCTTCGTACCTGATGGATGGCAAAGATTTCAAAATACTTCCAAGTGAATTAAGGCAAACAAACTCCGAACAAAATTGGAAACGAGACAAAAAGATAGCTCTGGAATCACAAAATTATAACACACGAACTTATGTTAAAAACCGAACCCACTTTGACTTCAAAATAGGTGACATGGTATTTCTGAGAAATGGTAACAAATTAAATAGAAAAAAAGCTTGAAGAATTACAAATTGGATCATATAAAATCATTGGAAAATTATCAAACTCAATCCACAGAATTAGCGCGGATCGTAGGAAATCAGAATCAAACCTTTTCCATGTTTCAAAGCTGGTTCCAGCTCCATCACTTATTAAACAAGGCAAAAAAATAGGAAAATAGATTTTTAACAAAAGTTAAACTTGTTGATATCATCAAGTAAAGAAAATATAAAAAAACACTGTTCAATGGAAATTAACCATTTTTTTTTTATTTCGAGATACATATTTGTATTTTAATAGTTATGTGGTTTTGAATGTTTGAATTCCTAAAGTTTTATATTTAAACAAAAAAACAACATTGGACTTGGAAAACAGTTACCATTAACTGTTGGTATTTCAGTTAAAATAAAATGCACGACTGGGTCGCACGAACTTGCTCTTATGTAAAAGTACTTCGGAATTTAAAATACATTTTATAAATATAAATCAAAGATTTAATGAAATAAAAATGCATGGAATTGCCGTCTGATTTACGGAAAAGTATGAATTTATGCAAACAAAGTTTAAAAATTGTTTTATTATTAAAGCAATTTTTTATATAAGAAACTTATTTCAAATTTTTTAAGAAAAAAATATGGGATGCGAATTTTAAGTATTTAATAATATTGATTTTAGGAAATAATTTCAAAAAGTAATAATCGTTCATTGGTTTTGAAGATATTGATTTTTTCAAAAAAATTTTTTTTTTTTTTCAAAAAACCCAACAAATATTTTTTTGAATATTTTTATAAACAATATTATTTTAAATTTAAGGAGAATCCTGCTGAAAATTTTTGGTTAAAATCCTTAGAGCCGTTAATGAGAAAGTCAAAAATCAAAAAAACGGTTCTATGACAGGTACCGTTAATAACATTTTGCCCCAAAAATTTGTTTGACCAAAATGTAGTCCATGTTCATAATATCACACCTAATTTTTTTTTATCAAAATCGTTAGAGCCGTTTTCGAGATAAATAACATTTTGCATTACGGGTGTATGGGAGGTACCCTTAGTTTTGGAGCTAAAAAAAAAAAATTCAATTTCTCCTCTAGGGAATCACCGAAGACCCTTAACTACCTAGACTGAAAGAAATAGGTCCAGTGGTTTAGGTTGTAGTGAGAGGTACAGACATACAGACACACTGAAACATGTTTTTTGTGTACTAAATTTTCCTTCAAATTTTTATAAAAAAAATTGTTACGCAAATTGTTAGTATTTAATAAAATACATTTTAAAACGTAATTTAAAAATTTTATCGAATATCGAATTTTCAAAAAAAAAATTTATTATTTTTTTAAAAATCCAAAAACTATAAAAAAAATTTTTAGTTTATATTTTTTAAAATGCAAAGGAGCTCCTGCATAAAAATTTTGGTAAAAATCGTTAGAGCCTTTGGTGAGAAAATCGAAAATAAAAAAAAAAACGGTTCTATGACAGGTACCCCTAATAACATTTCCCCCCAAATTTTTTTTGATCAAAATATAGCCTGTGTCCATAATATCACACTATTTTTTTTTATCAAAATCGTTAGAGCTGTTTTCGAGATAAATAAGATTTTACATTACGGGTGTATGTATGGGGGGTACCCTTAGTTTTGGAGCTAAAAAAAAATTTCGATTTCTCCTCTAGGGAATCACCGAAGACCCTTAAGTACCGAGTTTGAAGAAAATACCCACTTTTTTCGTCTTCGCTATCATCGTAATGTCAACTTTGATCAAATCAAAATCTCGAGTTCGATTTTTTTTTTCAAATGCCCTATAGTACCTATGTATATCGCAAGTAAAAATGGACTTAGGTAGTTTCCATTGAACAACGAGATATTATGATTATGTGTACCAGCAACAGAAAAATATCACAACGATTATCCATTGTAAAACAATCATATATTTATTCTCACAAGTTAAGTTTGATGTCAGCATCTTAATTTTTATTCGATTGTTTATTTGCTTTATTTTTCCTAAACATGACCTCAATATGTACCTAACCACGAGCTCCAGTCCACACAAATATACCGTTTACATTAATAATTTTCAATGGTGTGCGCTGATGAAAAAGAAAGGTATGTGAAGCGACTCAGTAAAAACGAGCAGAAGGAAAACCTGCTAATAAAAAACGGCTTTCTCTTGAAAGCTTATTAAAAAAAACATCATTCCTACCTTCATCTAGAAGAAAGTTAAAAGCAAAATTTAAGAAAAGAAAGAAAGTTGACGAACACAACTTTAGTTACCTATCAACACACTTCTTTCTTTATTATTTATCCATTCACAAAGAAAAGTAGTAATTTAAAAATAGTATATGTAGGTATGTAAGTATATTTAACGCATGTACATATGCACTCGTGCGTTCAATAAATGTTTAAGGAGTCACAATAAATTAAATCATGACGAATGAGAAAAAAAACAAGGGTAAATAATATTCTCGTTAAAATTCATATGGTATATTGATTAATTAAATTTATTAAATTTAGTTATACTTGTTAACTGCTCTTACTTATATTTTAAGTGCTTTTTTTAAATTTTTCTCTTAATTAATTTTGGGGTATTTCATGAGTATAACTATATTTTTTTAACTTCTAGATAAATCAAAAGTCAAAACAAGGAATTAACATAGAATAATATTGAAACAAATTTTTTTACACATCGCATGCTTTATGGAATAACTGACCTAACTCGAAAAAACGATTTTTGGCAAGTTGCAAAAAAAGATCTTGCTATGAGGATTTGTCCTACTTGTTGACGGATAAAATAAAAAATAATTCATGAATTAATCATGAATACTGGTATTCTTAAAGTATGATAAGCTGTTCATGAGATCTGAGGCTTGCAAAAGCCTGTATCTGTACGTAACTCAATTTTGGCCTATCTCCTAATGGGTCAGTATACCATTAAGCATGCGACATGTTCATTAAAGACTTACAGTAATTATAACTTTTGGGCGCAACTTTGTTATCAATGCATATATAGTCTTTTGTGTGCTCCTTGCGAAATAAAAACGAATTTGATGTATTAAATAAATGTCGAGATTTTTCTGTTTTAAATACGATGAATAACATTTTGAGCTCCTTAATTTATGGTATGGTATACAATTATCACCTCGTGTCCCACCCGTTGCATTTACATTTATTTTTGCCTCAAGACAATCATTTTTACTTCGATCTTTTGTTATCTTGCTAAGAACGTTTTGGTGTAAGAAATAAAATGCACGACTGGGTCGCACGAACTTGCCCCTATGTAATAGACTAGGAATTTTAAAAACGAATGTTATTAGAGAAAACTGTTCATAAGGATAAAATGAATTTTTTAAATTCTTTTAGTAGTAAGAGATAAAAATAGAATGCTATACAAATATGAATTTATGCAGGAACAAAAATTATAAGTCGTTGTAGTGGTTCCTTAAAAAAATAAGCTTTTATGTACAAAATTTTTAAAACATTTTTAAGAAAAAATTTTGGTACGCCAACCTTAAGTTTTTATTATTGTACGAATAAAAGTCTTATTTCCAAAAAAAAATACTAAGCCGTTCTTGAAATATCGAATTTTTCAAAAAAAAAATGACTTTTTTTTTCTAAAAATTGAAAAAAATATTTTTTCTTAAGTTTTTAAATGCAATGTTTTTTAAACTTTTTAGGAGCTTTTTTATAAAAAATTTCATTAAAATCCGTTAAGTCGATAATGAGAAATTCAAAATTCGAAAAAATCGTTCTATGGTAGGTACAGTCAGTAATATCTAGATTTAAATTTTTTTTTTATTAAATTATAGATCGTAAAGATTAATCAAAAGAAAAAAAATTTTAGCAAAATTCTCGAAACTGTTTTCGAGAAAAATACGATTTTTGAAAACCATTTTTTAAAATTTGTATGGAAGGTACCGTTAGTTTTAGATAAAACAAACTTTTTTTTCTCAAATCTTGTAGATTATGTTAAGAAACTTTTATTTGTCAAGTTTGAAAAAAATCAAGAATGCGGTTTTCAAAATATTGAGTTTCCAAAAAAAAATTTTGAATTTTTTTTTTTAAATCCAAAAAATTAAAAATTGAAAATTTGAATATATGTAATAATATTCAAACTTTGGAGGAGCTTTGGCATAAAAAAAAATTATTTAAATCGGCTGTACCGTTTTCGAGGAAATCAAAAAGAAAAAAAATGGACCCAGGGGGGCTACCAAAAATAACAATTTTTTGTAAAATTTTTTTCAACCATTAGCTAGTTTTAACCAAATGAAATTTTTCAAATTTTTTTTAAAAAATTCTGTGGGACAGTTCTTGAGAAAAAAAAATATTTATAAAATTTCGAAAAAAAATCGTATGGCAGGTACTGTTATTTTTGGTCTTAAAAAAAAAAACAGAAAAAAACGTCCGGGGGGGAAATTAAAACCCATATCTACCAAGTTTGAAGAAAATCGGCCGAGCCGTTTAGGCTGTAGTCGAACCGACAGACAGACAGACAGACAGAATTGCGAGACCCACTTTTTTGGTCTTCGCTATCATCATAATGTCAACTTTGATCAAAATCTCGAATGCATAACTTGCCTTATAGTACCTATAACTCGCAAGTAAAAAAGGTGTGAAATAAATTCGCAGTTTCTTTCATAAACGTAGGCGCAAAATTTTAAACAGCCTATTATTAGAGTATTAGTATGATAATACTTAACAATTTGGTAACTTTAAAGAAGTTTACTAACTTATTCTTAATTTTAAACATTTTGTAACTAGTATCGTACTCGTACTAAAGCAATTTTCTTAGTAAATTGCTTCTGAAATCAGAATCGAAACTCGACCGTTGTCATGTTTTGTATCCTAATTGTTCGAAGTGATTTTCTTTCAACAGACACTATTTTTGATTTTTAAATTCATAACATTAAAAACATAGGTACTTATAAGTTATTCTATTGTCTTGTAAAATTTGTTGGAATCCTATTCCTACTCTTCGTCGTCGTCAAGTGATGATGACGTGATTGCAGTTGAGTTTTAATTAAAGGATAATGCCAAAAAACCAAAAGCGCAGAACTTTGTAATAGATGTAGTAGAAAAATGTTCAGAGGAACAGGTAAATATTTGTATTTTCAACTTTTAAAGTTTAAAATATTTTATTAGTTTTGTGTTTAAATACTTTTGGAAAAATGGCGATATATTTCTCAATATAGTCTCCTTTTATCTAGATAGACTTGATCCAGCGATGCTCCAACTTCTTTAACTCATCGGAAAAATAGGTTTTCTCGAGGCAGGTCTGCAAAATAAGCCTCCGTGGCGGCGATGACGATGATTTTTTCAAGTTTGCAAACATAAAAATGTCGCACGGGGCCAAATCTGCAGAATATGGTAGATGGGGCAGCAGTTCGTAGTATAATTCGCCCAATTTCCGTGGCGACGGCCGGGCGGTTGCGCTTCTTGTAAGGAGTGAAGAAATGCGGCACTCATAGGGCCGACAGCTTTCTCATGCCCAAAATTTCATGGAAGATGTGACCCACGGGATGTTTTGAGATGCCTTACTGTTTCAGCTATCTCGCGCACCTTCAATCGGCGGTCTGTCAATACGAGATCGTGGATTTTGACACGTTATCCTCCGTGGTAACCATTTTCGGCCACTTGGGCGGGGCTCATTAAAAACCGATGTGTGACCAAAATGTAGTCCACCCATAATAGCACACTTAATTGTTTTTGTAAAAATCGTTGGAGCCGTTTTCGAGATAAATAAGATTCTGCATAACGCTGTATTGCAGGAACCGTTAGTTTTGGAGCTAAAAAAAATTTCAATCTCTAGGGAATCAACGGAGACCCTTAAGTACCGAGTTTGAATAAAATATATCCAGTGGTTTAGGCTGTAGGTAGAGGTACAGACAAACAGACGGAATTCCCAAAATCACTTTTTTCGTGTTCTCTATCTGTATACGATCAATTTTAATCAAAATCTACAGTTCGTTTTTTTTTTTTCAAATGTAGAACTTGCCCTATGGTACTTACGAGTATATCGCAAGTAAAAATAGGTATTCGATTGTTTTAACTTTAATCAAAGTTTGCAAAATCGTCGTTTTAACCTAGTTTCATACTAAAACAGAGAAACTAAAATTTTGCGCAATACTCTTTTATTTCTTCCGGGCAGAAGAAAGAACTTGTCTATTTTTAAAATACATTAAGGTGGGTTTTTTCTTTTCAGAAAAAATTCATTAAAAATAAAATTATTGTTTCTAAGGAAGTCCATGTAGATCTTATACATTTAATTAATGTAAAATTTGAAAAGGAAACAAAAAGTTGTTTTACAAATGTCTCACACATGACGGTGGAATTTCCACCTTTGTATATTTATGTAATTGAATAGAAAATTATACGGGATGGATATGCATATACAAAAGGCAGTAATGCAATTTCAAGGACTTTAAAGTGGAACAATTTTTTTATAATGTTTAATTCATCAAATTCAATTTGGTATTATTCTTCACATATAAACGTCAATAGAAAGTGAAAATATGAGAATACCAATAAAATCAAACAAAGGTATAATAGATAGGTATACCAGATAATACCACATTTCATATCATCATTTGCTGTCTCCATATATTCACTACTCTTATACTTCTTGAATAAGTCTTTCTTTCTGTTTTACATTTTATTTCATGAAAGTTTTACCCTGCTATCCCAAGTATCAAACAAACTATAAATTTATTTAGGACTTGGCTAATTACAATGTATTTCTATGTAGGTTCATATCATACGATTGAGAAAGAAGTCGTTTTGATCTAACTTAAAAAAAGAAATTAATAAATTTACTACTGAAAATATTAAGTACCATAGAGCTTTTAAAGTTTGAGGCAAGTAATTGGGGAATATTAAAGTTAATACGGAACAGAAGATGCAAACCGTTTATATTTAAGTTTATTAATTTTAAAATAAAGGCAAAATATAAATAAAAACATCTGTTGTCAGAACTAGACATGTCAATAAGATTCAGTCGGGAGTAAGCGATTGATCGGTCCAGTAAATTTGCAAAAATTGGGTTGTTTCGGAGCACAGCTTTAAATAGCTATATGTATATGTATATTTTATGACTTTTTTGTCTAAATACTTCGATAAAATGGGAAAAACCAAATGTAAGAAGAGAAAGAGGATGTATGTATTGTGCTTATCCTGTAAATAAGGGGTTAGTAAGATAAATCCATTTTTATGATGCTTTTTAGATAGATCGTTTTAGATACAACGTCAACAATGTGTAAGGAAAATCATTAACCAAGGAGGAGATATTGCGAATCGTGATTATCACAAACAAGGCAAGTATATCCGTTTCATAGCCGGTATAATTGGAAGAGAATCCATTGTTGTTCATAGCTATCTTAAAGATCCTGAAGACTATGAAAATAAACTGTAGTGGAAGAGTAAGCAAAGCATCTACAACGACTGTTTCTAAAAAAGACTCCGTTTTTAAAATCAAAACAGAAACAAAAAGCTGATTAGAAGCCCAACCATATTAGACACCAAAATTTAAAAATAAAATAAACAACACGATTAAATGCTGCAGGCAAAAGTCCGCGACTTGATTTTGCAATCATATCATGTGGAGCCAAAAGTGGAATACCATCGTCTTTTCTTATGAAAAAAAGTTTAATTTGAATAGAATTATTATCCTCACAATTTGAAAATAGGGACATAGCCAAGGAAGCAGAGTGATGGTTTGGGGAGCAGTAACCTTGTACAGACCTGCAAAGCTTGATTTTCAAAAATTTCAAGGATACCGATGAATTTTTCAACACGACATCGTATTCAACGATGAATACGACAAAAATATCGAATGCTTGGATACAAAGGTGCAATTTTCATCCGAAATGTTCATGGAAAACGTGTGGGGATAACTTTCAAGATCTCACAAAGAGAAAAGTAAAAGATCTTAAATTCAATAAAAAACATGTTCGTAATAACCAAAATGTCGTTAGATGAATAACTATTTTTAATGTAATATTCTTTTATAAAGTTCCAACAATTACCAACTGCAATAAAAAATACCAATTTTTTTATAAATAAATACTCGAAATGGTTCTTGTATCTGCTTACTTTTTGTGGGATAAAAGAATAAGTTTTACTTTTTACTTGCGACTTATAGGTGCTATACGGCAAGTTATGCATTCGGAAAAAAATCGAACTGGAGATTTTGATCAAAGTTGACATTACGATGATAGCGAAGACCAAAAAAGTGGGTCTCGCAATTCTGTCTGTCCGTTCGATTGCAGCTAAAAGGCTCAGTCGATTTTTTTAAAATTTGGTAGACATGGGTTTTAATTTCCTCCCCACGGATGTTTTTTGATTTGATTTTTTAAGACCAAAAATAACGGTACCTGCCATACGAATTTTTTTTCGAAATTTTATAAATATTTTTTTTTCTCAAAAACTGTCCCACAGATTTTTTTTAAAAAAAATTCATAAAATTTCATTTAGTTAAACCTAGGTAATGGTTGAAAAATTTTTTCCAAAAAATGGTTATTTTTGGTACCCCCTTGGAACCATTTTTTTGTTTTTGATTTTTTCTAAAACGGTACCACCGATTTTGATCAAAAAATTGTGTATTCAAATTTTCAAAAAATTTTTTTTTGGATTTTTAAAAAAAAATTCAAATTTTTTTTTTCAAAACTCAATATTTCGAAAACCTCATACTCGATTTTTTCAAAACTTGATAAATAAAAGTTTTTTAATATAAATTATAAGATTTAAAAAAAAAAAATTGTTTTACCTAAAAATAACGGTACCCTCCATACAAATGTTAAAAAATGGTTTTCGAAAATCGTATTTTTCTCGAAAACAGTTCCGAGAATTTTACTAATTTTTTTTTTTAAATTAATTTTTAAGATACATATATAATTTAATAAAAAAAAATTTTGAAAACAAGATATTACTGACTGTACCATAGAATGATTTTTTAAAATTTTTGAATTTTTCATTATCGGCATAACGGATTTTTATGAAATTTTTTAGAGAGAAGCTTCTAAAAAGTATAAAAAACATTGCATTTCAAAACTTTAAGAAAAATATTTTTTTGAATTTGAAAAAAAAAATCAATATTATTTTTTCTAAATTTAATTTTTATTCAAACAATAATAAAAACTTTAAACTGGCTTACCAAATTTTTTTCTTAAAAATGTTTTAAAAATTTTGCATATAAAAGCTTATTTTTTAAGAAACCACTACAAAGACTTATAATTTTTGTTCTTGCATGAATCTATATTTGCTTGAATCACATGGCACTCTGTTTTTATCTCCAACTACTAAAGAAGTTGTTTTAGTCGTTTAAAAAATTAATTTTTATGCTTATGAACAGTTTTTCTCTAATAACATTCATTTTTGAAATTCTTAGTCTATTACATAGCAGCAAGTTCGTGCGACCCAGTCGTGCATTTTATTTTAAATGATTTAAGATTTATTTTTATTCATTTTACTTATAGACATAGTCGAGGCTATGCTGTTCATCAAATCAAGTGCTGTAGGAATTGATAATCTAAACACTAAATCTGTGAAAATTCTTCTTTCTCAAATTCTAAAGTTCATTCATATCTCACAGGTTCAATGCAATATTAACCACTTGTGAGTATCCGGGATTATGGAAGAATGTTATATTTCCAAGGCACAAATTCTGCGTATGCCGAATACAGACCAATTATTATCGTCTCATTTTTGTCAAAGGATTTTAAAAAGTTCATTTTAAAACAAATTTTGAAGCCCGAACCAGTCAAGTTTCCGCGGAAGCCGGAGCTGCAAAACGATACTATTACTTGTAGTAAACGATGTTCGAAGAGCGATGGACCACAGCTGTACTACCTTTCTAACGTTGCATTTTAAAAGAAATGCAAGAACATATAATTACAAACTACCTTTCATTTTTAATTGTGGTAGATGATGTTCAAAGAGCGATTGATAACAGTACGTTACTTGGCTTTTCAAAAGCGTTTGTCGCGATTTATCATTTGATACTTTTAAAAAAACTCAGGGAAGATTTTGGTTTTTCCTTTTATGCATCCAAACTTTTGAACTCTTACTTAACTAATCGTAGGCAGTACGTAACGTTTTGAAATCAGTTTACCACATAACTTTCAGTCCCTGCTGGGTCGCTTCGGGGTTCCATCCATTGGCCTTCTTTCTATGTGAATAAAATTGCGATTCTAGTTTTGTTCATACTCGTATGTTTGCTGATGACGGGCAACCATAATTGTGCTGTCCGATGGATGGTATTGGTAATGCTATCAGCTATATAAACAAATACCTTGTAATTGTACTCCAGTGGACATAACATAACTTTTCTTTAAATCCGAAAAAGTATTATCAACTACAAACGCCCCTTCGATACTTCACTATTCTCACCGATTCGAATGATGGTTAGATCAACTTTTGGCTTCTTACATTCTGCTAGGAACCTAGATGTACTCGTAATCTTCAATGAAACTGTTGCTAGAAATGATCATGTTTCCACAACAATATGTAAGAAATATAGTGCTTTGCCGCATCCCAAAGATATTCCTGTCAAAACAAAGATGCTGCTTCTCAAAACACCTCTTCTACCAATCCTGTAGTACTGATGTGAAGTGTTTTGTAGTTTGAGTCCCTGACAAAGCGAATACTTACTGTAATTTACAATAACCAATATAGTGACCAAAATTTCAAATTACTCCAAGCAACTATGGGTCTGACTTTCAGACCCCGACCCCGTCCACGCTACTCAATTATGGAACTTATTACCGATAACAATCAGAAGAATTATTAACACTAACTAGTTTTAATTTACAATTATAAGGTTAAATTTATGCCTACGTACTGTAAAGTTTATTTAAAACATTCTTAAATTTTGTTCAGCATTCACTTTTAAAAATATTGTAATCTTAATGTGAAATTTGCATCAATTTATTAAACAAACAAAAAAAGCATATCTATGCATTGATGAACAATGAATTCAAAATTCAGTCTGTTATTAAATGTACAATGCCAAACATGCAGCAAATAGGTCTAGCTCGATGTATAGTAAACGCATAGACCTTTAAATGTGTGACGAAAAAAACCTTTTCCATATGCATATCATCGAACTGTTAAGTTTTTTAAAACCTCGATTTTTGTACACAAAAAAATACGACTTTTTGTAATAATATACCTATCTACAAATGTATTGCTTTAGCAAATATAATACGAGTACAATTTAAACAAAAAAACTTCTACTGCACAGCACATACACCCTCGTTCAAGGCTTTGCGTTTTCTCTTTCAGTTAATTTGTTTAACTCAGTTTAATGTGTTTCGATTTCGAGTGTCTGTCTGTGCATTGACTTAATGCACATACTAATACAGTTTCCCAAAGACTAACAAACCCGTCGTGTTCACCAAAGCAAAAACATTATTTTTATTAAAAAAATAGATTTTTTTGTTAAAATGTGTTCTATTTATCTCCGTTCTGTCTATAATATACCCACACTTAAATAAAATGATTGGAATGTCGTATCAATCTAGAACCAAATTAAAGTTCACAATTTCTTTACGAGTATGTATATGTATGTATGTATATTGTATAGGTATGCATACACAATACAACTTTTTTTTTCGAAAGAGCGTTTACCGACGAAACTGTGTCAGTAGTGTGAGGTATAAATGCAATATCTAAAAATTGTCCTCATTTTTATTTCTATGGATTTTTGATGAATCATACACGAAAAATATCGAAAACAATATCTCTTGGTGTACTTCTAAAATATGCGTATTTCTTCCATTCTCAGTCTGCTAATATAACAAGGAATTTTTAAAAGTATGTGTTAGAAGAGCGTAAATAAATAATTGATAGTGTCTTAAAATTGAGTTGGTGAAACATAATGCAACGTGTAAATACGTTTTGTCTATTGGATATTAAAAAAAAATACATACATACATACATATATCGTGAAAGCAAAACAAGTAAACTAAAGAAAGTGTCATTAACCTAATATTATAATAATCACACTTTAAAACGTAGAACGTTATTTATCATGATAAATGATTTAGCTATTTCATCAACTTATAAAATCGTCGTCGATTTTAAAGAGGAAATAAAAAAAATGTAGTGGTGGTCATGGTAGTCGTCAGTGACAGCGTGTTCACACTATTTCATTAAACGTCATAGTTTTAGGGGTTAATAAGATTCGACGTTTTTCTTCTTGTGCTTTTTGTGTCTATTCCACCTTAATTGATTTGTACTGGTGTTAGTTTCTGTTAACAGAGTTTTTTCGATTAAACAATTATTATTTTTGTTTATTTGTTTATTTTTGTAAATGGTAAAGCCAGTTTTTTTTTTTAAATTAGTAAACGAATTTAAGTTGGGTTTGGTACTGAGATATGTTTTTTTTATTGTTTTGCAATTTACCTATATAAAGAATCAAAAATAGGACTTAACCAAAACAAAATGCAAAAGCGTGTCGCGCGAACCTGCTCTTATGCTTAAGAGAATTTTTATAACGGTCTATATAAAAACTTGGATGTTATTAAAGAACAGTGTTGTAAAGCTTTAAATTAATTTTTGAAATGGTTTAAACAACTCTTTTATTAGGCAAGAGGTTTTTTTTTAGAGGTGGAGAGACTTAAAATGCCAACATTATGACAGCCGATTTGACAGTTCTGGATTGTTTTGAGGCTAGATAGGTTTGATTATTCATCATAACGAAAGAATTTTCAACGAAGCCGACTTTATATTTTGGGAATTACCTATATACACTGCGCGTCATCAGGTTAGCACACCTCCTTTAAGCTTAATAAAACTGATGTTCGGGTGGTTGTTGTTAATATGCAGCTACTTTTTTGTGCTCTATTTTTCTCATCCTTGTATACACTCTCACTGGCAAAAAGAGCATGCAAAGAAAGACCCCGTTTTACGGTGTTTGCTTTTTTTTAAATTTTCGATTGAAAAGTGTGTTTTTTTTTGCGTCATCAGGTTAGCACATGAAAATTAATTTTAGTTTTTCTTCATAAGTTGATCTCGTATAAGAACCAAATTTTTTTTGCTGCTCAAGTAATCTATTCCAAATAATATGGGTAAAGGTAAATCACTAACTGTTGAAGAGAAATCGAAAATTGAACCTTATGAGTAGTTGAAGCTGTCAATAAGTGCAATAGCCAAAAAGATCGGTAGAAGTCAAAAAGTGATATCCGCATTTCTGTGCAATAAGTCGGGATATGGTAAAAATAACAAAGGTGATAATAATAAAATAATTTCGAATGCTGATAAGAGAGCTATTTTGAGAGAAGCATCTAACTTCGGCAAATTTTGGTGTTAAAGCGAGTTTATCTACCATTCAAAGAGTGATAAGGAGTGCTCCGCATTTCAAAAGGTTAAAGTTGAAGAAAAAACCCCCACTTAACATGGCTCGAAAGGAAATATCCTTGAATTTTGCGCGAGCGCACATGACATGGAATTCTGATTGGCACTATGTTGTCTTTTTGGATCAAAAGAAATTTAATTCGAAATGTCCAGACGGCTACAATTATTATTTCCATGATCTTCGCAAGGAGGAACACCAGTTGGATCGCCTTCATAGTCGGGTGGGGGTGTGATGGTGTGGGGAGCCATTTCCTACTATGGAAGTGCGAGTTACAGTTTTTAAAATCAACTATGAAACTAAACAATTACAAAAACGTGCTTGAAAATGCTTTTCCCCATTTTGAAAATTTTTTTGGTAGCCTTCCATGGCATTTTCAACATGACAATGCTCCGATCCACACTGCCCGGGTGGTAAAGTCATGGATTAAGGGCCAAAACGTAACTTTATTGTTTTGGCCGCCTTATTCACCCGACATAAATATCATAGAAAACGTGTGGGGATGGCTGGCTCGGAAGGTTTACGAATCTGGAAAACAGTATTCAAATAAAGAGGAATTAATTGAAGACATCAAGCGCGCCTGGTCAGCCATTTCTTTGGACTACATTGGAAAACTGTACGATTTGGTTCCAATCGAATCTATGAAGTCATTGTCAACAAGGGAGGATCGACACATTATTAAATTTATTAAAAAACGTTTGAATTACTTAATGTTTAAGTTTAATAACAATTTCATAGCTTAAAAGCCAATGAAAAAAAATAATATGTGCTAACCTGTTGACCTTATTTAAATTGTTATTTTTTTGTTATTTTAGACAAAAAAATATTAAAAAAATGGCCAAACATGGAAAAACAATACATTTTATCTTATTTCACTGAGAATTGAATCGTCCATAAGAAACAATAATTTTAAAAAGGCAGCTCATTTAGTTTGGCCATAATCACTTACGCGAGGAGGTGTGCTAACCTGATGACGCGCAGTGTATGTACAGTGATGGAAAAAAATAATAGAAACAAAGCTTTACATAATGATCAACCATTAATAACTACATACAATTACGTCTTCCTCGGTTCTAATTTTTATATATTAATTGCACCTAACATGACTTTGAAATGCTGCAGCCGTTTGTTGTCATTAGCTCTTTGTTTGGACTTAATGGTAAAAAAATGAGCTAAGTGATAATTTCTTCTGGAAAAAATAATAGAAACAAGGTACTTTGACTTTCAATTTGACTTAAATTTCGTTTTTTATTTTTATTGAAATAGGCGTTTTATAGTTTGTTTATTAGTTTTGCACGTGTTTCAGTCGTGGAGTGCATTGTATTATTACTGAGCGCAATTTAATAAAAAACTTCAGAAAAAATGGGAAAACTATGGAGCACAAGCATTAAATTGTTCAAAATAGAAGATATTTACAGCTCTCCATTCAAGTCAAAAGCCAGAAACAAGAGGCGGAAAACGAAAGACCTCAACGCGGTTTGATAAGATATTGGTACGACTGTGTAAAAAAAGCCTTTTTATTCTTCAAACGACTTGAAAATTGAACTAAATGCGCCTATTTTAAGTCGTACAATAAGAAACCGACTAATGGAAGCAAGGCTTCCTGGAAGGAATCCCAGAAAAGTACCATTCTTGAGCAAGAAAAATATTCTGCAGAGAATGAATTTTGCAAATAAACACGCCCAACAAGCAAATTGGAACAACGTTTTATGGTCGGATGAAACCAAGATAAATTTATCTGGTTCCGATGGCAAAATGTATGTCAGACGACCTAAGAACGCAGAATTCGATCCGAGGTACACAAAAAAAGACTGTTAAACATGGTGGAGGAAATATCATGATTTGGGGGTGCTTCTCAACATCTGGGGTTGCTCCAATTTTTTGGATAAAAGACAAAATGTGTGCTATTGTATTAAATTCGCAAATCCAAATGGTAAATAAAATTAATAATTTGGGTGTAGTTTTTAACAGCAGTCTTTAATCATATAAAAGGAAACATTTCAAACTCTTTCTAAATAACTTAATTTAATTTACTTAATTTTTTATGTAGATACTATTACCATCTTAATTATTATTATAATCTATTACTTTTCGTATATCACAAAATTCCCTGTACTATTAAATGAACTTGGTTCACATTGTACAGAGCCATAATTGAAATAAAATGAAATGAAAATTGACTACGTCCGAATCATAAATGAAGTTATGCTGCTAGTTGCTGAAGAGAACATGTCAATTAAATTGGAATTTATGCAGGATAACGACCCCAAGCACTCCTCAAAATTGGCTAAGGAATACTTTACCAAAAATAAAATAAATGTTATGCGTTATGGAGTGGCCATCGCAGTCCCCGGATCTTAATCCCATAGAACACCTGTGGGGCATTCTTATGAGGAAAATTGGAGACTTCAGAGCCAAGAATAAGGAAGAACTGTGGTCTATAATACAAATGTATGATATTCCATACCTTCCGAGACATGCGCCAAGTTGGTTCATTCCATGGGGCGGAGATGTGAAGCCGTCATTAAAAATAAAGGTGCAACGACCAAGTACTAAATGAATATTAACCAATTTAACTGTTAAATTACTCTTTACCACAAAAAAAAAACACAATTATAATATTGTTTCTATTATTTTTTCCAGGGTAAAATGGCTGTTAATATTAATTTAATTTTTCTCATTACTACTTTTTTTTTATTAATAAATTTAATATTGTGAAGGAAATCAGATGGACTAGACAATATAAAAAATATTTATATAAAAAAACTACCCAAAGCAGGCCTTATATTTCTTACCTTTTTGATAAATGCATGTCTTAAGATTCAGTATTTTCCAATGACTTGGAAAAACGCAAAGGTAATTCCAATTCCAAAACCTGGAAAACCTGCTAAGCTTCCTACTAGCTATCGACCGATAAGTTTGCTTAGTTGTCTAAGTAAAATATTGGAAAAGATTATTAAACGTAAAATTTTGCGAATCGTTGAAGATTTAAATATTTTTCCAAATGAACAATTTGGATTTCGAATGCATCATAGCACCACTCATCAAGTTTTAAGAGTATGTGAACATAGGTTAGGTTAGGTTAGGTTGGAGCGGCTGTCTAGTTGTTTTTGACTCACTTAGACCTCAAGGATCCGTTGTGATACCACTAAAGAAGTTACTCATGGGAGAGTAATGAATTTAAACAAACCATTTCGTGCTTTTAATGAAGTTAGAGAGACATTTTGTGTCGATCGTTGCCAGTTCACTGGTATTATCGAAGAAGGGATTACCGAGATAGTTATTCCTTCTATTGGAGAGTGCTGGACATGTACATAGAAGGTGTTGGACTGTTTCCTCTTCCTCCTCGTCCATGCAGCTTCTACAAAAGTCATTTGTGTAGACTCCTAGCCTCAAAGCATGTCTACCTATGAGGCAGTGTCCTGTTATAACTCCGATTGTAGAGCTTATATTTTGTCTGCTCAGGGAGATCAAGCCTTTTGACCGTTTTAGGTCTATGCTTGGCCATATTTGTTTAGTTGCGAGGCAGGTGGTACCCTGTGACCATCTAGCATTTGTTGATTATAGAGCATATTGTTTGAGAAGATATTTGCATGTAGCAAGTGGTGTTCCTATGTTATGTTTTTGTCTAACAGTAGGCAGAAGTGTTCCGTTTTTGGCGAGCTGATCAGCTTTGCAATTTCCCGGAATGTCTCTGTGGCCCGGCACCCAAATAAGGTGAATATTAAACTGTTCTGTCATCTCATTCAGAGATGATCGACAGTCGTGGACTATTAGAGAGTTTGTGGAGACGGACGCGAGAGATTTGAGAGCGGCCTGGCTGTCCGAGAAGATTCGTATATCCTTGCAAGATATAACGTTTTCTTTGAGCCAGGATAGTGCCTCTTTAATCGCCATTACTTCTGCCTGGAATACACTACATTGATTGGGAAGTCTATATGAAAGACTGAGATTCAGTTGTTCCGAATAGATGCCACTTCCAACGCCGTAATCGGTCTTTGAACCGTCTGTATAGAAGTGTACCGCATTGTCTTCCAGAGGTCTCTCTTCTTCCCAAGACGATCTTGAAGGGATGGAAACAAGGAAGCTGTTTTCGAATACCATTTTTGGGGTGGTATAGTCTAAGCGATCTGGGATAGATCTGAAATTGTCTAAAATAGTTGTATGACCAGTATTATTACTGATCCATTGAGAGGTGGCTCTAAGTCTCACGCATGAGTTGGCTGCCACCATTTTGGAGAAGATGTCAAGAGGTGTTAGGTTTAAAAGCACTTCCAGGGCTGCGGTTGGTGTTGAACGAAGTGCTCCTGTGATGCACATACCTGCTGACCGCTGGACTTTGATGAGTTTATTTAGATTTACCATCTTGTCCAGTGCGGTCCACCATACGACAACTCCATAAATGAGTATCGGTCTGATTACCGGGGTGTCTAGCCAGTGGGTTATTTTTGGGGAGAAGCCCCATTTTGAACCTATTGCCTTTTTACAAGTAAAAAGCGCTACGGTAGCCTTTTTTACTATTTCATCAATATTTGCCTTCCAATTTAGTTTTTTGTCTAAAATGAGGCCTAAATATTTGGCTTGATCGGAAAAGCTTAATGGTATTCCTTTAATCTTGGGTGGGTTAAACTGAGGAATTTTGTACCTTCTCGTAAAGAGTACTAATTCTGTTTTATGTGGTTGACGTCCAAGCCACATTGCTTAGCCCACTTTGTTAGCCTATTTAAGGCATTTTGTAGGAGTTCTGAGAGAACTTGGGGATGTTTCCCAGATACAGATATTGCAACGTCGTCAGCATAAGCAATCACCTTGAAACCCTCTGCTTCCATTGATGTTAGTAGTTCGTTTACTACCATGTTCCATAGGAGAGGCGAAAGGACCCCACCTTGGGGGGTACCTCGATTCACCGATCTGGTGGTAGTAAAACTTCTCATGCTGGAAGTTATAGTCCTGCTTCTGAGCATGAGACTTATAAGTTCTATGAGTGATTTCTCTAATTTCAGCTTGTTCATTGCTGTTGTGATCGCCTGGTAGCTGACGTTGTTGAAAGCTCCTTCGATATCTAGGAAAGCTACTAGGTTATATTCTTTGTATTTGAGGGAATATTCAATACCACGTACCAGCGAATGAAGTGCTGTTTCTACTGATTTTCCCTTAGAGTACGCATGTTGAGCTGCGGAAATGAGACATGGTTTTAAGTTATGTCTGAAGTGAATTTCAATCAATCTTTCCAATGTTTTAAGAAGGAAGGATGATAGGCTGATTGGTCGTAGATCTTTAGGGTTAACGTGAGAGGGTTTCCCTACTTTAGGAATGAAGACTACTTTTGCCATTCTCCAGGCTTTAGGAATATATCTCAAACTTACACAGCTTGTCAGAATGATTTCCAATGGTGGAATGATCATGTCAGAGCAATGTGAACATAACATGTCAAAAAAATCGTTCTCTTGGGAAATCAACTGGTCTTGTTCTACTATATATAGAAAAGGCGTTTGACACAGTATGGCATGATGGGATTGTCCACAAGATGGTACATTTTGGTTTTCCCATGTATCTCATAAAAATTATTCAAAGCTTTCTTTCTAACCGTTGCTTTAGTGTTTTTGTTAATAATTGTCCTTCAATTTCTTACCAAGTTAATGCAGGTGTTCCACAGGGATCAGTGTTGGGTCCTTTTTTGTACAACATTTAAACATCTGATATTCCCAGGCTACAGAAATGTGAAATTGCTATATTCGCTGATGATACAGGCATCTTTTCATCACATGAATTTAGTCTCAACATTGAGACAAATTTACATCATGCACTTGAACTGATGATTCAATATTATCAAAAGTGGAAAATTAAGCTGAATGCTGATAAATTAAAAGCTATCTTTTTCAGCAGAAAAAGAAAGTCTTGCTATCTTCCCAGTAATCAGCTTATTGTAAATGGCGTTAATGTCAAATGGGACTTGAATGTAAAATATTTAAGGGTTTATCTAGACCAAAAACTTACCTTTAAGGAACATATTGCGCAAACCATGCGCAAAGTAAGCATAGCAATCAATATGCTCTATCCATTCATTAATAACGGGTGATTTTTTAAGAGCTTGAGAACTTTTTTAAAAAAAAAAACGCATAAAATTTGCAAAATCTCATCGATTCTTTATTTGAAACGTTAGATTGGTCCATGACATTTACTTTTTGAAGATAATTTCATTTAAATGTTGACCGCGGCTGCGTCTTAGGTGGTCCATTCGGAAAGTCCAATTTTGGGTAACTTTTTCGAGCATTTCGGCCGGAATAGCCCGAATTTCTTCGGAAATGTTGTCTTCCAAAGCTGGAATAGTTGCTGGCTTATTTGTGTAGACTTTAGACTTGACGTAGCCCCACAAAAAATAGTCTAAAGGCGTCAAATCGCATGATCTTGGTGGCCAACTTACCGGTCCATTCCTTGAGATGAATTGTTCTCTGAAGTTTTCCCTCAAAATGGCCATAGAATCGCGAGCAACACTCTCAGAAACAGACGCAATATTCTCTTCTGTACGCACTGTACGCATTCGTGTGGTTGGTTTAATGTCCAATAAAGTAAACTGAGTGCGAAACTTGGTCACAATCGCATTAATTGTTTGCTCACTTGGTCGATTATGTAGACCATAAATCGGACGTAAAGCGCGAAACACATTTCGAACCGAACACTGATTTTGGTAATAAAATTCAATGATTTGCAAGCGTTGCTCGTTAGTAAGTCTATTCATGATGAAATGTCAAAGCATACTGAGCATCTTTCTCTTTGACACCATGTCTGAAATCCCGCGTGATCTGTCAAATACTAATGCATGAAAATCCTAACCTCAAAAAAATCACCCGTTAGAAAGTCATCTCTAAGCAACGCTAACAAAATAATTATTCACAAAGTAATATTCCAAGCAATCCTTTTGTATGGATGCCAAGTGTGGGGAAATTGTTCCAAATGTCAACAAACTACAAGTTTCACAGAACAAATTACTTAAAATGATGCTTAATCTTTCTCGATACCATTCCACATTAAACTTACATACAAGAGCAAATGTGGAAATGATCTCTGTAAGAATTGATAAACTCAACAACTCTTTTTTGAGAAATTGTGAAATTCCTGAGAATCCATTAATCAATCAATTGTTTTCTTAACCATATTTTTGACGTTGATTTTATTATATGTTTATATGTTTACATGTATTTATTTATTTATTTATTTATTTGCTTTTTGTAATTATTTATTTTTTTTTTTAATTCAATTATTTATCTATTTATTTATCTTGTACTTATTTAGTTATCTATTTTTTTTTTTGTTTATTTACTTATATGTTTATATGTTTACATGTATTTATTTATTTATTCATTTATTTATTTATTTATTTATTTATTTATTTATTTACTTATTTATTATTTATTTATTTATTTATTATTTTAATTTATTTATCTATTTATTATGTACATATAATATATATTTATTTATTTACTAACAAACTACTAATATACATTATATAAATTGTTTATTATTATTATTCACTAACTCAATTCATACTAACTTAACATTCTTCTAAACTATTGTTTTGAAGTTTTATTTCTTATTCGAGTCAAAATGTATCTGCCCCTTTGTGAACTTAAAATTTATTAAAATACTTATTCAGTAGAAAGATATTATTATAGTATATCAAATCTCTGTGTATAAACTGTGCGGTAGCTTACCAAATGTATATCCAAATACTGAAAATAAAAATCTATCTATCTATTAAACTTTATATATATATAAATAAACTTTTTGTTTTTAAAAAACCGGCACAGAAGAAGCTTGTTTCTATTATTTTTTCCATCACTGTATGTGTATATTATGTAATTTTTAACATACATTTCTTTGTGTGTAAAAATGTTCAAAATTATGATAAAATTAGGCATAGTCTTGCAACTATGTTTGTTCCTTTTATTCCTTAAACGAGGAATGTTTAAAATATTCTTCTTTATATAAAAGACATGTATGTAATTAGGAAAATTGTAACGAAGCATAAAAGTCACGCTCAATTCTAGAATAACTCAAAAAAAAAATATATATATGTATATTTGAACCCTAAATATTAGGGTTTTTTTTAATAGGCAATGTGAATACGAATATTTAGCGAAGACCATAGACTGCAGCAAATCAGATATCACTACCAACCAAGAAATGTGTTGGATGGGTCAGGAAAAGAAATAAAATTTACTTTAAGTGATTTTGACTATAGGCTGCCAAGAGAAGACTGACTGACTGAATATTAATTGCTTCTACTAATAATAAATTTATTTTCCACTCTATTTGGTTTACTAATTAAAGTTTGCAAGTATTCTAGAATTTTATTAACTTTTTTTATATATAACTTTTATTTTTCTGCGGAAATGAATCTGGGGAACCAAAAATTAATCATACTTTGAAGTGAAGTGTTTTTAAAGAATGAACTATATTTTGGGAAATTGTATTTGAGTTTAATTTAAAAAAAATTATATGGGAAGGTGGTTCCTTTTCAGATGTGGGGGCCAATTTTCTGAAAGTTTAACCTAAAATGAAAACAATTACAAAAAATTCAAAAGAAGGGCTAGAATAGCGTGCTACAGCTTTTTTGAAAGCTTATCTTGCATTTTTACATGCTTTTTGGTTTAAGTTGGTTTCGTATAAAGTTTTTGTGAAATAAAAATTCAAAGTCAAAACTTCGAACAAAAATGTTATTCAAGCAATTTTTTTTTTTTCAAAAATTTGGGTGCGTAACACGTCAATGTTGTCAAAATCAATTTTTTTTATTTAATTTCCTTATAAGAAAGAAAACTATTTCTTGTATAGCTTCCCACTTTGTTTTATTGATCTCTTGAGAGTTTAGCTTCAATAATTATAACAAGGCATTAAATCCGGAAATCAACTTTTTGGAATAGCAGCTTGTGAAATTTAATTTTCAGAAATTTCTGGACATGAGGTTGCGGCTCTTACAATTTCGACTTGTTTTTTTCTTTCCATAAACTCATTTGAACCACATAAACTCGTTTGTTTAATCGCGTTTTCAAGACTTGCATTACGTTTTTGTTTAGTTTGATCGCTACTCGCTCCGAATTCGTTTGCAATGGAAACTTAATACATTTTAAAATAAATGGCGCAAAATTTTAGTTGAATTAGTACGATGTTAAAGCTGTTTCAGTATGAAACTAGGTTAAAACAACGATTTAGCAAATTTTAATCGAATATAGCATCATACTTTCTCTACCCTTTTATTAAAGTTAAAATTATCGAATAGGTACCTATTTTATTTTTTTAGTATCGTGCTATTTACAAACGCCACACAAGGTCTGTTTACTTCGTTTCTTGCACGAACTGTCATTGTTTTAGGTGTGTTCAGAAGTAATTTATTATAAAATAGCCTTAGCGCTATACTAGTTAGAAAATAATTAAAATTAGGAATGAGTTAGTAATTATCTTTAAAGTTAGCAAATTGTTAAGTAGTATCATACTTATACCTTAATAATAGGCTGTTTGAAATTTTGCGCCAATGTTTCCCCAAGCCATTTTCTTTCGTTAGACATGAACTTTTTAATGGTCCTGTTCGATAGTTTTCATTTTTGTTTAAATTGTTGTTTAAAATTTCTAAACTTTTTACTTGCGACTTATAGGTACTATAAGGCAAGTTATGTATTCGGAAAAAAAATCGAACTGGAGATTTTGATCAAAGTTGACATTACGATGATAGCGAAGACCAAAAAAGTGGGTCTCGCAATTCTGTCTGTCTGTCTGTCTGTTCGTTCGATTGCAGCTAAACTGCTCGGCCTATTTTCTTCAAACTTGGTAGATATGGGTTTTAATTTCCCCCCCCGGATGTTTTTGATTTGATTTTTTAAGACCAAAAATAACGGTACCTGCCATATGATTTTTTTTTTTAAATTTTATAAATATTTTTTTTCTCAAAAACTGTTCGACAGATTTAAGAAATAAAAACACAAACAAATTTCATTTAGTTAAAGCTAGGTAATGGTTGAAAAAAATTTTCCGAAAAATATTTATTGAGGGTACCCCACATGGAAGCATTTTTTTTGGTTTTTGATTTTCTCAAAAATGGTTCATCCGATTTTGATAATTTTTTTTTGCTAAGGCTCCCCAAAAATCTAAATAGAATTGCGTATTAAAATTTTCAAAAACATTTTTTTTGGATTTTTAAAAATAACTTCAAATTTTTTTTTTTTTAAACTCAATATTTCGAAAACCCCATGCTAGTTTTTTTTTAAACTTGATTAATAAAAGTTTCTTAATATAATCTACAAGATGTTAGAAAAATAAATTTATTTTACCTAAAACTAAAGGTACCCATCATACAAATGTTAAAAATTTAAGAAAATGGTTTTCAAAAATCGTATTTTTCTCGAAAACGGCGCCTAGAATTTGATAGAATTTTGTTTCCTTCAATTAATTTGTATAATCTTTAATTTAATAAAAAAAATTTGAAATTAAGATTACAGCTTGTACCTACCATAGAACCATTTTATCAAATTTTGAATTTCTCATTATCCACATAACGGATCTTAATGAAATTTTTATAGAGAAGCTTTAAAAAAGTCTAAAAGACATAGCATTTCAAAACTTTAAAATAAATATTTTTTGAATTTAAAAAAAAATCTATTTTTTCATTTTTTGAAAATTCGATATCTCAGAAACTAGATTGCACAATTTACAGAGAAATGGTATATTTTCTACCTTACTACTGAAAAACTTATGACATTTATACAATAATATTAACACAGATTCAAATTCTTTTAGAAGGAAAAGCTATATGAAAAAACCTTTATTCAATTAAACAAATATAGATATTTCCAGAGAAGAGAGAAGTGGGTTCACAAATAAGATGTTTACATACTCGATTAAATAAGCATTTAAAGGAAATAAGTAAATAAATAGATAAATAAATAAATGAACAACAAAATAAAAAATAAGTAAATTAAAAGCTAATTAAATATTTATCACAGTAGGTAGTTTATATAAACAAATAAATAAATTAACTATTAAACAAGAAGAAAACAGAAAAATAAATAAATAAAAAAAATTTAAGAAACAGCAAAATATATAAATAAATAATTTAATCAATCAATCAATCAATAAATAAATAAATAAGTAAATAAATAGATAATTAAATAAATAAATAGATAATTAAATAAATAAATAGATAATTAAATAAATAAATAGATAAATAAATAAAAATAAATAAATAGTTACAAATAAATGAACAAAATAAATAAATAAATACAAATGTAACTAAATTAACAAACAAATAAATATATTTTTTTTATCACAGTATAAGAAAATGAATGGTTTTTTAATAAATAAATAAATAAATAGAAAAGAATAAACAAAAAGGTTACGACATCTTAAGTTGCTAAATTTAATATCAAGTTATTTTCAGAGTAACCGCACGATACCTTATAACGATCATATAATTTTGCGATTCGAATTGCAACTTTGTTAATTTTTGCTTCTTCGTGGAGTTCTTCCGTAGAAAAGTGCCAGGGAAGATTAAGCATCATTTTTAAGATATTATTATTTATAATTTGAAGCCGGCGGATATGACTCTTATCGCATGTTCCCCAGACGGGAGAACCATATAGCATTATGCTTTGAAATATAACTTTGTATAATAACAATTTGTTTTCAACACTCAATTTGGACCTACGATTTATAAATGGATAAAGAGTTTTTATTGCCACATTAAGTTTGTTAAGTGTTTGTTGAATATGCAAACTTAATGTCAAGGTTTTGTCCAGGTGTACACCAAGGCACTTGGCACTGGATTTCCATTCAGTTTGAACCCTATTCAACTGAAGCCTATTGCTTGGCAGATAACAGGCTTTTCTTTTTCTACTGAAAAAGAGAGCCTGCGTCTTGGAAGCATTCAACTTTATTTTCCAATCATCGCAATATGATTGAACTAAATTGAGAAAACAATTGAATCTGTTGAGTAAATGCCGGTATCATCCGCGAAAACTGCGGTTTTACAGTAATGGGGTTTTAGAAAATCATGCGTGCATATAATCATCATGTTTTTTGTGGTACACTTTTCTCCAAAAGTATTTAACCGATTTCGATAAATTTTATATGGTTCGAAAGCCACAGTTACGGAGATATGCAGAATATACTTGAGACACGCATTTACACACTGTGGGTCATTTTTGTTTTTGCACTGTCGAACACTTTGCATATTACATAAAATAAAATTTAATTTAATAAATTTGCTTGAAAACACTGCCAATAATATAAATAATAAATAATAAATAAATTGGCACTCGAATTTCGAGAGCTGGGTCGGCTAGTATAAAGTAACGGACCAAGAACGGATCCTTGGGGTATACCTGCAAGAACATCAATTTGATCGGAATATCAATTATTGACAGAAACTTTAAAAACGCGATTAGTAAGAAAGGACGAAATCATTTTTACTACGTAAACTGGGAAAATTAATACAAGAAGTTTCATGCCACACTAAGTCAAACGCTTTTTCGATATTGAGAAAGACCATTCCCGTACTTTTAAAGTCACGTAATTTGAATGTACCTATTTAGAAAAAATAAGAAATGAATTGAAACTAGGAGATTCTTGCCATTCGTCTATATTGTATACTGTACATAGTTTTTTAGAAAGAAGTGTTGAAAGCAGGAATCTTAGCATAGAGAGGTGCACCTTTGACAATGAAAGTTATTGGTTGATTGGCTTTCAATTTCTCAATGCGATTGTTCCACTCGGCTTGTGTCCAGGTTGTACCGAACTTATTTATGTAACGAGAAGATTGTGGAGTTGAGGGTCTGGTTTGGTTAAATTGAACGGGAGAATCGAGATCGTGCAGTTCCGTATGAGTGATTTTTCGTTGTTCTCGGAGGCGTCACCAGGTGAAGTAGAGTTGTTGTTAATAGGTATCGATGATGATGTCGTAGAATTTGGTGTGGTTGAAGGATAGACGTTGGTTGTCTCAGCAGCGGTATTCAGTTATACCTGTAGTGTGTTGAAGTTGCCGGGGTCACATGAGACAACATCATTTTTATGCGATCCTATTTTTACTTCTTCTGATGATTAAGTCATAGCGTAAGGAATATCTTTAGCTTCTTTATTCAAAATTTCCACAAGGATAACCGAATTATATTAATTTGTTCGTAGGAATTAGCAAAATCCTTATCAATTGACTTGATCGCAGTCAATTGTTCTTGTATAGACTCAGCTACACTTGTTATACTATCTTCGATGGTATTTATTGAGAAAGTTGTTTATTCACACGAAGATTTCGTGGCAGTAATGGACTTGGTAATTTTGGTAAGCTGAGAATTTAAGGGGATAGAGTTGGAGTTATCAAGGCATTAAGAGGTTTTTTGAAGAATCTTCTTCAATAATATTTCAATGCTTGAGAGCTTCGCTTTAAGTTATTAGTTTCCAGACATTTCGTTGTAGATTCATTGTTTTCGGATAAAATATCAATTATTTTACTAGCATCAAGGCGAGTATTGGTCTTGAGTTCATTAATGGATTATAACAATTGAGTAACACATTCATTGTTACACTTGATTGTAAATGTGACTTGATTGTAATATGTGGCAGTGATAAATTTGCATTCTTCGCAATAATTAAAATTAACTGAATATTCTGCCAGATGAACCTTAGCGTTTGGACTTTAGATTTGGACATCTAAGGTCACTTGTTGCGTTGTTGCACTTTTTCGGAAACAGTACTAAACAAATACTGTTGGTGATGATCGCAATGTGTCAATTCGTCATCATGCATAACAATTAAACTTCTGCCCATACGGCCCAATTTACTGCGAGTTGTGGTTATCGCAATAAACGAGTCATACAAAAGTTGAGTGTTGAATTCGAATTAAACGTGATAAACCGAGTATGGAAAATAAAAGAATATTGTTGTCGTAGAAGAGATTTCAATTAATTAAGAAAAATATTTAGTTTTTGGGTAATTTTACTCTCTCAGGTTATGAAACTACTGAAACTGAGACCCAGAATTGAGTACGAATTTGTTAAGCACATTTCTCTTTTCGATTATTTGCCTTCTACTTTCTACAACAAGTTAGGAACATTTTTTTGCAATGGCCATAATTTCTCTAATAAAATGAAACCACTACTGAGTGAGTGCTCGAAAATAGTTAAACAATGGTAAATTACAACCCAAATAATTAGAATGCACCAGCGACATATGAGTATACAAAATTCGGAGAAGTAGCTGTAAATAACTGCCCAGTTACCATAGTAAACACCGAAAAATGGAAACAAAGATTAAAACATAATTTTTTGTTTCATAAATGTCTGTTTAAAACATTTCTGAATATTTGTAAAGCTGTAGCGTATATTGGAAAATGTTGCCTTTGTTTTTTCATATTTTCCCTCACAAACAAGGCAGACATAACCTCTTTTTTGTATGAAAAATTGTTTTTATTCTTATTGACAATTTTAGTAACTATTACTGTATTTGATAAGTGCAAAAATAAAAATCAATAAGTACCTAAAAGAAAATTGGTGATAACTTGGTTTAGTTTTTCTACTGATATGATGGTCAAAATATGTTACAGTTTCTCAAGAAACAGCGTATTCCCTCTTGCAGAGCTTCCTTTCATTTTGTTGAAAAGACAACAAATTACTTGTTTTTTTTTTCTTTTAATTGTTAGATGGGTTCATAAAGAGTCTTACAAGATGATCGACCCTTTTGTCTTGGCCGCAATGTTGAATTCAAAGGACATTAGTTTTTTCTTAAGTATCTCGCTTATTTTCAATTTTTGATTAATTCACAACAAAACTTGTTCAAAATTTAATTATCTACAACTGGTCCGTACCATTTCGTTTAAAATTATTTCGCGAATTCTTACTTCGCCATATCAGAATTAATTAAGTTCACGTCGGGAATTTTCATTTTGCTTTTATCTAACTCACTAAGATTTATTTTACCAACCGTTATATTCGATTATTATTCCAATATTGGTCTTTTTAAGCAAATTGTCTGCAAAGTAAAACTTTATCAATATTTAACAACATACATAACTGATTTTTTTAGTTAAGGGTTAACAATCTGAATTTGTATATTTTACTGTTTTGTTTATCGTTATTTTTAAAATTAAAACATCTCTTTTAATCTGATTGCGATTTGATTGGTTCTTCAGAAAACGAATAAAAGTATGAAACGAATGAGTTCACTTAATTTGTATTTGTTAGATCTGTTACATAAGGAGACATTAATTCAATTCCTTTTTGTAGCAGATTGACTGTAAAACTCAAATGTTATTTCAATTTATTAGATTTACATTTTTTTAATTCTTAAAAATAGATACATTATTTGTAATACATTTCATAATCACACATAAAAATTGTTCTCATATTTGTTTATATCTTTCCAGGTAAGACATTTCATTCATGATTGGATATCACGAGACGTATGTATGTATGACAATCACTTAAGTTTTAAATAATTTTGGCAAAAAGCTGAAGTCATTGCAGGAACATAAACATCGACATTTGTTCCATTACTTCGTGCTCTTGACCTAAATAAAATTTAAATTTAAAAAAATTAAATATATGTACAGAGATGGACAAAATTATTCACACAGCAAACATTTATATGATTAAACTTTAAAATGTATTTCAATAACGTATTAACTTAAAAAATATTTACAAAACTGAGTTAACTTATTAAATAGTTCTTTAAATATAAAACAAAAAAATAAAATGCAATTATGCTAAAGACAAAAACTTAAAATAAACAATTCAACTAAAATAATTAAAGGGACAAAATTATTCGCACAGTCGGCAAAATGTTTACATAATAAACAGTTAATAACTTTTTAATACTTTGTGGCCCAGCCATTTCTTTTCAAAACCTCGTTTAACCTTTTTGGCATTGAATGGACAAGGTTTTTAGTCGTTTCCGCCCCAATCGCTTCCCATTCTTGGAGTAAAAGTTGCTTCAATTGTGCCTTTCCGGAAATGGTATGTTTTTCCATCGTCTACCTAGTTCATCCCACAAGTGTTCTATCGGATTTAAATCCGGTGATTGGGGGGGAGTGGGAAGAATATGAGGGACATGATGAATAATCCACATACGCACTATATGAGCCGTGTGTTTAGGATCATTATCCTGTTGGAAATAAAAATTATTCCCAAGACCGAGTTTCCGCGCACTTTGGTGAAGGTTGTCTTTCAAAATATTGAGGTAGTCGTATTTATTCATAGTACCATCAATAAATACCAAGTTGCCTACCCCATTTGCAGCCATACAGCCCCATACCATAACCCCCCCACCACCATGTTTGACCGTGCTGACAATATTATTTTTTTCAAGTTCGCTGTTTGGTTTTCTCCATACTCTTATTCTCCCATATGATTGAAATATGTTAAACTTACTTTCATCGGAGAAAACTACATTGCTCCAGAAATCCGCGGTCTTGTCTTTGTAGCATTTTGCAAATTCTAACCTCTTCTTTTTATTTGCTTTTCTTATAAGGGGTTTTTTCCTAGCCACTCTGGACTTGTAACCGGCACGATGCAGCGTCCTACGCACGGTTTTCGGATGAATATCCTTACCTAGCTCTTCCCCTATTTCCGCTGCCACCTGAGATGATGTTATTTTGGGATTTTTTTTTATTTTTCTTACCAAAAGGCTTTCTTCTCTTGCGGTCAATTTTCGTGGACGTCCAGTATGGGGTCGGCTTGCAAGGTTCGAAGAGTTCTCAAAACGCTTTATGATACTGCAGATCGTGAATCTGCTTCTTTTGAGGATCTTACCAATTTCTGAGTAGGATTTATCTTGTTTCCGCAACTCCAAAATAATTTTTCGTTCAGCTTCAGTTGTTTCCTTCTGTTTCCGGCCCATTGTGAATACTTAATGACGCATGTCTATGTTTTACTTTCAGAAATCAACAAACTTGTAATCTAAAACGGTATTCTTCCAATTTCCAGATCATTTGTTGCTATCATACAAAAAAAAACTTAGCGTAGTAATGTACGTACATATGTAAGCATTAAAAATGCAGCTGTGTGAATAATTTTGTCTAGGCTAAATAGAAGACGTATTCATATATTATTTAATAATTTTCCTTGAATTGTTCAATAAAGTAAAAAACTCTGGTTAGTAATTAATAGATAGGGCAATAATAAATAATTAAAAGACGATAAAAAAATAATATGTTATTTAGTTTTCATTTACTAGTTATTTTAGTATGGCATATGGCGCTGTGTGAATAATTTTGTCCATCTCTGTATATGCCAATCTTCTTTAACGGATCTAGGTATGATCTGAATAACCTAATCCCCATTTCGCAATTTATTTCACACCATGTTTATACCTCGGTTGTGGTTGCGTCTCCCCCGCACAACGAAGTGCCAGACTCAAAAGTCACAACACACAATCAAAAAAGTGAAAAGAACAAGATAAAAATTCATTCAGATGTTTGAATTCTGGGAACTTACAAATCTAGGTCAAAGCTCTTTCTCTTTCTCTATTTATATAGGTATACAAGATACTTATTTTCTTTTATTTCATTATGCGTATACAATCTTCTCCCAAAAAAAAGTACACACGACCAGGCACGTGACCTAAAATTTATTAACAAAACCACAATACAAAAAATGAGGAAACCCTCTTAAGCGTGCGTATCGCAGTCGTATCTCACTCATTCGCACTTGGCCTCTTTTCATAATTTTCGGTTGTGCGTAGTATAGAATTTAATGAAAACAAAATCAACACTTAGATGTGAAAGGGGATGAAAGCAACTATGGTTGTTTGACATTTGTTTTAATAATTATATTCGCTGAAATCAGATGCTTGTCAGTTTTTGTTTTGTTTCTTTCGTCGGGCTTGAAGAAAGTTGTGCACATACACATGAAATTTTTGAATCTTTTCCTCTCTCTATATCTATGCTTTCATTGTTGTGAAACCGGTCTAATAAAAAGAGTTTATAGGTACATGCGTTAGACGCATCTTATTATGCGTCTGCGACGAAAGGGACGGTTTGCGGGATCAGTTTGATGTTTTCAAGTAGGTATTATACTCGTACCTATATACATTATCTTCTGGGCTCACGAAAGAACAAACGAATCATAAGATGGACCTAAATTTTCTGGTTTTTATGAATAATTTTCGATGTCTGTGAAAACGGTTTGAGTAGGTATTCAAGTATGTATGTATGTATGTACATATATCGAATAATTTTAAATTTCAAATTATGAATAAATTTTTTTTATTTCGATGAAAATTGATTTCTAGGTTTTCTAAAAGCATTTAGAACGTACTATATATTTAAATCAAAAACAGGACCCAGAATTACATATTTTTGTTATTCTGAAAGTTAACAAGTTTTTTTATTTTTAAATTAAAATTTGGTGGTGCAACAGCTCGGAGTGAACCAGGACCTAGTGACTTAAAATTCTCAACCATTCCTGTGTGCGTGTTACCAGGAACGGAGGGGACCTACAATTTTCTGCCGACGCCGAACGGCTAATGAGCAGCACTTTCCATGACAAGAGATACTCTTGGAGAATTTGTCAATTCCTCACTAGAGGCAGAATGTACCTTTGTTTTACGTGGATTCCTACCAATTAAAGGTTTTACCCCACGGGTGGCCTACCACCATTGGAGTCAGATTTAGTCCTGACCATTAACCCCGTCATAGCAAGCTATTTCGGTCGCAAAGTTGTGATATGTTGCAGCATATGCACACCTCTTGCTTTTGAGTCGAGTAAACCACGCCACCACGATCTCCCACTAGAAGGCCGACCTCAAGATAGCAGAATAAAGAGAACTAACACGCCCGAAGACGTGCACAATTGCCCTCAAAATCCTGGGCACTATCACCCGTGGTACCAGAATAAAGCTTCCGGTGGAGCCTCGCAACTTCGTCAAATCCCCCCTAGGCGAAACGGAAAAAGGACATGCCTAATCCCTCTCAGCTTCGGAGTTAATGGATATGAACCCGTCACTTCCAGATAAGTTCCTACAAAACTCGGGGCCTGTCAACCCGCTAGGATACACATTGAGAAGTAAGTCGAGGTCGGTCAACGAACAACTCATGTGCATCTCAGTCTTATTTAGTTCGCCTTTCGGCAATCAAGGAAAGACACCCCTGTCTTTAGTTACCAGTTGGTAAGCAAGGAGAGACGCTCCTGTCTTTTGACTACCTTACGGTAATCACCAGTTGGTAAGCAAGGAGAGACACTCCTGTCTTTTGATCACCTTGCGGTAATCACGGGTGACGCCCCGGTCTTTGTTCCGAAGAACTCTGGATGACGCTCCACTTCTCGCTATTAACGAAGGATGCCAGGTACAAGTACCCGGAACCCCAAAACCTTTCTGACACCTCTAAAACCCTTCTGACACCTCTTGAACCTCAGAAGAACTCCAGCCGGCCAAGACCAGCCGAAGAACTTCCCAACATCTGACACATCCAACCAATCATCATCCATGCACCAACCAGTAGACCCACCATCAAAATCACTCACCACACGATCGCTTGAGAATTACGCATGGTACACACGGGAGACATGCCACCAAGCCTCATGTATACAGTAAGCGATCTTCAACAGTAGTCCAGCAGCAGCACATTTCAAACAACCAATCAGACGCATCAGACCCCTCTGACACCTTTTGAACCCTTAGACAGTTATGACATTTCTGCCACATCTGCCACTTCTGACACCTCTGACATCCTTTACCACCTCTGACATCCTTCCAGAAAAACTTTCGAATCCCCATCCGCGAACGGACAAGGACGTTACTAATTTAACTGCCCAAGGTGAGACCTAGAATTCCCAACTGCATGCCCAGTCGAGAATCCACAGTCCCACCCACACTACCATCAAGATCAATCAAAAGGTTCTTTTGGCTCCTGAACCAAAAGAACCATACCAATTTTACTCAATCCAACACGACACACACCCTTATTGGTAGGACTTTCAGACCCCCAGCCACCTAAGCAGTCAGAGACCCTACGGTCCCACCATACCTTACCAACCAAGATCAAATACTACGAGATGCATTAGGTTTCCGGCTAGGCATGTCACCGGAATCCTAACCATCTCATATCGTCTCAATCCTGACTGTCCCTTAACTCCCTATTGGGTTTTCTTAGTTACCTAATTCCACCTGCTGAAGCTTCACAGCAGGAAAATAGGCGTAAGCCCCCAACACCACGACAAGGTGAAACCCGTCGAGGGGGCCTCACAAAAGGCAGTATACCCCTGAAAAAAAAAAAAAAAAAAACAGCGGCTGAGAATCGAACTCGAGACCTTCCGCATGACAGTCCAACGCACTAATCATTATGCCAAGGGGTATTTTTAAATAGAGTAATAAAATATCCTTAGCCGTGTTCAAATTCCTTCCTTCCTTATACATACATTGTTGCAAAAATTTAAACAGCCTGTTATTAAGGTAAAATTATACTACATACTTAACAATTTGCTAAAGTAGTACTAATCTTTTTTAATTTTTAAAATTTAAAATGAGTTCGTCCAAAAAGTCTAACGAACTTTTTGCACAAACTTGGGTTCAGGAGGCGCAGTGGGTACTTCTTTAAAAAAAAACGCACTGTTTGGGCTACACGGCACTCACTTTGGAAATAAGTTTCCAACGTTACTCAAGCGACTCATTTCGTTCCTGATACTGACTCTCTGTCAAAATTCCGAGCGGGAAACAGCTCTCAGTATCAAAATAACCTATGATTAGAAAAGAAACCAGTAGATGGCCCACCCTGTACACCCAAATAACCATTTTAGATGACATGAGTATATCGCCGGAATTTAACAGATGGTGTCTGTTTAATACGAGCAGTTAAAAAATAATTATTGCAATTTAAGTAATTTTTGTTTTACTTGAAAATTTTAAAACTAATGAAGAACATACAAATTAATAAGAAATCATGCAAAAAAATACAGTTCCTATTTCGTTTAGTTACTATACAAATGATTTCCTTGTGTAATATCCTTTCCTAACACTGGTATTGTGTTAAGTTTTTAATAGTACTCAGAACAGCTTTAGTGTACTAGACAGCCTAGCCGTCACTTTATCAAATAATTCTGTCTATTGAATATCTACTATATTGGAAATAAAGATTAATTAACTTACACACAAGTAGTTATACATACTTGCAATGATAAATGCTTGAATACTATTCCAAATTGTGTCACTAACCCAAAACAAAATTATTTGTATAAATTAGAATTTTAATACTCTGTTCCATTTAAGGACGAACGTGTACATTACCTTTTCTCTTAACAAAATTATATAATTTGTCTTAGTTCAATGGAATATTTTACGTGAGATCCATCAACTATCGTGCTCACTTCTTGTTTCGTAATTGTTGTCGTTGACACGAAATATAGTAATAAATTGATGGATGGTGGAGGGTGACCAACACAACTTTTAGTGGATGATTCAATGTTGAAGGAAGTTAGTCGTTTCGAATTGGAAGCGAAAAGTGGTCATATTGTCATGGTTCAGAAAAGTCCAATCATTCAAATAATAAAATCCCGACGTCCGTTGCGCCGTGTAGATTCGTGTTTTCTATAGACATGAACCAAGCACTTTTTAGAATTTGTATCGAAGACAAATACATAATACAAATAATAATAAACGATAACTCTTACCATTACCGGAAAAAGTTGAAACAAGCCAGGAAGGCCTGCAACGCCCATATTCGACGGACCAAATTTTTACATGATCAAAAATCAAGGCAAAAAATACTGCAATGTCCCAAAGACAGTAAGAATTTTTGGTGATTTGTAAAAAAATATGAGGAATTGTTCCTCTTCCTCGGTTCCTACGCTTGTTGTCAATGACACTCCTTTGGTTAGCTCTATTAATAAAGCTAACTTGTTTGTAAGGCAGTTCGCCGCAAATTCCACCTTGCCGGATAGTGTCATGACTCCCCCAATTCTTGAGCGCGTTACTGATTCTATGGGACATATCTTTTTTCGTACTCGTACCGTGGCAAGAGTCTTGAAGGATCTCAACATACATAAATCCGCTGGTTCGGATGGTATCCCCGCTATTATTCTGAAGAGGTGTTCTTCCACGGTAGCAAAACCCCTGCGTAAGCTTTTCCATCTATCCTATTCTTCTGGGCTCGTTCCGAGTAGATGGAAAACAGCATTTGTTCAGCCGATTCCAAAAAAAAGGCGACTCTTCTTCTCCCTCAAATTATCGACCGATCGCACTAAACGAAAGCTTCTTAATGACCGGCAGTATGGCTTTCGTAGCAATAGGTCCACTGGTGATTTGATGGTTTATCTAACCGAAAAGTGGAACAAATCTTTACATTGTTTCGGAGAAAGTAAGATTATTGCACTTGATATTTCAAAGGCATTTGATAAAGTCTGGCATCTTGCTCTTTTATCGAAAATGCGTGCTTTCGGCATCGACGAATCCCTACTTCTTTGGATTAGAAATTTTCTTTCGAACCGTTCAATACAAGTTGACGGATTCAAGTCTGAAACCCACAATCTAAATGCTGGTGTGCCCCAGGGCTCCGTTTTGTCCCCAACCCTCTTCCTCATTTTTATTAATGATCTCCTGTCTTTAACTTCTAATCCAATTAACTGTTCGAATCCAATTGCTTCGAAAACCCAATGCTGTCTCGTATCGTTAAAGCGTGATATATCCCCCTTGCCACTATCTATGAGTGGCACTTGCATCAACGAAACTGAACATCTCGATATTCTCGGTATGTGCATCACGAACCACCTCTTGTGGAACGATCACATACGCGATGTTGCCAAAAATGCCGCAAGATGTTTGGGTTTTCTAAGACGGTGCAAGAAATTCTTCTCTCCTTCTGATCTGGCTGCAATCTATAAAACCTATATACGTCCAAAACTTGAGTATAACTCCCATCTATGGGCTGGTGCTCCAGTAACTTAATTAAGTCTCTTCGACAGTATTCAAAGAAGAGCTTTTAAAATGATTGGTGACAACAACATCATTGGCTCATTTACGTCACTCCAACATCGTCGTAATGTTTCTTGCCTCACCATTTTTTACGTTATTTCAACGGACTTTGCTCTAGTGAAATAGCCAGTTGCATTCCTCCCCTTAAACAATTCAACCGTAATACTCGCCCTTCTAGGAATGCCCATCAATTTACCCTTGAGCCCAACTTCGGTCGTACTGTGAAGTACAGAGATTCGTTTTTTAGCCGTACTACGCGAATGTGGAATTCCTTACCACGCTCTGTCTTTCCCAGTCATTGCAATGTTTAAGAATTCAAAACCAATGTACACCGACACCTCCTTTCTAAACCCTCCCTTTTTTACTAATGCTCACGCTGTGTCTCTGACATATTAAGAGTATACAAAAAACCTTTGAGTGTGTGCTAATTATAAAAAAAAAAAAAAAAATTTGCGTATGAATAAAAAGCCTGCGAAAAATAAAAATTCTCAAAAGTCAAAGTCGAAATACACGGCTTATACGAAATCATTAGAACAATTGATGCTAATTCCATAAAAATTCTAACAATCATTAATTTCAATATATAGCGCATTTTATATTGAGGTCTAATTTTTTAAAGGCCTTACCCCTAACACGAACATTAGTTAAAGTTTTTGGAATTTTTGTTAGCCCTTTGATGAGGGAAGTTACTTCAAGTTTTTCCCCATCGTTCACTTCCAATACTTGCAGTAAATATGAGTGATATGTTATTATAAAACAGAAAAAGGGCTCCAAATACTTCAACGGAGGTAATAATGCAAAAGGAATACTAAAAAGCAGTTTTTTTTGTATGAAAGGTCAAAAGTTCTCTAAAGGAATTCAATGACCGAATTCAGTTTTAACAAAAATATTTATTTATTTATTTATTTATTTATCAAGCATATTCAGTATAAATTATTAACAAATAAATGAGTCTTACAGACTACAGAACAGAGTTTATAACTTTAACAAAAAAAAAAACAAGGTACAACAAGAATAAATGCATTAACTAATTAACTAAGATATTAAACCTAAACGACCAGTAATACTCGTAATACGTAAATGCAATAACTGTTTCTTAAAGAAAAGAAATCAACATGAGTACAAATAATATTTGCTTCTCTAATGCATCGGGTTAAAGGCTCGTTGAAATAATTATATTTATTTATTTATTACGTCTAAAAAGTACATACTACTTTCCTAGACATAGCTCAATATTAAATAAAAGTAAATATTAATAATAATAGTAAAATACAAATTAATTTAATCAATTACAATGGGATTCATAATATTTTTTTGAACAATTTTCTGGGACATTTAAGTTCGATTACATCGGCATATTTGTTAAAAAAATGACAAGCTTTAGTAACTGGTTCATTTAACTCATAATTTGTCGAATGTTGTGCGATAAACAAAAATTGATTAGCCCTTGGCCTAAGACAACGAGTTGGTGTATGTCTTATAAACAATTCTAATAAAGGATCACAGTTAATATGGCCTGTTATTACATCTCTTAAGAGAGAAATCAGGAAATAAATTCTTCTAGTTTCAAGAGGTTTTATATTGATTAACGCGCACCGTTCATTATATGTTGGTAAAGGCAAGGTCCATTCGAGTTTACAAAGCGAATATTTTGTGAATCTTTTCTAGATTCAGATTTTTAGATTAGATTAAGTTGATTTTTATTTACTTTAATGATATTTTACAATTATTATAAATAATCAATAAAGCATGGCTATGCCGTCTGCCTGATTGACAATCATTTTTCGATACTTATTTTATTAATCTAATTAAGTTACAGTTGTTAACTAAAAGTATTCCCCTATTATTTTATATCGATAATTAAGAGCTATTTTGCAGAATTTAAACATTTTCGATGCATCTATTTCGTTAAGAAGATCCATAATTTCGTTTTCTGTTAAGAAGTCAGTACCCAGTATATGTCTTCTAGTTTCCCTTAGAACGGGACACCTACCAACAAAATGATAAACATCCTCACGTTCTCTGAGATTACACAACTCACAAAGTAGGGGTAAATCTTCACGATGGGGGACAAAGTTTAAGTTCAACAGTTCTCCTCTTAGACGAAACATGTTTGAAATTTCTTCAATAGTATAGTCATCCCGAAAGTAGTTTCTCTCATTTAAATCATGATTCAGCCTACTATAAATCATCCGATGCAGTGAGTTTGTGGCTTCGTCTCTGTACCTCTGTCGTAAGTTTTCATCCAGCCTGGTAATTATCTGGTACATTGTCGATTTCCACGTACTCTGTTCGTTGATGTTTAGTGTAACATCAGTCTCCTCCGCTAGATCGATCCATTATTTAACCCATCCTGTCTTACATCGTATGTCTTGTAGTGCGGCTTTCTTTGGTAAACGATCATCTGGCATATTGCAGACTTTAATAATGTAGTCTACTTGAAGCTTTAGCGTCTTCATGAATAGTGGTGATAACCCTGTTTCCAGCATTAGCATATAATTTGGCGTGCTTGTGGGAAGGCGAAATGTTCTTTTTATATAAAATCTCAAAAGTTTTTCGACAGTATCATATTTTTTTGCTCCCCACACCTGAGCCGCGTAGAACATAACTGATTGAGATACTGATTCAAACACTTTGTACTTGCTGCTGTGGGAGATGTACTTGTTGTTGAAACACTCTCTCCATGCCACATTAATAGCGGTTTTTGCCTTCACCAGTTTCTCCGTTAGATGTCTTTCCATTTTTAAATTCTGAGTAAAATAAACTCCTAGGTATTTATACTCTTTTACCACTTCTATTCTTTCGTTGTTGCAATACCATTGTTCGTTTGTCCCATATCTTCCTCCTCCTCTCCTGAATACCATTATTTTAGACTTGTTCAAGTTGACTACTAAATTCCATCGCAAACAGTATTCAGACAACTTGTTGATCATAAGCTGGAGTGATTCCGGGGAGTATGCCAGCATAATGATGTCATCCGCAAAAAGCAAGGCTTTAATCATAGTACCCGCATATCTTATACCTCCTAGCAATGCATCTATGATGTCTTCAATGAACAGTGCGAATAAGCTTGGACTAAGTGGACATCCCTGTCTCACACCTGACTTTGTCTGGAACCATTCCGATAAATGTTTACCATTCCAGACGGCTGATCTGGTCTCTATGTACAAATTCTGAAGAACTCGTCCAAATTTTAATGACATTCCGGCTCGAAATAATTTGTACATCAACGCATTTCGGTCCACCGTATCAAATGCCGCTTTTAAATCAACAAAAAAAGCGTATAGTTTTTTATTTTTGGACAGGAATGAATCAGCAATACTTCTTAGTACAAAGATGTGGTCTATGGTTGAGTAACCTGTTCTAAAGCCAGCTTGGAACTCACTCAGTAACTTATTCGTATCAATCCACGAATTCAGTCTTCTCAGTAATACGGCAGTAAAAATTTTATAGGATGAGTTTAAAAATGAGATTCCTCTATAATTTTCGGGATCTTCGATGCTGCCTTTTTTATATATTCGAAAAATTAAAGAATCTTTAAATTGTTGAGGTATAGTTCCATGTTCGAAAATTTGGTTGAATGCGTTTGTAAGATTGCTAACAAGTTCATCTGTGCCATATCTAAAAAACTCTGCTGGAATTCTATCAGCACCTGCAGCTTTTCCATCTGCGAGTGAATTTACTGCTGTATGAACTTCCTGTTGTGATATGGACATGTCAAGAATGTCGACATTGAAACCCGGTGATGCGTATTGAATAATGTAAGGGCTTATGAATGCTGGGTTCAACAGTTTATTAAAATGAGTTCGTAACCTGTTGGAGTCTAAGTTGCGGTTAATGGTATATTTTGTACCATTTAATTTCCTCGCCAAGTTCCAAAACTCGGAAGCATTACTGCACGAAACTAGTTTGGCTGCCTCTGCCTCAAAATATATTTTCTTTTTTTCTTTGCAAAGTAACTTATATCTTTGATTGTGGTCTAAATACTTATTTTTGGCAAAACGTTCATTAGACCTCCTAAACTCATTAAGCCAAGCATATGATAAGCCTCTGGCCTGCATACATTCTTTATCAAACCATGGTTCTTTGAAGGATTTTTGTATACCATTATGAATGTTTGGAGCTTGATATGCGTTCTTTATGCAGCTTTCTATCCTGTTTAAACTAACCTCTCTTTCATCGGACCTCAAAAGTCTATCAAGTTGACTTCTATAACTGGAGGCTTCTGAATTTCTCCAACGCAGCTTAGGTAAAAGTTCTAAGTCCACACTATTGCCATTTTCAGTTTCCTCATATTTAAATGATACTATAATCGGCATGTGATCTGAGTACGGTTTCTTTTTTACTTCGAAATTAGTTATAAAGGAACTCCATTCACCACTTTCAAGACTATAATCTATTACAGAACTACCATGTTTTCCTATAAACGTGAATTCACCAAGCTTGTCTCCATCACTCGTACCGTTATGAATTCGAAGCCCGAAAGAGTTGCACAGTTCCAGAAGCTTAGTACCTCTTGTATTCCTGGTTAAATCCTTTGTATGTCTAAGATATCCAGCTCGTACATTTTCTACACCTCCTTCACTGCCTACTCTCGCATTTAGATCGCCAACTAGTAGCAGATTTTCATTGTTATTTTCGCTTGATAAAAACTCTTTAATTTTTCCAAAATCCGTTTCCCATTGGTTACAATTTATATAAGTTGGTAAAATGCGACACTTTTTTCCACATATGTTTATATCTAAACACGTTAGATCTCCATAAGGCTTAAATTCGATGTTAATCTTCATAGCTTTTTTGAATCCGAGAATACAGCCTCCACTCGCTCTCCCTTTAGAATGTCTTCTTACTGCTGGTATTATTTTTATTTCATAGTTGCTAAATTGGTTTTCGTACTTAACAAAGTTACTATCATTTAAAAAGGTTTCATACAAAAATATAATATCGAATTGGTTTATGAATTTAAAAAAATCGGTAAATATGCCTTTGTTACTGAGTCCTGCTATATTATATGACAAAATTTTTAATATCTTAACTTGTTCTTCATAATTATTAAAAGTATTTATTATATTATCTATTTTATTACTAATTGTTCGGCAGACGGCATTACAACTAAAAATTAGAATGTGGCATAACAGATGCCGCGTGTGAACAGCTGCTTTCCGAATTTTTGTTCGTACCTGGAACGCAGCCTCCTGAAACGTCATTCACCAACTGGTCTAGTAATGACATTCCGCACATGCCGTCACATTTCAGGTTGCTTTCGTTATCATAATAAAATGTTTTGCCTTTTACCATCAACGTTTGTCCCCGAATTTGTGCTCTTATGTGTGGATTTTTCGCGATAATATCCTTTTTAAGTGTAATAATACGTCTTCGTCGAGCTCTAGCAGATGCAGGTAAATCGCGGTGTACAAAAATTCCTGTATTTTTTTTAGTTTAATCGATGAAGTTAGTATTCTTCCTTTCGGGTCATTCTAACGATGACATTCGCCATCCTGCTGTTGTTCGAACGCAACACCCTTGTTGTTGCAATAGCGCTGTCATCATTAGTTTGCAGCAAATCTAAGCAACACTCTTTTGCCTTGGCTCCTGCGTCGTCAGCGCTGTTCACCGGGATGTGGACCACAACATTTTTTTCGTTGGCCTTCGTCTCCAAAAACTCAACTTGTCGCTCCAATGAGTTGCATCGGGATTCAAATTGCTTCACCTGAGCCTGCAATGCCTGATTGCTATCATGTAAGCTGTGAATTTGTGACTGCATTAACTCAAAGTCAGATTTAGTTGGCATGTCTTTCATTTTTTCATCCAGTATGTTTGACATGATCTCCTGGATCATAATCCTCAAATCCGTCACTTCCATGGCCCCAACAGCCGTGATATTTTGGCTAGTGTTAGCTTTGTTCGTTTGTGGAGAAGCCGGGGCAACTTCTTTATGTGGTCTTTTGTGTATTGGAATACGTGGCGGGGTTCGATTCATTTTGAAATCCTTTGTTTTATGTCAGTATATATATGTGCACTTTTTTGCAGTTTGTTTCTTTTGTATTTATGTGAAAAATACAATTAGACTCACCACCATAAAAATATTTTTTTTTTTTTGATGCGGTTGTTATAGGGAATACTTTGTATATTACTTTAATCTTTTATTGTTCATTAATTTACTGGTAAAAAGCAAACATTTTAGAGAGTGACCGTGAAACTGAACTTAACACTGCAAACCAGAGTTGCCAATCTCCTAGATTCTTTTAGTTGCATTCTTGTAATAAGGAGACCAAACTGCACAACAGTATTCCAATATTAGACGAACAAAACTAGCAAAAAGAGATTTAATTGTATAAGGGCACTTAAATTCACTAGAATTTCTAAACAAAAATCAAGGCATAGAATTTCCTCCAGACACGATATAATCAATATGCATTCTGAAATCTAGTTTGGAATCAAATATAAGTCCAAAATCCTTAAGACTAAAGACAATGAAGAACGTTCTCGGAAATACAGTAGTCAAAGAAAATCGGATTATAAGATCTTGTAAATGTCATGACACAACATTTTTTGATATTTAAATCAAGGTCATTAAACAAACACCATTTCATAAGCAGTTTAAATCTTTTTGAAGTTGCATACAATCAGAAAGCGAATTGACTGTTCGATATATGTATCTTAAAATCATCTACGAATGACAGACATCGTGAGTCTAAAATAAAACTCGGTCAATCATTGTCAAAAAGTAAAAGTAAGAGAGGGCCCGGATGAGTACCGTGGGTAACGCCCGACTAATTAAATATTAGTTCCAATTTCATATGACCAATTTTCCCTATTTGTTCTCCATTTTCTAGATAGCTCTTAATCCAGTTTAAGATTTGAGCCTGAAAACCTAAAGATTGAGCTTTTACAATAGTAGTTTATTGTATGCATTGATACAATGGTTATTTAATAACGTGAGGTTTGTTGCTGTGGATTTCCCACTGACAAAACCATGTTGATAGGGTAAGATATGCTGCTTAACAGTGTCATTTAAAAATTGGAGTAATATATGAACTTTTCCATGAATCAAGAAAAACACCATTTCTGAGAGAAAGATTAAAAATTATTTGGAACGGCTATATAAGTTGGATTTGCAATTTCTTATGAAAATTTCGGGAATATTATGGAGGGGAAAACTCAGACTATTGTCCAATTTACCGAGCGCATATAAAACTTCTTTTTCTGAAATTGATATAATACCTATGTCAGTTATAGCAGGTATGTCATAATTAATTTCAGAGTAAACTGAATTTTGTATAAAATTAGACCGAAAAAATGATACAAATAAATTACACATCTCATTTAGATCGCTGCTACCTATACCATTACAGGTCATATAAGTAGGAATACCAATAGATTTTCTCTTGGAATTTAAATACTGCCAAAAACATTTAGAATTAGATTTGATATTTGATTCCACGGACCAAACATGCTCTCTGTTTAATTTTTTTTTTTTTTTTTTCAAAAAATCGTATTTATGACGTAAACGATAGAATTCGCCTCGAAAAACTGAATCGACCTTGCTTAGTTTTTGCATTTTAATCATTACATTTTTTAATCTTAATAAATTTTCTTCATTCGTCTCACAGGGACAAAGGCAGAGAAGGCTTTGTATAATATGCTCAAAAAAATTTTATAATTATCTTCAACTTCTTGAAAACGCAACGTAGAATTCCAATCTACTCGTACATTGTGTAAAAACTGATTTATGCTGATGTAATCGGTCTTATTAAAATCATATTTATAATCAACTTCATTTTTAAAACAATCGAAAGTATTAAAATTGATAGGTACACTTTAACTCTAAACGCAATGCTCTATATGTATACTATTTTTCAGCAGAGGAAAGCAAATTTCAAGGTCTTATTGAACAAAACAAAGTTCTAAGGTTCTACCAATAGAGTTTACAACATTGTTCGTCTGTACACAATTTAAGGCAGACATAGTGTCTAATACAATGGCTTCGTATTCATTAACAATATTATAAGAATAAATCCAATTGACAGTGCTCAAATTAAAATCACCTAAAACTACCACGTAAGAATTAACGAGTGTTAACAATTTATTTAATATTTACTATATGAGCATTATACGAGGGCGGGTCAATAAGTCCGTGACTTGAATAATAAAAGCTTTTTCTTTCTTATAAGACGTGTTTCTATTTTGCTCTTCTAAAATGTCGAATAATTGTGCTAAATGCAATCAAAAAATAAAACGAAAAGATTTAAATGATAGTGTAATTTGCGGATCATTCTGCGGGCGACATTTTCATAAGAATTTTGCTAATTTTAACCAAGAAAATTTAAACATTCTTGCAAACTCAAACTTTTTTTGGAAATGTGATTTGTGTTCCCAATCGAATTTTGACAACTTTATTTTGCGCTTTAAAGAACTTTCTGATTACGTCATCGATCTCAAAAGAGAAATTTCCATGCTTAGAGACGTAGTCCAAAACAGTGCGAAGTGTATTGCGGAATTTGATAAACTATTTATTTTGAATGGTGCAAACAATTTCCCTAAAGAATCTCCAAATAGTGATCAAATGAATTCTAATAACATTAATATACCAAAGGTTTCAAATAAATCTCTTCCTTATAAGCCCCCTTCATCTTGTGAAAGCTTATTGCCTGGTCCTTCAAAAAATATTATTATAGAGAAAGACAGTTCTAAAAGTGGAATCAAAAACAATAAAGAATCTCTTCCAGATCTCTCTTCCATCAACGAAAGATCAGTACCTGAAATCGTAAACAATAATACTCAAAGCTCTCATTCATTAAACCGTAACAAATCTAAATGTAAAAAAGTCTTTGGTTCTAATTTTACATCTTCCCTCAATGTCTTACCTTCAATCAAGTGGCTTAACATATCTAAGTTTCGCACTGAAATAGACCCTAATGAAATTTTGCAACATATTTCAAACAAAACCGGCATACCAATAACTCATATGCAGTGCTTTAAACTTACAAAAAAAGATGCTGACTTGTCAAAGCTTTCACACGTCAATTTCAAATTAAGTATTCCTTCTAACAAAGTGGAGAATGTTATGAATGCTTCTATGTGGCCTTGCTTTGTACAAATTAAGTTATTTGTCTCTCGGCCAAAAAACGAAGAGACACAGAATGTATTCACAACAACTTAGTTCAAACTCTCTCTTCTTCTCGCTCTTCTTCCAAAGACTTTCTTATTTATTATCAAAACACCGGAGGCTTACGTACTAAACTGCAACAAGTTCTTCTCTTTTCAACATCAGCTCAGTATGACATCATTTCTTTCACGGAGACATGGTTAAACGATCAACACCACGATGCCGAGATGTTTGATACAAATCAGTATGCTGTCTTCCGTAAAGATCGAAATTATGAAATGCTCGATTGTGAAAGGGGGGGTGGAGTGCTGGCAGCAGTTCATACCTCACTTAATTGCACTAAAGTTGAATTGCCTTCTCCAGCTGTTGCCCTCGATATCGATCAATTAGTGCTGAATATAAAATTTGATGTTAATGAAATTTTTCTTATTATTTCTTACATACCACCTTGTAGCTCTCTTGATTTATATAAAGCTCATGTTGATAGCTGCAGTTTAATATTAAAAAATCGTAAAGATAATCAAAAAGTAATTATTGTTGGTGACTTTAATTTGCCTAATGTTAAATGGATATATGATCCTGATGAAAAATTATTAATTCCTTTTAATGTTATTTTTAATCATGATTGTGAAGTTTTGGATACCTTTGCACAATTTGACTTAAGGCAGATTAATCATTTTCAGAATTCTTTCAATAATTTGCTAGATTTAGTGTTCGTTGATGCTGAATTGTGCGCGGGTATAACCAACTCAATTGTTCCTCTTTTCTCTAATACAATACATCATGTTGCATTCAGTATACATTTTGAATTTTATAATTACTTTAGGCCTGTAATTTCAGATTCCAATTTTATTTATAATTTTGATGAAGCTAATCTTGATATTGTAAATACTGCTACTGACTTATACATACCTAAAATTAAAAAAAATTGTGGCTCAAAGCCTGTGTGGTTTAATAATAGAATCATTAATCTCAATAACAAAAAAAATAAAGTTTATAAGCATTTTCGCAAATCTAATAATGATCGTGAACTGTATAAACAATATCGGGTTCTTCAAAAAAATTTCGACATTTTAAATAAATTTTTGTATAATCAATACCTGTTTTCAATGGAGTTGAACTTCAAGACAAATAGTAAATGTTTTTGGAATTTCATAAACAATAAGAAACAATCAAACGGCATACCAAATCTTATGCGTCATGATGGCATTACATCTTCCGACCTTTCTGTGATTTGTAACTTATTTGCTAAACATTTTCAATCTGTTTATTTAGATTGCTCTTCTTCTACACCATATTATGTTACTAACACCAACTCTGCAGATACTTTTTTAAATTTTGGTAGTTTAAGTCTTACTATCTCTGAGATAGAATTGTCATTATCCATGTTAAAAACTGACAAACGACCAGATGCAGAGGGAATTTCCCCTATATTTTTACAAATGTGTGCGAAAGCTCTGGCTGTTCCCTTAAATATTATTTTTAATCGTTCGCTGCTTACTGGTGAGTTTCTTCATACCTGGAAGCGTTCAACAATTACACCTATTTACAAATCGGGAAGTAAGCAAGAGGTTTCAAATTACCGTCCAATTTGTAAAATTTCTACTATTCCTAAAATGTTTGAAAAATTGATATATGATAAATTAATGCCTTCTCTTAAACGTATAATTTCTCCCTACCAACATGGTTTCGTAGCTGGCAGATCTACTGCTACTAATCTTACTATTTTCAGTAACTTAGTATTGAATGGACTTGAGAAGGGTTCTCAGTATGACGTTGTCTACACAGACTTTTCAAAGGCATTTGATCGAGTTAATCATGATGCTTTACTAATGAAGATAAATAAAGTAGGTTTTTACTCTAATTTTTTATATTGGATGGAATCGTATTTAAAGAACCGAATTCAGTACGTTCGTATTAATAATATTCTTTCTTCACCAGTTTATGCTACCTCGGGAGTACCACAGGGCAGCCACCTCGGCCCTCTTCTCTTTTTGTTGTTTATAAACGACATTCGTAACATATTTTTAAATTCAAAGTGCTTGATGTATGCGGATGATTTAAAAGTCTTTCGTTGCATAAAGTCTGAAGAGGATTGCTTACTTTTGCAAGATGATCTTGATAATTTATCGAATTGGTGTAGAAATAATTCCTTAAATCTAAACATTTCCAAATGTCAAAGTCTAACGTTTTACGGAAACCGCTCACCTATCAATTTTACGTACAAAATAAATCACGAATCGCTTTCCATAATAACATCTAAAAAAGATCTTGGTGTAATTTTTGACAAAAAGCTCAACTTTTTAAATCACATAGATTTTTTGGTTGCTAAAGGCAACTCAATGCTAGGTTTTATTTTGCGTAACTCTAAAGAGTTTTCTGATCCACATACATTGAAGTGCCTATACTTTGCTTTGTAAGATCTAATCTTGAATACTGCAATGTAATATGGAATCCTGCATATGCAGTTCACTCATCTAGAATTGAAAAAATCCAAAAACGTTTTACAAGAACTGTAGTAAAAAGACTCAATTGGGACCAGTGGCGGCTGTACCTTAAGTGCGCTCGTGCGCTGAACCACCATTTCAAAAGATTTAAAAATTACAAAATATTACTGCATCTTTATTTTTAGATTCCCATATTAATATTTATTTTTTAAACATACATACGTACAAGAACACAAACAAGTAAAATTTCCAATTATGACGAAACAATGTAAGCGCTTTGCTTTACTATTAAGAATTACTTTCCCTGCAAGTAAAAATTCTCGTGCGCTTCAGCGAGCGCACGAGGACTGCTAATATAACTTGTATGAGTTACAAGCAAGTATCCCTGACGCGTGAGACAAAAGATATTTCATTGAAATATATGAAGAATTAGCCTGCTCTCGTGCAGCGCACGAGAACCGAAAATTAACTACAGCAACCGATGTTTGACTAGAATGCGCTGCGCCTGCGAATATGTAATGTTGTTTCGCTCTATCCGTGACTGGTTAAATAGTGTAGGTTTGTAGGTGTTAGGTTAGTAATTGTTTTTTATTTTGGTTTTGGTTCGATTCTGTACTGTGTACAGTGTGTGGTGTGGGATAAAATTAACAGTGATTAGGTATATTAAAGACAGTAATAATTTTTTTTTAAATAAAGTTACGTGAATCCACGATTTGACGCATTTAAGTGAAAAAATAAAAAACATGATTCCTTGCTAAATGTAATAAGTGTGTCAGTTTTATACATGGTCGAAATTCTTCGAGCAATTATACAAAATAATAAAAAATCGACATATACATGTAAATTTTTGTTTTTTTTTTTTTGCGATTTCTAATCTTAATACCTACTTAGTGAGCAAGTAAAGTGCACCACCTGTACAACAACCCACCAGCCGCCACTGATTGGGACATACATAGATATGCCTCCTTATAAAACGAGATGTAGTTTATTAGGCATTCTGCCTCTAAACACTCGAAGGAAGTTCTCAGCGGTTATGTTCATTCGCGATATTTTGGCAGATCATATTGATTGTTCTCAAATTTTATACTTAATTGGGTTTAATGTCCCTGCGAGAATGCTTCGAAACCAATTGTTTTTTAATGTCCCATATCATAGAACTGTTTATGCTGCCAATGAACCAATATCTAGATGTTTAAGAGAAACGAATACAGTTTGCAACTTGATCGACTTTAATCTAAGTAGATACTTATTCAAAACAAATCTTTTGTTAAATTTAAATAACTTTGCTGGTGGTAATGTTTAATTGTATATTATTATTATTTTATTTTGTTTATAAAAAATGTATCAAGTAATCACTAAAGTACTTACTGTAACTTTGTTTGATGAATAAACTAAACTAAACTTTTGGAATAAAACACAGATTTTTATTTTTCAACGTAGTCTCCCTTGAGCTCTATACACTTTGTCCAACGCTTCTCCAATTTTGTTATCCCTTCCAAAAAAAATGATTTGTCGAGGTCCTCAAAATAGGCCTTTGTTTGCGAGATCACTTGATCATTGGAGTCAAATCTTTTTCCACCAAGCCATTTCTTCAGGTTTGGGAACAAGAAGTAGTCGCTCGGAGCCAAATATGGAGAATAGGGTGGATGAGGGAGCAATTTATAGCCCAATTCATGGATTTTTGCCATGGCAACTGCACATGTGTGCACCCTTGCATTGTCTTGGTGGAAAAGAACTTTTTTCTTGGTCAAATGAGGTCGGTTTTTTTTCAAATCGTCATTGAATCGGTCCAATAAGTTGGCATAATATTCCCCATTGATTGTTCTTCCCTTTTGAAGGTAGTCAATGTGGATTATCCCGCGTGCATCCCAAAAAACAGTCGCCATAACTTTATTGGCTGACAAACCCACCTTGGCCTTCTTTGGCGCCGATTCACCCTTAGAAACCCACTGTTTTGACTGTTGTTTGGTCTCTGGTGTGTTGTAATGGATCCATGTTTCGTCCACGGTTACAAAACGGCGCAAAAACTCCTCCATATTGCGATTAAACAACGCCAAACCATCCTGTAAAGTTGTTACACGATTGCGTTTGTGGTCGACTGAGAGCAAACGCGGCACCTATCTTGCGGAAAGCTTTCTCATGCCCAAGTGATCATTCAAAATTGAAACCACTGAGCCATGCGAGATCCCTACGGCTTCCACAATCTCTCGCACTTTCAATCTTCGGTCGGCCAACACCATTTCGTGCCCAAAGTCGTTGAATACACACACACGAGACGAAACACAAAAATAACCAACTTCTCGAGTTCTCGATTTTGTGTGTTTTCTTTTCTGTCCTTTCGTTCAATATTCTCTTCTCGGTTTAGAATCGGCACTCAAGTGTTGAGTTCGCATTTAGCTTAGAGTAAGTAGATGTGAGAAATCATTCGAGTAATTTGAGTATTCGAAGGATTTGAGTGAAGAATCGAAATATCTCGAGATTGTCTGATTCGATTATAATCGATTATATTATTCGAATGCGTCCACCACCAATCCTTGTTGTAATATGAAAAATCATTTAACATGTACCAATACAGCGACCGACAGTTCGATTTGAATATGATAGAAGCATATTTTCTATATTTTTTTTTAGAATTTTTAACATTAAAATTTTAATTTTATTAAAACTATATTCTTTTCACTACATTCGTCCACACTTTCTAAGATCGTTATATCATTTCCCTTATTTTTTCGATTATTTTCAGCGACCGCCATTTAGCTATTGAATTAGGGGTTCAGTTTATTTGGTCTTACAAAATAAATCAACATAAAATGTTCGCTTTTGCAGTTAAAACTCATAAAAGTGGCGTAGAGTTTACTTGCGAATATCATATCGCAATCCGGCTATCTCTTTTTCTCTTTTAGAAACTTCATCTAACTGAAAAAGCATATTTCGTAGAAAAGATATTTTTATTTATTACTTTTCATGACTGTTTGACTATTTATTATTCTTGGAAGCAATCGAAAACCCCGGTGAAGTATAAAGCTCAAATAACTTAATAATTCGTTCCGCGCCTCGCGATTTAAACAACATGCATATACATAAATCGCCTACGCATATGTATATGTATATATATTTGATCATAGTGAATTCGTACTGTATGTAGATTAATTTGTATTTAAGAAAATTTGTGTTTTTCTTTTTGTTACATTAAATATCTCGTGTGATTTTAATACAAAACCTTCAATACAAAATTCATAAAAGAAATTATGGGATATAATAGTAATAGCCGCGATAGTAAATTTAAGCAAGCAATTCATTTTAAAAACTCCACAACAAATATTTTATTCTGTATTAAAAAAAAACAACAAATTCAATTGTTTCATGGTTTTAATAGCTCATAAAAATAAGTGAAAAAAGGAAACTCAAAATCAAATATTCTTTTTTTCATAGATGTGATCAAGTTTTTTATAACTTTTGGCTCAATTTTGAGCCATTCATCACGGAGAGCGTGTTTGAGCTCTACAACAGTCGGATACTATTTGCCTGACTAGGGTGCCCCACAGATTTTCAATGGTATTTACATCGGGAGAACATGCGGGTTCATTAAATTAATAGAATTTGGTCCCAGCCTACTGGTGTGAATTCTGGCATTGTCCTGCTGAAAAATCCAAGATTTCTCATGGTTATCTGCCAAAAAAGGAACTAAACTGAATCGGAGTACTTGAACGTAATCGCTACTGTTCATTTTCGATGAAGTGAATTGCATCTCCAGACACGCCTCTGAAGAGAAAACGCCCCACATCATCACTGAGCCTCCACCAAGATTACGCCTTTCGAAATAATGTGGTTCCTTCCGTAAGTCACGCCAATACGAGGGCAATCCATCAGGACCATCTAAGTTCCATTTTTTCTCATCAGAAAGTTTGGGTTTCTCATTGTAGGTAATGTGGGTTATAAATATGAAACACATCAAATCGGCCTAACAACGTAAATCAATTCAAATATAACGGATTTATATTGAAATAAAAATCAAACAAGAAATTGCGGTACTATTGAACTATCAAAGGCTACAAGTTATGTCACCTATGCATATTTCCTTCATTTTTGAGAATCTGTTTTAAATTTTATTGAAAGTTAAAGCTCTGATTGATAAGTGGGTTATATACAGGGTGTCCCACAGTCACCGCCCCAAATGAAAATCATGGATTCCTGATGTCATTTTCGTCCCGTTTTCGAGTTATGGCGGTTTTTATGATTTTTCCCTTAACTGGCTTTATCTTTGCCAAACTACGTCCGATTCGTAAGATTTTTTTTTATAACCAATCAAAAATTGATTACAGTTTTACGAGAGGCGTTCAATATATTCTCGGTATCGGGGTGAAGCTGTGGTTATATATATAAATTGACTTATTTATTAAGTAATACTATTATTTTAGTGCATTCATGTAAAATTTCATATAAATGTGATTATTAATTCGCGTTTTATCTCTAGTTAAACAGAATCATAATGGCAACTGAGACGATGATAGTGAAAATTGAGCATCGCGCTGTAATTAAATTTCTCACTAAGCAAGGAAAAAGTCAAAAAACTATTAATGAAGAGATGGTGGATGTTTACCAGGGTTCCGCACCTTCATTATCAACTGTGCAAAAGTGGTCAAGTGAGTTCAAGAGAGGCAGAGAGAGCATTGAAGACGACCCCGGCTCCGGCGCCCCGGCTACTGCTTATACGGGAGAAAGCATCAAAGAAGTCGAAAAACTTGTTCTTGAGGATGCCCGAATAAAGGTGAAAATGATGGCAGAGATCACCAAGCTTTCAACTGGTACCATTCACACCATTCTTCATGACCATCTTAACCTTCCAAAGGTCAGTGCAAGGTGGGTGCCACGAATGCTCACAGCACCTCAGAAAAAAGTGAGAATCGCATGCTGTAGAGAGCTTTTGGAGATGTGTAGTGAGAACGCGGACGGTGTTATGGATCGAATTGTTACTGGGGACGAAACATGAGTTCACCACTATGACCCTGAAAGCGAACAAGAGTCCATGCAGTGGCATAAAAAAGGAACAGATCCCCCGAAGAAGTTCAAAGTCACTCCGTCTGCCGGGAAGCTCATGGCCACAGTTTTTTGGGACTCAAAGGGAATCTTGCTCATTGAGTACAAAAAAAAAAAGGTGAAACCATCAACGCCACATCCTACGCTTCCACTTTGCATAATTTACGGGAGGAAATTAAAAAGAAAAGACGGGGTAAACTCGCAGCGGGTGTGTTGCTTCTTCATGACAACGCTCCTGTTCACACGGCGCGAGTTTCCAAGGCTGCTGCGCGAGATTGTGGTTTGGAAGAAATCCAACACCCACCCTATAGTCCAGACCTTGCCCCTAGTGATTATTTCCTGTTTCCGGATTTGAAAAAATGTCTTTGTGGAAAAAGATTTTCGGATGATGAAGAATTCAAGTCGGCAATAAATGGGTATTTTGCAGAGACAGAGGAAATTTATTTTTTTGAGGGTTTAAAAAAGCTTATCTCAAGATGTTACAAATGCATTGATGTTAGGAGAGATTATATTGAAAAATAAAAACAATTTAAATTGAATTCGCATTTTCCTTCATATCGATACCGAGAATATATTGAACGCCCCTCGTAGTTTGTCGAAAGACTTTTTTTCTGCGGACAACCGTTTCTCCGCAATTTTGCATCAAACTCAATTTTTTCGTTTTTTAAGTAGTTTTTTCACTTTGATATCATTTTATTCAAAAAAAAAAACACGTTAATGAGTATTAATTTTTTTCACTTATTATTAAAGCCCAGTTCATTTTCTTAAAAAATTATTTTTTTTCCTTAAAAAGAATACTAAATGTAATTAACAAAAAATAAACAAACTGAGTGAATTTAAAAAAGAAATAATTTTTAAATACAAAATTAACTTTTTCTGAGCTATTGTGGTTAAGAAAAGGACAAATAGATAAAGTTAATTAGTAAGATCATTAACTAATGTAAACAGTAAAGATTTGCATTATGATTTGAAGGTTGTAAATGTCTTTCTCGCGTGATCTAGTGTTCCCGTCGTGTTCTTTCACTTGATACTCCATTTTGGATTTGTTATTCAAGTTGTAGTTTTTTTTTTCAATTATTTGCGAACAATGGATTACACTAATCAAGAATATCTGGAAATGTTATTAACATACGCTTAAATGGGAAACTTAAATATTTATAATGCAAAATGTAAAATTTTATCTAACAATATATCTGGGCCCTATTCCACAAAAAACTTATCAACTTTTCACTTTGCACTTATCAAATTACATTTTTTTGCAAAGTGATAAGTTTTTCTGTTCCACAATACCCTTGCAAATCTCACTTTTCACTAAGCAAATTTTTGCAAAGACTTCGCATAGAGTGCAAAGTCTTTGCAAAAATTTGCTCTCTATGCAAAGTCTTTGCTCGCTCCTGCAAAGTGAGTTTGCCAAGTGTTCCACAAAAATTTTATCATCTTTGCATTTCTGTCTTATCACTTTTCACTTTGCGTTTCGAGTTTGTTTTGTTTTGTTCATTGCCAATCATCGTACACCAGTGGGAGACTAGTCGTAATTTGAATAAAATTTGGAAAATCGCAAAATTCGACTGATGTTGGTTGATTAAAATAATTATAACTTTTCTTCTGATTGTCCTTCAAGGTTGAGGTCTTTAAGGAATTAAATGACAGGCTTTATTTGTGTATACAAATAATTGGGAAGGGGTGTACCCTTTTAAGCGAAAAGGGGAGGTAAATCGGTTTTCAATTCAATTTTCGATATTAAAAATGTAAAAGTCGGGGGGCTTATAGGGGTAAATCCAACAGAAACAGCAGTAGAGGCGTTTAAATTGTTTTTTTACAAAAAAAAAATAATTTGATAATAAATCTTAGAAAATCGTCGATTTGACTATCTAAGAAAGCTTATAACTTCAATAATATCTAACGGATCTTCATCGTTGGAATAACTAAATGGAAAATATTATTCTACATTTCTGTGTAAGAAAAATTGCAAAGTTACAAAAATAACCACACTAAATGTCAAGTTTATTGTAAAATCAATTTTATTCTTATCATTTTAAATTGAAAAGTTGATACAAAATTTTCATAATTTAAAAAAAATTACAACCCACCTATTGCTTGAATTCCCCTTTCAAATAATACCAAACAATGCTTTAGGCTCAATTCAACAGTAGAGGCCCTAAAATTGTTTTTATTGTTTTTTAACGATTTTAATAAAAATCGACAATCGACATGACATCATAAATTATTGCTTTTCTTCCAAAATCCAAAATAGATCTTAATAATTGGTAAAAAATTGGTTGTCTAAAGTTAATTTCTAAAGCTACGAACCGTAATACCACTAATTTTTCTCCAATTTTATTCAAAAGGAAATCAACTTGAATTTGATTTAAACGAGTTTGTTTGTTTATATGTAATAGTTAATCTCTGGATCTACTAGACCGATTCGTAAAATTCTTTCACTAATAAAAATATACATTATTCCTCAGTAACATTGGCTATTCTTAATTTTGATAAAAATAAGTTTTAAGATAGAATAGAAATGGCAATATTTGTAAGTCAACTTCACGACTATATTCGTTTTTTTTTGGGTCGACTTTTTTAGGTTTTTGTGGTCATGTGACGAAGTCTTAGCAGATATCTATAGATAAAGTGCCCAACTATGCCAAACAAAATAAAATGCACGACTGGATCGAACGGACTTGCTCTTATGTAAAAGTACTTTGGAATTTAAAATACATTTTATAAATATAGAACATGGATTTAATGAGATAAAAATGTTCAAATGCATGAAATAGCCGTCTGATTTCCGGAAAAGTATGAATTTATGCAAACAAAGTTTAAAAATCGTTTTATTATTGAAGTAGTTTTTTATATAACTTCTGTTAATATACATCCAACAAAACGTTTTAACAAATTCATAAAAATTACAAAAACAGATTGATTTGTTGAAATAACAAAAATATTACCAAATTAATTTGTCATATTAACAATTCTTTTGTCGTATCAACAATTTTTTTGTTAATGTCACTTTTTTTTTTTTTTTTTTTTTTTTTTTTTTTTTTTTTTTTTTTTTTTTTTTTTTTTATTATCGGATTAACACAATTATTATTTGACAAAAAATTTTGTCAATTTCACAAATTATTTTGTTGAATCCACAAAATTTATTTGTCAGCTTAAAAGAAATGGTAACTTTCAATTTAAAACTGTTTCTTGTTTCAAAATAGCGTTTTTTGACCTTTAAGTCCACAAAAATTGGCGTTTCGTCTTCGCTATCTCACATAGAATCATCTTTGAGAGCGTATTGACGATACGCAATTTTTATTAAATTCAGTTTATCTTACATCGATTTACAAAAAAAAAAAAAAAAAAAAAAAAAAAAAATCAAACAAGTGTGAACTATATCATACTCGTACAAATATTTGTCAATTTAACAAAAATATTTTTATTTTTTGTTAAACTGACAAAAAAAAAAAATTAACAAAAACTTTGTGATATTGACAAACATTTACAAAACAGATTTTTTGTAGATACAACAAACATTTTGTTTACATCACAAAAAAATGTGTGGATTTGACAAAAATGTCTGTTTTATTTTGTTTTATTAACAAAAGTTGGTTTGTTAAACTGACAATATTATTTGTAGTGCATATTTTGTTAAACTGACAAAAAAAATCATGCATGATAAAATTTAATCAAAATGATAAAATTGTTTTATTGAAGGTCAACAAAAACGTTGTTATCTATATTACCTAGGAATTTATTTTCAGTGTAAAGCTACGAGCCGCAATACCTTTGACGTCACCGGGCCACGGCACTGTGTTTTGAAATAAAACTCTCTTATTACGTCGACAACTCTATGGACGGTTCTGCAATTTTGCAACCGATTGCATTGGCAACCATTTCCGAGCCAATGCAAGCACAGGAGAAATTGATTTTCAGCCGACAAACCATGACTGCGCTGTTTATTGTGCTCTAATTGTTTTACAATTTTATTTAAAAGGAAATCAACTTGGATTTGGTTCAAGCGAAAGCACTCTTTAAAATTAAAGTTTTGTAGTCCCGAAAAAATTATTCGGTCTCTATAATTTCTTATTATTTTGCAAATTGTCGAAAAATTTGATAAGTGCAAAGTGAAAAGTTAATAAGTTGTTTTGTGGAACAGGGCCCTGGTCTTGAAAATAATGATTTTGTTTACTTTTATCAACCAGTTTGAATTTATCTTTTTTATATGAAATATATTTAACTTAAATTATCTTTAAAAACAAATTCCAAAATTATGAACTTAAAATTATACCGGGATACATTTTTGGGGTCAAAAAATGTATAAGCATAACCTGCGAATTCAAATACTTTGAAGAAGTTATTTGTGTAGAACTGAAAGTTAGCATAGAAAAGCATTATACCATATGTTAATTATAAACAAATAAAATTTGGTGGTGCTCAACTCAACCATTCCTGTGTGCGTGTTACCAGAAACGGAGGGGACCTACAATTTTCTGCCGATTCCGAACGGCTAAGGAGCAGCACTTTCCATGACAAGAGATACTCTTGGAGGATTTGTCAATTCCTCGCAAGAGGCAGTACACCCCTGAAAAAAACTTTCTTGCAGCGGCTGAGAATCGAACTCGAGACCTTCCGCATGACAGTCCAACGCACTAACCATTATGCCAAGAGGTACTGTTAATTATAATCACTGGGAAATAGATATCTAAAAAACTAAAGAATTTGTTAGAGCGGTTCTATATCAAATGTATTGATGGTTGGCGACTTAAGTGTGAGAGTAGGAACGGAGGGATGAGTTGAAAATGAACGGGAAGGAGAAAAATCGATAATGTAAAGATACCCAGAGGAAATATGGTTATTATTTATTTAATTCGTTAAAATCTAACGTTAACAATATTAAAATAGTTCTTATAATCTAATATAATCTACGAGTAATATCATAATTTATATTTATTATTCAATATTGTTGAAAAAGATAAGTTTAAATTTTTTACATTTTATGTTATCATTTACAGATTCTAAACAAAATTGAAATTCGTTATAAATTGTTATTAATTGATTGAAGGGGCTACATACACCATAGTTTGATCTGCTAAATATTTGAATAATAGGTTGCTGTCGCCTTAAACATGAACGGCTGAAACTGAAATTTAATTTACTTAGAACTGATGGTAATGATATCGAACCATTAATAATCCCAACAATAAAACAAAATTGTATAAACTTTCTGTGGTTAGTCAAAGAAGGAAGGCTGATCAAAGCTAGTCTTTGAGAATAAGGGGGAAGTAGATTTTCCCTTGACCATGGAAGAGACCGAAGACAGAAACGCAGAAACCTTTTTTGGATCGCTTCAATTCTTGTAACATGTGTTGAGTAATAAGGTGACCATACCACACATCCGTATTCTAGAATTGGTCTAACAAACGAAATAAATAGAAGTTTAAGAACATAAGGGTCCTGAAAATCACGACCGAATCTTTTAATGAATCCAAGAACCCTATTGGCTTTTTTAATTTTGGAATTGTGCAACTCTATTGGTCTTCGAATCCTAAATAGCACCAGCGAAGGTAATAAACTTAAAAAAATTACATTTTTAAGAGTTCGGTTATTGACTGCAGCCTAGAAAGGAGTAATTGGTATTCGTTGATTTTCGACAGATTGTGATATATGTATATCTAAACCACATGCCAATCTTTGTTTCACTCAATTGAGGAACAAAAATGAAGGAAGTGTAAAAATGAAAAACTATGCTGTAGTGGAAAGTGACAAAACCACTCTTTATAGAAGAGAACTAGACACATATCAATTTAATTAGAAATTAAGGAGGGATCAAGTAATTGCAGACGAGTTGTATAAAAAGCTAAGGTTTGGTTATAACAGGTATATAACATCATACTGGAGCACGGAAGTATACTCCAAGAATTCAAAGAAGCTCTAATTTCCCCCATCCATAAAAGCGCAACTTAACAGATCCTTCAAACTATAGAGGTATTTAATTCTTAAATGCATGGTTCAAAATGTTAACTACGTTACTGCACAAGGGAATAAGATCGTGGATGGTCGCAAACAACCATATCATGGAATTCTAAGCTGGGTTCAGGCCAGGTTACTCAACTGTAAATCACATCTTTGTCCTACGAAGTATCGCCGATTCGTTTTTGTCTTACAAGATATTTAATACGGTAGACCAAAACGAATTAATGTACAAGATGTGTGGATTGGGGATGTCACACAGATTTGGAAGCTTCTCGGAGAACCTGTACATGAAAACCAAATTGGCAGTATGGGGTTGTGAAAATATTTCGGAATGGTTTCAGACTAAAGATACTGTGCGCCAAGGCTATACACTTAGCCCAATCTTATTTAGACTTAATCAGTTTTGCCATGGTAGAGACTATGCAGCAACCCTTATCTGCTATCTGCTTACTCAGCGAAAGCCCTCCAGTTTAAAAATTAGGTATTAACTTAGAAAAATGTTATTCCAAAAATAAGGACGTATCAAACTCAAGGGGACGTACAACAATGAAAGGATAGAAGTCTTCAAGGATTACAAATATCTAGGAGTTTATTTCACCAAAAAACACTAAGTATGAAACGGCCGAAAAACTAGGAAAACTTTATACCACAATCAATGTTGTATAGATGAAAATTTTCCGAGGTAGCAATATAGCACGAAGAAGCAAATATCAAGAATGGGGATTATCGGTCCTTACTTTTTTGAAAGAAAATGATGCAGCGTGACTTCTTTATGTCACCATTTTTTTTGTATGTATGGGTGTATGCATAATTTATTTAGTAAATTTTACTATTAATGTTACAATTTTTACAATTTTTAAAAAAGTGTGAATACATTGAAAATCAATTACTATTTTATAGATTATTATTTTTTACAAATGGTGTTAAAAGAGTTTTAAATCTGCTAAGATTATTTTCATTTTTTATTTCTGATGGTAGTTCATCAAACAATTTAAAGCCACGATAAAATAAAGTATTTTGAGATCTGGTATCTCTATAGAATTGAAGTCTGAAGTCATCATTTGATTTTAAACTATAAGGTTGCATGTCTCCCACGTAGTTTATGTTCGATGTCAAATAGTCGGGAACCATATCATGTCTTATTTTGAAAACAAACATCTATGTATTAAAGATGACTCGTTGCTTAATGCTCATCCATGAAGACACGATAGCATCCAACGTAATGACGTGTAACAACTGCATTTCAAAATAATGCGCATGGCCCTATTTTGAAGTTTTTGAAATAGGGTTATCTGTTCATTGTTGTTGAACAAAACTTAAAGTGTGGTTTAATTATAGTATTATAAATGTTTTCGTATTCTTTTCAAAAAAGCTGGTTTTTTAGACACTTTTTTTGGCTGTGTAGGTGAAATGACTTTTAAAGCTAAGCTTATGGCACAATATCACCCCCAAATATTTTATTTCATTCAATTGTTCAATAGGTTCACCCTCAATTGTTAAGTTAATAATATCGTCTTTATTCAACACCATGCATTTTGTTTTGTTTATGTTAAGTTTGAGCTTGTTTAATTGTAGCCATCTACATAAATTAATCAAATATTCTTTTATATTTACTAAAAGTTCATTTATTTTTTTACCACTTACAAACACAAGAGCGTTATCAGCAAATAATGATATTTGTGAGTTCTTTAAAACATTTTTTATGTCGTTTATGTAGATCAAAAACAATAATGGGCCAAGTATAGTACCTTGAGGTACACCAAAACATGTTTCTATAGCACTTGATGTTGAAGTATTAACGCAGGTTTTTTGTGTTCTTTCGGATAAGTACGATTTGAACCAATTAAGTTCGTTACCGTTTACACCATATATGGAAAATTTGTCTAATAGTCTATCTCGGTCAACCGTTTCAAAAGCTCTTTGGAAATCGAAAAACACCGCAATAATTATGTTTCCAACATGCCTTTCTTCTTTCATGTTCATTATGAGCCAATTAAGAGCAGTTTCACACGAGTGGTTATGTCGAAATCCGGATTGGTTTTCAATTAATAAGTCAGTATCACAAACATATTTATAGAATTGTTCATACGCACATTTTTCAATAATTTTTTCTAAAATCTGTAGCATATTTATTGGTCAAAACTTTTCACAGATATTTGTTTTGTGTGTCTTTGGGTATGGGTATAACAATAGATTCTTTTAAGTTGTTTGGAAATTTACCAGTTGTTAGAGACTTATTTACAATTTTCGCTATAAATGGGCCTATTATATCAAAACAATCCAGAAAAATGTTTATATTTAAATTGAAAGCATTTTTAGTATTAAGTTTTTTGCAAATTGCTTTAAGTTCAGTAACGTTAATTTCATGGAATTTGAATTGGTTTGAGCTTTAAATCAGTGAAGTTGTTGTTCACAAAGGGTATGGAGTTGCGTATAGTATTTATGCTTTCCACGAAAAAAGTATTGAACTTATTAGCAATCACTGCACTATACGATTCTAATGTACTCGTATCAACAAAACGAACTTCAACAATTTCAGCCTTTTTTTCATTTAGTACAAGTTTTTTTTTATTGTTTTCCACATTTATTTTTTATTTTGACAGGATTCAATTTTATTACATATATAATTTCTTTTAGTTTGATTAAGTTTGTTTCTGTATATATTTCTAATATTTTTGTAAATATCTCAATCGATTAGTCTATTTAATATCGTCGCTTTTCTGTAACATGTACCATGACCATGATTTCGGAATTTTTTCTTTCCCAAACTTGAACGGATGGTGCTGAAAGATGTCTGGTTTCAGCAAAATAGAGCCACTTCCCATACATTAAGAACTTCATGACTTTTGATTCTCCGGGCACCTCATCTCTCTTAGAGGCGATTTAATGTGGGAATACCTGAAGTCTCTTGTTTGAAGCAATCGTCTCAGAATTCTGGAAGCCCTCAAACGAAACATTCGAACCAGCAGCCTGCAAATTCCTGTAGAAATGCTTGAAAGATTATGTATTTATGCCTGAAAAACCTCTACATTAGATATCACGAGTTTTTCAATATGTCACCCCCAAAAAGTAGAGAATGATCTCGTCGCTTTTGGTAAGTATATTCATTCCAAGCGGATATCTTACCTTCAGCGCAGCAGAGCTGACCATGATAGGTTTTTTCGTCCCTAATTCAACCCAGACCTCACCTACTCCAGCCAATTCCAATCTCCCTCTTACCTTCTATTATCAAAACGTAAGAGGTCTCCGTTCAAAAAGTCAAGATGTTTATCAGAAAACTCATTTAGCCTTTGCCAAGTAAATGGCGTCTCGAATTTCATGGCTAGGCATCTTGACCTCATTTTCACTACAGATTCTACAATCTCTTCTGTTTCACTTAGTCAACTTTCCTTATCTACCATCGATAACTACCATCCTCCCCTTTTTTTCTCAATCTTCCACAATTGCCCTCCAGTACGCACCCCCTCGGTAGACATATCGTCTTATAATTTTCATAAAGCTAATTTTCGTCAAATTAATCAATATCTAAATGATATTTCCTTCAACTTTGATAATCTGGCCTTAAAAGATGCTCTAGCAAAATTTTATGGAGAAATTTTGTATTCTATCTCTCTATTTGTACCATTTACACGACGCAAAACTTCGTCTACCAGCCCACCTTGGTATAATCGAAGGCTCCGTTCTCTTAGAAACAAAAGAAACAAACTATGGTAAACTTTTCTTCGCACGCAAACTCCTACAGATTATTCTCGGTACGTATCTCCCATTTAATGAACTTTCGAACTCATTATACTTGCGTTACTTAATTATGATGCAAGCCAACCTTATTAATGATCCTAAATCCTTTTACCAATTCGTCAATCATAAAAGAAAATCCGATGCGTACCCAACTTCTCTCTCCTTCAATAATATAACATCAAATGATCCACAAACTATTGCCAACTTCTTTGCCTCGTTTTTCAAACAATCTTTCACGGATGATACCTTTGAACCTGACTCTGCCTATTTTAATTATTTACCAAGTTTTTCGCTTGGGCCATTTCTCCCACCTAATATCGATCCAATTATTATGGAAAATAAGTTAAATCAGCTTAATGATGACTTCTCTCCTGGTCCAGATGGACTCTCAGCTATTCTCCTAAAGAAATGTTCATCATCACTTTCCCTTCCTCAGTCGAAAATCTTCAATCTTTCCCTTTCTCAAGGTGAATTCCCTGAGATATGGAAGAGTTCCTTTATAATTCCAATACACAAAAAGGGTCCAAGAGGCGATGTCATCAATTATCGTCCTATCGCCAAACTCTCATGTATCCCCAAACTCTTTGAAAGCATACTTCATGAAATTTTAAGCTTTCACTGTAAATCCCTCATTTCTCCCATACAACATGGCTTTCTTAAATGTAGATCAACTACCACTAATCTTGTTGAATTTGTGTCATTTACCCTCTCTGCCTTAGAGAATGGTAAAGATGTCGATGTCATCTCCCATAAACTTATCCATTTCAAACTATCCACCTTCGGTTTCGAACCCATTCTTTTAAAATGGATTTCTTCCTATCTGGAAAACCGTTACTACAGTGTTCGTTTTAGATCCACTTCCTCTTATCCTTTCTTAGCCACGTCCGGAGTCCCTCAAGGCAGCCACTTAGGGCCTCTCCTTTTTATTCTTACTATTAATGATATTGAATTGGTCATCAAAAATTCCCATATATCTCTTTATGCCGACGACACTAAATTTTTCAAAACCATTTCTTCTGCACATGACTCTACTCTTATCCAAATTGATCTCAATAATTATTCAGTTTGGTGTCTCAAAAACTGCTTAGACTTAAATATCACTAAATGCCACTCAATCGCCTTTTCACGAAAACGTTTAAAATCTACTCCCCGTATCTATTTTCTTCATAATCAACCCCTATCTATTGTTAACTCGATACGTGATCTCGGCATATTATGTGATCCCATTATGACGACATAATTCTCAAGGCCAATTCCGCACTTGGTTTCGTCAAACGATGGTCCAAGGAATTCTCCAACCCATATGTGACCCGATCCCTCTATGTTACCTTTGTCCGCCCCCTGCTTGAATACGCCTGTCAGGTGTGGTCCCCCTACCAACAAGTCCACATCGCCAGAATTGAGAGTATCCAACGTCGATTCCTTCGTTTTGCTCTTCGAGGACTTTCCTGGAATAATCCCTTATCCTACCTCCTTACCTAGATCGCCTTAAACTAATTAACCTAAATTCTCTAGAAGAACGTAGAAAAACTTATGAAATTCTCTTCATTCATAGTCTTCTTACAGGTTCTATTGACTGTATAACTCTTTATAACTCCATCTTCCTTAATACCAACCCCCGCAACATACGAAATCCCCTTCTCTTTTATATACCCACCCACCGTACGTCTTATGGCTCTAATGAACCAATCTCACGTATGCTAAGGAATGTCAACTCAAACCCAATAACCTTCGACTTTAACCTTAGTACCCCTTGCCTAAAACTCCGTCTCTTGAATCAATTCCCCCACTAACCAAAATTCGTAGCTATAAGTTTTCTTAGTTTTAAGTTAGATTAAGCTATAGCTTAGTTTCTCAAGAGCTGTAAATTGTATGTCAATTCAAATTAGATCTTTGCTTTTCTGAACAAATATTGTATTACCAAATATAAAAATTCTAAACCACAACCGCTCTCGATTTAATCCTAATTTAATTCGCCTTTAGTATGATAAATCCCAACTTCAAATTAGCCGTCACACACACTTCCCGTCATTTAATTTATTTGCTTTTTCATACTATAATGAAATTAAATCACGAATTGTACACTCTGTGCTGGCCTTGGCATATGTTAAATTGTACTCATAAAACCTGAAAATATGTGGGTTCAATAAAATCTAACAAACATTATATTGTTTATATTCTCGTCACTGCTGCTGGTCACCGCTACCACCAACAACTACTACGTAGTTTCTTACCATAAAAATCTAAATGGCTGAAGTTCGTCAGCATTTCGCTCCATTTATAAACAAGTGGATAAATTGAAATGACGAAAAAAAATCACATGATTGTTAAATTTACTGAAATTTGAGGGAAGTTGAAGCTTTTAAGTCCATCTGCCTTGGGTAAAGCTTTTATATATTTCCATTAATATACCTACGAATATTCTTACAAAATAAAGTTTTAGTAAACCTTATAAAAGTCATTGTACTATGGTTCTGTGTTGGTCATCGGTGATCAAGGCCAACGAGTTGATTCAGAATAACTTGAAAAACCAGAAAATAATATGGGAAATATTTGGTAACATTTTTATTTTTCTGATTTTGTGTGTTTTTTTTGAGTTATTAGATTTTATTGAAAAGTGGTCCCATCTCCTTTGTATAGATTAGATTTACATAGCTTTATAAAATTATGACTTGTGACTTCTTCATGAACACATTTTTCATAAAATACAATATTGGTGAAGAAGAAGCAGATTACAAGTTAATATTTCATTCTGTCTGAAGGAATGAGTATGCATGTCTTCGTTTTCTTTTCTTTTGTACAGCCAGGTTAATTTTTTTTCGTAAAAGTCCACATTTAAAATAATTTTCATTTCATATGAAATCGCCTAATCAAAAAGACCAACTCATATTAGATTTAGCTTAAACTTTGAAAATTTTCCTTAGAACACAAGAAAGTAATTCATAATGAAAAAATTTAAAATCCGCATTTTAAATATTTTAGCTTTAAAAATGTTAAAAGGCTAGAATTTTAAAGCTGAAGGATACTGGTTTTTGCATAAAGTTCATTTACACAATCAATAAGTACCAAACAATATTAAAAATGACGTTGAAAATTCATATAGCTAAGTATGTTACGAATTTGACTGTAACTACTTATGAAGAAATAAATCAAACCTACCATTGACTCGTTCGGACCACTTCTTATATACGGAAAACTGTGCTTGAAATTAAAAAAAAAAGAAGATGTATTAGAGAAAGTTCTAAGTTCAGAGTGCGTTCTATGAGCTTAGAATAAAATAACTTAGCAGACGGAGTTAAATGCTTAATACAAACATTTGACAAACGGAAATTAAAAAAAAATGGTGACAGCTTAGTGTTAGCAGGGTTTCAAAAACAAATTCAGAGCGCTCAGAGCACGCTTGGTTCAGAGATTGTTCAGAACATGCTCGACATGGTCGGACTCTGTTCAGAGCTCTTTTCTGATTCTCAATAATAGTGTTTTCATACACTTTTGTGTTTTTTTCTTAATAAATGAATAAATACCGTTATAAAAAATATTCATAAAAACAGAAGTTGTTCGTTGCTTACTGCAATCAAATTAAAAAAAGTTTTTTTGATTCTTGTGAAAAAAAAATCATAAATAAAATTTGCAGTTTTGAAAGGTGCTTTATAGCTCACAATTGATGATTCCTATATTACTTATGAAAAAATTTCATTGACTTGTAATTTTCATAAACAAAAGAATCGTTTCGGAAAGGATTAGTACAGTTCTACTTTCCCGAGCCCAACCACCGACTTTCACTTACACTATCTTATTTTGTATCGCATGAAATTCTTCCCTAATTACAGAAATTTTACTTTATCATCGAGAAGTGGCCTCATATTCAAGAAACAAATGTTTTTCAGGGAAGAGTGGTCAAAAGCTATCCGAGATTTTTTTGGTTTTTTGTTATATCTCAATATTCCTTGTATCAATATGTATCAATAATTTTTAATGAAGCATTACAATTCTGACCGGCCCTCCCCCGTTTCTACCGGCCTGTTTCTTTTCAACTGACCGGTTATCTGTTGGGTTCTTCTGAAGGGTTATAGATACCTTGAAATGACCTAGAGTCTGTAAAATGGGACTAAACGCACCTTATATTCGGATTCAGTGACTCCAAAAACATAAGAATCAACTGGTTGGAGACCCCAAATCCCGATTTACTGTCGATACATCAGCCGAGAGACCCAAAAGGAGTATTTGACCTTGGAATATCTTCCAGAGGTCATTTAAAACAAGTCTAAATGAATTTAGATGTAAAATATTGTGCTCTTTCAGAATCCGGTGTCAAAAATATCATATCGTTATATATTAGGGATTTGACCTTCGTTTGACTTTGACCTTTACATGTTGGCGTCAAAAGAAGCCCGGATTCGAATTCAGCGATGTCAAAAACATATATATAGGTTTTCAGATTTTTCAACGAATATTTCGCGATTTGACCTTCAAATGCCCTTAAACCTGACCTGATTGGGTCAAACACTCCGGATTTGAAACCAGCGAGTCAAAAAACCTATAAGACACATGGTCTCATCCAAGAGTCAGAGCACTTTTTTTGTAGGGCTGTGTTATTAACAATGGTCTACAACCGTGATGGTGAGCTTGCCAGCATTCAAATGGGAACTCACCAACCTCCTACCGCTCACCTGCACTTCCTAGCTTTGCAGCGCACGTACGGTTCGGCTGAAATGTACAATAAAAGACGGTCATACATTCGACAACAAGACAGAGTGCGGAAGACTTTTGGTAAGGACACATCGTCACAAACTCCCGTGCAGCCGAAGTACGGACCAGCAAGGGTAGTATACTTGTAATATTTTGATGACTTCCTTCCACCAGAGGTAAAGGGTCTCAAATCAATTAAATTCGTCCGGATTTGTCTGTGATTTTCCGGACTCGTCCGTGATTTGAGGGATTCATCTGTGATTTGCCGGATACGTCCGTGATTTGCCTGATTCGTCTTTGATTGCCAGATTCGACTGTGAATTGCCAGTACCTAATCTGTATCCTAGTCAGAATTCTACTGTACATTCGAACTTTTCGCATATAAATACGCTGTTACAAAAAGATAGGTAGTGAATATAGAAATAGAGTATAGTTTTTAAACGTTTTTTTTTTTCAAAATGCAGGATGTACGAGTATTTCTGATTCGATAGATATTTTAAATGAAAACGAAACATGTTCAACTTGAAATATGATTAATTGTTTAAAATTACAAAATACATAGGTATTAGACAATTTATAACCATAAATCAGAGTACGTTTGGTTACTTCGTTTAAAAACCTTTACAAAGTATACAAATTGTTTGAAGTCTTAAAGCCCAGGCTCTCCGCATGACAGTCCAACACACTAACCATTATGCTACATCGTATTATTGAATGGTCTTTAGTCCGCCAAAATTGGAATTTCATTCAGCCACTTGGACTCATCAGTTTACTAGCAAGGACCTTGTTTTTAACTAAAATCTAATATAAATTGGAAGACAGATAGACCAGCTTGATATTTGATAATTTGTTAAGTATTGTGCTAAAAAAATTTTTTTCAAAACAACCTTTAAGCACACCTACATTATTGACAATCCATTCAAAAATGCAAACTATGCAAGCCACCATTTTAAAATGACAAAGTCAGTAAGATACTAAGAAGTCAAAAGATGCCAAAATAAAAATGATGCTAATTCGACGAAAATTTGTTAAATCTCTGCTGAAATTTCTGAAAGAAAATTTCAAATTAAAGTTCTTCAATTCAGGCAAAATTTTATTGATGATGGAAAATTAAAAATAATTTAAAATAACAAAAAAGTTAAAAAAATCTTAGATTATTAAAAAATAAACGAATTAGAAAAAAGAAATAAATTAATTTGAAATATCAACTTTGAACAGGTTCACGAAGCCCTAGAGCAAATACTCGAGTAGTGTCAAGTCACATGATCGCGGTGGCCAATTGATCAACGCTGAGATGACACAGTCACGAAATTTGATTACAAAATCGAGCGTTGCTACGCTTGTATGGCATGAAGCGCTGCCGTTGGAACCACAGCTAGGATATATTGTTGTTGCCTGGCTAACCTCACTGAATATTTTGACAACTCGATATTATTGGTAAAATTGACAGCTGCTGAAAAATAAAAATTGGAAAATCTATCATTTAAAACAATTACGCATGTTTTAAATGCAACCATTTTGTTTTATTATTATTTTTTTTAAACTTATTCATGGTATAGGTTAGTACCAAAAGCTCGAATTTGTTGGGGATGTAGTAATCCCGATTTCTTGTTTGCAGATGTTTTGCAGAGGGGCGATATTTTTAAGTATAAGCTTTTAGCTTCTTAGGGAAAGCAATTGAAATCACTTTGATGTACTATAATAGAATCATAGGCTTAAAGGTAGTCGTATTTAATTTGTTTTTTAATATCAACCTTTGCTTAGTGTTTCTTTTTGCACTTTTAAAGGTCAAGAAAAATGTTTCCCTTCTTGTAAACATTCCAGAGACAATTTTAGAACGATTTCCAAGGCATTTAATATTAATAAGTGACTCTCGTAAAACAAGAGGAAATTTCGACATATCAAACAAGTTTCCAAACTATAATATTTTCAATTATTTTTATAATTACTACAATTTTAACAAATCGGTGTTGGACGGAAATCTTTATTTATATATTTTGTCAAAAGCAAGCATGAGCAATTAAAATTACAAGAATCTCTGATTAAATGAACTTTTAGAAAAGGTTTAACAACGAAAATCACCTGAATGTTATAGAGCATTTCGTGAAAGTCCTTACGACCCTAGTTTTTTGAATAATGAAATTCCTTATAACAGTTTTTGTTCAAATTAAAAATAAAATCTTATCAAACAATCTATCGAAAAAGAAAACAAAATTAGACAAACTGTTGCATCTGCAAATAATATCCATTTACATTGCCGCGATTCGGTCACATGATAGGCATTGACAAAAAAATTGGGTAAGATGCACTACCATCACCGGCTTTATGTTGCTATAACAGGTGATGTCGTCTTCTTTAGTTGCTCTTTTGTTTTTTGTTTTTTGTTTTTTGTTTTTTGTTTTTTGTTTTTTGTTTTTTGTTTTTTTTTTTTTTTTTTTTTTTTTTCATCGGATTTCCTTTTGAAATAACATGTATGTATTTGAATAAAGTAATAATTCTTAGCTTTGATGTACTAAATTTCGCCAACATTCTGGCATTGTATGGTGAGAGACTTATTTTTAGTAGTAATGCAAGAAAGGTACACTTCTAATCATGGAATATGTTTATTAACCAAAATGTTAATAAAGTAATCTATGGTTAGAATTATTAACCCTGCAAATTGCAAAATCAGCTGATTTTGATTGATTTGCGTAGCGGCATTTGATTAATGATTTCGCGATTTGCGAACAAACTATGATTTGCTTCCCTACAAAACACTCTTTGATTTTTACTAGATTCTTAATTATAGATTGAGTATAATCTGTTATAAGCCAATCAGAGGTTTAACTTATAGAAACCGGAGTGGTCCTAAGATTAAATTGATTCTTAAAATTCATTTAACCGATGACTAGACAGTCAGATAATCCTTTGAAAGTCAGATAATTCCAAGAGGGGTCTAATTTGTTGTAAATGGCCGTGGCGCGATGGTTGTGTGCTCGCCTGTCAACCTCAGTATCACAGGTTCGATCCCTGCCGTCGTCTATGTCGTCTTTAATTCCATTAAAACCTTCTAAAAATTGTCATCAATGGGTTGCTGGTTTACTCATTACATGTTGTTTAGGCATAACACTAACAACATGTGATTGAGTTAAACTAGTATGCTCAACAAGGATGAACACGAATAAAATAATGCGAATTATAAGGGACATAGAAATAAGACACGGCAATTCTCCGCTTTAGTTCAGCCGCCATCCCTGGAGATAAAAAAAATCTGAGACAACCACCTTCAGTCTCAGAACATCGTGCCACACATCTTTCCTATTCTTCTTTCTCTTCTGTAACTTCACGCCCGCGCTGTGTTAAAACATTTAAAGGGTAATCATATTCCCTTGAGCGTGAGTTGATTATAAAAAAAAAAAAAACACAATTCTTGGTTTATTAGAATTATAATAATAGAAATTTAACTAATCTACAATAACGCCAAAAATTCGCGTACCTAAAGTTTGTTGGACAATGAATCAGCAGGGTAAACTGGCTTTGTATATATACGCGAGTTAAACTCAATCTTCATTAATGCTCCATGGAATTCATTCTGTACAAATAAGTGTGGAGAATTCTCCACTGCAGATAGTCTGTTACAAATATAAATTTCGCCTTGGAAAAGCCAATATATCATTTTGGAACGAGATTTTTAATTTCCGATCAACCGCGTACAAAGACAGACAAAGACTTACATTTAGGTATTGCATTTTGCATCCGGTGCAAAAAAACATTTTTTCAATTAATTTTTTCATCTTGTACCTCTTCTTCCAAAAATCAATCGCTGGGTCAAACTACTGATGGCTTATACCTGTTGTTTAGTATATGTGTCTATCTATCTATATTTTTAACATCATTGGTGCAAAACTTAAAACAGCGCAAAATATTTTAATGTGATGTCAAAGCGAAAGTGACAGTTCAATTCTAAAGTGTCCTTGTGAAGGCACCATTCAACCTCCAAACGCGTTGCATAAATTCAATAAATAACCTTTTTTCATTCAGAGTCATTGGCTCTTTACTTTTATGTACTCGCTATTACGAGTTTATAAAAATGGCTGTTAAAGCCTAGCAAAGTAGCAACCACAGATACTAAAGTTCTATAGAGATCCCACGTAGGAAGAAAAAGGATAACTTTTCAATCAAAGGACATAATAATACGCCTTACTTTGTACGATGTTAAAACTGTTTTCGTATGATACTTGGTTAAAATTATTATTAACTTTCCATAGGGAGTTATTGTAATCGGTCCGATTTGTCAAATTGGAATTTTTGACATTTCTCGACGTTTCAAGGTCCCTAGAGGCTATATCAATCATTTTTAGAGAGATGTCTGTGTGTGTGTGTACGTACGTTCGTACGTTCGTACGTGCGTACGTTCGTACGTCCGTACGTTCTTGTACCATTTTTCGTCGTCGATATCTCAAGAACGAGTAAAGATATCGACTTCAAATAAATTTTGTTTAATAGATAATAACTTCAAAAGAAGCTGAAAGGGCGTTTATTAAAATTCAGTGAGTAGTTTTTTAACTATAACGGTTTAAAAAAAAGTAAAAATTTTGCTTAGTTTCAAATATCTCACGAAAAAATAATGCTATTGATTTCAAAAAAAATTTAATGTACTCATTATAAGGTCATACAGATTTGGTATGAATTTGAAAAAAAATGAACATACCGTTATTTTTTTAAATAAAAAAAAACGAAAAAAAAAATTTAATAACCCAGATATTTTAAGAACGGAAAACAATTTGAAACTCAAAATAATTTTATTTTACGAAAAATAATGTGTTTGACAACTGGTGAAAATTTCAAAAAAAATCAGTTTACTGTTTTTTTTACAAAAAATAAAAAACTATATAAAATTCTATTAAAAATTGGTAAAAATTGTTTTTCGACTCAAATTTCTCGAGAACTAGTAGTGTTATTGACTTCTAATTTAGTTTATTTTATACATAGTATAATTTTGTACAATTGGTAAAATGTTGACAAATATTGAATTAATAGTTTTTTTTTTTAAATAAAAAAATGATTAAAAATTCTAGTGAAAACTAGTTAAAATTGTATTTCAAGTCGAATTTTTTGGGAATGAACACCGATAGTGCCTTCTAAAGTATGTTGTTTTATACATCGATACCTTCACGTAAGAATGTATACTAAGCGACATTTCTAAAATTGTTCAGGAAACGAAAAAAACGAAGAAAGTTCTAGTTGAATCATAGTGTGCTAAGAGACAATTTTGGTTAAACTAAGTGACATCTAACAAAATTTTTTGTTGCTCACGACAATGAGATCTTTATTAATGTCGCTTAGCATAATTTTTTTGGCGGATAATACAAATTTCAGGGGGCAACATTATTTTAAGGAGAAAACATGACAGTTGATAATTTTTTTTATTTGTACTCTAGTTTCCTTTTCATGCATAATAGGTTGGTGAAACCCAGGCCAAAACGTGGCCCTTAACATAATAGTATATTTCCTCATTAAAAAAAATAATTTTCGAAAAAAGTGTCGCTTAGTACATTCTTACGGGAAGGTATCGACATAATACAATTATTAATATATTATGGTTAAATTTTGACAAGTATCGAATTGACAGTTTTAACAAAAATAATAAAAAAAATCTACTAAAAGTGGTAATATTTATTTTTCCACTAGAATATCTTGAGAACGAGCAATGATATTGACTGCCATTATTTAATTTTATACAATACAATTTCTAACAAATGGTTTATATTTGACATATGGTATATCTAGTTTTAGAGCGGATATATTTTGTAAGTACCCTTCCATCAACAACCAAACCATACCTTTTATATTTGAATATTTCGATTTTAAATTTTTTTTTCAATTAAAATGTTTGGAACCGAAATAATAAAGTAATTTCTATAATATAATACATAATTTTATAATTTTATTATCAACTTAGTTTTTAGAAGAATGTATGTACTGTACCATACGTATATGAATAAGGTTGTTCAGTTGTACCCAAGTCCCACATATTCAAATTCCATTAATAGCTATGGTAAAATTGAAGAAAACGTCACAATATGTTTTTATCTAAATATAAAGTTTTCAAGACCACAAATGGGAAGTTATCAGTGTGGGTCGCACCCAGCCTCTTTTTGAGATTAGCATCATACGTTCTCTAACATTTTATTAAAGTTAAAATCATCAAATAGCTTTTTTATTTTTTTTTTTTGTATCGTGATGACTTCATATTCAGCAAATTGTTAAGTAGTATCATACTAATACCTTAATAATAGACTGTTTAAAATTTTGCGCCATTGATTTTTCAAAAAAAAATGGCAGGTATCGTTAATAACATTTTTTCCTAAATATAGTCCACGTCCATAATGTCATAGCCTTTTTCCAAAAAAATAAGATATTGCATAAGGGCTGTATGGCAGGTGGCGTTAGTTTTTGATTTTTATTATTTATTTAATCCGTTAATGGTCTAACGTTAAAAAACTTATAGCTAATTACACATATTTTAATTTAAAAAAATAATTTACCTACAAAATAAATAAATATAATAACTACAATATTCGTGTTAAAAAAGTTTTCTTTAAATTTTTTACTTTTGACATTTTCGTTTATAGAAGTAATTAAAAAATAATATTTATTGAAAACTGAAATCAATTGATTTAGAGGGCTATTCACACCATAGTTTGTTCTGCTGAAAATCGGACATAAAGGCAACTGTCTTCTTATGCTAGTTTGACTATAGCTAAAATTTAGACGATACAGAGCTGATGGAGATATTATTGAACCATTGATTAATTTTACAATAAAACAAAGCTGGAGATACTGTCTATGTTGTGAAAGTGATGGGAGGTTTATAAGCAAGAGTCTGTGAGAATATGGAGGTAGTGTGGATCTCTGGGAGCACGGAAAAAAACGAAGACAAAATCGCAAAAACCTTCAAGCCTGTTTATATGAACAGAATAGTAAGGTGCCCATATTACGCAGCCGTATTCAAGTATTGGTCGGACAAAAGATATGTAAAGGAGCTTGAGGACGTAGGGATCACGAAAATCGCGAGAGAATCGTTTAATAAAACCGAGAATTTTATTAGCTTTTTTAACTATAAAGTTATAATGGTCAATGAACATTAATTTACTGTCAAGAATAACACCTAAATCAGAGAAAACAGATAGCTTACAAAGAGAAGAAGAATCTAATATGTAATTATAATCTATAATTGTTTTTTTGCGTGTTAAACACATTGTTTTACATTTGTCAATATTCAAGAAAAGTCGGTTTGTATTGCACCATTCCCTAAAACTATGTAGATCTTCTTGAAGCTGTGAACAGTCATTAATTGAACATATAGTTTTGAAAATTTTAATGTCGTCAGCGTTATATCATTTAAATATAAGATAAATAATAGGGGTCCTAAATGGCTACCTTGTGGAACACCAGAGTTAACGTAAAATTGATCAGAGAGCTCATTTCTAAAAGTAAACCTATAATTTCTATTCGTTAAATATGACGAGATCCACATTAAGAATTTGTCATTAAATCCTAAGGCTTTAAGTTTATGGACTAAGGTTTTATGACACAGTTTATCGAAGGCTTTACTAAAATCTGTGAACACACAATCTACTTGTTTCCGATTTTCAAAGGAGTCAAGACAAAAAGAAGTAAAATGAAGTAGGTTTGTAACAGTTGATTTATTTTGGACGAAACCGTGTTGATTGTCACAAATGATAGACTTACAGTTAAAGGATAACATATTACATACAATGGACTCAAACAGTTTTGGAATAACAGAAAGTTTGGCTATGGGTCGTGATTTCATTCTTAGACCGTTTTTTATGAATCGGAATTATAAAAGCACTTTTCCATAATAATGGAAAGATTGAGCATCTAAGGGATTCATTGAATAATACAAAAAGAGGATAGTATAAATAGGACGCACATTTTTTTAACACACAAGCTAAAAAAAAAAAAACTGTCGTACCTGGGCGAAACGCACCTTGGAGTTGAGGTCACTTGAACTTTTTAATTGAATTTAATTCAATCACTCCACTTAAGCAGAAATATTTTTCATTTCTCTATTGATTTGTAATAAATAAAACACCTTCCGTTTATAATTCTAAAATACGAATGAATTTATTATTGAATAAAATATGAAAAATGACTTAATAACTTAATTCTACATTCCAGTCATTTGATTTCATAAAAGAAATCACTATGCACTATGCTATCGCTTGCACATACAATCGATGGCATAACCCAACCTGTGGGAATTTATTAGGTTTGTGATTGATATGGGTAAATGACCTAACGACCATTATCCGTAACATTACTTACACAGCGTTCTTAAAGCAAATCGCTATCCAAAAAAAAACAAAGATCGTTGAAGCCAAGTTTGTCACAGCAAAAGGAAGATAATCGCTTCGAGAAAAAAGATTTTCTGCCGTATCGTATGTAAGTAAGGTGTAACAGACATGGTAGGGAAAGTCTTGAAACGATATGGTATAAAGTCCATAGTTGTACCACTCAAAAAGGTGATTCACTTCCTTCAATCTCCAACAGACCAATTCCCTCTGCAAACACCTGGAGTATACGCCGCGCCGTACCTTGCAGCTGCGGGTCATCATATGTAGGACAGCCTCACAGGAGTATTGCTTCACGTTTGAAATATGGTAACATATAAACGCTGTAAGCAAAAAACAAAGAGAAAAGTCCGCCATATATGAACATATAATGGACCATCCAGACGAATAGCACTGGATTCACTTTGATCAAGCTAGGGTTCTAGCTAACAAGCCTCACTACATCCGTCGTCGTCTGATTGGCGAGGCTATTGAAACTAAACGCCGCCGCCATAATTTCAATCGAGACGACAGTTTTAAGTTTTCGCGAACATGGGATACTATCATCAACTCCTCAAGGTCGATGCAATTGCCTTTTCACACCAACAGGGATATAGTGAGCACGGTTTGCTCTCAATTTGCGACAAATCAACAGCCAGAGATAGAACCTCTTAAGCACCGCTACAATATAAGTAGCCAAAATCGCTTATAACATCCAACGGGCAGTTTCCCGGTAACCACGCTCAATGAAATTTGTATCTGTACTGTATTGCACTCGTTAAATACTATGTCATATAAATGGTATCCATTGGGAATTTTTCAAGTTAACTTTGAATTAAAACAAAAACTACCGCGTAATTTTCATATTTTGATATTTGAAACCTGTGAACGCACGAAAGCAAATGAATGGTTTAAAAGCAGCAGATGCTTCAAGATGCTTATTTCCTTCTAGAGTACGATTTGTTTGGAAATAGTTGTTCTTAACACTAATATAAAAAAAAAGTCTCTTGGTTCGCTAGCCGAGGTACACAAAGTAAGTTTCCGTAGATGCTGTTAATAAGACACCACCAATAATTACCTATCAAGCTGAAATTGTGTTCTGTTGTTGAACACTTAAAACTCGTCAATCACTCGGGAATACAGTGGAGGTCACTCCTTTGTTGAAAAATAATCGAAATAATGACATTCACATTACTAGCAATTTTTTAAATCTCCGAAATGTAGCCTACGTCTTTGGGGTTCAGCAGGATATGCACATACTCGTAGAAGGTGAGAAATCGATTCCTCCTTCTTCTTACTCTTACATGCAGCTTCTGCAGAAATGAAATTTCAATTCAAACTTAAAAATTTGCCCTTTAAATACAGATGTTATGGTAGATTTACTTACTTTTACTTTCGTTATCTAAAGGGTGGTCAAACCATAATGCACGATGTTTATTGTGAGTCACACTTTAACGTCAAGTTTTTTGCCCAACTTAATTTGACATTTCTGTGTTTCAGTGTTTGAAAAATTCAACCATGGAGAGGTACACAATTGAGCAGCGCGTTAAGATTGTTGAAGCCTTTTACGAAAATGGGCGTTCAAATCAAAATGCATTTCGTGCACTTCGTGATTTGCTCAGCATAATCTACCAAATGTGTCCACAATCGGTGGAATTATGCGCAAATTTCAGCAAACCGGGTCTGCAGGAAATGTGAAAACACCTGTGCATGCTCGCCCAGTTCGTTCTGCGGAAAAAATTGCTGTTGTTCGCGATAGTGTGGCAGGAGAGCCGTCAACCTCGACTCGTCATCGTGCTCAGCAATTGAACATCTCACGAACATCACTGATGCGAATTTTCAATAAAGATTTGAATTTACACGCTTACAAGGTTCAACTGACTCAAGAGCTGAAGCCTTCTGACCATTTCAAGCGTCGTCAATACGCCGAATGGTTGGTTGAAAAGACAGAAGTGAATGGTGACTGTACAAAGAAAATCATCTTCAGCGACGAGGCACACTTTCACCTCAGTGGATTCGTTAACAAGCAGAATTGCCGCATTTGGGCAAATGAGAATCCACCAGTGATTGTTGAGAAGCCGATGCATTCACAAAGAGTGACTGTTTGGTACAGTTTATGGACTGGCGGTGTCATTGAGCCATACTTTTTCGAAAATGAGGTCGTGAATGGTGTTCGCTATCGCGAGATAACAACGGACTTCTTGTGGCCAGAAATTGATATGGACCTGGACGATCTGTGCTTCCAACAGGATGGTGATGCCACTTGCCGCACAGCCAACGAAACAATGGCTCCTTTGCGCGAGAAATTCAATGGCCGTCTTATCTCGCGTCGTGGCGATTTTTGCTGGTTTTTTTGATGACTAGAGTACACTACGCAGAGAATAATAATGATGGGTTGGGTATACATAGTGGGGAAAAATTTTAAACAACCTATTTTTAAGGACTTAGTAATTTACTAGTTAGCAAATTGTTAAACTTTTAGTAATTTACTAACTCTTCGAAAATTTTAAACCTTTTCTTTCGTTTTACTAAGTAGTAAATTACTAAATGCCTTTTATCAAAATGGTGCATCTGAACACGTCCAAACAATGACAGTTCGTGAAAAAATACAAAGCAAACAAAACTAAATCTGAGGAACGGACTTAATAATTTGACTTGTCAGAAGTCAAAATGAAAACCACAATTTATTTCTCCCAAAAAAGTGTTATGTAACTAGTACTAATAATTCTGGTGAAATGGGAATCCCGCGGTCTTGGATTTTCAGGTTTTCAATCAAGAACCGAACTGTTGTCTTGTCAGACCTATAACTGGAACTGGAGTAAGATTCTCCATCGTCCAACTCTTCAAAAGGATTTGCTCGTGACTTTTCTGCACAAAGCTGAGTCTTCAAATATGTTGAAATCTTCGTCTTTTGAAAACATTTTATATTACCTTATTTACTTTTTAAAAAAATTAATTCACGAATCATAAAAAAAAACACTATTTGACTAATTTCAAATAAAATTACCAAAAAAATTTTTCCGAGAAAATGACAGACACTAAAAGTTAAAGCAGCCAATTTGTTATTTTAAATGTAGTAAAATGTTAAGAGATAGTAATATGTTAAAATCGTTTAAAATTAGCAAAATCCTTAGTAATTTACTAAAATGGCCTTAACATATTACTAAATCATTAAAAATTTTGCCAATATGATTTTAACTTACCCAGCTTGACAATGTAAAATTAAGTGTTCTTGAATTAAATTAAAGTCACAAAAGCATATGAAATTATCAAAATGAGTGGGTACAATTTTAAACAAATCATTACACTAAAAGTTCCACCGAGTAAGCTTCTCTACATAATTAAGCTTCATTTCAATTACTCATCGTTTCTTTTACTTGAAGCTTGTGGCTGAAATGTACCTTTTATTTCTTTTTTTTTTATCTGACAAAACACTCGCTTTTAATCTTCAAAACTTCAATTTCTATGTACAGTATTCCCCGCTTAATTGCACTGACCATTTTGTCAGATTTTTCGGTCAATTATCCGGGTGGTTCAATTAACGAAACCCCGCTTAATTGACCGACCTGTTCAATTAAACGAAACCCGTATAATTGCACGAGTCGGTCAACTAAAAATTAAAATATTCATCCCAGAAATTGACTATGAACATTTCATTGTCAACTTACGAAAACCTTGAAAAAACTGAAAAAGAATACACACACAAAAATATTTGAACACGTTTTATTAAAAAAATAAACATCATCATCATCATCGGCTCGACAACCGGGTTCCGGTCCTGGCCTCTTTCAACAAGTCTCTCCACCTATCCCGGTCTCTAGCCGACGCCATCCAGTTGCGCACCCCAAGGCTTCGGGCGTCCTGGTCTACGCCATCTCTCCAGCGCAAGCATGGTCTACCACGCTGTCGTCTACCATAGAATGTACTACAAAGAACTTTCCGAGCAGGTTCCTCTTCGCTCATGCGAGCTAGGTGCCCTGCCCACCGGAGTCTACCGAGCTTAATTTTTGTCACGATATCTGCTTCAAGGTAGATTGCGTACAGTTCATGATTGTACCGTCTCCGGAATCGTCCTTCCTCACATACGGGGCCAACAATTCTCCTTAAGACTTTTCTCTCGAACGCAGCTAAGAGGTCGGAGTGCCTTTTGCTAAGCACCCAAGTCTCGGATCCATATGTGAGTACTGGCAGGACCATGGTCCTGTACAGCAGCAGTTTTGAAGTTATGGTGAGATTTCTGGATTTGAAGAGCTTCGACAGACTATAGTAGGCTCTGTTGGATTTGAGAAGCCGCCCGCGTATTTCTTCTTCTATATTGTTATCGGCTGCTACTATTGACCCAAGGTATTTAAAGGATTGCACCACTTCAAATTCGTGCTCCGCTACCTTGATTGTTTGACCAACTGTTCCTCTCGCATTCGACGCCACCATGTACTTTGTTTTACCTTCACTAATGTGCAGCCCCAGATTTTGTGCCGCCTGCTCGATCTGGATGAAGGAATCGTGTACAGCTTGTTCCGTTCTTCCGATGATGTCAATGTCGTCTGCGTAAGCCAGTAACTGGCTGGACCTGTTGACGATGGTCCCTCTTGTTGCCGTGCCAGAGTCACGGATTGCTTTCTCCAACGCCAGGTTGAAGAGGAGGCAGGCCAAACCGTCCCCTTGTCGGAGTCCATTAAAGATGTTGATTGGTCTGGATAGCAATCCGGCTATTTTTACTTGGCTTGTTACGTTGGTCATGGTCAACCTACATAGTCTTGTTAATTTATTTGGGATGCCGAATTCTCTCATGGCTTTGTAAAGTTCTACCCTGGCTATGCTATGATAGGCGGTCTTAAAGTCTATAAACAGATGGTATGTTGGGATGTTAAATTCTAGACATTTTTCAATCGCCTGCCTAAGGGTAAAGATCTGATCAGTTGTTGATTTGCCTGGAATGAAACCACACTGATATTGTCCGATGACGGTTTTAGCGTATGGGGTTATCCGGTCTTGTAGGATAGAGGAGAGTATCTTATAGGCGGTACTCAACAACGTGATACCTCTATAATTGCTGCACGTTGTGACATCTCTCTTCTTATGTATGGGGCATATTAAACCTTTTCGCCAGTCTTCTGGCATTTCTTCCTGCTCCCATACGTGTACTATAATATCATGAATTGCTTGACGTAAGGCTGGCCCGCCGTGATGGAATAATTCGGCTGGTATGCCATCGGTTCCCGGGGCTTTGTTCTGTTTAAGCCGGCCTATAGCCTTCTCAACCTCTTCTATGCTTGGTGGCGGCAACATAGAGTATTCTTCTCTATACATACATAATTAAAACTATGAAACAGAAATAAATTATTCTTAAAAAAAGTCACTTTTAGCTTCGAAAAGGATAAAAAAAATAATAAATACGAGTACAATAGTAGGTATCAGGCACGAGGCGTGACTTTTTCGATAGCGGAAGCACTGAACATAAAACCAAAAATGAAAGACCTTTGAGATCCAACCTTTTAAATTCCACTTAATGATAATACACATAAAATAATGTACATAAATAATATATTATAGTAAAGTCTATTTAAAAAAAAAAGAGCTTGATGCCTTGCACAAAGATTTATCCTTTTTCTTTTAAGGCAAAATTATCTAAGTACGATTTGATGAGAACTAAGCTACGAGTAGATAACCTTTCTTGTCCACATTTATTTCTAAAAAAAAATATTTAATTCTCTTAAAACATGCAGGTGCCATTATTACGGGATATTAAAAATCTTAAGATTCCTTGAAGTTTTTTTTTATTTAAAAATCTCATAATTGAAAATAACCTTTAGTTATTTCTGCTGGAATGTCAAGAAACCTCAGATATGAATATTAGAAATACTATTTTTGACCACTTTTTTTTTATAATAACAAAAAATAAACAGAAAGCAGGTGGATTGTATTTATTGCCACCAAAATAATTAAAAAACTAATACCTTTTAAATTCATATTATTTGTTTGTTTTCTGATAGTTATGAATTGCACCTAAATTTGCACACATTTTATTAAAATAAAACTTTTCTACCCCTTTTGTCCATGAAATTAAACTCATTATGAAATTAAACTCAGAGACAATAAGCAACTCAATAGATACATCTTTGTTTTTCTATCTATCTCTTGAAGGAAATTCTCGTAATGCATTCACTCAACTCATTCTTCACACATTGGGCAAAAGGCAAGAAACGAGACAAAATTATTTTGCCTTTGGGTTGAGATCTAAGTTAAGTATGCGAAATAATGGAATGCCCAGCTGTTGTGCATTCTATATATTGTTTGAGATTCATTGTTGTTTGAGCATTTTGTGAATATTGGTGAGTGATGTTGTAGGTATATTTTCAGTTGACTTGGAGTGGAAGGGTATTTTGAAATTGAGTTAAGAAGGCGATAATAAGGAATGCATAGCTGTTAAGCATTTTAGGAAGAACTTTCATGAGATTGAGCATTATAAATAATCAAATGATGTTAAGCATTCTCAGTTGGTTTGCAGTATGGCATTTTAAGTTGTACCTAATAACCAGAGAGATCTTGGTTTCCTTTAGTAATTTTAGTAAAAGATGATAATGTTTTCATAATGGTGTTGGAATGTAATTTACAGAGTAAATGAAGATTCATTAATAGATACAAATATTATAATAAAAATATTAATACAATTTGGAATTTTGAATTTAATTCCTTGCTAGGTAGGTACGATTTTTTCAAATGGTTTAACGGAAGCACTCATTCCACTCAATATATGGACGCTTCGTCCCTGGTAGGTATGTACCTCGAAAGGCTCATAATGGTTATTTGCATACATTGGTTTGAAAAAATTTGTGATTTGATTTTGATTGATTGTTTTGTTTTGAACAATGTCTTCTTGTTTTTCGGGTCAACTGTAAATTTATTTAGTGGTAAGAAGTATAAACGTAGAATTGCAATGTCCTGAAGAATTTCGAAAGTCGGTGGTAATATGGCTTCAACTTCTTCTTTTTCTTAAACCGTTTTAAAATTTCGGCGTCTGTTAAGCATTGTACTTAAGTATGTTGTCTATGACCACGATATCATTTTCCGGCTTCTCTTCATCTTGAATGATACCTGTCTTTTAAAAAACCACTTCAGACGTATGTAGGTTAAGTAATAAAATATTTCTAATATTTGTTTCATTATAATTTTTTTGTACGTCCAATTATCCGAAAAATGTCCATATATTTTTTTTTCGGGTGCATATTTTAAAGTTCAATTAACCGAGTAATTCAATTAAACAGGGTTCAATTAACCATCTAAAAAGCTATGCTACTAATACGGGAAATTTTGCAATGCAATTTTTTCGGTCAATTAAGCGGGATGTTCAATTAAGCGAGGTGCAACTAAGCGGGGATTACTGTACATCAACTGAATGAAATTTTCAAAACGATGAGGTAAAATGATTTATTATTATTTATTTATTAATTAAAACGGAACAATATTTGTCTATTTCAAGTCATGATTTGTGAATGATTCTTCTTCTATTGAGAACATTTTTTTCCGAAACTGTTATCCTAAACACACTTCAATAATTCCTCAGAACTGTCTTGGGGAACTATTTTTTCAGTCTATAAAGTTTCCGGCACGAACTTGGGTACTAAACCAGATTGAAATAGTGTGGATTATACTCAACACAATGGGCCGTACCAACAATCAAATTAAGAGACGACTTTAATATTTGAGCGAAATGAACCATTATTTAAAGAGCTCTATAAAGTTAACCATACTTGTTATGATCTTAATATTTATGTGAACTCTAAATTATGAACCATTTATTGTACGGAACCTAAAAAATAAAATGCATCATATATGGTAAGTTATATAGAGTACATTAAATAATGCTTCATTTCGCTCAAATATTAAAGTCATCTCTTAGTTTGATTGTTGGTAAGGCCCAATGTTTACAAACCTACGATAATCATCCACCTCCTAGGTGGCAGTGGCAAGGAAGCGAGTTCAAGAACAGTTGGCAAATATTTTCCGTCATCATATTGAAAAAAATTGTTGAAATTATTTAAAATAATCTGAGAAATGGCATAAAAAACAACGTACTATGAAGTATCAAAAAAGAGCCATAAAAAAGAAATCTAAGAAACATACAATAATTTGCTCAAGTATGTATGTATTTATAAAATTACATTGTTGCCATTCTATACGCCACTGTATGTATTAATAAAACCCACATTTTAGACCTGAAAAAAAGTGAACAAATTATCCCATTATCTAGTTTTTCTTAACTTGTCTCGTTGCTTTCTTAACTTAGATCTTTGAGACCGATTCATTCTTAAGACAGCTTTTATTTCTCATTTAACACGCAATGCTATCAAATAATATCCATATATGTACATATATAATACTGAAAGTCATAATTATCTTCAAAGTACACACTTGATTGTTGTAGAAAAACAGAGTTTTATATACATACATACATACATAATATATTTCAAGACACGAAAAGTGAAATGATTGAAAAGAAGAAACACAAGAAAGACTTAAAATAAAAGAAGGCATCCATCTGGGTGGGGGACGAAAATATATAAAACCTGTTGGAAGAACCAAGAATACAGAAAAGGCAGGCAACAACGCACTAGTTAAAATAATTCTTGTCATGCACGGAAGACCAGCGAGAGTCAGTCTTGAGAGTTCTGCGGTTGTTAGATATATTAAGTAAGTAAATATTTCTTCATATTGGCACCTGGTAAATTGCTTTGCACGCCACATGTAAGTCAGTGTGTGTACTGACAAATGGAGATGGAGATTTTTTTTACGATTTGTCGTTCAATGTATTTCCCATAATATAAAAAATATAAAATATATAATATGTATAATATATATAATATGTATAATATATATAATATATATATATATACATATATAAAAAATATAAAATATATCAAAAACATAATTAATCCTGTGCAATTTGTACTCAAAAAATGTTAAGAAATCGCAAGAAAACAACAACAAATACTTAAGAAAAAAAATGGGTACACATGAATTTTTTGAATTAAGTCACAAAAATAACAAAGTTTCTTTCATTTGTCTGCTTTTTAATTTGTCTTGATTATCATAGAAATTTGTTAACAAGAAAAAATAAAATTTTTGACAAAACACGAAAACACCAAACGACGTAAACCGACCGAATTGAATTGAAAAATTAATAGAAGTACATACATAGTATTAGTAAACTTCATTGTGTTACATTTGTTTTCTTATATTACATAGTAATTTAATTACACTTGAAAAAATTGCTGACTTAGAATTGGTCAGATCACAGGGATCTTATGTTTGTTTTATTTTTAATTAAATAGATAAATATTGATTTAACCCTTAGCTGCACTTGTGGGGTCCAGGTGACCCCAGCGCTATTTAAATTACAATAAAACATACAATTTTCAAAAAATTGGAATTGTGGCTCCATCTGTTATTATTTGAAGCATACCTCTTTCCCCTGAAACCCATAGTACGATGATATACGCGCTAGTATCGTTCTGGCAGTCGTTGGAAGTGGTGTGGTGCCGTTTAAGACCCCAGTGTGGCAGTTATGATTATTTAAGTAATTTTTTTTTTTTACTCTGTTTTGGCTCTATTTCTCTTAAATAATCGTAAGTATAATATTTTGACTGCTCAGAATTTTTTACAACGTTTATAATACTTATAATATTTATATTAGTATATTTATTCGGTATACCATTAGATGGCAAACAATTTGCGCAATAGGACATTGCGACAAGAAATGATCGAGAATGATTGTAACAATGGCGTTGCTGAGAATATTTCGGATGCTGAAGTCGATGATGGTTCTGAGTCTGAATTCAACGTATCTGATAGTTCATCTTCATCGGAGTTAGATGTAGAGATTGAAAACGCAACTTTCGATCCACGTCTTTTACAGTTTCGAGCACGCGGTCGACCTACGTCGAAGCTCTTCATAGTACAAAATAAATATACTTTTTTTTCTAAGACAAATATGAAGTATTTTTTTTTTCTTGAACATCTTGAGAGTATCTCATTAAATTTTTAGCTCAAAATATTAAAAAATGAAAAAAAATAGAATTTTTTTTGGTGAAAATGATCATTTTCACCACTTTTTTTCAATTAACAATTTTTTTTATTAATAATAAATATGAATATTTTTGTTTAAACCTACTTCATCTTATAAAATACATATTAATGATCAACACAGATTTTTTTCAAGCAAAAAAATTTAATAGCTGGCTCACAATACGATATTTTGATGTTGGGGCATTTCGTAACCCAGTGTGGCAGCTATGTTATTCTACAGAAGTGTGGCAGCTAAGGGTTAAGGACAAATATTCTACCTTGAGACTAAAATATGGCTAGTCAAAGAAGACCATACAAATTGCTTCTTAAAAAAATTGTTTCATCTGTCATTCACATACGATATGTTTACGATTTTTGAAGATAAATTACAAAAGATTGAATAAGTTTCTTACTCTATTTTCAACCTGATGTAGAAATTAACATATTTTACTATTCTTTTAAAATCATAAAATGCGTACCGGTTCATACAAATTTGATTAGTTAAATCAATGTTTTTCCGACTCTTTTTTGCTTTTTTCTTATGGGAAATACATTGAACGTCAAATCAAAAAAAAATCTATCTCCAATTGAAGTTTCACGCGCTGACTGCCAGGTGCCGTGACTCCATGTGTACAATGCAAAATGAAAAGTAAAAAAGTGTTCTTTAAAGAGACAGTAGTTTTACTGGCTACTTTGTTAATAACATACAGTTAATATGTAACAACAAATTAGAATTTCTTTGTTCCCGAAAGCTGATAAAATAATGTAAAAGTATTCATATACGAAATGTTCATATTTTATTTAAAATGTGGATCAAAGACTCCAAACGATTAATAGTCTTAAAAAAGACTTTAAGATAAGAAGTCGAAGACAGTATAAGGATTTAAAAAGAGTAATAAATTGCATTAAAAAAAACCGGAAGAATGTATACTAGTTAAAATTAATGGACAAACAATTAAAATATGAGTACCTACAATTATTCTTCTAAATTTTATTCTCCTAGATTTTGAGTCGTGTACATATTTTTAAATGTCTAGCTTGCTTGCAAGTTAGAAGCTTATGCAGTTGCTGAGAAAAAGACTTCATTCTAACTTCAGAGTGAAGTAAGTAGTAGATATTTTTTTTTGTTCCAAATCAAAAACAAAACTGCAAATTTGGAGCCTTATTGCTAGTTAAAAACTATACCACCTTAAAAAAAATCCACATGTCATTGTAAAGTAAGTAAGCAGTACACCCGATTTCACCCAATATTTGATGAACTCCGAAATGCAAAAAGGCTGAAAATTTCTGTCGTTGTCCCATTGATGTAAATGAAAATTGTCATGCGATCTTTAATTCTTTTTCCAATAAGCCAGAAAACCAAAAGTATCATTTCGAGAACTAGGTTTTGTAATTAAATTATGATCCGATGTGCATACCGTTGTTGGTCATTATATATTCAGCCAAGACAGCCCTAAGCGCCTTAAAAAAATCATCTAAACATCCACCATCTTGAAGCAATAAGATTTAAGCAAAGTAAATTATGAAAAGTAAAACTGCACACAAGTCTTGTAAAACCAATCTAACGATGCATCACGACAATCCAAGTCTCTCTTCATGTGTAGATGTAAACAATAAAAACGCCAGAAAATTCAGAGAGGATGAGACTTATTAAGTGCGGCTGTTATCATACACTCAACAAATTTCATGTGTAAATATTACTAAAAACTGCGTATATTCTACGAATTTCAATCACGGTTTTTAGCCATGAACAGTATTCGTAGAATGAACGTAGATTAGTACATATTCGTTGAAAAACAAATGTTTATTGTACGAATACTATTGGTACATATAGGCATGATTTTATTTCCCATTCGTACATTGTACGAATATTATTGTATTATCTACCAATGCTCTTGTAATTCATTCGTACCTAAATTACACAGCTCTATTCGTATATTGTACGAATATTATTGTAGAAATTACCATCATTAAATAAATTCTCTGACGTTTCCTTAAATATACATTGTAATAAATAATAACAGGTAATGTATTTTTTAATTTAAAAATAGTTTTTTAATTCATTTTATTGTCATATAAAAATAAATAAAGTTAAAAAAAAAAACAAAAAGTATCTTAAAATTATTTAATTCATTATAAATATAATTAACACTTAAACTAATATGTAATTCAGACCACTGCAGCACTTTATGAATAAGGAATTAATTTTCGCAGTCTCGCTACACATATTATATTTTTTACTCATGTTTAGAAAATAATACTAATGCACTGGATGAAAGTACGAAGTTATTAGTACATTCTACGCATACTGCGTACGGTCAACCTACGAATGAATTCTGTCTACTAATTAGTTTTATTGAATAAATATTACGAATTTATTAGTAAATACTAGTGATGTGCCGGATCGTTACAAATGTACATATGTCCACGGATTCGGATCTGAATACGGATATTTGGTCTCAAGATCCGCGGATACGGATACGGACATTAACTTTGTTAGACTACGCGGCGTTAAATATTACACATCGACCTTTGGAAAGAGATAATCTGTTATGGACAAAAGTTATTGTCCTCTTTAAGAGTTAACTCTCATATGAGATTGTCTCTTTCCAAACGATAGTTGACGCCACTTGATGCTTTACGTGACACTGACAGGCAGCACATGTTTCGACTTGCATTGCACGGGTCTTTCTTTTTTTTTAAATATATGTATATACGAGTATCATCATTTTAATAAGCTTATTACAAAGATTTGTGATTGATCTCGTTATAAAGATAGGTTGATTTAATAAAAAATAATTGCAATGGAATTTAACAGTTGTTCATTGTTACCTAATCACCTATATAAATTGAGCGTCAAAAGTGAGTAAACACCAATATGATTTCTGTAGTTACATGGAATTCGATCAAACAAATAAACATTGAATTCTGATAATAAAAATCAATAAAAATAAATCAAAACATAAATAAAAGTTCAAAATATAGCTTCTTACAATTTTTCCTAATAAAAACTAAACATACTCCATATTAACGCGTCAGAAGTAAGAAAACATCATAAACAAAATATAAGTAAAACATGATGGTGTGGGGATGTATGGCAGCATATTCGATCGAGAATCTTGTTTTCATTGAAAGTCAATGAATAATCAAGACTATCTAAACATCCTAAGCAATAACCCTCAACCGACCTTACGCAAATTAGGGATGCTTAGCTATCGGATCTCTTAGCAAGACAATGATCCTAAGCATACCTCGCAGTTCCTTAAAGAATGGATACTTTATAGGACTTCAAAGCACCTCCACCACCCTCCCCAGTCGCCGCACCAAAGCTCCATACAACATTTATGGGATCATTTGGATCGGAAAATTTCACAAGCGATGGCCCGCTTGTGAAATTTTCAAAGATGACCTTAAAAGGGTTCAATTGAAGAACTGTCCCAAATATTCTCTGATGTTAGAAATAACATTGTTGTTTCCATGCCACGCTGACCAAGAGATGTTATGTAGTCTAAAGGTGATCAAATGAAATACCCAGTTTTTTACTTGAGGTACTATATTTAAAAATAACTTATATAACAGATGTTTACTTACAGCCCGATTTTCCCCAAAGTCAGTGATACCTCACAAGTCACAAGAAGAGGTGAAAATGATTTTGTGACTTTTTCGAATTCTGCCGCTCAGTCACAACTTGTGAGAGTCACAAAAACAATCGAAACTGTGATCTCCTTCAAAGCAGGTCACAACTCATAAATTTTTAAAGTTTCTTGGATTGAAATTCAGTAAGAAAATTTTCTAGATTTGTGAATAATTGTGAGTACACAAAAATGGAAGTACACTTTGTTCTAGTGAATATTTTTGCTGATCTTTCCCACAAAAAAGAAAAGTAATATTATTACATAAACAAAAATGTCTAAGAAACTAAACGTATCAAGAAGTTTACAGCGTCGACGGCTTTAAGAACATTGAGAGATATATACAAATGATCCATTCGCTCTCCAAAACAATACATTTATAAAGTTTTTTCACCTTCCGAAAACTTTATGCAGTCGCCACGATTGTTTTCTTCTGAAAATGTTTTATTTATTATTTAATCATTTTATTGTTTAAAAATTATGTTACCTTGCATTTTGTAATTTCTTCGTTTTGAATAATCAGCTGTTCAAATAATGACACTTAAAAATCTCACCATGCTGTGGTGAGTTTTGTTGTGAGTTTTCTTGTGACGATTAGGGGGAGAATACCAAAATGTTATCGAATCACAACAATCCTCACAAGGAATAGTCACAAGAGCTTGTGACTTGTGACTCCTCACAAGGGGGAGAATCGGGCTGTTACTTTTGACGAGTAAAATATGATTTTTATTAAGTTTTTATTGGGTGAAAATGCATTAGTTCGTTTTTTGAATTTTTATTTTGGTTTTGATTTATTGCTATTCAATAAAAATTTTATTTTGTATTTCTGGAATTCAATTTTTGTTTATTTTTTTGTTTCAATTCCATGTAACTAAAGAAATTATTTAGGTGTTTACTCACTTTTGACACTCACTGTAGATAAAATTTTATCTATGAATTGAAAATTAATAAGGTAAAAAATCCGCAAAAAACTAACGGATACGGATCTTTCTTCTCCCTCGGATATCCGAATCACTAGTCAATACTACGAATTCAATAGAAGAAAGTACGAAGTCATTCCTACGAGGAATTAACGAATGTTATTAGTTATACTCGTATGTACACAATAATTAGTACAATGTACTCAAAAAATTGTTTACTTCTTATTTATGAATAAAATTAGTTTATTAAGCGAATAGATTCGTGGATACTAACACAGTTATTAGGAAAACTTTACAAATGGATTCGTAGATATACACACTGTACAAATACTTAGTATATCTTACGAATATTCGTACAATGCACAAATATTTTCTTCACGAATATCATTCGTAGCAATTTAAGTAATAAATTTTTTCAGTGTAGAAGTTGGTAAGACGAGATGTGAAACTCGATTTAAAATTCAAGGCTAAGAGAACAAAATTGGATTTTGTTTTACCCTTTTACCCATGTTCGTTCAGAGTAGAGAAGTGCCTGTCTGCACTTCAATATTTGGGCTCCAAAGGGAATGGATCTGTATAACGAATCTATAGGTTTATTTTAGACTTTCTAACAAAAAAAAAATAAAACTCATAAAAATCACACAAAAAGCGCATTCAGCAAGAAACAAGTCGAATGATCATTATTCTCGTAACATGAGCTTTTTCCTGCGGTCTTTCCCCTTAAGTTTCACAAACTTTAGATACTGGTGAAGAATTTACACTGGTGAAATGTCTGTTCTCTGCCAGTATCTGGGACCTGTATTTTGACAGATTTGGATTAAATATTATAGGCTACATAAAAAAAATTAACCCGTTGTTTTCGAAAATTTATCATAAAACGCAAGCTTTAATGAAGCTCGTCCTTGTTAAACGATCAAGCAGACAATACTCTGTTCACTTTTCGTGGTCGTTTTTTTTTCTAGTAATATTTGTGATAAAACAAGACTACTCAAAAAGGCTATTTTTCTCTTAAAATTGTCGACAGTCAATGTTCATCTAATTTTTTTTTTGAAGCCGAAATTTCAAAAATTTGACTTTGAATTAGGTAGTCCAAAAATAATTGCATTTTAATTTTCAAAGAAAGAAATATAAATCATTAATAAGTTACAAAGCCCCGGGAGCCGATGGCATACCAGCCGAATTATTCCATCACGGCGGGCCAGCCTTACGTCAAGCAATTCATGATATTATAGTACACGTATGGGAGCAGGAAGAAATGCCAGACGACTGGCGAAAAGGTTTAATATGCCCCATACATAAGAAGGGAGATGTCACAACGTGCAGCAATTATAGAGGTATCACGTTGTTGAGTACCGCCTATAAGATACTCTCCTCTATCCTACAAGACCGGATAACCCCATACGCTAAAACCGTTATCGGACAATATCAGTGTGGTTTCATTCCAGGCAAATCAACAACTGATCAGATATTTACCCTTAGGCAGGCGATGGAAAAATGTCTAGAATTTAACATCCCAACATACCATCTGTTTATAGACTTTAAGGCCGCCTATGATAGCATAGCCAGGGTAGAACTTTACAAAGCCATGAGAGAATTCGGCATCCCAAATAAATTGACACGACTATGTAGGTTGACCATGACCAACGTAACAAGCCAAGTAAAAATAGCCGGATTACTATCCAGACCAATCAACATCTTTAATGGACTCCGACAAGGGGACGGTTTGGCCTGCCTCCTCTTCAACCTGGCGTTGGAGAAAGCAATCCGTGACTCTGGCACGGCAACAAGAGGGACCATCGTCAACAGGTCCAGCCAGTTACTGGCTTACGCAGACGACATCGACATCATCGGAAGAACCGAACAAGCAGGCGGCACAAAATCTGGGGCTGCACATTAGTGAAGGTAAAACAAAGTACATGGTGGCGTCGAATGCGAGAGGAACAGTTGGTCAAACAATCAAGGTTGCGGAGCACGAATTTGAAGTGGTGCAATCCTTTAAATACCTTGGGTCAATAGTAGCAGCCGATAACAATATAGAAGAAGAAATACGCGGGCGGCTTCTCAAATCCAACAGAGCCTACTATAGTCTGTCAAAGCTCTTCAAATCCAGAAATCTCACCATAACTTCAAAACTACTGCTGTACAGGACCATGGTCCTGCCAGTACTCACATATGGATCCGAGACTTGGGTGCTTAGCAAAAGGCACTCCGACCTCTTAGCTGCGTTCGAGAGAAAAGTCTTAAGGAGAATTGTTGGCCCCGTATGTGAGGAAGGACGATTCCGGAGACGGTACAATCATGAACTGTACGCAATCTACCTTGAAGCAGATATCGTGACAAAAATTAAGCTCGGTAGACTCCGGTGGGCAGGGCACCTAGCTCGCATGAGCGAAGAGGAACCTGCTCGGAAAGTTCTTTGTGGTACATTCTATGGTAGACGACAGCGTGGTAGACCATGCTTGCGCTGGAGAGATGGCGTAGACCAGGACGCCCGAAGCCTTGGGGTGCGCAACTGGATGGCGTCGGCTAGAGACCGGGATAGGTGGAGAGACTTGTTGAAAGAGGCCAGGACCGGAACCCGGTTGTCGAGCCGATGATGATGATGAATAAGTTACTAGTGTATTTGTGTGATACTCAAAAATTCGTAAAATCAGATAAATATATAAAATGTATTTCCAAATCTAAACTGTTAATCGCAATCAAATTATCAATAGTGTTTTACCTTAGTGATAAATGTATCGCCCCTATCTAGAAAAAAAAAACATTAAATTCACGCATCTGATAAAAATCTACGGGCGGGTCAATAAGTCCGTGACTTTTTGAATTTCTGACCTCTTTACTGAAACAGCAACACTGCTCCTGTCAACAGGCATCTGTCAGTTGACTCCTGTCAAAATTTAAACTTGCTGCGTCAGTAAGTTTGTGTTTGACAGCTATTTTTATCAGACTACTCACTAATTTGAGGAGAAAATGGAAAAAAGTGAATTTCGTGTGCTTATTAAGCATTATTTCTTGCGAAAAAAAACCATTACCGAGACCAAGACTAAGCTTGATAAATACTATGGGGACTCTGCACCATCGATTTCAATGGTAAAAAAGTGGTTTACTGAATTTTGTTGTGGCCGTACAAGCACTGAAGATGCCGAATGTCCTGGACGCCCAGTTGAGGTCTCTACACCCGAAACAATCGAAAAAATTCATGATATGGTGTTGGCCGACCGAAGATTGAAAGTGCGAGAGATTGTGGAAGCCGTAGGGATCTCGCATGGCTCAGTGGTTTCAATTTTGAATGATCACTTGGGCATGAGAAAGCTTTCCGCAAGATGGGTGCCGGGTTTGCTCACAGTCGACCACAAACGCAATCGTGTAACAACTTCACAGGAAGGTTTGGCGTTGTTTAATCGCAATATGGAGGAGTTTTTGCGCCGTTTTGTAACCGTGGACGAAACATGGATCCATCACAACACACCAGAGACCAAACAACAGTCAAAACAGTGGGTTTCTAAGGGTGAATCGGCGCCAAAGAAGGCCAAGGTGGGTTTGTCAGCCAATAAAGTTATGGCGACTGTTTTTTGGGATGCACGCGGGATAATCCACATTGACTACCTTCAAAAGGGAAGAACAATCAATGGGGAATATTATGCCAACTTATTGGACCGATTCAATGACGATTTGAAAAAAAACCGACCTCATTTGGCCAAGAAAAAAGTTCTTTTCCACCAAGACAATGCAAGGGTGCACACATGTGCAGTTGCCATGGCAAAAATCCATGAATTGGGCTATGAATTGCTCCCTGATCCACCCTATTCTCCAGATTTGGCTCCGAGCGACTACTTCTTGTTCCCAAACCTGAAGAAATGGCTTGGTGGAAAAAGATTTGACTCCAATGATGAAGTCATCTCGCAAACAAAGGCCTATTTTGAGGACCTCGACAAATCATTTTTTTTGGAAGGGATAAAAAAATTGGAGAAGCGTTGGACAAAGTGTATAGAGCTCAAGGGAGACTACGTTGAAAAATAAAATTATTTTTTTATCAAAAAATCTGTGTTTTATTCCAAAAGTCACGGACTTATTGACCCGCCCTCGTAGCTTAACCATCTACGATATTGAGATAATACCGTGATTATGAAGCTAGACTGAAAGCGTGATGTGGAGGAGAAATGAAATAAGAGCTTGCTCTTGTGTTTTCAGTATCTTAATTCTTTTGCAATGATTTGATTCGCTTTGTATACAGTTGTTGATTTTTTGGTAATAGTTTTTTCTTGTCAAGCCAACGTTCGATTTAAAATAAGCCCCTTTATGATGATAGAAATTAATATGTGAAATGAATTTTAAATATGTCCCTAAATATAAAAAAATACTAGTTTTATATCTGATGTCACCGAAACTTACAAACCAGTTCAATAAGTTGATGCTTAGCTTCTACAAAGGATCTCATCAACTCTGATCAAACTTATAGTAAAATATTCCTTGGTTAATTAATCTAAAATCATACTTTTATAATAAAATTAATACTCCTTCGTTATTTATTTTATTTTTTCTAAAAAGTCCCAGGAGAGAACTATCTACTTGTTCGTAACCAATAAGTATACATGGCATTATGCAGATAGCGTATGAAGAAAGTATCTTTTGGATACAATAATTTAATTTATTCGCTGGTTGATTCATTTTTGTAATTCAGAGTGGCTTTGTTGGGTGCAGTGAATACCATGAGGAATCTTAAAAAATATAAATTACAATCATTATTTTTTGTGTCAACTTCGTTTCCTTCGAGTCGGTCGTTGTCGTGGCTGAGTGGAGGCAATGAGCGTCCTTGACTTCTGGTGGTCGGTTTTTTCTATATGAAAAATATCGCAACTATCGTCATCGGATTTTGTTTTTTTTTAGAATAAAAAATCTACTTGTGACGTGAAAGAAAGTTCAGTGCATGTATTGTATATCTTTCTATATTTTCTCTAATTTCTTGTACTTGAAGTTTGTCTTTTGCTTTGGTATTAAAACATTACTATAGTTTACCTATAATTTTTAAATATGGTTTTGGTATTTAGCTGAGGGATTGCAACACAGAATGTGGACTAATTAAAAAGTAAGTCGAAAATAAATACAAATACAGCGCAGTAAGAGTTTTGAGTTTTCAATATTTATTTATTATTTATTATTTATTTAAGTGTATTCATATGTGTTTTCCGGGAGTGTCATTTTAAAATGAACAGTATTAATAGAATTTCCGTAATTAAATAAAAAAAAGCTGAGATACGTATCATAAAAAAAAAAACAAAAACAAAATTTAAAATGATTAATGGTCAATCCGAACAAATACTGTTTATACACAAACCTACCTACGAAAAAATGTTAATATAACCTTCCGAAGCATTTCTCGTGTCTTGTGGTAATCATCCTGTACAAAGCACAATCTTCTTGTCGTTTTAGTACATAGAATTCAAGTCAAAATCACAGCCATGACATCGCTTATAAAGTGTTTTTTGTTACTTTCCTTGAACTCAACCATATTGCCGGGAAGAAAGAAGTGCATTGAAAGCGATAACAGCCTATCTCAGCTACAAAATACAGAAAAAAAATGTTGCTTACCGAACCTCATAAACAAAACACAGTTTTAGCAACCTAGCTACATACGAGTACAACGATAATAATAAAAAAAAGCTATTCATACCATTCACACACAAATAAAAAATACCTTAGTGGATTTTATTCTTTTTTAATATTCTTATATTGCTGATTCTCTCCTCCAGCATCGCGGTCAGCGAAAGCCAAGGAAAGCCTATAGCCTATCATATGTTTTTTTTGCACTACATCTCTTCGCAACTTTACAACTTGTGTTTTAAATTTCAATTTGTTTAGCTTTTGTATTTATATGTATGTATGTGATCACATGCATATTAACGTTTTTCTCACAGCTCTCATTTAAGTCAGATATTATTTTTAAGTTCCAAAGGCAAACATTCCATTCTCGCAATCGTCTTTTACCATTACCTTCATCAGAACCCCTTAACCATTATGATTACGATTCTTCGTGCTCTCGTCTCTATTTTATGTTGCATTATTCACTTTTCACATTGCAAATTTTTTTTTTTTTTTAATTTTTTATTTACTTCTTTGTAATAATTATAAAATAAAGATTTAAAAAATTTTAAATATAAAAATAACAAAATCAATTAAATATAAGTTAAAAAGAGAAGAAGAAAAATAAGAAAAGTTCATCTCGAAATGACTTATACCCGATTTCACGAAGGACTTTTAAACATTTAACAGGCTTCTAAACCTTAAAATGAGATGTTTTGGTTTCACCAAGCGCTTTTAAATTAAACAAGCTTGTAAACACCCTTATAAACTAAATGCCCATTTTTGGCTCATTAAATTTTAAAAGTGTCATTGAAATGTCATCAGATGTAGATAACAACAATTTATTGGTTATAGGTATATCAGCTGAAATTATTGTTTTGTTAAGATTTAGTGTTCAATTTTTGAAGATACAAAAAGAATAGGTTAATACTAAATATTTAAATGATTTGTTTCTTTATTTTGAAAAACATATTGATCGTCTTCATCCAATAATAAAGGGCAACACAAAGTTATTCGCTGAGCAAGAATATTCCCGGTTCACAGAAATACATTATATGACTTCAAAATGTGGTTCCGACTTTCTAAAGCATCTGTGGATGAGTTTGTTGAATATGTTTGGTCTTCATTTGAAACCAAAAAAAAACCCAACAATGCAATACAAAATAAATTAAGTGGTTATTACTTAATGATTTTATGCCACAGAATGTCAGGACAGGATCAGAATCTTTCCAAATATTTTGTGTGCATTTCTTTTTTTTTTCATTTCTTGGCTTGTTTTTGAACACATAACCCTTTCTCATTTCTTCTCATACATTTCGCTTGTTAGAAAGGCCTGTTGCCTAAAGACAAGAATCGAAAGTACCGAAGAAATTGAAGTTAAATAATGATTTACACAAATATTCTTTAAAAAATGTAGTGGGGTAAACACTTGGAGAGAATCAAAATATATATAAATTAATAAAAGAAATTAAAGGGAAATGAAGAGTAAGTTCAAAAATTAGATAAGGATTTTGATAATATTATTGATTTCATCGAGATCAAAGTTAAAGAGCCATTTTTTTATGTTTTTGTTGAATAAATGAGTAGAGCGAATGCTACGTACGTCAGAGGGTAAAGCGTTGAAAAGTCTGGGTGCTGTTGAAGTAAAAAAGCTTAAAAAATGATTAGTGTTGTGCACTGGAATGAAGGCAAGGTTACTACTATTACTGCGCAATGAGTAAGTTGGTATATTGTGACTTAAAAGATAGCCACATCTCAAAAAATATATTTTTAAAACTTTATAGAAATAAAGATGTTTCAGAGGCAAAATACGAGAGCTGACAAACAATGGAAAGCTATGTTCATATTTCCTTTTTTTCCATATGGTTCTTAAAATATTCTTTTGTGTAACTAGAAGAGGCTGTAAAAGATTTTTGTAGCAACCACCCCAACAAATTATACCGTATTGTAGTTTCGATTGAACTAACCCATAATAAAAAGTTTCCATAAGTTTTCTACAGCATAGTTTTTTTAAATGAAATATAATATAATTGGTTGAAGCTAAATATTTCTGTAATGCTTTAGTGTGAACTTTCCAATTCATTTTGTTGTCAATATGTATTCCAATATATTTATATTCAGTAACTGTTTCAATATAGAAACAGTTTGGAGTACAATTTTTAACTAAAGCATTATCTAGAACTTCTACGGAAGTACAACATGAGTTACTACTTAGTGAGATTTTTTTGCAGTCATAACTATGCTGAACAAGAAGAGGAAGATTCAAATCTACTATCAGAGGTTTGAAAAACATAATTCTAGTTTTCTCACTAATAACGAGTTTATGAATGCCAAACCAATGTATAAATAACTCTAAGTCATGATTATATCAGAAATCATATCAAGTAAACTGGGGCTAGAATAAACGCAAGCTAAATCATCAGCAAAGCCCACTACTTTACCTTTTAAATTCAGACTGAATATGCTGTTAATATATATAAGAAACAATAGTGGACCTAAGACGGAACCTTGTGGAACACCTATATTAATATTTCTTACTTCACTAAATTTATCACCTATTTTGACCATTTGTTTTCTGTTATTAAGGTAAGAACAAAACCAGTTTAACATAAAGTCTCTGAAACCGGCTTTTTCTAATTTTCTAACTAATATATCATGATCCACTGTATCAAATTAAAAAAAGAGAATAAGTAATTAAAGCCGATAACAAGACGACGACAAAGCCAACGACAACTACACCGCCCCACTGTTTTTCCGTCGTTGTCGGGTCGTACACAAAACTTAATCGTTCACATGGGAGTCCAATCACGCGAAACCGGGAGCATCATGATCACCCCCAGAATTACAAAGTAAAATAAATAAAATAGTTTTTGTATACCTATATGTATGTAGCTCAGAATTTGAGACTTGTTGCATGAACCGAATTAATCTTTGGGTTTCATCTTAAAAATTTACCTTCTTTTGCTCCAATTTTCACGAAAAGGAAAAGGGTTAAATTGAACTAAGGGGTCAGGTATCACAAAACAAAATGTTAAGGCCAACTTCGCAAGTTTTTATATCATCTATAACTCTTTTTTATACAAAAGTAATAGATATCTTATCTCCTAATATGGCATGAAGAAATTTTGAACTTTTGTTGTAGACATCTATATCTCTTATTTTAGGCATCTAGGATTCTTCTTAAGGTGTGTCCAGACCAAAGAAACATTTTTTAAACATTTCAGAAATATTTAAGAAACATTTCAGAAACATTTAAAAAACATTTCAGAAACAGAGAAACATTTCTGAAATGTTTCTGAAATGTTTTCTTTGGTCTGGACGCTCGGATCCACTCTTGACGAAAATTTTAAAAATAAAATCAAAAAAGCCAATGATATATGTGAAATTTTCGAAAATATAAATTGTGATAAAGATGAAGTAGAAAAAAAAATTCATGCGCTTAAAGTACAGCACAGGCGAGAAAAAAATTTACAGACAACTCAATATGGAAACAATGGGAAACAAAGAAACATTTCAGAAATGTTTTTCAAAGCGTCCACACCAAAAAAACAAATCAGAAACATTTCTGAAATGTTTCTGAAATGTTTTTTAAACAAATGGGAAACATTTCAGAAACGTTTTTTAAACAATGTTTCCTGAAATGTTTCTTTGGTGTGGACACACCTTTATAGACCTCTTTAACTCTTATTTTAGATATACATATGTATATATTACTCGTGTTATATCAAAATGTAACCAAATTAGTACGATCTTTAAACTTAGTATGATACTAGATTAAAACAAAAGTTTTGCATATTTTAATACTGTAATGGTCATACCCAAAATCTTGAATGTCAAAAAAGAAATTCTTAATATTTAGAAGAAGAGAAAAGGCATTCCGACTTCTTTTGAATTCTTTTTTTATTTTAATTGTTTTGTAATATTATTTTTTAAATTACTTGTTTCGCTTTTGTTGATTCTCATTACCTACTATTAGTCCGGTCAAAATAGACATTCAAGGTTACATTAATTCGCACAAAGCTGAAATTTGGCATGAATGTTGGGAACACTGTTACAATAAATTTGTCGAAAGTCCCCATCGATCCGACGTGTGGAAAAAAAAATTATTCAAGGTCAAATGTTGCAAAAATCGGTTTTTTGCATTTTTCAGTTAAACGGAAAATTTTATCATAAAATAGGTGAGACAAAAATTATTCATCATGCAATTATCTATAGAAATTGTCTTAACACTTTTTCCCCTAAGAATCACCATTTTGGAGATACAGCGATGCAAAAAGTTGAAAAAGTTGTGTTCTTCATAATATGTATGTCAATTACCGTTATATACATTACAGAACGGTAATACAAGTAAAAATATTAGTTTTCGTGGCGTATACATACATAATATACAATTCTAAAGCCAGATATACACTGTTCAAATGCATGACAAGCACGCGCAAGTGTATTGGCGAGAAAATCACACGTATAGATTGGATGTAAGATTGAAGCAAAATGAAAATCTTTTGATTTTCTTTCAATCTAGCGTCCTGCATTGAAGTAGTGTATGTATGTATATGCAAGATTGATGATTGATCATGCATTTATTGGTTCATTTCCGTATAGTACGTTGAAGAGATGAGATCACAGTACAACATAAGCACTGATTTAAATATTAAAACAGTAAACAAAAATTGTATGATGAAGTGGACAGACAAAATAAAATAAACTACCTACTCGGATAAAATTGAAAAAATCTCAAAGAAATTCGTAAAATCACAATTTTGCCGAAAAAAACTCGTCCTCTCACCACACCGTCCATGTAAAAATAAAAGATTGAAGGCTCATGCTTGATGTGTGTATATGCAAATTCAACCCGAATTTACGAATACACTTGCACGTGCACGTGCTTGCCATGCATTTGAACAATGTATATTTGGCTTAAGAATATAAACTCGAAAGAAAACTCATTCCCTCATTTTATGTGACCGTACGGCCTTGAGCAGCATCTAAATATTATAAGTCCCAAGCGTTCCTTCGTAGTAAGAACAAGACAGTAGTTATTGTAAACAGAATTTGTGCAGTTTCTTGTTTATAAAAGAAATGTCTAAATTTTGTTTTATTTGTATTAAACATTTGGCCGAAAGTGAAATTGTTACTGTTGAGCGTGGCCTAAAGACATTAATTGATGCAAGTGTTGAAAGAGGTGATGAATTTTCGGAATACTTAAAAGACCAGACTTCTGTGACAATTCATGTGCAGTGTCGGAAAAAGTACACTCGGAAGAGTACCATTACCGCAGTTAAAAGACGTCACGAACAAGAACAAGCTGGTACATCAATAATAAGTCCTCCTCGTACTAGAGCACGCGTAAATGATACAGGTTTTAGTTTAGGTTACGTTAGGTTAAGGTGGCTGCTGACCGGAAAAGCCAACACACTTAGACCAATATTTGGTCCGTTGTGATACCACAGTATTTCAAAAATCACCCTTGCTCGTTAAACCATTTTGAGCTAACAATGAAGCATTTGAGACAGTGAATGTCGGAATTGTTTTTTGTTTAAAAGAGTGCTGTTTATACTGTGGCAATGAATTGAATGAAGCGTTTGAAATGAAAAAAGCACTGCAATATCGGCGTCAAATTTGTAATGTAAGTACGTGCTTAGATAAGTTTCGGTACTTATCTTTTGTAGAAAATACTCATAATCGCTTTTGTCATTTCCAATAGTACTATTGTTCAATTAGATACAAAATTTTCAACTCAACAGGACCACAATAGATCGTTGAATAGGCCTACCGGGGAAGCCACCTTAAAAAAAACGCGCCAAGTGCACTACCTCACGGGTGGCGCGGAGCCGTGTGCATGTTATGAAGAATACAACTTTTTCAACTTTTTGCATCGCTATATCTCCAAAATGGTGATTCTGAGGAGAAAAAGTGTTAAGACAATTTCTATAGATAATTGCATGATGAATAATTTTTGTCTCACCTATTTTATGATAAAATTTTCCATTTAGCTGAAAAATGCAAAAAACAGATTTTTGTAACATTTGACCTTGAATAATTTTTTTTCCACACGTCGGATCGATGGGGACTTTCGACAAATTGTTTGTAACAGTGTTCCCAACATTCATGCCAATTTTCAGCTTTGTGCGAATTAATGTAACCTTACCCCTATTTTTGAAGCTAATTTGACCGGGCTATATTAAATGAACTTGAAAATTCATCAATTGCACAGTGATGACGTTTTCATTTGAATATTCTTTAGTAGTATTCGTTTCTCAGCCCCCACTTTTCACTCTTCGATTTACTGTTCCGATTAATGTTTTCGCTTTTTTTCTCTTGTCCTAATTTTACAGAAAACACAAATTAGGCGTATTTTATTGGTAATCTATACATAGTGCAGCAATGGAAGTCCGAATAAAATGCTTTTTTGACTGCATACACTTTTACTTTATATTTTAAAGTTGGTATGCTTTTACCCGTGTCAAAATCAGCTGATTTGGAAAAGAAGTAAAATAAATATGTAATTTCTTACAAAAATAATACACATTGAAATGAATAAAGATCCAAAACAGAAAAGGGCTGTACACAATTTCTGAGTTTCTTTTAACAAATCATCTTAATTTAGTAGATATTTCCGACTCATTAAGTGAACAAAGTAAAAGGAAACAAAAACTAAAAATGAAATATATACCTACGAATAAACAGTCCACTTTTGAATAAGCTAAAAGATGCGTTGGAAAAGTATATGTTTTTGTATGAATAAAACGTAAAGATGTGGTTTATGCTGAATTAACATCACTGACAAATTTGTTATCAAACAAGTGGCAAAATTATTAATAAAATCAAATCTTAATGGCATGTATGTACACAAAGTCAAATAAAGGCTCGGTGTCAGAAAAAAATCATTTTCATGTCCTTTTTAATCGTTTGGCATCGCAGCCATCCTTCGTTGAATTTCATACTCTCACGTGACGGATAGGGAACATGCATACGCATTAGGAGGCAACATTTTGACCATTGACTATTAACGTTTACCGTCTAATCGTAACTTAATATTTCAAACCACATAATAAAATGAACAAATATCACCGAACACATTCGCGAATAATTAAAACCTGCCAACCTCACGAAAAATAAAACTTTTGCAACCAATTTGAGTGTCACTGTAATCCAGATGTTCCAAAACCTTATCAGCACTATTATGTGCACTCTTATTACTGCATAATTTTTACGCACTATTCCTTTGTTGTTGTTTACTGTGTAAAATTTTACTGCGCTGCCTATACATTTACCAATAAAAAACGTCTATTGTATGTACATATGTATATGTACAGTGCACATAAAAATGCTTGTCAAAAGTGATAAATGCTAAAAGAGTTCATTTTGTTAAATTTGGATATTTGGCAGTTGGGATGTAAAGGGTTTTCCAATAAGAGGTGTTATTTTGATATTCAAAGAAAAATGGCATTTTTGGAGATAAATGATCGGATGTTTATTTCATTATAAAGAGGAAGGTATGCCGTTAATAATGGAACACAACATCAGCCAAATGGCCGCCAAGACCACGCTTACAGGACCATATCCTTTTCATGAAATTTTCCATAACCAAATCGCAAAGTGGCTGCCCTATGTCCTCGATAGCCTCACGAATTTCATCTTTGAGGTCTTGAATCGACGCTGGGCTGTTGGCGTAGACCTTATCTTTCACGTGGCCCCAAAGGAAGAAGTCGCAAGGTGTTAAATCACAAGATCTCGGTGGCCAATTGTGATCACCTCTTCGAGAGATAACACGGTCCGGAAACTTTTCCCGTAAAAGATCGATGGTTTCATTGCTTGTGTGGCACGAAGCGCCGTCTTGTTGAAAGTAAACGTTGTCCAGATCAATACCATCCAATTCAGGCCATACAAAATCATTAATCATCTCTCGATAGCGCAATCCATTGACCGTAACTGTTGCTCCAGCCTCATTTTCGAAAAAGTAAGGTCCAATGACCCCGCGGGACCATAAACCGCACCAAACAGTCACGCGTTGAGGATGGAGAGGCTTTTCAACAATAACTCTTGGGTTTTCCGAGCCCCAGATGCGACAGTTTTGCTTGTTGACGTAGCCTCCGAGGTGGAAATGGGCCTCATCAGTCAAGATGATTTTTCGATGAAATTCCGGTTCATTTTCATGCATTTCAAGGACCCAATTTTAATAATTTTAATGCGTTGTTGAAGCGTGTATCGTTCCATTTTTATTAATAGCGTAGTTTCTACTTGTCAAATGTCAAAAAATGACAGCTTCAAAAGTGACAGCTACCGAAATAGCGGGCTATTCAAAATAACACCTCTTATTGGAAAACCCTTTACATTTGAGAAAAGGGGTAGAACTGTCAGAAAATCAGATCAAAGAGGACTTATCGTTGAAGCGGTCTTAAAACAAAAAATAAGATTTTATATGTATACAAAATTCTCAAAACATTAGGTACAGTCAGTGATATCTTCATTTTATTGAATTATGGATCGTAAAAATTAATCAAAAAAAAAAAATATCAAAATTCATTCTAAAAAATTCGATATCGGAAACCATTTTTTAACATTTGTATGATGGTCACAGTTATTTTATCTCACAGAAAAAAGCTTTAAATTGTCAGGTTTTTCGAAATATTCAGTTAAAAAAAAAATATACGAGTATAGAGTTTTTTTTTTAAATCCAAAAACTTTTGGGGAGCATAATTTTTTTTTTATTTTGTTTTTTATTGCACAGTTTTTGAGAAACGAAATTTTTTTTAAATTTCGAAAATAATTGTATGACTTACCATTACTTTTGGTCTTAAGAAAAATGAAGAAAAAAACTTGGGAGGGGGGGTAATTTAAAAATGTTTAGGCTGTAGTCGAAGAGGCAGAATTGGGAGACCCACTTTTTTCGTCTTCCCTATCATCAAGTCTGATTAAAATCTCGAGTTCGATTTTTCTTTACGAACGAATAACTTGCCATATAGTTCATACTTACATATACTATATGTATGCACATAAATGTATGTCGCAAGTAAAAATTAAGAAATGTCCAATGATCACAATAGCGTGAATAAGTATAAAAATTTCACTTAAAAATTATTGAAATTCTGGGTTAATTAAATCGATTTTTTTTTTGATTCGAGATTCTGGAATAACAAATTTTGGCATTCGAATTTTTTGAAATTCGAGAATTGGGGCATTCGGGATTTTGAGATTCAAGATTATCGATTTTTGCAATTTAGGATTTGGGATTCGAGATTATGTCTCAATCCAAATTTAAAATACTCGTAGATACGAGTAATTGTGTGTTGTTTTGATTCTCCTACATGCAATTATTTTAGGTAGGTAGATAGAAATGGCGAACACCGGTAGGCGCTGAATAGCGCCGTTTTGATGCCATAGCTCGTATGAACCTGTGGATGCAATTGATATGGGAAATTGTAGACATTCTTACGGAGTGGATACCGCTCTCAACAAGCTACTTAAGTGGACAGATCGCTGTGGACTAGGTGTTAATCCCCACAAGACGCAACTAGTCCTCTTCACAAGGAAATACAAAATTCCTCAATTAGACCCTCCATCGATCAAAGGTGTTCCACTTTCTTTCTCAGATAAAGCTAAATACCTGGGTCTTATTTTAGATAAAAAGCCACAGTAGCTCTCTTTTCTTGTAAGAAAGCCGTGGGGAATAAGGGGGGGCTTGTCTCCACAAATCACTCACTGGCTATATACTGCGGTTATTAGACCGATACTCACTTACGGGGTGACCGTATGGTGGATGGCATTAGATAAAGCGATAAATCGCGAAAAACTAAACAAAGTACAACGTTCAGCGAGTGTGTGCATCAGCGGAGCTCTCCGCTCGACACCTTCCGCTGTACTAGACATACTTTTCAACCTTACACCCATAGATATTTACAGCAAACAAATGGCCGCGAGCACAGCCATACGTCTCAAAGCCATCTCTCAATGGACCAATAACTCTATTGGCCACACCACCATTCTGAATATATTCGGAACTCTCCTAAGTCACTCCGACTACATCACTCCCTTTTTGGTTTTCGATAAAAACTTTGAAGTCAGCTTGGGAGGAAGGGGCTTTGACAGAAAATAAATCAATAAACTTTTATACAGATGGATCGAAGACTGAAAACGGAGTGGGTGGTGGAGTGTACTCAGATGGACTAAACCTTAGTCTCTCCTTCCGCCTACCCAACCATTGTAGCGTATTCCAAGCGGAAATTCTGGCGATAAAGGAAGTACTGTCTTGGCTTAAAGAAAACGTGATATCTAGTACGGATATCCGCATCTTCTCAGATAGTCAGGCTGCTTTGAAATCCCTCGCATCAGTCTCTGTAAACTCCATTACAGCCCAAGACTGTCGATCGTCTCTGATGGAGATGGCCAAACAGTTTAATATTCACCTATTCTGGGTGCCGGGACACAGGGACATTCCGGGGAATTGCAAAGCCGACGAACTCGCCAGAATTGGAACGGAAATGCCTATCTTACCCGAAAAGGAAAATACAGGTATGCCCATAGCTACAAGTAAACTTATGTTGAAACGAATTGCTCTGGAGCAATCAAACACAAGATGGCTTTACACTACCACTTGTGTGGCGACCAAACAGATCTGGCCTAAACTGGATTTGAAACGGTCAAAATGTCTATTGTCCTTAAGTAGATCTCAGATCAGCTCTGTAATAGGTGTCATAACTGGACACTGTCTCATAGGTAGACATGTCGCACGACTCGGTGTACTATCAAACGATTTTTGCAGGAGTTGCTTGGACGAGGAGGAAGAAGAGACAATCCCACACCTTCTTTGTACATGCCCTGCTCTCTCTTAAAGACGCAAACTTCATCTAGGAGAATATTTCTATAATGAACCAAGCGATCTCATAAATTGAGACATTAATAGTCTCATACTCTTCATCAGAAGCCCAAATGGTTTTAACTAGTAGGGAACCTTTTTGTTCCCTATAAGATCGTGGTATCACAATGGACCTCTACTGGTCTAAATGTGTCAGACGCTTTAATGACAACCATTTTAACCTAACCACGGAGTGGATGACTAAGTTTGGATTAAGTTCAAAAATATGAAAGGGTCTAGGAGGTTTTGATGTCTCTTATTGTGTGTTTGCTTTCGCACAATCCCGGAAATGGGATTACTCACTTAGCCAGATCACCACACTCATCTGACACCATCTACACTGTGCCAAGCTAGGCAGTTTGTTGATACTAGCCAATCTTATTGAGTGATCATCCGGGCCCCTGCACCGTAATCCTCCATCAAAACGGAGGGCACCGCACAAAAGTAACCGAAGTTCGTCCTAGAGCCAGATCAAGGCTTTGATCTTCATTTCCGAAAGTTTGTCAATGTCGACAAAAACGCCCTTACTAACTGTGGAAGGTTCTGGCTTGGATCTTGTTTGAGTACGTTGCATGCTTCTCTGATAGCAAGTTATTGCCAAGGCTTCCGAAAGGGCTTATTGTTGATAGGTTTACCACCCAGCCTTCCATTTCTTCAGCACGGATTATGAAAACCGCTTATACCACCACTGAAAATTACGGACTCCACATTGTTGAGGGTTGACCTATTGAGAAGTAAAGGAACACCCCAATACCCCAACAATTCAACCTGACCTTTGCTGATCGTCATCCTGACAACACACAAGATTAGCTCTTGGGATCATTACCACCTGGCACCCACTAGGAGGGTTGTATACGGGGATTTTTGCATGGCACAATTAAATGGCTTATTAAATGTTTTTTTATCTCAAGAATTTCTTTGTAATAGAAAAATCAAAGCTTTTAAAGTTAGTTTGAAAAGTTTCCAACTAAAAACAAATATTTTTTTATACATTCAGTTTTATTATTTAATATAGCTTCCTTGTAAGTCTATGATCTTGTCTTTGGAAATAAAAAGAAGCTTTTTTTTAAATGACTTAACAAACTTAAATCTAATATTCTTATTAACTACCATACTACTGGTTTAAGTTAAAACAAATCGTAACTAACCCATATTCATAACATAAATAATTAGGACCTTTCAATTATTAAACGGCATCATTAAATTACAAATTTTATTTGAGATAAAATAAATAGGGACATTGAGAACAATATTAAAAAAATAGAAATATTATTCGTGGAATGAAATTATTCAGAAAATGATAATATATCGTTATTTATTCATATAAACATAATATATGTATGTATGTGCCTATGTTTTATATAAATTCAAATTTTCATATTTAGTAACAAATTTATTTCATTGTGATTAAATTTGGTGAGACAGTTTTTAATATTTTCTTATTACGCAAATTTAATTCCGTTTCGGTAATCAATCAGACCACATTCGTACCTCAAAGGGACGCAAGATCGGCCGAGAACATTGCCGCGGCCCGTGAAAGTGTACAGCTGAGCACGAGGCAGTCCATTCCTCAACGTGCACAAGAATCGGCCTTTCACTGACTTAAACTTGGCGAATTTTGCGTCGGTCCTACACCAGTGCAAGATCCTATTGACCCAGGAGCTGAAAGTTCATGACCATGAACAATGCCGTTTGTTCGCTGACTTGGCCATGAAGCGTTTGGAAAAGGACTGCGATTTTATCTGAGAAATAATCTTTATTTTAAAGGCGTATTTTTTGATGAATGGCAAAATTGCCTTACATGGGACGACAGAAACCTCACGAGGTTTACCAGGTGATAATGCATTCTCAAAAAATTACCGTTTGGTGTGGATATTGTGCTGGCGGTGTCATTAGTGCATGCTAAAACGATGTTGTTGAGGCGGTCACCTTAAATGGCAAACGATGATAACCAATTTCTTGTATCCCGTATTGAACCTTTTGGACCTTAACGACATTTGTTTCCAGCAGGACGTGCCACACAGCGGATGCCATGATTGACATTATGCATGAACGATTGCAGGGTTAGATTACCTCTCGCAGAGGTGACGTGAATTGACCACCAAGATCACGCGAATAAATAGTAGGCATAGTTACCCGATTACGGATCTTAAGACTTTATTTATAATTTAAAATTTGTATATGTACTCGTAACTTTATAAAAATATAAATGCTTTATAGGCAAAATTTCAGGTTTCCAAAGAAATCAAAACTATAAGTTCTCCAATTGAACTTACACAAAATACGAATGACATGCTTTTGGGTAGGAAGAAGAGGATCAATAATTATATTACGATGAGTACCACCCCAGCTAGTTAACCCATAAGAAGTGTTGATTCAAATAGACCACTCAACTAGTTTTAATACAGATTGATCACAATTGAGGCCAAGATATTGAGTTCTTGTACTGTTAATTCATTTCATAAGCATTCGCACCTGTTGTCGAAAGACTATCTGATGGTTTTTGAAATATTAATTTTTTTTAATATTGTGTTTTTTTAAATAAGGTTATTTTTTACAATATTTTTTTTAATACTGTTTAAATATGAAGGATTTATCTTATCGTTTTCAACCTTCTTTCTAAATATGTTTGACTGAATGAATTTATAAAATATCATACTAGCAATATGTTGCAAAAATACAATAACAAAATAACATAATTTCCTATTGTATAATTTCTACTTATGTATCAATTTTATAAACAATTTATTTTGTCTTTTCATAAAAGATGGCAAATGATGAGGTGACTTCGGCAGCGTGGCCGAAGTCACCCTCTTTTTTCTTAAACTAGAATTTTTGTTCCAATCTTCTTAAACTGAGGGGGTTGCCATTGTCAACCCAATATCACTAAGAGTTAGATGCAAGAACACATGTGTGTCACAATTTAAGAACAAATTTTCTGGTAAAGAGTAATGTAACCCTTTTTTCGTTAAATATCGACAGGTTTTGACACATTTCTAAACTTCAATTTCACTCATTCTTTGTGGCACAGCTACTAGGTTAGGTTAGGTTGTTGGGCTGACAATTGATGTTGCTATTGTCACACTTAGATCAATGTAGATCCATTGTGTTACCCGTGAGTGTTATCACTCTTTCCTGATAAAACCTATGTATTCTATTAATCAGTCAAGCCATTTTGAGGCATTGACGAAGTTCAATATGTGTATTCCTGAAATATTAGAAATATCTTCTAGATTATCAAAGAAGTAGCTACCAAGCCATTTCCTTCTCTGGTGGCATAGTGACGGGCAATGACAGAGAAAGTGTGATGTGTCTTCATGTACCTCTTCATCACCACATCCTCTGCATAGGTCATCTGTACTTAGTTTCATTTTAAAGTTATGGTATTTCAATAAATTATGTCCGGTGATTATGCTCGTAAAAGAGCGAAGGGACTTCTTACTAAGTTGTATAATTTTGTCAGTTCTCTGCTTGTTAAAGCAGGGCCATATTTTCCTAGTAGTAACACAGGTGTCAAGTAGATTCCACCTTTCATTGAATTTCCTTAGGATTATGTCTGACATTTTCTGTTTAATGTTACAGAGTGGGATGCTTACCATCTCTGCTTGACTAGCGTCGAGCGCTGATCCCTGTCTTGCCAACTCATCAGCATTTTCATTACCTGGTATGCCGCTGTGTCCCAATACCCATCAGAATCTAATATTGTGCTGCGTGCCAAGAACCTTAAGCTCTTCGCGGCAGCAGGAGACAAGCTTCGATTTTATCACAGTGGCAGAAATCGCTTTTATTGCCGCTTGGCTGTCAATGTAAAAGGTAATATCAGCGCGTGGTATCGCCATGTTTGATACCTGTCTAGCATCTGTTGTCACTGCCAGGACCTCCGCTTGGAAGACACTGCTATGATCTGGGAGCCTAAGTGAGTTGTTTAGCTCAAGAGGTTCTGATAAAAAGCCTGCACCAACACCTGTGTTCATTTTGGAGCCATCAGTAAAAATTGCTATTTCTGATTCACTGGTGTAGGGTTGGTTGTTCAGCCATTCTTCTCTGCTTGGAAAGGCAGTTTGGAATGGTTTATAAAAGTCAAGCTCTCGGGTGTTGTATAATCTGTAATGATGCTATCACCCAAGTATTTCTGAAGAATTTGAACATGTCCTATTGCGCTGTTTTTCCAGGTATTAGTCTGGCTTAGCCTTAAGGCGCTATATGCTGCGGATTCTTGTACGAAAAGGTCTAGGGGTTTCAGGTTGAGTATCGCCTCCAACCCTGCAGTTGGTGTGGATCTCATAGCACCCGTAATCCCAATGCACGCGAGTCTCTGTACTTTTGCCAGAGTTTTGAGGTTCGTGCTTTTTTCCGTTGCATTCCACCATACCAAATTACCATAGGTTAGTATTGGTCTGATTATCGCCAAATACATCCACCTGATAATTTTTGGACTAGGTCCCCAGGATTTCCCAAAAATTCTGTTACAGGAGTAGAAAGCAATCATTCCTTTTTTCGCTCTTTCCTTGGTGTTAAGACTCCAGTTTAATTTCCTATCTAGAATCACACCAAAATACTTTGCATGATCTGAAATCTTCAGCGGGGTGCCTTCAATTGAAGGTATTCTGAAGTTTGGTATTTTCCTTTTATTTGTGAAGAGGACTAATTCTGTTTTTGACGGGTTAACCATCAGGCCGCACTTTCTAGTCTATCTATTAACCTTAGAAAGGGCGTATTCAATCTGTTCACTGATAGTGGGTAAGAATTTACCTGTAGCTAATAACGCAAGATCGTCAGCGTAGGCTACTACCTTTACACCACAGTGTTTTAGATTGATGAGAATTGTGTTCATAACCAGCACCCAAAGGAGTGGTGAGAGAACTCTCAACTGTGGGGTGCCCCTGGATGTGGATACTCTCATCTGTATCCCTGCCAGTTCCGAGTTAATTTGCCTGTTCTTTGGCATGCACATAACCCAACGTATTATCGAATTATTGATTTTATTGTCTACTAGAGCTGCCTTTACGTTATTGAAAGCTCCTTCAATATCGAGAAACGCAGCCAGGATATATTCTTTGTCGCTGTTAAGTGCCGTTTCTATACTCTTCCCCTTTGTGTAGGCGTGCTGGGCTGGGGATAAATCAACCAGTTTCAGAGTGCCACGAATATGTAGGTCTATCAGTCTTTCAAACGTTTTAAGAATAAACGATGTCAGACTAATTGGCCTGAAATCTTTTGCTTCTGTATGACTGGGCTTGCCAGCTTTTGGAATGAAAACCACTTTGACTTCGCGCCATGATAAAGGAACATATCCCCATTTTAGACTGTTAAGGAATATGTTTTTCAGGAGCGGTATTATTTAGATTTCGCTTTTCTGTAGAATCATTGGGAAGATGCCATCAAGGCCAGGGGATTTATACGGAGAAAAGGAATGGATTGCCCATCTTATCTTTTCTTCCGTTATAATATCCGATTGTATAATGTGTTCCGTGTAGGGTTCTGTTTCCAGGTTGCTGTCATTTGACCCGCAACCCGGGAAGTGAGTATTTATCAAGTGCTCAACAGTCTCATTGCAGGATTCTGTCCAGCACCCAGTGGGCGTTTTAAGAGATCCTAAAGGGATTGAATCTTTGGAAAGAATTTTCCTTAGTCTAGAAGATTCGTTTGTCCCCTCGATTTCACTGCAAAGCATTGCTACTTTAAACGTTGTATATGGCTAAAAACTGAATGAAAGGGAGCCACCTGGAACCCGATATAATAACATGTGTGGTTTAACAGCAAAGTATATTCTGGTGCATTGTGTTCAAACAATATTGTCTACACGCCCAAAACCTAATAGGTCCAAAGGTTCCATCGGTGACAATATTGGCAGGTATTTCTCCGAAGATGTTTAGTTAGTTTATTTGTCAATCAGAAATTATTCTTATAAACTAGAATACATAATTAATATTAATAAAAATATAACAATAAAATAAAAAATGTAGATTGCAAAGGAGTATGGGCATTTTGGGCCCATTCTCAACATTGCTCAACAGTGATGAAACTTATGTCATATGAAAGCGTATGTGGAGCACTTTATTTCATTATATGGCAGCTAAATCGAAATCGAGCGCAAAAGTTGTGTTTTGGCACATTTTATAAAAAAAGGATGTAAAATGCAAAAAAAAATATTTTAAAAAAATGGCAACACTTACTAAAAAGTGTTTTACCTTTTCTTAAAGCCTGAAGTCTGTTCTTTCATTTTATTTTTAAATCAACTTATTTGCATAAATAGTTTTCGAAAAAATTATATTCAAACTAAAAAATGTTGAAAAACAAACCTTTGAATGCTGATTTGTTCACAATTTTAAAAACTAAGTTCAAAATTGGATTTTAGTATTCACTGCCTCTATTAATTCTGGATTAAACACTAAAAACCAGATGCCGTTATCTCATCTAGTTTGAAACTAGGCCTACAAACTGTGATGAAATCACAGCTCTTGGGGTGTATCTATTTTATTTCATTCTATGATAAATTCAAATCAACCGCCAAAATGCTGCATAAAGCACAACAAAAAGACAAAAGCGGAACAGAAAAATATGTTTCGTTCCCGATAGCTGTAATTTTGTTTTTAAGAAACAAAACGTTTATGTTGTTTTTGTTCATTGAGGTTACATTTGGTAAAAAGTTTTTGAATGTGGCAGCCTGCAGACAAATTATTATTTATAATTGAGGCAAGGAGAATAAGTATATAGGTATAGTAAATATACCAATGAGTTTATAACAACAAATAAAGATATAATAATATAATATTAAAAAGCAATGGCAGAAAATCGCTGTGTTATGTGTTTGCGTTCGCGTGCTTTGCGGACAAGACGACATGTTTTAGGAGATGTTTTACCTGGAAAGGTAACTTGTTTTTACCGAAAATGATATATGGTAATGAAGAAAACACAAAAGCTATAGTTATATGTGATGGAACATATGTTTATATACAGAAAAGTAGTAACTTTCTTTTTCAGCGTTTGACCTATAGCCATCACAAGTTTCAAAATCTATTGAAACCGTTCTTAATGGTATGCAGTGATGGTTATATAATAGACGTTTTTGGTCCATACGCTGCAACAACAAGCGATGCCACAATTATGACTAGCTTATGCAATGATGAAGACAATTCTTTCCATTGGATGTTACATCGAAACGATGTATTCATTTTAGATAGGGGTTTTAGGGATAGTGTAGTAGATCTCCAGTCATTAGGATATGAACCACATATTCCTCCAACAAAGAATAGAAACGAAACTCAATTGACGACCGAACAAGCTAACGGTGCAAGATTGGTGACAATATGTCGTTGGGTTGTGGAAGCGGTGAATGGTAAGTTTAAAAATAGATTTAAACTATTACGCCAAGATTATTTTAATAAAGCATTGCCACATATGTTCGATGATTTTAAAATTGCTGCTTCTCTCATAAATGCTTTTTCTAGAGTAGCCACTGATCACAGGCTTAGCCACGATATTTGGAATGTTATAAATGAGAAATTCAACTCTAAGAATCTTTTATTTAATTATGTTACCATGAAAAACCTAAACAGGCAGAGGGTGGCGTTCATAAGGCCTTGCCTTATTTAGAAGATTTTCCCCAACTTACTAACGATGATATTATTATGATTTCCTTGGGCTCTTATCAAGTGAAACTTGCCAAATCAAACGCTAGTGAAAACTTACGGGATGGTGGTGTTTACACGATAGAGGTATACCGTGAAAACAATTTAATGGACTTAGGACAATGTAATATTGAGCAAAATAATGTATGGTTACTTAGAGGACGAGTGCAGTCACGACATGTTAGATCACGGATATATTATACTTATATCCTAATTGACCGGGACCAAGTAGGCAAAGACGCCCTTACACAATATTATTGTACATGTCTTACGGGTAGACGCACCATCGGAAGTTGTGCTCATGTCATATCCATAATATGGTTCTTGGGACTAGGTAGACATGGGGAAGGCTTTCAGCGACCAGCTATACAATTAGATGATATTATAATAGATACATTTTAAAGTCTGTCCAAAGCCACCGCGAAATATTGTGGCTTAATGTAATGGAACTATAGTCATATGTCATTATTTAATTACTACTATTATTTGTTTAAGAAAACATGTTGTAAATGTACAATAAAAACTAACAAAAATAACTTGTTTTTTATTTGTAAATATGTAATTTTCATCACATCAAACAAAAAGTAATAAAAACAACAAAAACGTTTTGTTTCTTAAATACAAAATTACAGCTATCAGGAACGAAATATATTTGTCTGTTTGTTGGGCCTAGTTTCTAAGTCTAAACAAGTGAGATTTATGTTGCTAATATGGAAGGCTTGAGTGCCACTTAATCAGGTAAGCTTGAGCTGTGAAACTGCGTTTTTATATATTCATCATTCATTAACCTCACGAGAAGTTCACGTAAATACCAAAACTTAAAAATTCTTATAAATAATACCAAGTTTTAGTACTTTTCAATTTTCTCAAAAACTAGATGAGATAACGGCATCTGGTTTTCAGTGTTTAATCCAGAATTAATAGAGGCAGTGAATACTAAAATCCAATTTTGAACTTAGTTTTTAAAATTGTGAACAAATCAGCATTCAAAGGTTTGTTTTTCAACATTTTTTAGTTTGAATATAATTTTTTCGAAAACTATTTATGCAAATAAGTTGATTTAAAAATAAAATGAAAGAACAGACTTCAGGCTTTGAGAAAAAGTAAAACACTTTTTAGTAAGTGTTGCCAATTTTTAAAATATTTTTTTTTGCATTTTACATCCTTTTTTTATAAAATGTGCCAAAACACAACTTTCGCGCTCGATTTCGATTTAGCTGCCATATAATGAAATAAAGTGCTCCACATACGCTTTCATATGACATAAGTTTCATCACTGTTGAGCAATGTTGAAAGTGGGCCCAAACTCCATACAAAGTTGCCCATACTTCTTTATAAACACAAATATTAACAATTTTAAAAATTTTAAATTAAAGATTAGCTTATGTGTTCAACAGTTTATTTTTAACAGGAACTCTTGAGCAATTCTCAAAAAAAATCAATTAAATTATAAACTGAGTTTACCTCTTTGATGCATATTGTAATTGGTTAATTGTAACCATAGTTAGTCCGATGAAAAGGAACGAAAACCCAAGCAGTTACCCTTATATTACTTGAGGGGATAAAGAAACCCAATTCATTTAAAAGAAATGAGCACATAATACGATAAGAAAATACGTCACGAACAAACATATTCGAGTAATATTTTCTTCAAAGAACGAGAGTTTGGATTCCCATTAATAAGCATCTTGCATTATCGTACGGCAAATTCTATTCCAATAATTAAGTTTAAGGATAGCGTACCTAGAAAATTGCCTTTGGACCCTTTCTATTCGAAGCATTAGTGTAATAATAAAAAGTTTTTTTTTTTTTGAGAACAGGTTACAACCTACACACTTGGATAAATTCAGATGAAGGAAATTTATGTCACACCACTGCGAAAGTCTTTCGAAGTCATCTTGAAGGAGCAAACAATCATGAAAGGATTCAATCTTTCTATAAATAGAATAAATAATAATAAATAGAAAAAATCGCAATGGTCCAATGTGGCTACTCTGGGGAACTCCTGAAGGCACATAGATAGGGTCAGAAAAACTTATATCGATTTTCACAATTTGAACTCGACCAGTTAAATACGATTTAATCCATTTAAGTAAACAAGAATGAAATCCAAGACAAGCAAGCTTATGGAGTAAAATCTTATGGCTCACTCTGTCGAATGCTTTAGCACAGTCAGTAGAGATGATATCGGTTTGTAAATAGCTTTCAAAATTCGAGATTATATGGTTAACAAAGATAGCTAAATTAGTTGCTGTAGATCTTCCTGGTATGAAGCCATGTTGAAAGACCGATATATGCTCACGGACAACGAAAAGTATTTTGTCACAAATGGTTTTTTTTTTTTTTTTTTTTTTTAAATTTTGGGATAAATGAAATTTTGCAAATTGGTCTGTAGTTTTATATAATTTGTTTAGTCCCAGATTTAAAAGCTTTAAAATTTTCCATTCCTTTAAAAATAAGCCATTAACCAATTAAACAAAATTGTAAGCGGTTCGGCTAGAGAATTTGTTAGAATTAATAAATTTCCAGAAATGGCCACTGTCATTTTTGATCTTAATCTCAGTAGAAGTTATATAATCATTGTATAACACTAAATTAAGAGAGTCAAATTATCGTTGCAATGCAAAATACGTATTATCTAGTAGATTACTTTTATTAGATTTGTATCCATTTATTGAACTAAATAGGATTCGAATTTCACGATATTGTTTTTTTGGGAACAAAGCGTTCAATAGTATTATTAATTACACTTTTGAAGGTATTGTACGCATTGTTTAAATCAGGTTGATTCATGATATCCCCCCAAGATAACGAGCAAGGTACGCATTTATTCCATCAAAGTCAGCATTCTCAAAACAATTTATGTAAAACTTTTGAATTGACGGAATTGCTCTTTTTTAAATAGCTATAGAAAGTTAGATTTCCCACTATTGCATAATGGTGTACTGAGTTCTGAAGCAAACTTTTTTCCACATCCACATCCACATGGGGGGTGGCCGTGGCGCGATGGTTGTGTGCTCGCCTGTCAACCTCAATATCACAGGTTCGATCCCTGCCGTCGCCTATCTCGTCTTTAATTCCATTAAAACCTTCTATAAATTGTCATCAATGGGTTGCTGGTTTACTCATTACATGTTGTTTAGGATTGAGTTAAACTAGTATGCCCAACAAGGATTAAAAACGAATAAAATAATGCGAATTATAAGGGACATAGAAATAAGATACGGCAATTCTCCGCTTTAGTTCAGCCGCCATCCCTGGAGATACAAAAAATCTGAGACAACCACCTTCAGTCTCAGAACATCGTGCCACACATCTTTCCTATCATTCTTTCTCTTCCGTCACTTCACGCCCACGCTGTGTTGAAACATTTAAAGGGAAATCATATTCCCTTGAGCGTGAGTAGATTATAAAAAAAAAAAAAAATATTTATCGACGAAAACTTGATCAAGTACACGACCGAAATCATTATAACAGTTATTAGTCTGAATAATATCAAATTGGTTGAACAAATCTACTAACAGTACCTCCTCCTGATCAAAAATTCAATTAATTTCACTTGAATTAAAATATTCAGCATAAAAACAATCTGAGAACCAGAAAGATTGTTTTTACAATTACTTAGATATATGTATATCATATAGATCGATAGTACTTCTTGGTGGTATATAACTACACATAACAAAAAGTTCTTTTTTATTTCACAGTAAAACATTAATAATTAATTGATCATTTTTTTTTCAATTATTATTAGGAGTCAGATTCTAAATCTACAAGTTTGCAAGATAGGATCGACCTAATCGTAACAGCTATAAGAACTCTTCCTCCACGCTCTAAACCTGTTTTTTGTGAATATCTATCTTTTCTAAAAATAGTATAGGATGAACTACAAATTTCAGTAGTAAAAAAAATTCATTTAACCAAGTTTCAGTAAATATAACGATATCATAGATTTCTGAAGAAAGAGATAAAAATAATTTATTTAACTTAATTCTTAAACCACCAATATTTTTATAATAAATAGATAAATTCGTAGGGGGTCAAATTTCCCAAATCATTTTTCCCAATCCATTTTTCCCAAAATCCATGGCTCCCAACGGGATATTTTTCCCAACAAATATGCTTTCCCAATTTTTTTTCCCAAAAAATTTAATCTTTCTTATAAAACTAATGAAAACGTTTTGTTCTATTTATATTATATATAATATATATATATACATATATTTAGTAGACATTTGATATAGGCCATACGGTAAATTCAAAGTTTCTTTAAATCCAGATTCTGTAAATGCAAAAGAAACCTTGCATACACCCAACCTCGCACCTACCCAAAATCCTATAGTGTGCCCAAGCAGGGGGGTTGCAGGGGGGCAGCATGCCCCCCCCATACATATCTCACTGTAATGCGTAAGCAATCAAAAAAAGGAAATATCCCATAAAAAAGTAAAAAATTAACATTATTATTGGAAAAACTTGGCATTGGGACAATAATGATTGGAAAGCATTGCCTTGGGAATGACAAAAATTGGAAAATTACATTTTGGGAAAAATGGACATTGGGACACACGGATTGGGAAATTTGTCCTACAATCAGATAAATTATATAAATTCGATGAAGTTAATATAGCACCAGTTACATCATTTACTCTTTAGTCAATATAACTGATGAAAATTATATTAATTTTCCTCACAAATTCCACTTAACGGCTTGGCAAATTCAAAAATTGATGAGTGATGAAAAAAATTATCAACCACGAAGATTATAATGTTAGCGGGTAACACCCCATGTTGCTTCGGATGCGTGAATAGAATCATTTTTGCTAAGAAGAGCTGGATTAAGCTTTATTTATTAAGTAAAGAAAAACACTGCATTGCGACGGTGAAAAATGTGATTTAAAAAAGAAACTTCCCATTGCACCAACTGACAGACGAGAGCTTTTCCAGGAATATGAAAATTTATATTTATTAAAAAAAAATGTAAAATATAAAAAAAATCACAGTTTTCATTTGGCAAGGGTGATATTTATCTAATGTTTATTTTTCGAGAAAACTAGTTAAAAGTCCAAATGGTAAAGTCGTTCGAAATTGAAAGTTGGCTTTAACCACTTTAATTTTTCTAGAGTTGCCTACGTTCTTCGCTTCCTTTGCATTAGAGTACCCTATAAATGCTAGCTTTTGCAACTACGGTTCTTGATCCCGCTGCTTTCTGACGCCGTCATTTTAGGTCTTTTTGCCTCTTGCCTTTGGGGAGGAGTTCTATTGTAACTTCCTATTATCCTGTTTTTGGCTTATCGAGGGCCCTTCTTTGGGTATCTATTTTGCTTCGTCCACCTTCTTCCTGGTTTTCTGATAGATCATACCCTTGACATGGAACCGGAAGTACCACTCTGTGTCCGCTCCACTTCCCACCAATGCTTTCTTTGGCTTAACTAACATCTACCACTTATTTTTGGTGTTTCATCTCCAGTTGTTCCGGAATAAATTCTATCCTCGGGTTTAAAATGACATAAAACGGTTGTACTGTGTCATCAAAGCTTTGAACTCTACATGATATGGTAACGTCTCAGTTACTCTTTGATTTGACCTGGTTTCAAAAAGGAGTATGTACATTTATGTATAAATAGCAAATAAAAAAAACTTTCACATTAGACATTTTTATGTAATTGTTTGACTCTTTATTTTTATGATGAATTATAAGTTTTTACCAAGTATATGCGTTGTATCATATTAATTCTTTTCTTTGACCTTGTACAGACTACCGACGTATGACCTTTGAAATTACAGTTAAAACACGTCCATTCAGCAGCTGGACAGTGCTTTGGATCTTGCAACCGCCCGCAACGAAAACATTTTCCATACCTTCTGACTCTATCCCCCGGCTTTTGTTGATGGTTCTGCCTACCCCCAGCATTGAATGTATTTGACCTATTGTTTTGACCTCGATTATATTAGCTTCCTTTGGTGTTCAACCCAGAGGTGACTTCTCGTACGGCGAATTCCGGTAATGGACCTTGATTCAATGTTTTGGACTCTTTTTGTGACATTTCCATGGTTAATGCAATATTATATGCCTTTTCAAAATTCAAAGACTCATCACTCAATAGCGCACGTTGGATTTCCACATTACGTATGCCTGCAATGAAGCGATCGACTAACTCGCTGAAAACAATAGAATGCTGCAACTGGAGCTGCAGCTACAACTGGAAGAGATGTCAAAAAGTCTCGTACGTACTTTTTTTTATGCGCCCACAATGAGGCACAGCTTTCATGTTTTGTTGTCATTTGTTGGGTCAGGTGTTGAATTTTTGGCAAATTGTAAATATTTTAAGTAATTGAAACTATAAAATGGACACTGAAATTGAAGATTTTCGTCCATTATTTTAATTAAAATTAAACCACGAAATCACAATAAAACAAAACAACACTTGAAAGATATATAAAATTTGAAATGTGAAAATTGCTGCACGAAAAAGTTAAAAGTCCGCCAACTCTTGCAGCACCGACTGCAGTTGCGTTGTGTTGTGTTCGTAACATTGAATTTACGTGTATTGAATATTTTGACAGCTATTCCAGTTGCAGTTCCAGTTGCAGCTCCGTCTCCATTGTGTTCAGCCAGTAAGGCATCATCTATTGCATTCGACTTTAAATTGACAGGAATTACAGGCTTCGGTTTTATCCGATAGTTCAATTGCTTCAATCGTTTTAAGGAAATCACCAAAAGCACATGTTTGCGCTAATGCCTTAAGTCGTATGAGGAACTCCGTTACAGATTCCCCATCTCGCTGTACCGCTTTATTAAATTTGTACCGTTCAGCTCTGATATTTAAACGTGGTTCAAAATGACGGTTTAACACTTGGATTAACTCTTCATATTTCATTAAAGCTGGTTCTTTCGGTTGAACTATGGACTTGAGCACTTTAAAAGAATTTTTTCCAATTAAACTCAGTAAAATTAGTGGTTTTCTATCTTCTTTGAATTCATTAATTGTAAAATAAATTCGAAGCCGATCTTCATATGATTCAAAATCATCACCTGGCTCAAATTCTTCTAATTTTCCGATTACATGTGCCATTTTCACCATATTATTTCTGTTAGAACACGCGTTTTCTTTTCCTTTAGATTAAACTATATATTTCTTTATATAATATATTCTGTATATAAATTCCGTTTGTCCTCGTCGCCAACTTGTTATGTCTTCCAACATTAGAGTTAAACACCCGACTTACTTCATTCAATGCTAGTATTTATTAACTGATCTTACATACTAACAATCTTTTCTTAATCTCTAAGTAGAAATCATCTCAAATATATTAAGCTAAATGTTATACCGATGAGAGGAAAGTATAGTATAAGAGAATTGTTGAGTGAAAGTATACAGTACACCCTACTTCCAATTAGCCAGTTAAGCGAAGAAGACCAGGAGGCGCGAAATAGAGATTTTCATATATTGGCAACAATTCAGCGGGAAGACATCACAAAAAAAAAAGAAAGAAGGATAACATGTGGGATGTTATAAATAGGTTGTTTATCTCTGACCCCTTGATAACATCGCGCACAACGACAGCCATTCACCCAAAAATGTTTTATCCTGAAGTCATAAATATGTTACTCGAAGAACAATTGTTTTCTTAAAATAAATCTATCAATAACCTTGAAAATGTTTACTATGGTCAGAACTATATTTACCTATTATTAATAATATTTTTATTTTCAACAGCAGTTAGTATCTATTTATAACAGTTCTTAGCATTTTAAACAAGATTTTGAATTTTGAGCACTGCTTAGTAGGTATGAAGGGGACCCACTGTGCGTCGGTGCAAGCGTTTTAGACTTGTCAGTAGTCCACTTTTTTGTCTGAGTAGTGCGTCAATAGTCGCGTTACGGTACATGGCGGCTGCGTTACGTTCTCTTTAATTTGGTAGGTACATATAACCCTCTTCGCCTGCATCATTATCTGGTTTTAAAGACATGCTATTTGACCAGAAATTGCCAGAAACATGCTTCTGATTTCGACCTGCGAATCCGGAGCCTTAGGCCAGGCGCGCACATTCAATTTTTAGTTTCGCAACTGTTTAATTGCTAAAATGAAACATATGGGCTTATATGGGACACCGCGCACTTAGAGCAACTCGATTCAAGCAACTAAAAAGTTTGTGTTTTGACACAACAGTTGAGCTGTTTTCTATAAGCGCAAGAGAGAAAAGAGTGTGAGCGTGAGTAAAGAATTGCCAGTATGCGGTACTCTATAAACTGGTGATTAAACTATTTGATTTCGATCACAGTTGCCAGTGCGCGGCTAGCCTTAAGCTAAGTGTACACGATTGGTAGATCTTGCAATATTCTCAGATCTGTCAGTGAAAAACATGCTTACAATGTCTTACAACCGTGTAGTCTTACAATTAATTGTCAGAAAATTTGTCTAACAATTAATTGTTGGATCATTGTCTCACAATTAATTGTAAGAAATCTGACAATCAAGTCTACGCTAGCTGATAATCGTGTAATCTTCCAATTAATTGTCAGAAAATGTATCTGACAATTAATTGTAAGACGGTAAATTGTAAGGTATTTGATAATCGTGTACACGCACAATTTATTGTCAGGCCTGCCAATTTTTGTCGTTGTCTGACGTTTCTGACAATGAAGAAATTGTAAGATGTTGGTTTTTTTAGCATCATACAATTTTTTCATTGTCAGACAATTTGCAGCCAAGGTTCAATTGAAGCAGTTTCCATAACCAACAATAACTGACAATTATTTGTGTGTGTACACTGTTGGTAGAAAATCTACCAATCTCTTACAATTAATTGGTTGGTATTAAGCCGTCTATCTGAAAATAAATTGTCAGCCAACTTCTGACAATAAATTGTAAGAGATTGGTGGATTTTGTACCAACCGTGTACACATACAGCTTAATTGTCAGCTCATTGGTAGATAATTGTCAGACATTGTCAGGTCTTACAATATTGTAAGATCTACCAATCGTGTACACTTAGCTCTAGGCACGAGGGCCGTAGGGTTGCCTTTGACACAGGCTGTACCGAAAATAAACGGGCGTTGTAGCAAAACTGGTCGTATTGTGTGAGATGCGGCAGCGTCTTGTTGAAATGCTTTCCATATCTTCCTTTTCATCCAAACATTCCGTGGTCAACTGGCTTCAATTCATGAGTGAGTTGAGCTTAACAAGGGTATAGATGCACATTCGAAATACCGCAAAATGTGCCTTCAGACACCCCCAAATTTTGTGCTTGTTGTAAAATCGATTCTTCTTAGCGCTTGCACTAACGGCAACGATAGTTTATGCATAAAATCGTTGGGTGAAAAATGTACAACGAATTTTTTTTTGGCATTTTTGAAAGAATTGCCTTCATTTGTCATTATTCCACTATTTTTCATTAATAGCTCAACTAATTTTTCTTGAATTCTTAAAAAGTGGTACAAACAAAATCACATTTACAAATAAAACTTCTTTTGTAAAGAGAAGAAATTAATTTCTATATCTTTTGACTTTTGTTCAAAGTTTTTCGTAATTGTTATGCACTGTAATACCTAATAATTTAAACCTTAATTGTTTGGCCACGTTATAGCCTTGAACTTAAAAGCAAATTCATCCGATTCGGTCGAGCATATTTTTTTTTGATAATTCATACATGTTTTTGTATTGCAATAAATCTCTCAGCATGTAACCCCCAACCCTTTACGACAAAACTAGTAAGTTTAATTCTCAATAAATACCTAATGATACGTCTAACTTCTTGTTCTAATAGTATTTCTTTTATAATTTACTCACTGTTTGGTTTCTCAGTTTGCTGTACATTTTAATATAAGGTACATATGTACTTACACTATATGTATGTATGTATCTAATTTCTGAACTGAAAGGAATATGAACGCAGTATTTAACGAAAGTTTGTCGTCCGTACGTTCCTACAAAAGAGGGAATATACAAAAAAAAAAGCGTTGAGTATAACAGAACGAATGGAAAGAATTAAAAGCCTTATATAGAAAGTATAGTCTTATATATGATTATATGCTATGTATATATAAGCAGCACAAAAAATACTTCACTTCAAAGATTGCAAAAAGCTCCTTCAACTCACAACACACCAAGTGCACCACCATCACCGTCATTGCTTCACTTTTTTCTATAATACTATTTTTTTCTATTTTTGTATGGCTTTTTGCCGTACTATTTGAGCCCTAGGCTAGGTGGCTCGAAACAAGAAAACAAAATAATGCAAATAGATCCACCAGCACCAGGAGCAAGAGATATTAAGATACATTCAACATTTTGTGTTTGGTGTCATTCTAGGGTAAAAGAAAAAAAATGTATCATTGAAAAAATGTTGTTCTGTTTTGAAGCTCAATGTTTTTTATGTTGTTCCTGTCAACGAGCAAAAACGCCTTCCAGTCTTTTTTTATTTATAGTATAATGAATCAAACTGTCTAGTTACATATACATACATGTATACATATGTATTGTACACATACAAGTCGAAGAACTTTCTGCATTATATTTTTTAATGTTTACATTTTTATACATGTATTTATTTATACATGTTTTCGTTGAGACAGACAAAATATCTTAAATCTGTTATGATATAATAAATTAGGCGTATATTATCAGTAGGCATAACGAATTTGAGCTATCAAAATGATTAAAAAATTATGTATTTCTAACCATTTGAGACGAAATTCGCGTTCTTTTATCAAAAATAAAAATTCAAATATTTGTATGTAGAGTAGGTTTTTATTCGGTGTGCAATAACTATGATTAATGCATGCGAGTTAAATAATGATTATTTAACCGCGGTACCACAATGAAAAAGAATTATGATTTTTCAAGTTATAATAAACAAAAATTTTACTTTTGCTGTTCTCTTCGTTAAATGTGTATATGTTACCAGCGCCTGCACTTCTGTTAGGAAACAACCTACGAATGTATGCACCTGCATTGTAAATGTATAATGGACGATGTTTCAACACAAGTATATCTGCGAAGGTCCTTTTATATGTTTTGTATAGGGTGTGAGATGCAAAGTTAATCGACACAGCACACAGTTAACAAGTGTAATTTTTCTTAGATGCCCAGTAGGAAATTTCCAAAAATTCACTAATGAAGAACTAGGTTTTTTGCTTATGGAAGAGGAGCTGCAGTCATGAATTTCCTACGGAATCCTATCATAAATTTAACACAGGCTTGTCGTTGGAAGGAAGCACCTACACACTCTCTCGAAGAATATTTTGTAGTGAAATCACTATACTCATGGCATCTTCGAATTCATAGGAGTCTGAAAAAACTAGTTCTAGTGGTGTGATGCTTTCTTCAATGGTAATGAGTACATGAAAAATGAGTCAACCTTTAATTACTCGTAATTTCCTGAAAGAAAGAAGCATTAAAAATACTGATTATGCATTACTGAAATGTGTGCATTTCTGAAGTCTGTTTTTTCAGTATTGAAAAAAGGAATGCATTTATTGGATATTGTATGAGGAGAAGGAGTATGAATTGATTTTTTCAATAAAAGGAAATTAGAAGCGTCCGAAATGTAGCAAATTTATCGCTTGAATGAAAAAACAAATTAAATTTGTGTAGTGTACGAATTTATTTTATTAACTATTATAATATACAGTCAAAATCGGTTATAACGACCCTCAAGGGACTGACGAATTTAGTCGTTATAAGCGATAGGTCGCTGTAACCGATATCAAGTAAATTAATTTCTTTTCAAGTAGAGACCGTTTTTTATAATTTATAATTCTTGTTTATTGTTGAGGCACGTTCGTTTCTGACTCATTTTCCAATACAAGATAACTTATGCGAACCGAGTAAAATAAAACTTCTACGACCATTCGTCACGCAGACAAATTTGCACTAAGTAATTTTCCCACCTACTTGAACAAACTCAAAACAAATAATAACGTAAAACAAAAAGAATAACATATCAACAAACGGTAAGCTTTAACATACATATGTATCCGAAATTCTACATACAACGCATCTACAGATAAACAGATTACCGTTTAGAAAAATATGCAGTCGTATCAACAGCTGCGTCGGTTTTAGTCGTTATAACCAATATTTTAATTAAAAAAGGGGAAAATCCGGTCGTTGTAACCGATATGTCGTTGTAAGCGATGTCGTAATAAACGATTTATTATTCAATGGGATTATGATGGAACTCAGCCGGGACCTAAGAATTTGGTCGTTATAACCAATACGTCGTTATAACCGATGTCGTTGTAACCGATTTTGACTGTATATTAAAGAAGTTAGTAGATACATACATACATATTAACAAATAACATTGACGCAAAATTTTAAACAGCCTATTATTAAGGTATTAGTATGAAACTACTTAACAATTTGCTAACTTTATAGTAGTTTACTAACTCATTCTTAATTTTAAACACTTTCTAACTAGTATCGTACTAAAAGAATTTTTTAATAAATTGCTTCTGAACACACCTAAAACAATGATATTTCGTGCAAAAAAGTAAGTACACGAACCTTTTTTGATGTTTGCAAATGTCAAAGAGTCATATTAAGCTAGCACGATACTAAAAAAACTAAAGTACGTATTCGATGATTTTAACTTTAATAAAAGGGTAGAGAAAGTAAGATGCTATATTCGATTAAAATTTGCAAATTCGTTGTTTTAACCTAGTATCATACTAAAACAACTTTAACAACGTACTAATTCAATTAAAATTTCGCGCCATTGTTTTCAAAGTCGGAGAAAAGGCTCTTGTTGCAAAAGGTAACACAAACAGTTGGTAGAAAAACTCTTATTTGACTCATGTTAGCATTTGCGGAGTAGCTTGGGGATTAATTATCTTTATTCTCCTGTTTATTTGAGATCTAAAAAAAAAGAGGAATATTTACTTTTTCCAAATCACTAAGGAATTTACCGTTGGTGAATTGTTTTCCTTCTCCATTGTTGTTATTTTATCTTTAGTAAATAAACATACGTAAGCAATTTATCAAAAACACTTGAAAATACGGAAAACCCCGCGCAACTGTTTTCATTGATCACAAAATCGAAACTAAGTCATTCCAAAACAAAAGAAATGACTCATGACATAAAAGGACCTATTGAGCGTCGTCGACCCAAAAAACCCTCAAAAAAAAAAAGGATTTTTTGATTGGAGGTCAAAATCTATCTGTTTTTCCTCTCAGCTCACGTAGAATATTTTGTTCAGCAAACGAAGTTCATGAAAAGATACATTCCTTTTCTCTAACGATATAACCATAGGTTTGCTCTATTGAAAAGTTGTTTACTGATTTTCAATGCCAAAGAAAAGGGTGTGGATTACAATAACCACTGAAAAGATGTCAAAAAAGGATATTGCTATGTTTCATGTCTTCTTCACCTTCTTTCGAGAACAAAGCACAAGATGCAACTGGAATTGCAAACTATTAACTGATTGCATGACCACAATGAAAGTACCACATGATTTCCACGAGGAATTCACCTTTATTTTTCCTTGAGGAGCAAATTTCCTACTGGGTGATGGCTAAAGAAATTGAATAAGGATAAAACTCAAATATAATGTAAGTGAGTATGGTAGTGGTTTAATAAATTGGATTTTACTTAAAATACTTTATAAACTTCCCAAGACTAATAAGAACAAACTGAGAATCTCAGCGAAATCGCTTCTAAGAGTCATTTTTGCGGTCGATACGAGTATTTATATTGAAGCATTTTGATCATAATATGTAAAATTAAAGTAAATGCATAATTGCAATTATTATATTGATTATAAAGCTATCAGTGGGTTAATTGGTACAAAATTATTACTGAAATAATAATCGTACATATTTGACAAAATCATTAAACTGTTTTTCTCTCAAAACTAAGTTTAAAATACTTTTTTTTTCAAAACTAATTTCATTTGATCAAGTTGATGTGAGAATTTTGCATCGACGGAAATGGCCGCTATTGATTTAACGAAATCCCTTGAAAAAAATTCTAAGTGTCCAAAGGACAGGAACAGGACCATTATTGGATGTAACATGTCCATTGAAGTAATTTTTCAATAAATTGATTGTTACACCTACTGTGTGAAACAGCAACAAACCGCGACAAGCTCAGCAAAGTTCAACGAACAGCTCGCTTAATCATGGGTGGAGCTCTCCGCTCAACTCCCTCCGCTGCACTTGATGTTCGGTTTCATCTCATACCGCTAAATATCTTTAGCGAACAATCCGCCGCTAGCACAGCCTTTCGGCTTACAGCCTTTTCGCAGTGGACCAATAATGATACTCGTATTGCCCACATTATACTGAACTCGTTCAGATCTCTACACAGTAACGTCGATTACACCACTCCTCATCTAATATTTAATAAAACTTTCAAGTGTCCATCCCTTCTAGGTCTACCTGGGAAAATGAGTCACTTCACTACTTTTTGTAGACGAAGCGATTCATTTCTACACAGTGGAGGCGTATACTCCGAAAGATTAAATCTTTGTCTATCTTTTCGTCATCCCAATCACTGTAGCGGGTTCCAGGCAGAGCAATAAAAGAAGTCCTCTCTTGGCTCAAAGAAAGCTTGATATCGACTACTGATATACGTATCTGCTCAGACAGTCAAGCTGTCATAAAGTCATTGGACTCTGTCTCCATTTACTCACTAACAGCCCAAAATGTCGATCATCTCTGGTGAAGATGTCAAAAAAGTTTAACATTCACCTTATATGGGTGCCGGGGCATAGAGACATTCCAGGTAATTGTAAAGCCGACGAACTTGGAAAAAATGGAACAATCTTACCTTTGTTTGATAGCAAATCTAACATCTGTATACCCCTAGTTACTTGTAAACTTATGCTAAAGCATGATACCATAAAGATAACTAATCATAGATGGACTAGCACCCCAACTTACCAGTCTACGAAACTAATTTGGCCATTGTTTGATGCTAAACGCTCAAAACAACTAATTTTTATTGGTTGATTGCGTGTTAGCACTGCCTAATAGGAATACATGCTTTTCGTCTTGCAGTTCCTGCAAATGATTTTTGCAGAAGCTGCATGGATGAAGAAGAAGAGCAGTCAGTTTCTCACCTTCTATGTTCTTGTCCTGCCCTGGCACAAAGACGTAGACTCCACTTGGGAGACATCTACTATACCGAGTGATCTAAGAAATTCCGACATTAATGAGTAAGTGTGATTTTTGGAATCCTGTGGTATCACAACGGTCCAAATATTGGTCTAAGTTTGTTTGGCTCTTCCGGCCAGCAGCCACCTAAACCTAACCTATTGTGTGGCGTGTAGCACCGTCTTGTTAGAAGAACATATCTTTAATGTCATACATCGCATGCAAAAGCTTGAAAAAAACTTAAATTTATTTATTTTCTAGCAACTTTCCAATAACAGTAATAACAGGTATATCTACCATATACATACATATAATAAATTCGAAAAAATTTAAATATATAAAGCATTATCTCTTACAAACAAAAATCCCATCACAATAGAACGGATTCTGCAATCGTTTTCTTTTTTTTTTTTTTAATGTATAATTTTTTTGAATAAATAGAAGAACAAACAATTAAATTCAAGTCTATGCAATTTTAGAACACAGTATAACACAATACGTGCAGAAATTCGCGATGCACACTTTTCCCTAAACAAAAAACTTGTATTGAATCTACCATACACCAAGACTCTTCAATAAACAGACAAAAATAGAACGAAATGGATATTAAAAAAAAAAATAATATGAATGAACCCCGACGATTTCATTCCAATTCTTTGGCATAAAGCCATCTTCATTATGATGTTCTTCGCAATACAAAATTATTATGTTGGCGCAAATACTACTCTCAATGTTATATACAATAACACATAACATATAATCCTGTGTATGTACAAACAAAAAAGGTTTAATACAACTACATTCAACTCTTAGAGGATACAAAGCTCTTACTACAACACATACAAAAATATATTTTAAAGCCCTTTGCAGTTAAACAGAACACAAGAAAAACCAACAAGGAGAGTTGAACAATATAAATCCGAGCATAAATGATAACACATATAGGGATAGACATATCTACCATAGTAAATACTTTTCCTTCGCTATACCAGTTCGCTTCGCTCAAGTGCTCGGCTTTGTTTAATTTCACCACAGTAGTACCCCGTGTTACCTTTACCTATCCAACTGATATATGTGTTAACTTTTTCCATGCCAAAAGAAAAACGTTGCGCGAAACAAACTTACGTAAGCTTTAATGAATCCTACGCATAACTACCTAAATATGAATTTGATCTAAATTAATTGAGGACCTTTATAAGGTGTGTTTTTTTTGCAAGTCCATATAGAATTGTAAAAAAAAACGACATCGGGATTTAGGAGCTTTTTTTCCACATAGCTGGAAGCACTGTGTACGCTATGACATTTGTCAGCTTATTGACGACTAGCATCAACCAATCCAAAAACTTCACTTTTGACGTCGCTGAGCAAATTATCGATAACATATAGACAATACTATTTTGGCATCACCATTTTTATCGGGTCTTAGATTAACTCTCGAAAAAAGCGAATGCCCATCATACTGATATAGTAGTAATTACCTTGTGTACAAACGTTAATGTGAGAAATCTTACCAGAAGCCGGTTGGTAACCACAATTTTCAGACCAACGATATCTACAATGAATGAATGATGAGTCTTCTTGCCAAAACCAGTACTTAAATATTTCCGAGAGTCAGTTCCGAGAGTTGTTTCCATGTCAAACAACATAATATTCCTAAATCTATTTATTGGTCTTTCTCTTCCCTAAAAAAGAACTAAACATGTTGACCAACAAGTTGGAGTGTGTAGATAATTCAGATAAAAATCTCAAAAACGTTAAGATAATTTTTTAATTATTTAAAATTATAATGACTTTTTGATTTTTAAGCAAAATGGGCCCATCAATGCATTGTACTGACGCAAAATTAGGCTCCTGTAGCAAGTTCAAACTTGCTATTTATAAGAAAGAATTATGTAGAAAAACAATTTTATGTTTGAGATTAAAGACGTTTTTATGGTCATAAAAATGTATGGTGACTTCATGAAGAACGCCATGCTTCATAATGCTGAGTAAAATATCCCGGAATGTATACAAGCAAGGTAAACAAAAATTTGTTTGAGACGAACGCAATTGACGTTCTCGAATGAAGAATTCAATCGACGGACCTATAGTCTAAGAGCCTTCCCAGACCTCCGTTATTTTATAAAAGCTGAAAGTTTGTGAGCTCCCAAAAAAGGGTAGGACGATGGACCATTATGAAGTTTTGGTTATTGTGGCTTTGGCAGGTAAACGGTACTAAAGGTGTGTAAAATACCGATCTAGTTTCGTCAAATCATAAAGGATGATTTTTTGGTATTACCTTCAGAATGTTTTTAAAAATCACGTCATTCATTGCCAGACACTTTACGAAGTGGCAACCCCTTGCCAGACACCCTTAATGTTCATGAAAAAATAATTCTACTTACGTTATAGTATAAAAGCTGATTTCTATATTCTGTGGCAACAAGGAAAAACAGCATAAGTCGACTTATGTCGAAAATGAGTGTTTGATACCATCCGATGCGCAATAAGCCATTCCGTCTGTCATATTTTTTTGATATTTTTATCTCCAACCGTTAAGGAATTAAAGACAAAAGAAAAACGACATAAGTTAGTATCTACAGAACTTGCGTATGGAAAAACAACATACACATGTAAGTACAATTCTTTAATTTTTCTTTTCTACTTATGATTTTATTCCATAGAGAATATCCAAACCAACACACACATAAGTTTACTTATGTCTTTTTCCAAAATAATTATATTTTTTAATCGCGATCATAAGTTTACTTGTGTTCTTTTTCCAAAGTATAATTGAAGCTTACACGCAAATAAGTTGACTTGTGTAGTTTTTCCAAAATCCTTTACGTAAGAAATCCAGACACAAGTTGACTTGCGTACATTTTCCTTATTCCTTATTTAAAGTTTAAATAAGTAACAACGACATAAGTCATGTTTTTATCAAAATTAGCTCTAAATTGACATAAAACTAATTCTTTTTAAATTCAAATAAGATTTTACAGTGATTTCAGTAATTTTCGCGTTTAAACTTTGTTCATAAGTCTTGTACCTGATTTGTAATTGCAAACTAAACATTCAAATCGCTCTCCTGAAAAGTAGCAAAAACTGACTTATGTCGTTTTTCCTTGTTGCCACAGTATAATACTTGGGTAATAATAAGATGATGTTTCCTCATTAGCCAGACACATTTGATAGTTCCAACCCCTTGCCAGACAAGCATCTATCTGTAGCTGTAGGAGCAAGCGCGAGGCAGTATATAGAGGGTGATTGGTATAAGGTGCACCAAAAAGCTATAACGAGTAAGTTGGGTTAAGGCAAAACGAAAATCGTATGGGAGGGGGGTCAATTTCCCTCCGTTTAGGCGGGAGGGACAATTTTCTTAAAAATTAACTTAAAGCAGAAAAAAATATTTAAAAACAACGGTACAACTTACAATGCCATGCCATACGTTTTTGGAAAGCCAGAAATCCCTTCTTTAATTTTCAATTCAAATTAAGTTGTGTTTATGAAAAGTTTTTGCAAAATTAATTTTCAAACTCGAAATTTAAAAAAAAAATTCAAACTAATTTTTTTCAAAGTTGTATGTCATTAAGTTGTATGCTCTTATTAATTTTTAATAAAAAACAGAAAACCAAATTCTAAAATGTATCTTAGTTTTTAAGAAATTAAAAAAAAATAAACGTATTTTTTTCCAAGAAAAACACTTTTTGTTTGTTCCATCTTTGCATAAATACCATTAGTTTTTATTAGCAAGTAATAAAAAAATAACTTAATTCAATAGTAATATTACTAATATCTGTTACATTTTAGCCTATTCTAATAAAAATGTATGCTATTATAAGAAATTTTCGATATGATCCCCACTCTTCAATAGGCAAAGGTTGTATCTTCTTCTTATGGCTGCATTATATAATTATAAGTCCGCCAAATTCTCCTGCAATTTGACTTCAGCGACTTCAATGCGTTGTTAAAGTTGCTCCAAAGAAGAAATTTCAACTTCATATACATACGAGTAGTTCTTCATGAATCCCCAAGCGTAAAAATCCAAATCGAGTGATCTTGGTGGCCATTCAGTGGGGCTTCCCCTTGCTATCCATTGGTTGTTGATTGATTATTCAGCCAGTTTCTCAAAGCCAGGATGAAGTATGCTGGAGCTCCGTTTTGTTGGTATATTCAATTGTCTGTTATAGGCAAAGGTACATAAATATAATATAATAAATCTGGCAAAAGAGTTCTTAGGAGTTGCAGATAGGATTCTCCATTTAAAACCGTATTCAAACAACGTCGTCCAATTATCGTTCGTCCAATAATTCCAAGCCACACATTGCAGCTAAGGCGGTGCGGTGTTGCGATTTATTTTTTTAAACATGTATATTGTTGTGACTCTAGTAATGAAAGTTGTGGAAATTGGTAACTCCATCTCTGGAAAACTGCGCTTCATCTGTCCAGACTATCCTTTTAAAATAGTTGTGTTCTGTTTCTTCCCTCAGCAATAGCGTTCTACAGAATTCACTCCTCAATATCTTATCATTTGATGTCAATTATTGCACTGGGGTAAAGTGATATGGGTGAAGGCTATCGGTATGAATCACTGCCCAAACTCTAAAATAGTTGCTATCCTTGTGGTGCTAAGAGTGGGATTACTTGAAACCAAATCCAAAATCCGTTCCTCTATGTGTGTTGGTCCACTAGATGACTTTTCTCTCCTTCGAGTCTCAAACACTCTATTTTCCCGAAGACGATTGTGAAGTCTTGCAAAAAGTGAATAGTGGGGATATCTCCTATTAGGAAACCTTTCAGCATATACAATCTCTGTGCTTCCCGACTGGAACCACCCGCTAAATCGTAGCAATAGTGCATCTGTCAATTTTTCCCTAGAGTAATTTGCCATTGTTTTGTGTTGACGATTTGATACGCAATTTAGAAATGAATTTTAAACAGAACGTCCTACCATATTTATTTGTGGTTACGTAAAACTTTTTTTTTTTTGGTATAGGTAATCCTTTTTATTTGGGTAATACTCAATGCAGGTCAGTTTTGTTAAATTGAACACATGCCTCAATAAAAAAAAGGTGAAATCTAGTTAATCCAGTTTGTTTGCTATCATTATTTGCTAAAAACCTGATGGTATGCAGCAAAAATAAAAAAACGATAATCTGCTAATTTAATAATTGACCTGAGCAGATCAAACTTCGGAAAACCAAAAAAAGTGTTTTTCTTGGAAAAAAAGTACTTTTAATTTTTTTTTTCATTTCTCAAAAACTAAGACGCATTTTAGCATCCGGTTTTCTATTTTTTTAATTGAAAATTAATAAGAGCATTAAATTTTGAAAACGAAAATAAAACTTAATTGCATAAAATTTTGGAAAAAAATAGTTTGAAATTAAAAAAAAATTTTTTTGCTAAATTTCGAGTTTGAAGATTAATTTTTTAAAAACTATTCACAAACACAACTTAATTTAAAATGAAAATTAAAGAAGAGATTTCTGGCTTTCCAAAAGGGTTATGGCAGGGCATTGGAACTTTTACCGTTGTTTTTAAATATTTTTTTCCTGTTTGAAGTCATTTTTTTTTTTTTGAAATTTCCCCTTCCACCTAAACGGAGGGAAATAGACCCCCCCTGCCATACGATTTTTTTCTTGTCTTAATCCAAACTACTCGTTATAGCTTTTTGGTGCAGCTTATACCAATCACCCTGTATAGGTATATGAAGCAGCAGTTTTATTTTAAATTCCTTTAGGTATTGAATAAAAACATGATTGACCATTTAACTGACTTACATTAGACAAATAATAATTTGCACTGCATATATTAAGATAGCTTAATAAAAATTTGAACTTCAACTAAAATTCTCATTTATTTGCAGGTCGAGATGATCTATCACCATCGAGCAGTCTCAACGGCTACTCCACAAATGACGGCTGTGATGCAAAAAAAGGAAAAAAAGGACCAGCCCCACGGCTGCAAGAAGAACTGTGCCTGGTGTGTGGAGATAGAGCGTCGGGATATCATTATAACGCCCTTACTTGTGAGGGCTGTAAAGGATTTTTTCGACGTAGTGTTACCAAAAATGCTGTCTATTGTTGTAAGTTCGGCCACGCCTGCGAAATGGACATGTATATGAGACGTAAGTGTCAAGAGTGTAGACTGAAAAAATGCCTTGCCGTAGGCATGCGACCCGAATGCGTTGTTCCAGAAAATCAGTGTGCTTTAAAGAGACGCGAGAAAAAAGCACAAAAAGAAAAAGACAAACAGCAAGTATCGCCGGCAGTCAGTACGACAGATGTCATTAAAAAAGAAGTACTCGAGCTGATGCAATGTGAGGCGCCTTCACATGCGACATGTCCAGTAAGTTCTCTTAAACTCACTTTTTACCTTCATTCATAAAAATGATAATGATTTGTTTACTATTAAATAGCTACTGCCTGATAGCCTATTAGCTGAGAATCAAGCAAAAAATATACCTCAATTAACATTAAATCAATTAGCAGTCATATACAAACTAATTTGGTACCAGGACGGTTATGAACAACCTTCCGAAGAAGATCTCAAACGGATAATGATAGTAAGTTAACATAAATAAAAAAAAATGAAATCTTTTCAGTTTTTTTCTTTTTTGTCAGAGTTCGCCGGATGAGAATGAGAGCCAACATGATGTGAGCTTCAGACACATCACCGAAATTACAATCCTAACAGTACAATTAATAGTCGAATTCGCCAAGGGACTGCCGGCTTTTACCAAAATTCCACAAGAGGACCAAATAACATTGTTAAAGGTATTGTAATAATAGGCAGAAATCATCAACAAATCGTAGGTCTTTAAGAAAGCCGACAACACTCAATTTTTTTTTAGGAAAGGCAAAAGAAGATAAAATTAATTTCCATTAATCCGTTAAAAGACACAAGTTATTAAACTAGAGCCTCGTGTTTGTCAAGCGGATATATTGTTTTCTGTACAAAATTTCGGGGCTAATGGAAATACGCATTCATCGAATTTTTGTTTTCCTTGGGATGTAATGTGCACCTATAACTTTTTATAAAAATTGCTTAGCTAAACATAGTTTCCATTAAGATATGCATATACGAGTACATAGAAAAAAAGCGATTTTCTAGGGTCTTTTAAGGGTGTGAGGTTATTTTTCAGTGTACAAAAAGGATGTGACTTGAAAGTTATGTCTTATGTCAGCCTAGTCAAGGAATATTATATACACATTACAAAATGATATTACTTGTTTGCGTTCTTTTTTTAAATATTGTTCGTAGATATAAGAACATATAATATTTTGTGAGATTATTACATGAAAATTCCCTAGATCCACTATCGTATTTGTTCCTAGTTTTCATAAATGTTTACATAATTCATACGCTATTGAATACTTTTCAAGAAAACCAAACAGCATATCAGGGATTATGGAGTCCTCGCTGCAATACTTCTTCAGATTCCTGAGTATTAGTTCCTCCAAGAGTTTGTTAAAGTTGATGAAGGGGGATATCGGCCTGTATTTGGAGATGATGTTCAGGGCACCTTTCTTAGGAATCGCCATGATCTTAACAGTTTTCCATTTTTGGGAGGAGTAGTTGTTGTTGAGACAGTTGTTGAAGATGATGGTTTGGATGATGATAACTGTTTGTGGGAGTTGGTGGCTTAGAGTTGTTGATCAAGACTATTATACCTTCTGCGTTGTTCAGGTTCGGACTTTCAATCGGGTCACTTTCCGGTTTGGTATCGCTGAATAAACATCTATCCAGCTTAGGCGCAAGGTTGGTGAACAGTATTAGATACATGTTATAGTACCCATTGCGTGAAACTGACAAATAATCCAAGAGTATCTCTTGTCATGAAAAGTGCTGCTCATTAGCCGTTCGGAATCGGCAGAAAATTGTGGGTCCCCTCCATTCCTGGTAACACGTACACAGAAATGGTCCTGGTTCTCTTCGAGCTGTTGCACCACCATATTTATTTATTTATATTTCAAATATTCTGTGTCGTAATAGTAAGTGTGTTCGACTGTCGCCCCAAATCTTTGGCGATCGAAACTGCCACCTAAACATTTTTTTTATAATGAGTAGATCTATGAAGGATTGGATGTATGTCGCATTTGTCATAGAATTGCGATTATGGTACATGATAAGTAAAACACTTCCACAGTTATTTCTTAAGCTTATTTAAAAGCTTAAGCTTATGTAAAATGAGTCTTGAGTGTCACAAGAAATGCTTTTGAGATACATGTTTCAATATGTATACATACAACAAAACATAGTTTGGTGTTTTATTGAAAAGTTTAAAACGAAAAGAATCTTTGAAGCTTTTAAACTATCATTTTTTAGCTTGTTGTAAGCAAACAGTTTTGTAAAAAGTCTTTGTGTTCATTGGATGCTTAATATATCAAATTTTGAAGAAAAGTTCATAAACGTTTTGACAAAATTTCAGAAAAACATAAGAGCAGTAAAAGTGGCATTTGGTGTGCTATGAAATATAAGGCTTAAAATTTTCCTCCTTTACATTTTTCTGCTGCAATACTGTTAGGGTATATTAAAGGGTTTTCCATTTGGGACTTGCAGCTTTGAACTTTCACTGTGAACCCATCCTTATTCCAATGACCAAACTGACAAAATGGCTTCGTCAACAAACAGAATATGCGTTATTGGTCAGGTGAAAAGTCTCATGTGCTTTAAGAAACACCACCGCATCGACAAAAATAACTATATAATGTATAATAAAATAACTGTATAGCCTGCACAAATTATTCTCTATGTTGCAATGTTATTTATTTGGCAAATTTCATGGACTAGACACTAATGATTTGTAGTTATACAAAAGACGTGCCACAAGCCACATAGCGGGTGTAATAATCGACTTATTGAAAACTAAATTCCATGAATGTGTTATATCGAGAAATGGTCTTGTCGATTGGCCGCCTACTACTATACATTGTATGATTTAAGACCTCTAGACTTTTTTTTGTGGCGGAACTTTGATTGGTCTCTGCCAAGAAACCATCGAAAATTATGTTCGACTAATCGGAGGCTGCAAACGTGCCCATGGTGTAAATATGAACGACGTCGAATTCCATTCATAAATGCTTTGATTGTACTTAAATCAATAATATAATTTTCGAGATATCTCAGATGATTTGCGTTTTATTTAAAAAAAAAGTCAAGTCCTTATTAGAAAACCCGATATAAGTTGCCACAAAACACCATTTTATAATTTCAAGAAAAGTTCTATTCTAACACAGCCTAGAAAATCAGTAGATGTGTATGTATAATATATTAATACATTTTCAGGGACAGCATTGCTTATTACATCAAATTAGTACTATCCGTTGGAATCATAATTTGGAAATTATGTTTGATATTTTGTCTGCTAAGTGTTAACGGCTGTTTTTTTGTAACTGTATATCTTATTGGTACTATGTTATTTCTTATAGTTCTGCCTCCAATGTTCTAATTCTGTATATCAGATTTCAATTTTTGAAACCCCAAAATTTTTCAATAAATAAACCATAGAGTTTTTTTCCGGTTCCTAATGGAGCTCTGATTGAAATAAGAGGTTCGTTCGTTGAACTTTACCCAGGGTTGACCCAGGTTTTCTTGACAACCCTCAGAGTTGTCAACAAAAACTGGGGTTTTCGGTTTTCAAAAAACACCCAAGGGCTTTCAACTGTTTTGCTGACAGCTAAAAGCAAGACAAAATCATTTTGTGATCTGATAAAACTTTAAATTTGTTATAAATTAGTTTTAAAAATGAAAGAAAACAATTTCGCGTTGTTACTGAATGTTTCAACCGATGAGTATAACAAACATTTAATTGCAAATACAAGCAATAACATGCAACATGCGAATCGCCCAACGACAATAAAAGAAATACATATAAAATCTCATATGACTTTTGACAGTTTGATCGTTACCTGAACTCGCCCCAGCAAAATACCTAGATCTACTTCATGGCGAGTTCAGGGCGACCCCAGGTCTAAAAAAACACAGAATTTGCTCACCAGGGTGACTTCAGGTTTTTCAAAAAACTATTTAGGGTGACTTCAGGGCTCAACGAACAAACCTAAGAAACAGAAGATGAACGCTCTCATGTGTTTGAGCTAAAAAAGAATTGCAGAATTATTTTCCACAGGTCGGTGCTTTGCTGAGTTTAAAAACAAAAACGCTTTATATAACCCAGAATAAATAATGTATGAATAATTATGAACTTTTATTTTTGTATTGATTTTCCCACTTAGTTTTTGATACTTTAAATAAATTATCTTTTTCTTTTTGTTTAATTACTTTTAATATATTTTGTTTCGATTTTCAGGCATGTTCAAGTGAAGTGATGATGTTGCGAATGGCACGACGGTATGATGCTGCATCAAATTCAATTTTCTTCGCCAATAATCGTTCATATACCCGTGATTCATATAAAATGGCCGGAATGGCTGATAATATTGAAGATTTATTGCATTTCTGTCGGCAAATGTACTCGATGACAGTCGATAATGTCGAGTATGCCCTACTCACTGCCATTGTGATCTTTTCCGATCGTCCCGGGCTCGAAGAAGCCGAACTAGTCGAGCAGATACAAAGTTACTACATCGATACGTTACGAATCTACATCCTTAATCGGCATAGAGGCGATCCGAAGTGTTTGGTATTTTTTGCGAAACTACTTTCCATTCTCACAGAATTGCGCACTCTCGGTAATCAGAATGCCGAAATGTGTTTTTCCTTGAAGCTAAAAAATCGTAAACTTCCCAAATTCCTCGAAGAAATCTGGGACGTGAATACGATACCACCATCCGTTCAGTCCCACATACAAGCCACACAAGCAATGCAAGCTGCACAAGCTGCACAAGCAGCAAACGGTGTCAGTGGTTTGGATGGTAGTAGTAGTAGTACGAGTGGTGATGACTTGATGATGGATGTGACTGGTCTGGGAAGTGGATTAAGTGCAGTCGGTGATGTTGTAGTTGGAGTAGGGATCAGTGGTATTGGTGAACATGGTACTGTTGCATAGCAGGATTAGTTGTAGTAATTTGTGTTAACGTCGGCTTCGTCCATCTCGTCGTCTCCTCCTTTTACTCTCGAACAGCATGCGTACTACTCATACAGAGAAAAACATTGAAAATAATTTAAAACAAAACATTCTTCATTTAGTTTTGCAAGACTTGCATACGATCATAGTAAAATATGTTTGGATATACAAAACTTTGTAATAATAATACTTTTATTGTTTTTCTTATAACCTAAGCTTTACTAGAAAACCAATACATACACACACTTTAAATTTGTTGTAGTTTTATTTTGTTGTTAAGTTTTCTATTCAGATCACATTTTATACTGACACATACCATAAAAAAAAAAAAAAAATTTTTTACTTAATAGTTTATGCAACACAGTGAACCATATTAAAAAAATTATTATGTATTTTCATTTATCAATGTTTTTATATACTTTGGAATTGTAAATAATTATAAAAAATGGCATTAACAAAAATATTAAATAGATACATACTTGAACCACAAAAGAATGTTTGAAATATAATAATTTTCAAAGACGTAGCTTTGTATAATCTTGTAAGACAGATAATGAAAGAGTGAGAGGCGTCAGAATGAGCATGTTTATTGTTTATATAAAAATTCATAAAACTTTCTAAGTTAAAACAAAAAGAAAATAATAAAAACAGTGTGAGCAAGTTTGAGTGAAAGCTAGAAAGAAAGGAAAATTATTATATATATTCAATAATTTTTAAGAGAATGAGAGAAAAGATTGTTTTTTTTTAATAAATAAAATGTAAATTTTATATATATATATATGTATAACTATATAAAAATTTAAATAAAACTGCATTATTATCTACGTTATACAATAAATAAAAATATAATAAAATAAATCAGTTTGTAAAAAAGATAAACATACGTAATATAGAAAGAGAAATGATATGATTATGTGGTAAGCAAAAATAATTAAAACATAGTTATTAACACTATATTCTATAAAAAACTTTACCTTTTTAGTCTACTAAAAAAAAATTGGGGGAAAAAGATGGTTCGTTGTTAGTTTTTGTTGATTTATTTTTTATCAAGGAGTTATAAAAGTTATTTATTTTTTACTTTTAAATACGTACATATGTATATGTGCATTAAATCTAATAAGTTGTGCTTGAGTATAAAAAAAAAGTAAAACAGAGCTCCTGACTTATAATAAAAAATTCAATGCATTTTTTTTTGAAACTTTCTTCACCTGTACATTTTTTTTAAATTTTCATAATGAAAAAAATAACATTTCTTATATTATTTGAGCTCTCAAGTAATTGTTTCCGTAAGAAGCACAATCGAAAAAATTTCAAACAAGGCTTAGAATATTCTTAAGAATTCCTGTCCATACTGATCTTGGACAGTATATATCAGCCGTAGAATGATCAAATAATCTTGCTTTCACAAAATTTTCCTCTTTTGATCAATTTTAAAGTAAAAATACATAAAGTTACGATATAAGTTTTAAATAATTAAATTTGTATGTAGAAACAAAAACTATTTCATGATCATTATTAGGAAACCAAATTTACAAACTTAATTATTTATTGCAAAAGTTTTTTTTGACTTTATTGATCAAAATCAAAAGAATAATTTTGTTTTTATACTTTATAAATTTAAATTGTTGGGTTGTGTGCAAGATAAATATTTTTTACTTTCGATATTTTTTCTCCAAATTGGCGTTATTGTGTTTAGATGAAAAAAATTATGTTTTGGAAAGGGATATAATACAAATTATAAATATTAGTTTGCTTAATCGAATAGTTTAAATTTTCTTAGTGGGAATAGATTTCCTCATGTGTACCTTTTTAGTGAATTTTTTCCTCATTTTTTCACACTTTAACCTTCTTTAGATAAAAATTTTTGTTTTATTTTATGTATGAAAACACAATAGCTCAAAGAATATTGCATAAATGTTTATTACTATTATCTTTTAATAAAAAAACACACACCTTAATAAAAGACTTTGTTTTTATTTGTATAATATTTACTTAAACACTCTCATGCAATTAATTTTTAATTCAAGTACATTAAAAACATTCATTTTTAATTGTTAGAAATTAAAATATTTACGAACACAAAATGGGCCTTATGTATTTCATTTTTACCTTTTTAATGTATACAGAAAATCAAGTAAAAATTTAGTTAATCTGTAGACAAAATTATTACATACAAAAAGAATAACATTGATAAACTAGTTTTTAAAAACAAAAATTATACAAAACACATATAATTTTTAAAATTATAAAAGTTAGTTTTAATAAAAACATCGTTTCGTTTCAGAAGAAACGATTTTTTTGATCTGTGCAATCAAAATAAATTATTTTTTTGTTTTTATTTTTATTTGTATGTGTATTAAAAACAACATTTTATGCGGAAAATCATTTTTTACTATTGTTTTATTTTAATCTATTTTTTTTTATGATAAATAATAAAAAAAACACATTTATATATTATAAACATATAATTATTTAGGTGAAGAGACAAGAAAACTTATATTAGTTAAGAATTATTTGTTCTTGTATTGAAGAGAAATTTATTTAGTAAATAAAGAATATTTTTTCTTAAAAAATGAATATTAAAAATACAATTATACATCTTTTGCGTTTTCTTAGTTTTATTTTTTTAGTTCGTTTTTCACTTCAGTTGTTTTCTTCTATGGTTTTCTAGCAGAGTCGCTTTTATATAAGACCCCGGAATAACTTCTATCTTTTTGGATTGCTTTTTGGGATTTACAAAATTTCCTAGCTTTCAGGATTTGCTTATTTGATGTAATTATGTATTATCATTATGTACTTATTTAATTAATTTAACATTGTATTTAATAAATCAATTATTGTATGACATCTTGTCAAAAATTGAAGAAAACAAAATTTATAATTATAATTTTGTCATACGAAATGCAAAAAGTAAAAAGTAAAAAGTTAATTTTTGAAAATTACATACATAATTTAATATAATCAATTTTGTCCATTCCACAAACAAGTGCGTTCCAAAACCAACGAATCGAAAGATTCGTATAACTGAGAATTGAAAAAAATTGCACTACATCTAAATTACATTATGCCCCGCTTGCGTCTATCGATTACCAATTGAATTGACCATCGTATCGAACTATTGAATTTTTTATATAATTAGTCATGTTCAATATTGTTAAGAAATCATAAAAAATATTCGACAGTTAAATGGTATTTCAAATCGAAAATTATATTTTTTCGTGATGCATTTTATAGATTATTTCATTGGTAGATTCAGATGTGCAAAATAAATTTTAAATAAAAAGTATGAAATATAATTATAAGTAGACTTAGAATAGTTTTTAATGAAATAAGTTTCAATGAAATTGTTTTGAATCAAATCGACTTTTTATCGGTCCTTTGTTTGCCTCTAAACCGATTGTTAGACTTCGAAGCACGAAAAATTGTGTTCACAAAGGCCCTTATTGCGAGTGTCGTTTCCTTATCGATAAACGACTTTTATCGATAGTCGAAAGTCGAAAATCTTTTTTGGTATTGTAAATCTCTTGTGAACGAAATTTTTTGTCTAGACAATCGATCTTTATCGTTTACATTTTACTGTTCGACTGGCCAACGAATATAATTTTCTGATCAAAAATGTATTTTTTTTTTATTTTATTAACTTATTATTTCCATTATAATAATTATTTTAATCACGGGGCAAAAGTATGGTATGATCCATGGGCAAAGAATCTTAATGCAGTGGCAAGTTTTATTATGTTTGGTATTGCCGTATTTCTTTTAGTTGGTTTGAGATGATTTTCAATGTCCGCCAATAATTGAATAAATGCTGGCTTTGACAAGCGAAAGTATTTCAAAAATCTGCAATGTAGTATGTTAAAAAAAGAAAATTTATTTTTACTCATTAACACGGATATATTTTCTTCAAGCTGCAGAGGATTGGAAACATCTCTAAGTTGTCTCTTATTCCTGGCAATCATTATGTTGTCGTCGTTGGTTGTTTCATCATCTGTATCATCGAAAAAGAACTCAGAGGAAATCATTTCTTGTTTATTTAACTGAAATTTATTGCATTTATTATTGTTTGTATTTTAATTTTACACAATTTCATCACTTACATTTCATTTATTTCACAATTTTCTCGTCCTAATACAAAAATTCAAATTAAAACCATATGGCAGTGCTAGTATGTATATCAAAACAATAAAAGTACCTACATACGTGTATAAGAATATATCTATTCTTCGACGTTATAGTCACGTATCAATCACATACAAATTAAATTCTCTACCACAAAGAATATTGACACTTGTGAAATGAGTATCGTTATATCGTGTTGATATTTGATTGCTGTCACTTTTGAACTTGACGGATTCGTAAAAATGTTAATGGTGCTTATTTTGACATTCTCTTTCGTTAGAAAGTGAGTCGAATTCGTTGAAACTTAATTTTGAGACTCGGCGATTAGAATGTTAATCGAACAAATCGAAAGTTCACCCAATCCATAGAAAGTTCATTCATTCGCGAAAGCTAATTCAATTTTGACATTCGAAAGAATAGAATTAAATGTCATTTTTGTGTCGTTTGAATTTTTCTGTCGAGTAAACAACAAAACATGTAAGTTTTTAATTATTTCATTGAAAATAAACTACTTTTATTAATTTTGTTGTTGTTTTATGTTTAAAGGTCGCATTCCAACTGGACAAACCGCGAACAAAATGAAAAGTTTATCAAAATAGAAAGAAAACCCGGAGGTAGCAAAGGTTTTTTTTTACCACCCGCGTTGATACGGAAAGCATCCACTATCCTTCTCCTCTGCACTTCTTCAACACCATCCTCATTTATAAAGAACACAAATACCATATTTTTATTTTTTATTTATTATTTTATGTTTTTATCAAAGAAATTTAAATTATTAAACAATAAACAAAACAATTACAACTAAACAAAGATTTCACTTTTTGGTTTTGACTTTTGACATTTCACAAACACTTCTCTTTTGTTTTTGATATTTTAGTGTGACCAAGTGTATACGAAAAAAAATAAAAATTTAGAACGCGTCATGAACAACTTATTTTTTTGAAGAATAGTTTCAAAACAGCTGAATTGACGCAAAAAATGTAATGAATATGTAGTTCTTTATGGTTAAACTTTACTTTTTAATGAAAAAGTGTATTATTTATTTATTTTGTTTCTTGATTATTTATCCAACATCTATAAAATGTTTAGAAACAAAAAAAATGTAAAACGGTCATACTAATTCAAATAGAAATATAGTAAATGTCAAAGAGCTGATAATGAAAATGAATCTTTTTTGAAGTTCATTTTATGCTATCTTTCGCAAATTAATGTTATTCGTTCGAATCTCAAAATTAAGAAAGTTCATTCGAAGGAATAGAATCATTCTAACGAATAGACTATTCATGAGAGTGTCAAAATAAGCATGAATATAGTGAGTTTTATTGGAAAATATTATTTATCTAGCATAATAAAACTTCCCTCGAAATACAACAAATCTCGTGTCGATAAAAGGGGCTTTGTTGTTGGTTACCTAGGGAAATTTAACTATGTAATGCATACGAGTACATTTGGCTCTCCATTTCCCAATAAAACACACTTGTATTTGACTAGAGCGACTTTGTGTTCTATCTCTGCTTCATGTGCTCTTATTATACTGCTTGAACACAACAAATTTATCGCATCAATCCGTCAACTTTGTCAATTTGCTGTATTGGTGTTTTAATTAAAAATGTTTTCTTGTGATTCATCTATTAATCAAACTTATTTGATCCCCAAATAAAGGAATTTTTTTCCACATATACCATCACTGAAACATGCCCAAATGTCAAAATATAGGATTCATTAATAATAAGCACATTCGTTATTCACAGTAACTATTGTCTATCTATCGATTGAAATACACAATACCAAAAAGAAAATTTGTCGTTGCTTTCGACTTTTGTCGGGTGGAAAGTTGAACGACACCCGCAATAAGGGCCAAAATCCGAATGGAATCGAAAAAAGCACATTCACCCATGTTCTGCATTCCGAGTGAATTCGATTCACTCCGAATTTATTTTCGAAATGTCAAACAGTTAAAAGACAATTTGCATCATTTGTTAAAATATAACGAAAATAGATTCACTATTATTATAAATAAGTGGTAATTCGAAGAAAAATTACGTGGTTAAGTCAAAATTTTAGATCTTCCAGAAGCAGCGTAAGTTGAAATGGGGGAATGAATTAAAATGGACATATTTGAATTGTTTGTGGTTTCAAAAGAAGCTTCAGATTAAAAGAAGAAGCCTTTGTTTACATTTTAGAAATAAATCTCTTAGTAAAATCGACTTCAATTCCCTCAACACATAAACTTCTTCCTTAATTTATTTCATAAATTGCAACAAAACGTCTTGTAGTTAGTTCTTGTGTATTTCCCTGTAAACAACAATTCATTTTAATAAAATCAAGGCAAAATTTCGAAGCTTTATTAACATGTTTGTCAATTGTCGGGCAAATGTAAAGTTTCACTAGACAAAAATAAGTGAATTGAATTCACCGCAAAACGCTATGTATTCGAAATGTAGAACACGAACTTTCATCTCCGAAAACTCAATTCACAATCGCCCCTATCGAGGTAACCGTCGCACAGTGGGCCCTCCATACACATCAGTGCTCAAAATACAGTTTTTAATTTTTGTCTTTAAAAAAAAATAAAAATGTATAATTATTAATATACATATTATAACACATGTTATTTGTAAGTATTATCTTTCTTCTCTGTCTAATGGTCAAGTTACGGTACATTCAAGTTGACTCTTTGTCATTGATTTTTATTAGAAAAGCGCAAGTTTTAATTTTGTGCAGTTTTATTTTAATTTTAAAAGTTAACTTCGTTCAACAAAAAAAAAATTAAAAATATGTTGTTTGTTCAAGAAGGCATGTAGATTGCAAATACATTTTTGTTTTCGTTTGAAAGGTGTTACTTAGTGTATAAAATACATAAATAGATAACGGTTTTACTTACGGGCAATGAAATTTTTAAAATGATTTTTTTTTAACTGGCGCAGAGAACTTTTAAATCTAAGTATACAGCATGAAAGAAGAAATATTTGTTATTAAAAATCCGAAGACGGAAGTAAAAGTTAGGTGCGCTAATTCGAAATATCACTGTTTGAGTTCGCGGTTCAATAAATAAATAATACAAAGGCCGACAAAAAAATTTGGTAGTGGATGTTTAGCTAAAATATGAGTATGCGGGTTTATAAGTATATTTATCATGATATCAAATCCGAAAATTCCGGCAGGTTTTTTTCTCAGCCTTGGGTAGGGGGTGGGGGTGAAGTTAAAAACTATCTATTTTTCCTATCTTTGTTCCAGGAATGTAACCACTTATATAAATATAAAATTTAAATATGCAATTTGATGCTCTGTAAATAAACCTAAGCTTACATACCTGAATGTTGACCATCCGACTGATAGAACTTAAAATATAAGCTTTTTAGTGACTCATATAGAATTTTTTGCTAATTTTTTGCTTAATATAAGATCGGTTTTCAGATACATGCGGAAAGATTTAGGTGTTTTTTCCTAGAAACAGTTCGACTTTACGTGAAGCTCTGTCCTTGGTATCCCATGACCACAAGTCTGCACCAAATCTTTATCAATGAAAGTGAAATAATGACTTATGCCCTACTTCCAATTAGCCATTTAAGCGAAGAAGACCAGGAGGTGCGAAATAGAGATTTTCATATTTCGGCAACAATTCAGCGGGAAAACATCACAAAAAAAAAAGAAGGATAACATGTGGGATGTTATAAATAGGTTGTTTATCTCTGCCAATCCCTTGATAACAGCGCGCACAACGACAGTCATTCACCGAAAAATGTTTTATCCTAAAGTCATAAATATGTGTCCACACCAAAGAAACATTTCAGGAAACATTGTTTAAAAAACGTTTCTGAAATGTTTCCCATTTGTTTAAAAAACATTTCAGAAACATTTTAGAAATGTTTCTGATTTGTTTTTTTGGTGCGGACGCTTTGAGAAACATTTCTGAAATGTTTCTTTGTTTCCCATTGTTTCCAGATTGAGTTGTCTCTAAATTTTTTTTTCGCCTGTGTTGTACTTTAAGCGCATGAATTTTTTTTCTACTTCATCTTTATCACAATTTATATTTTCGCAAATTTCAGATATATCATTGGCTTTTTTGATTTTATTTTTAAAATTTACGTCAAGAGTGGATCCGGGCGTCCAGACCAAAGAAAACATTTCAGAAACATTTAAGAAACATTTCAGAATTGTTTCTCTGTTTATGAAATGTTTCTGAAATGTTTAAAAAATGTTTCTTTGGTCTGGACACACCTTAAGAACAATTGTTTTCTTAAGATAAATCTATCAATAACCTTGAAAATATCTACTATAGTCAGAACTATATTCATTATTAATAATATTTTCATTTTCAACAGCAGTTAGTATCTATTTATAACAGTTCTTAGCATTTTAAACAAGATTTTGAATTTTGAGCACTGCTTACTATGAAGGGGACCCACTGTGCGTCGGAGCGAAATTCTCTCCGATTTCTTACGAATCGGAGACATTTTGCTTCGAGGTAGTTCTCCGAAATTCAACGCATGCCATTTGTATGGGAGCGTAACGGAGTTCCGGTTTTCAAAAATCACGAAAAAAAATTTAAAATACCGTCCTCTATAATACCCTTTAAAAATTAATACCGCTTTTTAATGCGCCTATTATGAATTACAACTCAACTTAGTTGAGTTGTCATCAACACAACTCGACTCTTAGGCAACCAAACAAATTTTTCGTATTATGCAAGTCAACTAAAATCAGTTGTAATGAAAAATACGTTGCCGTCCTTTAGGAGTCCATTTGCTGTCAAAACCAGCTGCTAAACATGAAATACAAAAGCAAATTAAGAAATTGTATGATGGAAGAATTCTTTCGATTTGTTTTTCTGTGATTTGGAAGATGAGAATTTCCTTAATGTAGCCAAAATAAAAAAAGAATATCCGTATATTTAATAAACTTATGTACACTTCTATTCCTAAAGTATGTATTTTTTTGGTTCGAAATAAAGTTTTCCTAAAACAACCACAACGTTCCTCAGCGATTCCACCAGTTTTTGAACTTGCTACTGCTCTTCGTTTCATGAGCGAAGGAAGTTGCCAAAAGTGTAGTGGCAATGATTTTAATCGATAGTGTCAATTGTATTAAAAAAGTGGTAGATGTGATTAAGGAACTCATTTGTGGAAAATGGATAAATGCTCAGCTAACATATGTAGATCAACAAGTCGTTCAAATTGTGATGGCCATGTAGTTTTCAAACTAAAATACACTCATTCCATTCCATTTTAATTAAAATTGTTTAACTTGCTGTTTTGTGTCCATATTTTTATCCGTATGCAGATTCTTTCATTAAAATGTTCTACACAACTGCTTCGAACCAGTTGTTTTATTTTGACGCTTATTACAACCGAAGCACAACTCAACTTACTTTCATAATACAAAGGGACAACTGAAAGGTCGGCCATTTTGTTAGTTGTCTGCTACATGATAACTGGGCCTATTCCACAAAAAACTTATCAACTTTTCACTTTGCACTTATCAAATAACATTTTTTTGCAAAGTGATAAGTTTTTCTGTTCCACAATACTCTGCAAATCTCACTTTTCACTAAGCAAATTTTTGCAAAGACTTTGCATGGAGTGCAAAGTCTTTGCAAAAATTTGCTCTTTATGCAAAGTCTTTGCCTGCTAGTGCAAAGTGAGTTTGCAAAGTGTTCCACAAAGCATTTAATCATCTTTGCATTTCTGTCTCATCACTTTTCACTTTGCGTTTCGAGTTTGTTCATTGCCAATAATCGTACACCAGTGGGAGATTAACCGTAATTTGAATAAAATTGGGAAAATCGCAAAATTCGACTGATGTTGGTTGATTAAAATAATTATAACTTCTCTGATGGTCCGATCTTCAAGGTTTTTGTCTTTAAGGAATCACCAAATGACAGGCTTTATTTGTGTATAAAAATAAATGAAAATTTTCGGAATTTCGAAAAATAGTATTCTACAAAGTTATTGCCCCAATTCCCATCTACAAAAAAAACAGTGGTTTTACATGGCTTAATCCAACAGAAGCAGCGGTAGAGGCGTTTAAATTGTTTTTTTTTTACAAAAAAAAAAACAATTTGATAATAAATCTTAGAAAATCGTCGATTTGGCTACGTAAGAAAGCTTATAACTTCAACAATATCTAACGGATCTTCATTGTTAAGGTAAATAATTAAAGGGGAAATATTATTCTACATTTTTGAGTAAAAAAAATGCAAAATTAGAAAAATAACTATACTAAATGTCAAGTTTATTGTAAAATCAGTTTTATTCTTATCAATTTAAATTGAAAAGTTGATAAAAAAATTTCATAATTTAAAAAAAAAATTACAAAACACCTATTGCTAGACTTCCACTCTTAAATAATACCAAACAATGTTTTAGGCCCAATTCAACAGTAGGGGTCCAACAATTGTTTTTATTGTTTTTTTTTACGATTTTAATAAAAATCGACAACCGACTGACATCAAAAATTAGTGCTTTTCTTCCAAAATCCAAAATAGATCTTAATAATCGGTAAAAAAAATTGGTTGTCTAAAGTTAAGGTCTACACTGAAAATAAAATCTAGGGATATTATGTATGTATGACAAAAATGTAGGTTGAGCTGATAAAACTTTTGTCAATATATGTACGTCCAAAAAAAACGTTTTAACAAATTCATAAAAATTACAAAAATTTGTTGAGGTAACAAACAATATTTTGTTGCATCCACAAAATTAATTTACCAAGCTAACAGATTGATTTGTTGAAATAACAAAAATATTTTGTCAATATGACTATTTTTTCGTAGAATTTACAAAATTAATTTGTCATAAACAATTCTTTTGTCGTATCAACAATTTTTTTTTTTGTTAATGTCACAAATTTGTTTTTTTTTTTTTCATTATCGGATTAACAAAATTATTTTGTTAAATCAACAAAAAAATTTTTCAATTTAACGTATTGACGATACGCAATTTTTGTTAAATTCAGTTTATCTTACATCGAATTTTTGAAAAAAAAAAGTGAACTATATCATACTCGTACAAATATTTGTCAATTTAACAAAAATATTTTTATTTTTTGTTAAACTGACAAAAAAAAATTAACAAAAACTTTGTGATATTGACAAACATTTACAAAACAGATTTTTTGTAGATACAACAAACATTTTGTTTACATCACAAAATAAAATGCACGACTGGATCGCACGAACTTGCTCTTATGTAAAAGTACTTTGGAATTTAAGATACATTTTATAAATATAAAACATGCATTTAAAATGAAATTGCCGTCTGATTTCTGGAAAAGTATGAATTTATGCAAACAAACTTTAAAAAAAACCGTTTTATTATTAAATAAATAAATTTTTTATATAAGAAATTTCTTTAAAATTTTTCAAGAAAAAAATGTGGGATGCGAATTTTAAGTAATTAATAATATTGATTTTAGGAAATAATTTCAAAAAATAATCGTTCATAGGTTTTGAAGATATGTATTGATTTTTCAAAAAAAAATTTTTTTCAAAAAAACCCAATAAATATTTTTTCGAATATTTTTATATACAATATTATTTTAAACTTAAGGGGACTCCTGATAAAAATTTTGGGTTAAAATCCTTAGAGCCGTTAATGAGAAAGTCGAAAATCAAAAAAACGGGTCTATGGCAGGTACCCCTAATAACATTTTGCCCCAAAACTTTTTTTGACCAAAATGTAGTCCATGTTCATAATATTACACTTAATTTTTTTTATCAAAATCGTTAGAGCCGTTTTCGAGATAAATAAGATTTTGCATTACGGGTGTATGGGGGGTACCGTTAGTTTTAGAGCTAAAAAAAAAATTTAAATTTCCCCTCTAGGGAATCACCGAAGACCCATAACTACCGAGTTTGAAGAAAATAGGTCCAGTGGCTTAGGCTCTAGATCGAGGTACAGACATACAGACAGACAGACAGACAGACAGACGGAATTGCCGGACCCACTTTTTTCGTCTTCGCTATCATCGTAATGTCAGCTTTGATCAAAATCTCGAGTTCGATTTTTTTTCCAAATGCAGAACTTGCCCTATAGTACCTATATCGCAAGTAAAAATGTGTGGATATGACAAAAATGTCTGTTTTATTGGGGAGAGTATGATAACTTGGCCGCCAAGATTTGATAACGGGTTTTTGTAGGGGGGTCAAAAACAAGCACTTTTTACTATGGGAGGGGGGGGTCTATCTCCCCCCGTTTAGGAGGTAGAGGCACTTTTAGAAAAAATGGTTTAAATTGAAAAAAAAAAAAATATTAAAAAACAACGGCAACACCTACAATAAAGTTCTATACTGCGTTTGAAAGCCAGAAGATTGTTCTATAATACTGCATTTAAATTTTCCAATTCGAAATAAAAAGAAAGGTAGGCCTAAACACTCCTGGTACAAACAAATGCAAAAACACCAGCATTCAGTTGGTCTCAGAAATGGAACAATACAAAACCGGGAGGCTTGCCGCCGATTTCTGAGGTCAACCCGGCGAACCCCACAGGCGGATCACTAGTGTGAAGCAGATACGTGGGAGAGTTATGATCCCCTCGACATCGAGATCATAACAGCGCCGAAGAAAAGGAAGAAGAAGAAGACTGCATTTAAATTTTATTACTCATATCAATAGTTTTTGAGAAATTCGCATTTAAAGTGCAAATTTTGATAAAAAAACGTGAAAAAAAAATGTTTAGACCGGTTGTTTTCAAAATTGTGAAATGAAATTGTAAATTAGCTGATATGTGTTTCATGTATCTATCAGTTCTTAATCGAACACAAAAAACGGCATGGTTCTATGTCTTCTGGTTTTTGAGAAAACCTCCGTTTAAGAGGTAGGGGCACTTTTAGAAAAAAAATGGTTTAAATTGAAAATAAAAATATTAAAAAACAACGGCAACACTTACAATAAAGTGCTATACTGCGTTTGAAAGCCAGAAGATTGTTCTATAAATCTGCATTCAAATTAAATTACTCATATCAATGGTTTTTGAGAAATTCGCATTTAAAGTCCAAATTTTGATAAAATAACGTGAAAAAAAAAGTTTAGACCGATTGTTTTCAAAATTTTGAAATGAAATTATTGTAAATTAACTTGTATGTGATCCATGTATCTATCAGTTCTTAATCGAACTCAAAAAACCGCATGGTTCTATGTCTTCTAGTTTTTGAGAAAATCGAAAATTACCAAAACCACTTTTTTTGATTTTTGGTGGTGACGGTGATTCCATTTTAAGGATTAATGTTAATAAACATAATGAATCTTTGTTAGTTCAGTACCGCAATTCATTTAGCGTTACCCAGAATGCACCATGAGGAGGTAGAATCGCATCTGGGTCAGTTATTTTATCAGTTAGTCAGGAGTTAGTCAGTAATAGTTAGTTAAAAATGGTCAAAATGTATTAAAAAGGTGTGTAAGTCTCGTCAATAAAGCCATCGTCCGTACTATAACTGTCGAGTTAATTAAGTTACTCTTTTATGGTGGGAAGCCGAGTATGTTTTGGCGGTAAACACTTTCTAAATTTTCGCTCTGAAGGGTGGGAGGATCGATGTCTTTTAACTGTAAACCCTCACATATATCACCTTCGGTATAACAAGGGTAAACTTTTTTTACATCTGATAAAAACTCTATTATTTGCGAACCCCAGTCGTCCTTATATTTCCTTTCTAGGCAGTATTTTCGATAGAAAAATAGTGCCATGTAATGGTGAACATGGTCAGAAGTTTGTTTTGGTTTTCAAGATCGTTTATTGTATTTTATATGTATTTAGTGGACATTGGATAAATAGAATAAATTTGAATTTTTTTAAATACAGATTCTGTGAATGCAAAAGAAACTTTGCATGCACCCAACCTCGCACCTACCCCAAATCCTATAGTGTGCCCAAGCAGGGGGGCTGTTCTTTACTGTTTATATATTGTAATGTTGGAAGCTAGCACTGATTTATTTATGTAAGGAAGCAAAAAATATCAAACATTTTGTAGAAAAGTAGTTTTAGTTATTTTCGATTTTCTCAAAAACCAGAAGACATAGAACCGTGCGGTTTTTTGTGTTCGATTAAGAACTGATAGATACATGAAACACATGTAAGCTAATTTACGATTTCATTTCACAATTTTGAAAACAATTGGTCTAAACTTTTTTTTCACGTTATTTTATCAAAATTTGAACTTTAAATGCGAATTTCTCAAAAACCATTGACATGAGTAATATTAATTTAAATGCAGGATTATAGAACAATCTTCTGGCTTTCAAACGCAGTATAGCACTTTATTGTAAGTATTGCCGTTGTTTTTTAATTTTTTTTTTTTTTCAATTTAAACCATTTTTTCTAAAAGTGCCCCTACCTCCTAAACGGAGGTTTTCTCAAAAACAAGAAGACATAGAACCATGCCGTTTTTTGTGTTCGATTAAGAACTGATAGATACATGAAGCACATATAAGCTAATTTACAATTTCATTTCACAATTTTGAAAACAATCGGTCTAAACTTTTTTTTCACATTTTTTTATCAAAATTTGGACTTTAAATTCGAATTTCTCAAAAACTATTGATATGAGTAATTTAATTTAAATGCAGGATTATAGAACAATCTTCTGGCTTTCAAACGCAGTATAGCACTTTATTGTAGGTGTTGCCGTTGTTTTTAAATATTTTTTTTTCAATTTAAACCATTTTTTCTAAAAGTGCCCCTACCTCCTAAACGGGGGGAGATAGACCCCCCCCCCCTTCCATAGTAAAAAGTGCTTATTTTTGACCCCTCTACAAAAATCCGTCATCAAATCTTGGCGGCCAAGTTATCGTACTAGTGCCGTTTTATTTTGTTTTATTAACAAAAGTTGGTTTGTTAAACTGACAATATTATTTGTAGTGCATATTTTGTTAAACTGACAAAAAAAAACATTCATGATAAAATTTAATCAAAATGATAAAATTGTTTTATTGAAGGTCAACAAAAACGTTGTTATCAATATTATCTAGGAATTTATTTTCAGTGTAAAGCTACGAGCCGCAATACCTTTGACGTCACCGGGCCACGGCACTGTGTTTTGAAATAAAACTCTCTTATTACGTCGACAACTCTATGGACGGTTCTGCAATTTTGCAACCGAATGCATTGGCAACCATTTCCGAGCCAATGCAAGCACAGGAGCAATTGATTTTCAGCCGACAAACCATGACTGCGCTGTTTATTGTGCTCTAAGTGTTTTACAATTTTATTTAAAAGGTAATCAACTTGGATTTGGTTTAAGCGAAAGCACTCTTTAAAATTAAAGTTTTGTCACGAAAAATTAATTCGGTCTCTATAATTTCTTATTATAACCGCGTCTCCACTATCGTCGAACAAAAACTCACGTCTTAACATTTTAAAAGCTTCAACAATATGAATTTGCAAAGCGATCGTTTTCTTTGCAAACTTTTGATAAACTTATCAAAATTTGCTTTGCAAAAATAGAATTTATAGTTTTTGTGGAACGAAACAGCATAATTATTTGCAAAGTCTTTGCAAATTACACTTTTCAATATTAAGTTTTCACTTAGTACATGAGACCGTATGTGGAACAGAAATTGCAAAGAGAATATAAAAATTGCAAAGACTTTGCAAATTACACCCGAAGATTTAAAAAAAAAATTCATAAAATTTCATTTAGTTAAACCTAGGTAAGGCTGAAAAAAAAAATTACAAAAAATTATTATATTCACCCATATTCCACAAGTCGTATTTTGTCTCGTACTCGTAGTCGAACTCGAACTCGTCTCGTATCAAAATCGTTATTCTTCAAGTCGTATACGTTGCGTACGAGAAGCTTAAAAAACAACGTATATTGTCGCCCGTAGGTAATTGTCAAAATCAATAAATTTGAATTGAAAAAGTCATTTGTTGTTTTTTCAATTAAATTATTTTATTTATAATGAAATTCTGATGAGCTCCATTGATTTGAAGTGGCTCTTCTTCTATTTTATTTGTTTTTTATTTTTGTTTGTACGAGTTAGACTAAGAGCTCACAGCAATTTTTGGGTGTGATTGATAGCAAAAAATAATTAGCATAATTAGATAGGCCTTTTATAGTTATTTACAAATGTGAAAGTCTTGCATAGTGGAAGCAATAGTGCATCAAGTATGCAGTTCTTTTCAAGTCCAAATAATTGTGATAAGAACCTTGCCAAAATGTAGAGTTAAGGCCCCGATTGAAAATATCGAGGTCCAAGACGTTTTACAGACATCTTTCTGCCTGCCAGACGCGATAAGAATATGCTACTTCTTACACTAAGAAGGCCACCTTCAAAACGTCTTGGACCTCGATATTTGCAATCAGGGCATTTAGCTCTTCATTTTGAAGTTATGCCAAATTTTGTATCCCAATTTTCTTAGACTTTGGAAAGAACTGCATACTTAATGCACTATAATGCACTATTGCACCCACTAGAGTATGCAAGACTTTCACATTTGTAAATAACTCTATAAAAGGCCTATCTTATTATGCTAATTATTTTTTGTTATCAATCACACCCAAAAATTGCTTTGGGCTCTCGGTCTAAATGGTGTTACTGGCTTGTAAATACTCGTTATATTCTTGGACTATGTCAGTTTCATCTTCAGTATTTATGGTGTCGATTACAGGAGGAGGCTGAAAAACTCCAATGTTTGATCCTTGGGGATTAACAATTTAAATTTAAAATGTTAGCAATGTACTTCTCAAATTTGCTCTAGCATATGGTTGTAATTTCACCACCCCTGTGCCTTTAAATTGCTGTTTATTGTGATGCAGTTTCTGTTTTAACTAAATACTTTTGATCATTGCAGACCTACAGAGGCATGAATTACAATTTGTTAAATATTTCTTACTTTAAGACAAGTTGGACCCTTTCGGTCCGCCCAAAACTGTTAATTATTTGCTTTGAGTTTTCCACTCTTCCTGTGGCCCCTTGCTACCTCCAAATTTTCTTCCAATGTACAAACCAATGCCTCGAATTGAGAACGATTTATTATTTTACTAAACATGAACGCGTTAATAATGTTGAGTCCAAATAATAAACCAATAAAAAATGTGCTTTAAAAAATTTGGTGGTGCAACAGCTCGAAGTGAACCAGGACCTATAGTGACTTACAATTCTCAACCATTCCTGTGTGCGTATTACCAGGAACGGAGGGGTCCTAAAATTTTCTGCCGATTCCGAACGGCAAATGTGCAGCACTTTCCAAGACAAGAGATATACTCTTAGAGAATTTGTAAATTCGTTGCAAGAGGCATTACCATCCTGAAAAACTTTTTGCTGCGGCTGAGAATCGAACTCCAGACCTTCCGCATGACAGTTTAACGCCTAACCATTTTGCCAAGAGGTACCAATGTACTTAACTTTTTGTCCATTTTTATCGAAAAAAAAAACAAGTCTCGTCTAGAAAATTTAATACGAGTAAAAAAGTACACAAATACGACTTCAAGTAAATCGAATACGAGATTCGGAATAACGATAAAATACGAATAGTCGTATGCGATGTTTTGCGTTTCCCGATATTAGTACAAGTGAAGTCGAATGTACGACTTCTGGAATACCAACATACGACTATAGTCGAATACGAGTCATAAATACGAGTTTCAGAATACGGGTGATTATTATATTTTTGGAACCTTTTTTTGTTTTTGATTTTCTCAAAAAACGGTACGACCGATTTTGATCATTTTTTTATGTCAAGGCTCCCCAACAGTTTCAATATTATTATGTATTCTAAATTTCAAAAAAATTTTTTTTGGATTTAAAAAAAAATTTCAATTTTTTTTTTGAAAACTCAATATTTCGAAAACACCAGGCTCGATTTTTTTAAAACTTGATAGATAAAATTTAAAATTTAAAATTTTGAATTTTGGATTTTAATTACATTTTTTTTTAGAGGGAAGCTTATAAAAAGTTTAAAAAAACATTGCATTTCAAAACTTTAAGAAAAATATTTTCTATTTTTTTTTTGGAAAATTCAATATCTCGAAAACGGCTCAGTATTTTTTTTTTGTAAATTTAATTCTTATTCAAACAATAATAAAACCTTTAAATTGGCGTACCAAAATTTTTTCTTAAAAATGTTTTAAATTTTTTTTATATAAAAGCTTATTTTTTTAGAAACCACTACAAGGACTTATAATTTTTGTTCTTGCATAAACCTATATTTGCTTGAATCACATGGCATCCTATTTTTACCTCCAACTACTAAAGAAGAATTTTATGCTTATGAACAGTTTTTCTCTAATAATTGTAATATTCATTTTTGAAATTATTAGTCTATTACATAGGAGCAAGTTCGTGCGACCCAGTCGTGCATTTTATTTTACAAAGCCAAAAGATATTTAAACTTACTTATTTTTTTATTTTTACTGTAAGTAGTTACACACAACGCAAAATATATCTCTTTTTTTTAATAATTTCCACTTTTCAAGAAATTTGAACATGGATTTTTTTAATTTTAGAAAATATATATATTTTTTTTTCGAAGGAAAATATATGTTGAACCCATCCGCTTTTTAAAATAAAATAAATTTTTTCACTTCCTGTTTTTTTTTTCTTGCAATTTTAAATTTGGAAAATTTTGCCGTTGTGTTTTAAGCTACTCACACAAAGAAAGTTTGCTTCAAAAGAATGCGATTGGCTGATGCATTCTCTTTTTCCAAATTTTCTTTTACATAATAAAAGAAGTTGTGTGAAATCAGTCGCGAAATTCTGCATATATAGCTCTGAAAAGTGTTAAATCAGTTTTAAAGTATTTTTTTATTAATAATTAAAAAACGAAATTCCGTCAAAATTATTTAACGAAACAGAAAAAAAAAAAAAAACAAAACAAAAATTCAATTGAAAAAAGCAAACAATTAATTAAAAAAATAAAATTTTTTTGATATTTTTTTGGAATATCTATAAATATACATATATAATATATATTAATTATTAATTATAATTATAAATTTTATAAGCCATGCGTTTTTATAACAGAATATACATATGTACATGAACTCTTATATATTTTTTTCTATTGAAGACCTTAAGCCTTAGTACACACAATTGTCATGCTGTATAGCGGCCTTTCTTTAGATAAATGAAAAAGACATAACTCATAAGAAATACACATACATCATACATACATACGTTATTGAGCCTATTGTTTTACTAATCATAAGGCGTGTTTTTTTTGCAAGTCCATAAGGAATTGTAGAATAAAACGACATCGGGACTAAGCGCTTTACATGTAAATACAACAACTACTTAAGTCTATACGGACTTAGGTAAGTCCAGATAATTCGAGTCTTAACCTAAGTCGTGATAAAAACGGTGATGCCAAAATGATATTATCTATTTGTTATCGATAATTCGTTTACTGAAGTCAAAAGTGACGTTTTTGGATGCTGGTAGATGCTAGTTTCAATGCAGCTGACAAATGCCATAGCGTGCACAGTGCTTCCAACTTTTTTCAAAAAAAGTTCCTAAGCCCCGATGTCGTTTTTTTCAACAATTCTAAATGTACTTGCAAAAAAAAAACAGCTATAATTAATTATGGTTGTTATTGGATGTTGGTTTCCATTGATTTCACTCAAGGATCCACTCATTCTGAAATCCATTGGAACGGTGCTAACTACGAGTACTTCTACTCAACTTTGAAATTTTGTAGTTAATCGTTTTTGGTAAAAATCTGCGATAGTTATTTATTATTTTTTATTTGGGATTAATTTATTTACGAATAAATGAATTGCAGCAAACACGCAAACGAAACACACTCAAACAAGAATGTTGGGGTGGAATCGGCTAATGTTATAGTTGACTGTAAATTTTTTTATTGTCGTTTTGACTATTGCTGTCTATCATATCAATAAATAAATATGTATAAAGCGATTGTGAAAATGACAGTCAATTAATTAAGTGATCAATCACTTTACTCTTACGCAATGCGGGCCCTGATATCGGGTCGTTTTTATTTGCCAATCCGGAATCTTTCCGATCCGGGATCCCAACTGAACATTTTTTTTTTGATTCTGAAGTTTATTGTGATTGTATATGTGAAACGTCAAATATGAACAGTAATGTTATCCATTTCAAAATCAAAAATAAATCACAACTAACATTTAAGTATATGAATGTGTGAGTGCTTCTAGTTTCGATTCTGATTTTGAATCCTGAAGTAAAATGTTCATCATTTCATAATCAGAACTGTCATTTTTTTGCCAAGTGAACACTTTCAGAAGAGTCCAGAAGGCTTCGGATTTGCCAAATAAAAACGACATTAGGATACAAAAATTACAACTGACATAAGTATATGGATTTGTGAGTGCTTCTGGTTTCGATTCTGATTTCAAATCCAGATGCAAATTTCTCGTCTTTTCAGAATCAGAACTGTCATTTTTCCCAAGGGAACACTTTCAGAAGAGTCCAGAAGGCTTTCGGATTGCAAAATAAAAACGAAATTAGTGCTTTTTGAGTGGATTCTGACTTGAAATCGAGAAGCGAGGTTCTCTTCTCAGAATCGTCAGAAGAGTATTTTTTTTGTTCAATAGAATGGTTTGAGAATAATTTTGGACGCTTCCAGACGTCCAATAGAAAATGATATATACAAAATTTGTTAAATTGTCATTTTAAGGATTTGTTGCGATTGTTACATTTCATATAGAAACGTAATTTATTGTAACCTTTCAAAGAAATTTTAGTTTTTTTGTTATTATTCTCAAAATGAATTACAAAGACAATTTCTACATGCCACTCGTGGGAATTGTGAAGGTTCATGTATCCATCCTTTTTAAATGCTGATTCATCAGACCACAGAATTTTGTCCAAGAATCAAAACCAAACCAAAAAATCACGGAGGCTGTTGCAGACATCAACTCATGGAGATTCACCCGTCTTGTAAACCGATCTTTTTTAAGAAGATGCCGTTGGAGGCAAACAATTTGAACATTTGTTATAGCTAATGTAAATAAACTTTTGATGTAATTTTTGTTGAAAAATTGAATTTTATTTAAAACTCAAACCAAATAATAGAAATGAATCACTATCTGATAGCCCGCGGTACTCTGGACCTGGTAGTAATTACTTATAAATTAGTGTTCACCCCCCTCGAACTTAAACTTAGATACGAGGAAGCCTAGAGTGCATTCAAAGTTTTTTTTAATAAATTAAGAAGAATTATCTTAAGACCGGGTTACTTAAGAAAAACATTTTTGTTTCCGTTATTTATGAAATATCCTCAACAATGTTATACCATTTTGAAATAAGAATAGAACACGCCAACTTTTAAGGTAACTTGCCGAAATGTCGTAGTACATTTTTTTTACACTACAGTCCATTGAATTAGGTTCATGTAAAAATGTTGTGTACTTAGTTGAGCAAAAAAGTGATATTTTCTTTAAAACTAATACGTGTGAGTTTAAATTTTTGAATGCAATTGTTAGCAGGGTTATTTAAGGTTCCATAACAAAATTGAGAAAAGTTAAGATTTGTAATCACGGCATTTGACAGACCGTCACAGGGTGATCATTTTTTCAATTTTGTTTCGAATGCCTTATAACTCACAAAATACATGGCTACGAATTTTTAAATTATTTTTCTGATAACTGTCACCACCTACCCTATCACCCGTTTTCGTTTCGACGTTGACGTTTGGGACACCCTATATACATACATATCTATGCATGCATCACAAAGAGCTAACAAAATTTTTGTATTTATTATGAAATAAATCGTCTTATATGTTCGAAAGATCAACACTTTCAACTCGTATCATAAGGCGTTTTTCTTTTTAAGCTCAGAGCTGGGAACTGAACTGTCAAAAAAAAGATCTGCGTTGTTTTTTCTAAATCAGATACATCAAAGCGCTCAGGTTGTGCTTCTCTTTTTGTTTTCGTATGATATGACACAGACAGGCGGCAAAAAAAAGAAACAAACACAATTAAAATATGTAGAGATCGACGCCTTTAACATTGCAGTCCTTCAGTTTCATAAATAAATCGGAGGGCTCAGAGCTTACTCGACATGCTCATGCTCTGCTCTGAGTTTAAAAATAAAAACACTATAGAGATATGTAAGTTGAAAATAGAAACAAATCGTATTTATTTGACACTTCAAAATTAATATTGGAACGATCTGATGACGTCGTTTAGATACAAATCGTACTTATTTTGAATTAAAAGGGAGGACCATAATTAACTATTGTTAATCTAATGGTTAACTTTATTATGTTATTTTTAAACGAGTAGACTTGTTAGACTTTTAGACGCGAAAGATAAAACAAATAAATCATTATTAAATATTAGTACATACATTCTATGTATATGTATGTATGTAAGTACATACATTTTGATTCTTTAATTGTTTACTTTCGATTTGACTTCGCCATCACAGGCATCAGCATTTAATCAAGATGTTTCGCAATGCTTTATTTAATTTTTGAGCATCAGTTAATCAAACTTTACAATAGTGAACAGTTGAGTTTAAAGTGATGCCAAATTTTTGCTTACGTGAACGTTCAACGTTAAAGCCTAGTACGCAGATCGAGACAAGACAAATTTTATCTCTACAATTTTAATCTCTACAAAACGTTTCCAAATCTCGCGCAAAAGTTTGAATTTGGAGAGATAAAATCTAATTTAATGTTTTTGTAGTGTATCTCTGGAACGGGTTGTCTTACAAAAGTCGTTCATACCTTTTTGGAATCTTCTCTTGATGCTTTCAAGAGAAGCATCAGCACCTTTTACATAAAACCAGTTTTGACAAAAATCACTTTCGGAAATACGGTGGCTGTCAAAATTTGTCCCGCAAAATAATGCTTGTATCATTCTTTTTCCTGGCAAAATTTATTGGAGACATTTTGAAGAGCAATTCACAATAGTATGAATTTTGCGCACGAACTGCGTACTGCTCGGAAAAATATCCGAGACAAAATTTGTCCCAGGAAAAAAAATGTATGGGAGACAAAATTTTTCCCGATCTGCGTACTAGGCTTAACGATAGCCGTGTTTTTTCCATCCATATAGAATTGTAAAAAAAAACGACATCGGGACTTAGGAAGTTTTTTCCAAAAAGTTGGAAGCACTGTGTACGCTATGGCATTTGCCACTGTATTGACGACTGGCATCAAAGCATCCAAAAACGTCACTTTTGGCTTTTCTGAACAAATCATTGATAACATTTAGATATGTAATATTATTTTGGCATCACCGTTTTTATCAGGACTTAGGTTAAGTCTCGAAAACTATATGGATTTATTAAGTCCGTACAGACTTAAGTAGTTGTTGTATTAAAATTTAAAATGTAAAGTGCTAAACCCCGATGTCGTTCTTTTTCTACAATTCCTTATGGACTTGCTAAAAAACACGCCTGATAGCGCATAATTGCTGCATGATGTGTTTATAAATTAACTTATGTACGTATGATTGTCATTATTATTGCAATGAATGTGGCGCCAAACTTTAAAGTATTGTGCAAAACAAAAGTAACTACTATTTCAGTTTTGCATTTTACAGTTATTTTTTCCATGCTTTTGTTCATAGCATTATAACGCAATTTACGTGGAATTATGCTTTAGAGGTAATATATTGTAGATATTTCATAACTTTTTTAAAAATAATTCTTCTTCAATATTAAAAAAAAAATAACAAAAAATTCATTAAATTTATCGGTGCAAAACTTAGCAACTTTTTAATATTTGGTGAAGAATCCATTATTTTTAATAACTCCAGCACATCGGTGGGGCTTAGAACTTAATAAATTTGAAATTACGACTGTGGTATATTTTCCCATTTTCCTGTAAGATGTTCAGAAGCTAAATTCTGCTTCGGATACCTTACTCAGCGACACAATTTTCAATCGGATTCAAGTCTGGTGATTGGGCTGCCCAATAAAGAATACCGTTGCCTGTGATTTATTCCTTTACCAACTTCGATGTGGGTCATTATCATGTTGAGACACCCATCGAAGTGGTATTTCCCAATTAGCATGGTAATATCTGCATTTCTAGAATATCTTTACGTTTAAATCGGTCCAGTGTTCCTTCGTTTTTATAGAAAGGACCTTGTCCATATCCAAATGAGCAGATCCAAATCATCACACTGCTTCTCCCATGCTTCGCTGTGACATTACAATATTTTGGATTAAGTCGTTGGCCATTACTCCGTCGCGCAGTACATATTCCATCAGAGTTTATTAGATTGAATTTCGACTCATCGCTGAAACCAACATTTTTTCACAGACCAGTCCAGATATTTTTTTGCAAAATTCAACGTTTTAGTTTTAAATAAAAAAATTGCTGTGTGTACTGACGTTCGCGCGGTGGAAGTAAGACTTCTTTTTCCTCAAGAAAAGCTTCTGTAAGATTCTAACCTAAAACGTACAAACATTGTGTATTCTAAAAACATGTCGCTGTCTTTGACTGATAACCTGTCGTTTTGACATGTCACTGACAGCTGCATAGAACATTTTTTATTCTCAACGCCGGAAAAGAAGTTTTTCAAAAAGAAATAAAAATATATTTTGTATTTAAATTAAGTTTGTATCATGAGACAACCTTTTTTCCAAAAAATATTTTTTTCGTCAGCATTGGTTTCTTGGATGGCGTATACCTTCGTAGATCATTTTCGAACACACGCCTCCGAAAGATACTTGCATACATTTTGACATTGCACAATGACTGTGCAGAAAAGGTAAACAACAAAATAAGACCTTCATTATACCGAATCGAAAATTCGTCTGAAGTCGAATGATTAGAGAATTTTTCTTATCACGGTATTATCGTTAGCAAACTTTCCACATTTTTTTTCTTCGGTCGCGATTTGTTTAAACTAAAAAACAATTATAATGTAATTGGTCTCCGGTACATTTGAATCCTTCAGACCTTCCTTACACATTCGTTCCCCAAAAATTTCATTAAATCTTACTTTGTGTATTTCCACCAAAGCAAGTAGATTAGAAGTTTGGTTCATACTAATAATGTTGTCAAGGGCTTGCTCCAAGGGAGATAATTAATCTGGCTGAAGATTCCTCTATAACTTACGAAATAAACAAATGCGTGTTACCTGTTCGGAGGTTGAGTAAAGAGAGAGTATATTATTCCATTGGAAAGGTCTTGTGAGTGCATCCGCTATTTGATGATTCGTGCTGACATAGTGTATCTGGATTTCACCTACGTTTAGAGTATCCTGTATGAAGTGGTGACGGATATCTATGTGCTGGATGCAATAGAAATGCCACTTTGGTTATCACAGTTAATAACTAATGGCTCAGGTTTTGCACAAAGTTGAGATCGGTTGAGATCAACCGTAGCGCTTCTTGTATAGTTGCTGCGCGATGCATTCGGCTTAACAAGAAGAGAGTGCATCAGTTTGTTGCCTTTTTGAGTACCATGATATGCCTCCTCCTGGAGCTGAGAAGACGTATCCAACTGTTGACTTCCTGTCATCGGTACTTGCTGCCTTATCTGCATCAGTATAGCCGGTAATGCTGCTTTTGTTGTCATCCTTCTTGAAGCAAAGTTTCAGTTTTGAGGTTCAACGTAGGTATCGAAGGAGGTGTTTCGCAGCTGATCAATGACGTAGCCCAGGGTTCGTATTAAAACGACTGAGGTCGTTTACTGCAAACCAAATATTGGGACGGGTGCATTGTGATGTGATAGGTACGTAAGGCATCTGGTACGTATTTCTTATTTGATCAATATCTTCATCTGTCTGTGCACAGTCTTCTTTGCATAGTATTTAGTATTTAGTATTTAGTATTCATTCATTGGTGTCTTAACCGCTTTGGGTTTGGAATCCTTCATGCCAAACTTTTCAAGTATGCTTTCAATGTAGAATTCTTGATCGAGTGCAATTGAGTTGTTGTCACGAGTTATCCTCATTCCAAGAATTTGCTGAGCAGGACCAAGTTTCTTCATGTGAAACTGTTGATGATTTTGCTATGTTTAATAAATAATTTGTCCACTGTTGGTTCCAGCTGGATCTGACTGAGCAGCACTTAACAAACCTTCAGAAGAAGGTTCTTCCCAAAGAAGCGACAGAACTTGGGTTTGTAAATGAAATAAATTATTTTAAAACTGCTAAGCTCTCAATCAATTTATAACGTAGTTCTTTATTTCTAACGGTCGGGATCCTTATCGGAAGCCCTATGTCCCTAGCACGCAATCTAGAGAAACAAACAGGTGGAACTCTTGGGGGAGAACCTGTCCAGTGAGTTGCTTGAAGAGTAACCCAAAGGAAATAAAGAGGTGGAACTCTCAAAAAAAGAACCTGTCAAGTGAGCTACTTGAAGAGGAGCTCAGAGGAATAAAACGGTTGGAATAGTAAATAGTAAATGTACTCCTTATAATAAAGTAACACGGCTCGCCCTACCCTAGCTAATACCCTAACAACAATTTATATCAAAAATTTAGATGAGCTTCACAATTAAAGTAATGCCTCTCTGTCACTTAAACTCTCTATACACTAGATTGGTACCCACACTGGACGAGACAATTTCGTCATTTTCTTAACCTCCGCTTATCAAATCTACGGCTATAAGTCAGTGTGAACTAAAAAGATAAGCGACAAAATTGTATGGATTTCTAAATAAATAGTAGTTAATCCCATTTAAGACGATTACTTTTCGGTATATGCATCATAGCTGTTGTTCCAAATACCTTTATGTGTGACAAGTGACAAGTTCGGTTTTCTTCTACTCCAAGTTTCTTCAGGTGTAGTTCCAGTGCATTTTGAAGGAGAACGGCTTAGCAAGTAGATAGAATACGCCACGGCCCAGAACACCTTTGGTAAGTTGGCATCGGCAAGCATATATCGCACCATCTCAACTATCGTACGGTTATTCCTTTCGGCGCCATCATTCTCTCTGGAGTGTAAACATTTGTGGTTTGGTGTTTTATATCTTCCTCTGTAATGATTCTTCTGAAGGTTTGTTAAGATATTCTTTGCCATTATCTGTGCGTAGGGTTTTCAATTTTTACCGCTTTGATTTTCCGCAAACCTGTAAAATTCCTTGAACGCTTCAGATACCATACTTCGAATTCGCTTTTGGTTCTCAAAAAAATAGACAAATATTTTTCTTTTTATGTGGTCAATGAACGCCAGTAAGTATCGTCTTCTACCAAGGGATTCGTGTTCCATCGGACCACATATGTCAGAGTGCACTAGCTCCAAAATTCTAGTTGCTCTATTGCCATGCTTACTAAAAGGGAATCTTATCTGCTTACCCATCGGACAAATTTTGCAGGCAAAAACTTTTTCGGATTGTGTGAGGCCCGGAAGGGATAACCTTTTGGCCGGAGTTAATCACTTTAACACAACTGCTTTGGAATATTACAGAATGACCTCTTTTTACAATTTGGCTTATCGAAGGCAAATTTGTTGAAAGCTCGGAAATGTATTTCACGTTTTTGATTTCAACATTCGAGTTTTTGGATGTTGGTCGAACTACAGTTTCTCCTGCTGCTTTGATTTCCATAATTCCCTTGTTCGCTGCTGTTACAGTTCCGCTCTTTTGTTGGCATTTTAGCAAAAGATCTGAATTCATCGTCATGTGTGACGTAGCACCAGAATCAAAATACCAATCGTTTTCTCAGCGCAGCATGCGTCAAACTTTCTGTCATTACTGTTGCCTTGTGTCTTTGCTCGACAATTCTTAGTGTCCAGAACTTTCGCTTCCATGTGATACATCTTGCACCCAAGTAACATCGTTGGAGCTAAATGTTATTTAAATTTTCTTAAAAAGCTCTTAGGAAGTTAAATGCAAGGGCCTAGCTCTATTTCAAAGCAGATTGTAGTTCTTGGTAAACGAATTTAAAAATCTAGCTCTAAGATGGAGTTTCTTAACAATATTTAGCTCCGTTAGGTCTAAAAGTTTTCTGCTCGATGAATATGCTCCATAATAATGTTTTTATGAGCTGTCGAAAAGCATACATATATGCATTTTGATACTGTATCTACCTTTAAAATAGCTCTTTAACAGCAAACGAATATTTTAAAGTGTTATTTAAGAGCAGCAAGCTATATTTTCATGCATGCTTAAGAAAATGGCGAATATTTAAGAATTTTTATAAAACAGAAAAAAATAAACTATTAACAGTGCTGTGACGATTGCATTTTGAAAAGAATCATGGAAAACACAGAAGCTTTATTCAAAAAAGTGCACGAGCAAAATAAATATTTTTTTCTCAAGTTCAAAATTAAAATAAAAAAAATTTACTATCCACTCAAAACAAATTATTTTAGAAGGGCGTTGAAATATTTCGAAGTACAATATCAACATTTATGATAAAAATGAATTCGCACTTAGCCCACATTGAACGTATTTTGATTTTTAATTATTACCTTTACTCATTGTTCTATGTAAACAAATTTTGAAGCTAAGATGATTTACCAATACAAATAATAATTTCTTTTCGTGTTCAATAGTATGATTTTTATTTACTAATACTAATAGAAAATATAGTTTCCGACTCCACGTAAAAGCACGCGGCTCTATGCAGTTTTAAAGTGTATATTAAAGCTTTTAGCTGACAAAACATACTTACAAGCACTATTAAAGAGCTAAAAAGTGCTCTCAAAATCAATGAACTAGCTGGAAGTGGGCTCCATGTTTGCTCTAAAGGCGCATCTAGAGCGTGTTTTTCAAAAAAACGAGCTCTAAGATTAGCTCTGAAAGCGCTTTTCAAGCTTTAATACAGCTAAAAATGTTTCTTGGGCAGTAACTTGGTTTTAATGACGTCACCATTGATTTTTGTTCCAGAGTTTTAAAATGCCATTATCATGGGGCCATAGTCCTCCGGCAACCCCACGAGCAACAAAGAACCAACCCACTCCTCACTGATTGAAAAATCAATGCCACACAGTGACTTGGCCGTCGCGACAACAACAGAATATAATGACAAAATATTTTGCTAGTTTGCTAAAATTTTTTTAAAAGCTTAACCTTATATAATTTGTAAGCCTCAAAAAAGATTATTTTTTTTTTTTTTAAAAATCACAAAAATTCAAATTTATAAGAAAAATTCAAAACAACAACTTATGCCTGCGGTCAAAGTATCCATTATTATATTCAAACAAAAAAATTTATGCAGCCAAAATATTTTTCTTACGCGAGCTAAACTAATTCGCACAAAATTGAAACTTTCAATTACATTGCAGCTTAAAGTCACAAAAGTCCCGCTAATCCAGGAAGAAGAAAAAAAACAAAACAAAATTAAATTTAAGTAGTTCAAAATGTTCTAATTCAGGTTTAGAGCATAAACATTGTCCACTAGTCGACGCACTGTGCGTCGCGTCGTGATGATTTCCTTGACGTACACATCCATGGAACCGTAGTTTGAAAGTGACGTTGTGATGAGTTTTCGCAGAAGCGCTACCCGACGTGTCTTCGTATGCGTTCGCTAACTGTTGCCACAACTCCTTCGCTGTGTTTGCTCCTTGTATGTGGACAAAGCATAAAGGGTCTATAATAAGGTTAACTTACTTACTTTTTGTTTTGGGATTCCCTGCATCATCGACTTCATATGCGATTTTTTTTTTTTTTTTTATAATCTACCCGCGCTCAAGGGATTATGATTACCCTTTAAATGTTTCAACACAGCGCGGGCGTGAAGTTAATGAAGAGAAAGAAGGATAGGAAAGATGTGTGGCACGATGTTCTGAGACTGTTGGTGGTTGTCTCAGATATTTTTATCTCCAGGGATGGCGGCTGGGCTAAAGCGGAGAAATACCGTGTCCGATACCGAGGTAAAAAGAAACCACACTGGTGGAACTCGGGGCTGCAGGAAACTCTTTAATAGAGCGAAAACCTCCAGAGAAGCTTCTAATTGGGATTCATATATAAAAAAGAACTGAGGAAAACCAAGTGTATGTCCTGGAGAACTTTCTGTGCCAATATAGAAGGCAACTCAGAAGCATCAAGGTTTAGAAAAATCCTCTCCAAAAATCCAGTAATGCCAAGTTGCCTAAAAAACAATGACCGTTCCTGGAGAAACTCAAGCGAAGAATCGCTCAATCTGCTCCTGGATGTACATTTTCCAGATAGCTCTTCTTGCGTTAATAACACTGATCCTAACAATATCATCAGCAGCATAACTCCTCCACAAGGTCTGATTACAGAGGAAAAATTAAAATGGGCAATAAACAGCTTCAATCCATACAAATCTGCTGGGCCAGATGGAATAATTCCAACGGAATTACAAAAAAATTCCGATATTCTAATACTCATTCTGGTAAACATCCTAAATGGTTGTATCGCTCTGGCTCACATTCCTTTGTCATGTAGAGAAGTAAATGTTATTTTCATCCCCAAAGCTGGCAAACCTAGCCATGTTAATCATAAAGATCTAAGATCTATTAGTCTTTTATCATTCCTTCTTAAAACATTTGAACGTCTGATTGAAATCCATTTGAGGGCAAACATTGATAAATCCTTACTATCCAATGCTCAACATGCTTATAACAAATCTGTAGAAACCGCTCTACATACGCTCGTTCGTACTATCGACCATTCCCTTCATCATAAGGAGTTCATCTTAGTTGCTTTCCTAGATATAGAAGGAGCTTTTAACAATGTCGACGCATCCGCAATCACATCTGCGCTGTCATCTCTGAAGGTGGATAAGTCAATCAGTAATTTGATAAATCATATGCTGATAAGCAGGATTATAAATTCAAAACTGGGCGATTTTACTACTCGAAGAACTGTTAGTAGGGGTACGCCGCAAGGCGGTGTCCTCTATCCTCTCCTTTGGAACCTAGTCGTAAATAAACTACTAGTGATTCTTGAAGGGGAGGGGTACAGGGTGATTGCCTATGCGGACGATGTTGTGATAGCGATATCTGGTAAGTATCCTAACACTCTGAAGGAACTCCAACAAAATGCTCTAAACAAGCTTACTACCTGGGCAGATCAATGTGGACTCGGTGTCAACCCCCACAAAACTGAACTTGTCCTATTTACCAGGAAATATAAAATCCCACACATAGACCCTCCCTTCATCAAAGGTATACCGCTCAAATTCTCAGACAAAGCAAAATATCTGGGTCTTATTTTGGACAAGAAATTAAGCTGGAAGCCCAATATCCAAGAGAGAGTCAACAAAGCCAACATAGCTCTTTTCTCTTGCAAAAAAGCCGTAGGTAACAAATGGGGTCTACAAACTCATATAACACACTGGCTATACATCTCAGTCATTAGACCGATACTTACATATGGAGTGACTTTATGGTACACTGCGCTGGAAATGGAAACAGCAACAAACCGCGATAAGCTTAACAAAGTTCAACGAACAGCCTGTTTAATCATGGGTGGAGCTCTCCGCTCAACTCCTTCTGCTGCACTTGATGTTCTTTTTCATCTCATACCGCTAGATATTTTTAGCAAACAATCGGCCGCTAACACAGTCATTCGACTTAAAGCCTCCTCGCAGTGGATCAATAATGATATTGGCCACTCTACTATACTGAACTCGTTCAGTACTCTACCTAGTAACGTCGATTACACCACGCCTCATCCAAAATTTAATAAAAACTTTCAAGTGTCCATCCCTTCCAGGTCTTCTTTGGAAAATGAGTCGTTTTTGATAGACGAAGCAATTCATTTCTATACAGATGGATCTAAAACCGATGACAGGGTCGGTGGAGGTGTATACTCCGAAAGATTAAAAGCTTTTAGCAATGAAAGGAGTCCTCTCTTGGCTAAAAGAAAACGTTATATCGACTACTGATATACGTATCTTCTCAAACAGTCAACCTGCCTTAAAGTCACTGGACTCTGTCTCCATTAACTCACAAACAGCCCAAAATTGTCGATCATCTCTGGTAGAGATGTCAAAATAGTTTAACATTCACCTTACATGGGTGCCGGCGCATAAAGACATTCCAGGAAATTGTAAAGGTGACGAACTTGCAAAAAAACGGAACAATCTTACCTTTGTTGGATAGCAAAGCTAACATCGGTATACCCCTAGCTACTTGTAAGCTTATGCTAAAGCATGATACCATAAAGAAAGCTAACCACAGATGGACCAGCACCCCAACTTGCCGGTCTACTAAATTGATTTGGCCATTGTTTGATGCTAAACGCTCAAAACAACTAATTTCTATTGGTAGATTGCATATTAGCTTCGTTATATGTGTCCTTACTGGACACTGAGGAAGAAGAGGAGTCAGTTCCTCACTTTCTATGTTCTTGTCCTGCCCTGGCGCAAAGACGTAGACTCCACTTGGGAGACTACTACTATAACGATCCTAGTAATTTTTTTTTTTTTTTTTTTTTATAATCTACCCGCGCTCAAGGGATTATGATTACCCTTTAAATGTTTCAACACAGCGCGGGCGTGAAGTTAATGAAGAGAAAGAAGGATAGGAAAGATGTGTGGCACGATGTTCTGAGACTGTTGGTGGTTGTCTCAGATATTTTTATCTCCAGGGATGGCGACTGAGCTAAAGCGGAGAAATGCCGTGTCTTTTTTCTATGTCGCTTAAAATTCACATTATTTTATTCGTGTTCATCTTTGTTGGGCGTACTAGTTTAACTCAATTACATGTTGTTAGTGTTATGCCTGAACAACATGTAATGAGTAAACCAGCAACCCATTGATGACAATTTTTAGAAGGTTTTAATGGAATTAAAACGACATAGACGACGCGCGACGGCAGGGATCGAACCTGTGATTATGAGGTTGACAGGCGAGCATACAACCATCGTGCCACGGCCACCCCCGTGGCCCGACTTTCACTGTATCAAACGCTTCATTATTAGCTCAACATGGTTTAACGAGTAAGGATGATTTTTGAAATCCTTGTGGTATCACAACGGACCAAATATTGGTCTAAGTGTGTTGACCTTTTCCGGTCAGCAGCCACTTTAACCTAACCTAACCTAAGTACAAGAATGAAATAGATCTGTTCATATAATTATATAATTGTTGTACAGATTAGTTATACGAGTAGAACACATAGGGTGTCTTTAACATCCTCCACTAGTTGCCGTTTCAATTGTTTAAGGTCGATGAAATATGCATAAAGCATATATTACGAGTATACAAATTTCTTCTAGTTTGAATAATGAGAATTTAGTGCCTACAGAGTTTCTGGAAGAACTAAATAATTTGTTATTGATTGAAAAATTTAAAATTTAATCTCCTTGGATGATATCAAATCTTCTTAAATCTAATTTCTTGGATAGTTATGTATGTCGTTATTGGCGGGCTATGATGATAAAAAAAGGACAGTTACAAACTTTAATTTAGTCAGTTCTATAGTACAAATTACAAATATTTAGAGCTGTACATTTACCAGTAGCCGTGTTTCGATGAAACTTCTAACCACCGCAGCAAATTAAAGTAAAATAAAACGCTTATGTTTAAAGACAGCGACATGTTTTTTACAATTATTGTTCCAACTTTGTAAGAGGTTATTAAGGGAAAAGAGGGAAAAGAAGTTTAACTTCTAGCGCGCCGCGCGTACGTCAGTACACTCACTCTTTTTTTTTAATTTCAAAATCAGTGCCATGTTTTCCATTCCCATTATTCTTAGAACACGTGAATTAAGCGCCATCTAAACTCTTTGTATTTCAGCAATTTATATGCACTTTCAGCCTTATTTATTAGTTTTCACTAATACTCGGTTAAACCGAGCCGAAGCACTTACTTCGGGTTCACGCCGCGTCAAACAAATCCAATATAAAATTCTGGTTATTATAAACGTAAGCAAACCGCAGCTGATTGCCATTTTTATTTATTTTATTCATATTGGAAATTGGATACATTAAAGTTGGATTGTATAAAGTTCAAATCCTATAAATGAATGTACAAACCACATTGCGTCCCTAATGTCGTGCTTCGTGCAATTGTTAGAGCGTTTGAAAAATGTAAATCATTTATAAATGCAAAATATCTAACCATTTTATCTTAACAAACGAAAAAAAAATTGTTTATACTCCTTTTTGTTAATTTCACACGATGTCATATGCAAAAATGACATTTAGATACAAAAACGGCTTTAAACCTCCTATGAACTAGTTTTAGCTTATTCCACCTCTATTCCTAGTGTGTTTTTTTATAAATAGGCTTTTCAGGATTAGAGTCGTTGTAAAGTCGAAGTAACTTGACTCCGTCGCTAAAACGAGTTAATAAATAAGGCTGTTTATGTTTACTCTGGTTGCTAAAACTGGTTCAAAAACATTTTCCTTATCCTTTGGTTTTTTAAATTTCTTTTTTCTGCCAAATTTTGTCCCATGTTTTGATGATTATTTTATGTATTAAAATTATATTCAACATTGGATTTTTGGAACATGGGCTCTATTACTTGTTTATAGATATCCATATAATCGCGATAAGATCTCGCTTCCTTCGTTAAAATCAGACTATTTCTATCAATTTTATTTATTGCATTTGAACTTTGTTACTGATACGTTTTGGCTCGAATGAAATATTTTTTTCCAAATGCATACATATTTAATTTTTTTTATTTTTCTATCTTGCGCAGTTTTACGAGAAATTTTTGATGGTCGGAATAAAGTAGGTTTCAAATATTTTAAGCGGAGCTGCGACATTAGTTTGAACTATCTTTCATTTATTTTTGTTTAAACATTTTTGAAAAATACTTAGATTTTTATACAAACAATAATAATTGAAGGTTTCCTTTCTAACTACAAACGGAAAAACTTGACGGAGAGAAAGATAGGTTAGGTTAGGTTGGAGTGGCTGTCTAGCTGTTGTTGACTCACTTAGACCTCAAGGGTCCGTTGTGATACCACTAAAGAGGTTACTCATGGGAGAGTAATGAATTTAAACAAACCATTTCGTGCTTTTAATAAAGTTAGAGAGACATTTTGTGTCGATTGTTGCCAGTTCACTTGTATTATCGAAGAAGGGATTACCGAGATAATTATTCCTTCTATTGGAGAGTGCTGGCCATGTACATAGAAGGTGTTGGACTGTCTCCTCTTCCTCCTCGTCCATGCAGCTTCTACAGAAGTCATTTGTGTAGACTCCTAGCCTCAAAGCATGTCTACCTATGAGGCAGTGTCCTGTTATAACTCCTATTGTAGAGCTTATATTTTGTCTGCTCAGGGAGATCAAACCTTTTGACCGTTTTAGGTCTATGCTTGGCCATATTTGTTTAGTTGTCAGGCAGGTGGTACCCTGTGACCATCTAGCATTTGTTGATTCTAGAGCATATTGAGAGAAAGATACCTCACTCTGTTTCTTGGTGATACCCTAGAGGGGAAATAGACATTTTTGCTCCAAAACCAAAGGTACCCCACCCATAATGCAAAATCTTATTTATCTCAAAAACGGCTCTAACGGTTTTGGTTATGTGTGTTTATATGGACATGGACTACATATTGGTCAACAAAATTTTAGGAAAAAATCATTAACGATACCTGTCATAGAACCGTTTTTTTGATTTTCAAATTTCTCATCACCGGCTCTAACGATTTTAACCAAAATTTTTATACAGGAGCATTTAAAAAAATATAATCTAAACAAATTTTCGACAAAATAGTTTTTAGATTTTTAAGAAAATAATACAATTTTTTTTTTTGAAAATTCAATATCTTAAAAACGGATACACGATTAAATTTTTAAATTACGTTTAAAAATTTATTCCATTAAATACTAACAATTTGCATATCAAATTTTCTTATAAAAATTTAAAGAAAATTTAGTACACAAAAAACATGTTTCAGTATGTCTGTATGTCTGTACCTCTCCCTACACCCTAAACCACTGGAGCTATTTTCTTCAATCTCGGTATTTAAGGGTCTTCGTCTTCGGTGATTCCCTAGAGGGGAAATTGAAATTTTGTTTTAGCTCCAAAACAAACGGTACCCCCATACATCCGTAATGTAAAATCTTATTTATATCGAAAACGGGTGTAACGATTTTAATAAAAAAATTAAGTGTGCTATTATGGGCATGCACTCTTGGCATAATGGTTAGTGCGTTGGACTGTCATACGGAAGGTCTTGAGTTCGATTCTCAGCCGCTGCTAGAAAGTTTTTTTCAGGGGTGTACTGCCTCTTGCGAGGAATTGACAAATTCTCCCAGAGTATCTCTTGTCATGGAAAGTGCTGCTCATTAGCCGTTCGGAATCGGCAGAATATTGTAGGTCCCCTCCGTTCCCTGGTAACACGCGAACATGAATGGTTGAGAGTTGTAAGTCACTAGGTCCTGGTTAACTCCGAGCTGTTGCACCACCAATTTTTTTTTATTATGGGCATGAACTACATTTTGGTAAAAAAAAAATTGGGATAAAATGTTATTTACGGTACCTGCCATAGAACGGTTTTTTGATTTTCGACTTTCTCATTAATGGCTCTAAATTGGTTCAGTCTATACTTAGACCCAGAATGAAGAAATTGTTTTGCAGAAGATTCGTTTGATAACTGCTGCTTTAATATTTTTTTAAACCATTATTTATAAAAATCGCTTACGAGAAAATAGGAAATTAAAAAATGTTAACATTGGATGTGCAAATTATGACCATTTTTGGGAAAAAAAAATATAATTTCTTTAATCTCTGGACACGAAAAAATAAAATTGTCCTTAATTACAAAAAAAAATGTGTACAGGTATTATTGTTTTGTTGACGGAGTAATTTTCCATCAAATAAAGACTAAAATTTTAGAACTCAATTTCAATTTTATTTAAGTAAAAAAAATACTAAGTTAAGGTACAAATGAGAAAACTAAAATTTTCGTTTTTGTAAGTTGCGTTGCTGGTTCAATTCTAACCTCTTCTTTCTACCTCGTGCAAATCTTCTTTTTGACGTTGGTTTTTATGTAAGTGGTACCAAATTTAGATCAATATTTTTTTGGGGTGTCAGCGTTGCCAGGTTTGCCAACACTCCCCCCTGGTAAGCTGTTCCTGGTTACCATCTAGAGCCAAACCTGGTCTATTGACATCTAAAACTGCAAGTTTGGTGGCGGGCCTAGTGTAGCACCCTGAGGATGTTTGTACGAGGGCACTCCGCACTTGGCCGTCTTTTCCTGGGAACACCTTGGTAACGACTCCTTTCGGCCATTGATTTCTTGAGAACTGTGGATCTACTACAATAACCACATCGCCGGTACTGATTGGTCTGGTGGGGTTGAACCATTTTGTCCTCTTAGTCAAGGTCGGTAGGTACTCCTGCACCCAACGCTTCCAAAATGAATTAGAAAATTGTTCACATGTCATCCACCCTTTTTTGAGAACAATACCATCGTCATTGAATTCTCCAAACTGAGTTTTGCCGCTCGATGAGCCCAGTAAAAAATGATTTGGCGTTAAGGCCTCATCGCTGTCGCAATCTAATGGAACATAAGTTAATGGTCTCGAATTAATAATATTTTCGACTTCAGCCATCATACTCAAGAGAATTTCATCCGAAGGGTTTCGAGAAGGTTGCATATTTGTTAAAACTTGTTTCACTGAACGAACCATTCGCTCCCAACTCCCCCCCATATGTGGCGATGCTGGTGGTATGAAGCTCCATTTCAAGTCGGCACCTACGAACTCTTTTGTTAATTTTGACTGGTCAATCTGTTTAACTGCGTCACTAAGTTCTTTGCTTGCGCCCCGAAAATTCGTCCCGTTATCACTAGTTATCTCCAATGGTGTGCCTCTACGTGCCATAAACCTCTTAATCGCTAAGATACATGAATCGGCGGATAAACTATGCGCGACTTCAATATGAATTGCGCGGATGGTCAGACAAGTTATAATGACACCCCATCTCTTATCTAAATGTCTTCCAACCTTCACATTCATTGGTCCGAAGTAATCTATCCCGATGTAAGAAAACGGACGCATAAACGATTTTAATCTGCTAGGTGGAAGTTCACCCATTAGTGGAGGTATAGGCTTTGATTTTTTGTTTCTGCAGCCCTGGCATTTGTTTATCACTTTCCTTACCGTAGTTGTAAGTGATGGAATGTAGTAAAGTTGTTTTAGCTCGTTAATGACGGTCTCGTTTTGTTGGTGATAAAAACGTTGATGAACTGCATCAATGATTAAATGAGTGACATAATGATGTCTAGGCAGGATAACAGGTCGTTTTGTTTCATATGGAATATCCCTTGCAGCATCAATACGCCCATTTATTCATTGGAGTCCATATATGGGGATAGTTGATATAGTGGATTTGTCTTTTCTAGAGTTGAATAATCTTGTTTATTTTTGAAGAAAGCTACTTCTTCTGGATATGACTCTAATTGACACTGTCGGTACAACAAATTATGTGCGCGCTTCAAATCAGCTGTGGACAATGGTATCAGTTTGTCTGCCACTCTTTTTCGACGCTTAATGTCGATGAATTTATAAACGTAAGCAAGTGATCGTAAAAGTCTATTCCATTTAGAAAAACGCTTGTAGTCAATTATACATACATTTGTCTTTACGTGTTCAACGAAATTCACCCTGGCTTCCTCTACAGTGACAAATTGAAGAGATTCATCTTTCGGCCACTGATCTTCCTGCTCGTAAAGAAATGAAGGTCCCCTATACCATCTGCACTCAGACTTAAAATTCATGTGACGTTTCCACTTTGTCGCTTCGTCTGCAACATTTTCTTTTGTTGGAATCCACCTCCAATCACAAGGGTCAGAAGCTTCGATAATTTCTCCGATTCTAAATGCAACAAAGTGCTTATACCGACGATGTTCTGACCTTATCCAATACAGAACTGTTTTTGAGTCAGCCCAGAAAATTGTCTTATCTATGGGTATGGAATGACCTTCGCGAATAGATTTAGCAAGGCGGACACCCAATACTGCAGCTTCTAGTTCTAATCTGGGGATAGACGTATCTTTAAGCGGTGCTACTTTTGCCTTCCCACTAACGAGAGCACATTCTATAAGACAATCGGATGTGAATCGAAGGTAAGCCACTGCTGCGTATGCATTCTCACTTGCATCCACAAACAAGTGTAATTGCACTTTAGGTTTATTCGTATATTCAATCATATTTAGGTATGGATGATGAATAATAAGATCTTGTACCGCGGGCAGGTAATCCACCCAATTGCACCATTCGACAAAGTGTTGCTCACGTATTTTTTCGTCCCACTGTACTGATGATCGCCAGATTTCTCGTAATAAAATTTTTAACCTAACCAAAAAATGTGTAATTAATCCAAGTGGATCGAATATACTCATTAATGATCTCAAAACTTCTCTTTTTGTTGGACATATTTGCCCTGACAGAATGCCTGGTTTCAGCTTTGGACATTTTAATAAAAAAGAGAACGTATCGCTTTTCTTCGAACACCACATTCCCAGTATTTTTTCATGATCATTAGAAATGTTCCCTCCGGTAATATTTTTTGTTGTGTGGTCATTAATTTCAGCATTGAGAGTACGCAAGACGTTTGATGAATTCGAAATAAAATTATGAATCTCGAAGCCAGCCTTAGAGTGAATATTTATAACTGCTCGCGCTAACTCAACCGCCTCGCCGTCGGAGTCGACACTGTCCAGATAATCGTCGACGTAATGGTTCTCAATTATAGCTTTGGCAGCTCTTGGGTAATCCTCTAAGAACTCAGTTGCATTTTTGTTTTTTACAAATTGAGCACAATAAGGAGAACACGTTGCTCCAAATATCAGTACTCTCATAACGTATTCCTCGATTTGCTTTGTTGTTGGATTTCTCCATAAAAACCTTTGAGCGCTTTGATCATTTTCGTTGATAAGAATCTGGTGGAACATTTCTCTAATATCGGCACATATACCTATTTTTCTCTCTCTAAATCGATAAAGAACAGCATTTAGTGATGGAACAGTATCAGGCCCGCACAGTAAAACTGAATTCAGTGAGACACCATCAACCTGCGCTGCAGCATCCCATACTATACGGATTTTGTTGGGCTTACTTGGGTTAAGCACTGGAAAAATCGGCAAGTACCATGTTCGTGATGTTCGTTTATCAGATTCCTCTTTAGAGAGTTTTCTTGCATATCCTTTTTCTAGGTATTTATCAATTTCTTGCTGAAGCTTTGCAGTTAGATTGGGATTTTTGGACATTCTTGACTCTAAGTATTTCAGACGTCTTTCGGCCATATGACGACTATCAGGCAGTGTATCTTCATCATTTTTCCATAGCAGTGAGGCTATAAACCGGTTTCCCTCGCGATAGCATCGCATTTCCAAAATTTGTTTTGCCTTCGTGTCATCTTTTGACAATATTTTTTATGGATTTCGCATCAACGTTCTCTATCATAAATTGTTTTTTAACAAGTTGATGAAGTTCTTCGTCTAATTGTGGTTGGCATTCACAAACATGAAAATTATAATGTGTTTGTCCTGATGCCTTTTGTTCTTCGCAGATACCATGCACTACCCATCCTAATCTTGTCTTAGTGACAACTGGTTCATTAGTTTTACCCTCGCGAGTACGCAATGAAACCGCTAGATTCCAATCATCTAATCCGATTAAAATTCTGGGTTCTGCATTTAAATAAGAGGATATGGGAATACCTTTAAGGTGCCGATAGTTATCCCTCATCGTATCCGCGTCCATTGATTGCAAAGGTAAGTGCAATGATTTTACAGTACGCACATTTGACAGATCGTATTTGTTTTTGATTCCAGTGCCGGAGATCTTCACACTAACCTTTTGCGATCCTTCTTCCATACGGTGAGTGTCAGATGTCCATCTCAAACATAAGGGTTCAGCTTCACCATCGAGTCCTAGAATCGAAGCAAGTTCCTCATCCATGAGGGTTATAGATGAACCATCATCTAGGAAGGCAAAGGTTTCAAATCGTGCACTGCTACTATATAGTGTTACAGGAATAATTCTAAATATAGTTAAACGATTTTCTGATTTGTGAACGTGACAATTAAATTGGGTTCCATTTGCGCTGTTTTGATCTTGACTGTTGTTGTTATTGTTGATTGGAGCTGTAGGTGTACTATCATCTGTATCAAACTTATGCAAGAGACTGTGATGCTTGAATACACAGCCGTTTTGACCGCACCTTTTTGTTGAAGTACAACGACTCTTACCATGAGGCCGTAAACATGTCCGGCAAAGATGTAATTCATTTACGGCTGACCACTTATTTTTTAGTGTCATTGATATAAACTTTTGACAGTTTTCGACATGATCACAATTGCCATTGCAGATCCTGCATTTTCGGTATGGCTTATTTCGTATCTCTAATTCTTGATGTGTGTTAAGATAGGTTTTAGTATTCGAAGAGCGTCTTTCAAACTTTGATTCTGGGTCTCTAAGTGAACTCGTTGGTGAAACCTCAACTGCTGCTCTAGCTATTGAACTTAACCATGTGCAGAATGTTGATAAGTTAACACTATCTAAGGTTTGCTTGTGCATACCCCAGTTAAGCCTTATACTCGCGGGGAGCTTTTCGATCAACTCTTGGAGTAGAGATGGGTTTGCAATATGAGACTCCAAATTTTTAGATTCCATGATAGCATGTATATTTTGGACGGCAAAGGAAAATGTCACAAGTGTATCCAGCCTATCAGCTCTTGGTGCAGGTTCATTATGAATCTTCGTTAGAAGGGAATGTATGATGACCTCAGGTCTACCGTACAACATCCGCAGAGTGGAAATAATTGATGGAACGTTTTCAGGGTATAAAAGTCTAAAGCGCACTGCGTCTAACGCTTTACCTTTTAAGCTGCGCTGAAGACGCATAAGATTATCGTCGTTTGTGTACCCACGAGAGCGTGTAGAATTTTCAAGGCAACTAATGAAAAGCGGCCAGTCTTCTGGGTTGCCGCTCTTTAGACATTGCATGTCTAGCCGCTAGATGAAGGGAACTTATTTTAGGCGTATCGGATGTATGGCCGGGTAAAGTACCAACTTCATCAGAGCGGTTCATGAGCGGTTGAGCTTTTTCGTCTTCTACTTTGTTTGTGCGTGGGCGTTTCGTGACTGAGGAATAAAAGTTTTTACTACGGGCTTTCTGGTAAGTGTACCACATGGTTGTTGGTTTCACTGTTTCTACCCATTTGGACGTTCTTTCCTCTATATCGGAAATATTAAGATCATCATCATTGTCATCATCGTTGTCCGATACAAGCTGTTCGAGAATTTTGTATTTTCTTTGCAAATACTCTCTATATCTTTTTTCTTGAAGCAAGCGTTCTTCCTCTAATTTTTTCAGCTGCAGCTGTACAGACTTTGATGACGATCGTGATTTTCTTGAACTTTCAGATTGCGCGCTTTTGGACGGTGGTTTGGATGATTTTTTTGTATCTCTCTGGATCTTGGTTACACTTCGGCAGTCTAACTCTATTGGCAGATTTGCGTTAGCCGTTGATGTTTGCATATGTTGCTGTTGATCTTTTGACAATGCAGGTTAGCCGTGGAGTAAACTACCTGGTTTATTATGATATGTGCTTGAAGTTCTTAAGCATTCTGGACAGATCCACTCTTTGTCCTCGACATCATCGCTATGTACGTCAGCACATACAAAATGATACCAATTGTCACATCTATCACATTGTACCATTTCGTCGAAGCTATCTTCTCGATCGCATTTTACGCAGCTGAATTGTTCGTTGTATTCTTGAGTAATTCGGGATTTTCGGGGGGAGTGAGCTATGGTTCTTTTCGATTTCGACGCAGAATGAGATTGTTCAGACATAGTTATAACTCACCTTATGTTCTTTTCCTGTTGCGACAGCGATGATTGGGATTTTGCTCTAACGAAGAATGGGCTCTTTAAAGATTTTTCACCAGCAAAGTAAAGAAAATTTTAGGATGTTGACGGAGTAATTTTCCATCAAATAAAGACTAAAATTTTAGAACTCAATTTCAATTTTATTTAAGTAAAAAAAATACTAAGTTAAGGTACAAATGAGAAAACTAAAATTTTCGTTTTTGTCGGTTGCGTTGCTGGTTCAATTCTAACCTCTTCTTTCTACCTCGTGCAAATCTTCTTTTTGACGTTGGTTTTTATGTAAGTGGTACCAAATTTAGATCAATATTTTTTTGGGGTGTCAGCGTTGCCAGGTTTGCCAACACTGTTATTAAAAAATTAAACGAAAAAAAATGTCAGAGGTATTTCTCGTTTTCTTACTTTTCATGACAAGATATTACGGAAAGAGGAGGTATCTCTGACTTTAGGAATGTAAATCCAACTCACTAATCATTATGTCAAAGAGTCACAATATTATAATATATATAATATAATCATTTTGATAGAAATGTTGAGTTCACTTTTTACGAAATCATATCTTCTGATCTCATATGATAATAATGTTGTTATTATTTTTAAAACCGAAAAATAATTATAATTTAAATTTAAAAAAGAGATAAAAAACAACAAAATATTTATTATTGATATAAATATAAAATAAAATATGCAATATCTTACGTCTATTTAATGCATCTTTGTACTCTCTAAGTTTGAGTTCAAACAAGGCTGATCATTGATCAACTTTTGAATTATACGAAGATAGAATTTATAAAAAATTGCGTGATTTTAAACTGGAAGGAAGTTTCCATGATATTTTCTCAGTTTTTAAATTATATACATACATCTAGTTAACATTTTAGAAAAAGTAAAAAACGCTTCATTAAGTTCAAAAGAAAACATTCTTAAGTTAATTAAATTATTAAAATTATTAAATTTTGGTTTGAATTTGTACTTCCGTTGTAATACAGTGAATATTGTGTTAATTTTTGCTGATCAATATTCTATATTTTTTTTATTATTTCTTTAAAAAAGTGATTTGAAATTATCAGTGAAATTTTAATAAAATTTAGAGTAGGTACAAGACAAGCAACTGGATCATCGAGTTTCTGCGCCTAATCATCGGAAAAAAATGTAAGTTTGTTTCCTTTTTCAATTATACAATATACTATTTTTAATTTTCTGTATTAGTTTTCTTTTTGCTTTTCCCCTCTAGGCCAGAACTTTCAAAATGATCTGAAAGCCGAAAAGAAATTTCCTCCAACGCTTAAATACCACCTTTATAAAGGGTGTTTTTAAGACGCGGGATACTTTTATTTAAAATGAAACACGAAAATCTGTTTTTAATATTCTTAAAATTGGTTTCCCTATTTGTAATTAATGTTTGAATATGATTTGGGGTATGTCGGCGCCGTGACTGGTGTGTTCATGGCGTAATCTCGAGGTCCAATTTTTATACACTCAAAATTTTCTATAAAGTGGATGGGCCACATTTCGATCATCATTAAAACTACGCTGCACATCGCTTATTCCATGCGTACTATACGGCGCGGAGCGACATCTTAGGGCTTGAGTATTATCGAATAAACGTATTGCGCTCTGATGGACGATTATGAGAACCATAAAACGCAAGTTACAACTGATGTGTTTCTAGAATTGAGCCATTTTTTTTAATGAAGAATTTGTAAACGTTTTACATCATGAATATTTGGCTTCCCTTTGTCATAATGGGCATTTTTTTTTAATTTGAAGAAAATTAGCAGGACTATAAAAAAATTGATACCGGAAAAATATTTACCGTGAAATACAGTTTTTTTCTCAGTAACTATGAAAAAAGGTATTAAAAACAAGAAAAAAAAAACTTGAAACCAACGGTAACTTTTTATGTTTTTGCTTAAACATAATAAATTAAATGCAAGTTGTGCCTCTGCGCACAAGGTCAGGCCCTTTTTCATGACGCTTTGATTGGACTAAATGTGTAGACTAGTCTTTTGGAATGGTATAAACTCCGACCTTTTACTTACAGCTCCGATTTTTACTTGCGATATAGGTACTATAGGGCAAGTTCTGCATTTGGAAAAAAAATCGAACTCGAGATTTTGATCAAAGTTGACATTACGATGATAGCGAAGAAAAATAAAGTGGGTCCGGCAATTCGTCTGTCTGTCTGTCTGTATGTCTGTACCTCGATCTAGAGCCTAAGCCACTGAACCTATTTTCTTCAAACTCGGTAATTATGGGTCTTCGGTGATTCCCTAGAGGGGAAATTGAAATTTTTTTTTTAGCTCTAAAACTAACGGTACCCCCCATACACCCGTAATGCAAAATCTTATTTATCTCGAAAACGGCTCTAACGATTTTGATAAAAAAAATTAGGTGTGATATTATGGACATGAACTACGTTTTGGTAAAAAAAAAATTTGGGGCAAAATGTTATTAACGGTACCTGTCATAGAACCGTTTTTTTGACTTTCGACTTTCTCATTAACGGCTCTAACGATTTTAACCAAAAATTTTCAGCAGGAGTCCCCCTAAGTTTAAAATAATATTGTATATAAAAATATTCGAAAAATTATTTGTTGGGTTTTTTTGAAAAAAATTTTTTTTTTGAAAAATCAATATCTTCAAAACCTATGAACGAATATTTTTTGAAATTATTTACTAAAATCAATATTATTAAATACTTAAAATTCACATCCCACATTTTTTTCTTGAAACATTTTTAAGAAATTTCTTATATAAAAAATTTATTTATTTAATAATAAAACGATTTTTTAAAGTTTGTTTGCATAAATTCATATTTTTCTAGAAATCAGATGGCAATTTCATTTTAAATTTATGTTTTATATTTATAAAATGTATCTTAAATTCCAAAGTACTTTTACATAAGAGCAAGTTCGTGCGATCCAGTCGTGCATTTTATTAATTTAAAGTATTGCTTGTGTTATTTAAACTTAAAAAATTGTCGCACCTATTTCTGTTCTTAAAATTATAATTCAGATTTTAATGAACAAAAATACATAGTATGTATTACGACAAATAGATAGATGATGTATATTGAGTCCAGAAGATAAATCAATAATGTTGGAGATGGGGTCTATTTCCCCATTTTTATAATTTTAATGCAGGAGCTAACAACAAAATATTTGGATGATAAATAAAATAATGATTTTTATAAGAAAAAAATTATTTTGTTCAAAACAATATGTTTTTTCGCGTACCTCCCAACTGCCAATTTCTATGCACATTCTATTTTTGTATGTGAATTTTGAAAGAATTTGGATTAAAGTTCTTAGAAATTGGTAGTTTAAGCTTTAAGGCAAATATTTAAGCATATATAAACATTCGCATGACAAGCGACGAAAAGCTAGAGCATTTACGTTGAGTCAAGAAAAGAAAAATAGATACTGTATGAGGGAAGGGAGGAACAATTTTCTGTACAAAAAATACTAAGTTCCTCTTCCGATGTGGAGAACTTTGAACTCTAATCCTGAAAAATTGAGATTGAAATGTTAAAATTCATTTAAAATAATAGAATGACGTCTGATTTGTTGGGAAAATTTTAATTAATTAACATAACATTCAAAATTGGCATACAAAATAAGTTTTTTGTTGATTATTACTTCGAATTTGCAATCCATTCATGTTTACAAATTTTTTAATTTATTTATTTAATCTGCGATTTATATCATCAGATTTTCCACGAATATATAATAATAATTCAAAAAAATATTAAATTTAAATACCTATATAATTTTAATACAATAATTACGAACCAACAAAAATCATTCAATCGACAAAATTAATTTTAATTACTTTTTGAACATATTATCTCTACTGAGGCATATATCAATATTGCTGTAGAATGAATTAAAGACACTAGAGCATCTTGAAAAAGGTTCTCTTTTACCGAACGAGGTAACATGAGAAATTTCAAATAGAAACGGTCGTTCTCCTAATGACCTTTCAGGAGCATATACATATGTACATTCATTTTACTTAAAAGTTATGGACAATCAATTGTTGAGCATAAAATATCGCGAACAATTATGATACTGAACTCTTCTCGTCTCCATTCAAAAGATTCTAGGCCTAATAACTGGCGTCTCTTATCTATCATAATTAAGAGAAACTTCATTATCAGTAAAAAAAAAAAACCTCGAAGAGCAAAACGTAACATTTTCTTTTGAACCATTTCCAATCGATTTTTGTGGCTGACAGTGTAGGGACAACAGACGATAACACAATATTCTAAAACGGGACGAATAAGAGAACAATACAATTTTTTTACGGTATAAGGATCCTTAAAATCCTTGGCTTAAGAAAATCCAGCATTGAATAGCTTTAGAAATAATTCCATTTATATGCTGATCAAAAGAAAATTTTGAATCAAAAATGACCCCCAAGTCCTTAATTTCATTCACTCTTGGCAGAGTCTGATCAACTAATTTGTAGTTATGCAAGATGGGATGAGCTCGAATATACCTATGTCATAACTATATATACCGATACCTATGTCATAACAGCACATTTTTTCAGATTAAGCTGCAGATCATTTTTTTGAGACCAGGCTTGAAATGAAAGCAAAATATTTATGGATTTTATTTCTATAAACATTTAAAGATCATTAGCAAATAAAAGAAATCTACAATGTCGTAAAATAAAATGTACATCATATATTCTGTGGCAACAAGGAAAAACGACATTTCAGTTTTTGCTACTTTGCAGGAGAGCGATTTGAATGTTTAGTTTGCAATACAAATGAGGTACAAGACTTGTTTTTCTTTTGTCTGTAATTCCTTAACCGTTTGAGATAAAAATACGAAAAAAAATATGACAGACGGAATGGCTAATTGCACATCGGATGGTATCAAAAACTCATTTTCGTTTTCGACATAAGTCGACTTATGCTGTTTTCCTTGTTGCCACAGATATACAATACAAAAAGTGGGAGACCCAAATGGCCACCCTCGGGTACCGCAGAGTATAAATTAATAAACTCAGAGACAAAATTACCAACTTTCACTATTTGCTTCCTTTCTAAGATACATGAATACAACCATTTGAAAATGTTTCCATCAAAACCATAGTCTTTTAACTTCATTAATAGAATATTTAAATTAACTCTACTAAAAGCTTTCACAAAATCAGTGTACACAAAAATTTGTGAACTCCACTAAATTTGTACATGTGGATCTACCACTTATAAAAAAATGTTGAAATTCAGTTCTATGGTTTTTTTATAACATTACACAGTTTCATTTGCACCAATTTGTCGAGTAGCTTTGAAATTGTAGCTAACCTGGAACTACTCTATCTTTGCTTCTTGATTTATGAACAGGACTAATCACTGAAAACTCTCCAATACCTAGGGATTGATTGAAAATTATCTGTAAAGGTAAACATAAAGCTTCTGTGTAATTTCTTAAAACGATAGGAAAAATTCCATGAATATCGACGGAACAATTACTATCCAAATCTTTCCAAGCAATTTTTAAAACGATGGGAAAAATTCCATGAATATCGACGGAACAATTACTATCCAAATCTTTCCAAGCTTGGGTTCTCGCTTTGTTCACATTTCATATTACAACAATCAGTAATTGATGGTAAGAAACTGAAATCACTTACACTTTTTGAAAGAGCAGCTGTACAGTATACTTTTCTAAAGCTATCCGCAAATATATCAAAAATGGTTTGGGGATCATTTGAAGATATTGTAACATTTTTACTAGGTTCGTTAAATAAAACAAATTATTCTTTTTAGTATTTCTTCTTTATTTAAACTTTCCAATTCAAACAATAAATCTCAATTTATAATCAACTCAAACACTCAAATTTAAATCACACTTGCTTAATAACACTTTCCACAATACAATAAGCAAAACTTTTGCACACTTTCATAATCAAAAATGGACTGTCCTGTGCTCACCGTGAACACTCCCTTATATACTCAAGTTGGTTGTTCTCGAAACCAATTCGCGAAGGTTTTCGTCCTGGAATGTTCTAGATTGTTGGAATAAGGGGAAATACATTTGAAATTGGAAAAGAGCTTTTTGTTTCTTCCATAAAGTAGATATGCTATTTTCCAACAGAAGGCGCTGTAGGAGTGTACAGCTCTGTTCGCTGTGCGACGTGTTTTTGGTGCTTATTTCCTCAACAACACTGTACACTCCTACAGCGCCATCTGTCGGAAAATTGCATATATACTTTATGGAAGAAACAAAAAGCTCTTTTCCAATGTCAAATGTATTTCCTCTTATTCCAACCATTTATAACATTCCAAGACAAGAACCTTCGAGAACAACTAACTTGAGCACAGTACAGTTGATTTTTGACTATGAAAGTGTGCAAAAGGTTTGCTTATTGGATTGTGGAAAGTTTTATTAAACAAGTGTGATTTAAATTTGAATAAAAGTATTTGAGTTGATTATAAACTGAGATTTATTGCTTTGATTTAGAAAGTGTAAATAAAGAAGAAATACTAAAAGAAGATTAATAAGTTTTATTTACGAACCTAGTAAAAATATACATTGGTGTCAGAAGTGGGATAAAACTTTTTGTGCAGTGAAGTGTGCGAAAAAAAAATAATAATAATAAAAATGAGTAAGTTATTGAAATAGCTCAACTGTAATGAGCTGAAAAGTGAATTAGGCAAGCGAGAACTTTCTAGAGCAGGATCGAAAAATAAGCTTGTTCTGCGTTTGGCCGAATATTTGAAACAACAAAATTAGGAAGCAGACGTAAGTAAAAATGTAGATATTTCCAATATGATTAGTCTTCTGCTCCAACAACAAAAGAATGTTCTGGAACGTCTCAAAGAGCAACGAAATGAACAAAAGATTGTTCTCGAACGTCTCGAAGAGCAACGAAATAAACAAAAGAAAGAACAGGAGATTGTACAAAAGAATGTTCTCGAACGTTTCGAAGAGCAACAGAAGAATGTTCTCGAACGCCTGGATTCAACCGGACCTTAAAAGTGCACCTCACTAAAGTCGTAGGTGACTACCAAAAAAACTGGGATAGGCACATACCACTATTTTTGATGGTCTACCGAAGTGCAATACATAGCTCAACAGAACAAACACCATCTGAAATCCTGTTCGGAAGAAGCATATGGCTGCCTAGTGAGATAAGGTTTGGACACCCTTTACAAGAGTCTCAGGAAACAGGGGATTACGTGAGTGACCTAAAAGAGAGACTAATCGACGTCCACGAAAGGACCAGGACTAAAATGAGCGCTTACAGCAATCGAATGAAGACAAGGTACGACACAAGAGCGAACACGACAGGATTCCAAGTAGAAGACCGTGTATGGCTGTATAATCCACATCTTCAAAAGGGATTGTCGCCGAAACTTCAACAAAACTGGGAAGGCCCTTATACTGTCGTCACGAAAATCAATGATGTCGTTTACCGAATTCAAAAAGGGTCAAGAAGAAAGTTAAAAGTTGTGCATAGCGATCGCCTGCACCGATACAGTGGCGAGATGGAGATAGAATCGTTCGGGACGAACAATCTTAAGAAGGGGATGAGGCTGACAAGTGTATAGCTCTAACCCTTGCTCTTAGAGGAGCAGCTGCAGAGTAATTGCACAGCATACCAGCAGATAAGAGCGGCGACTTTAATTTCTTGGTTGAGACTATTCACGAACGCTTTGGCAATAGCCATATGAAGGAAGTCTTCAAAGTAAAACTCTATTCCAGAGTTCAGAAGAGGGGCGAAACTCTACAACAGCTCCAAGCGGACATTGAAAGGCTTGTTCATCTTGCATATCCAGATGTTGGAGAGGAAATCCGTAACCAGTTTGCAGTTGAGGCATTTGTTCGCGCCATTTCCGACATACATCTTCAAAGAGCCGTGCGAACAATGGAAGCAGCAGAGCAAGCTTCTCCGGAGTACATCGACTTAGAGAAGCCATCGTTGAAGAATGCTCATGCAGAAGAACTGATATCCAAAGGAACCAACGAAATGGACTTTCAAAGTGCTGGAATTGCAACAAGACCGGACATTTACAGCGTCAATGTGGATTACCACCAAGAAGAGCTTGTCAACATTGTGGACACGGAGTTTGAAACTCAGAACAAGGTAACAATAACACCAGTGTTACTTCCCGAACTAGTTTCCCAACAGAGAAACGAATAAGAACCAACTTCGAGGGGCAGAAGCTGGTTTCTGGTATCGATGGCCCCAGAAACACCATCCGGGTTTCTCAGAACAAACGAAACAATAAAAGGCAACAAACGTATGGTCGCCATCAACACTTTGCGAATATGGGCTGATCCCATTTGTGGATGGAGCAATGAAGAAATAAGATCTGCTCAACAAGAACACCCCGACATTGAACCTCTTCTCGCATGGAAAGAACATAAAGAAAAATCCGCATGGAATGACATTTCCGATAGGAGTCCAGTTTAAAAGGCCTATTGGGCACAATGGGACTCACTTCATGTGCGAGAAGGTGTTCTTCGTCGAAAATGGGAATCCGCGGATGGTAAATCCTATGTGAAACAGCTTGTGTTACCTCAGTCGAAAATCAAAGAGGTTCTTCGAGAGATACATGGTGGACCTTCAGGAGGCCACTTGGGAATCAACAAGATGTTAGAAAAAGTGAGTCAACGATTCTACTGGTTGCATGCAATAGACGACGTTAAAAAATGGTGCCGAAATTGTGACGCTTGTGCTGCAACCAAAGGACCTGGTACAAAACTGCAAGGAAAAATGATGCAATATAATGTTGGCTCACCATTTGAAAGGATTGCTGTTGATGTGGCTGGCCCATTTCCGGAAACGAATGCTGGAAACAAATACATTCCGGTGGTAATGGATTACTTCAGCAAATGGCCTGAGGCATACGCTAACCCCAACCAAGAAGCCAAGACCGTGGCCGACCAGATTGTGTCTAACTGGGTAAACAGGTTCGGTGTGCCTATGGAGCTCCATTCTGACCAAGGAAGGAACTTTGAGTCGAACATATTCCAAGAGGTCTGCGCGTTCCTTGGCATTAAGAAAACGAGATCCACACCACTTCAGCCCCAATCTGATGGAATGGTCGAGACATTCAACAATACCTAAAAAGAGCACCTCACTAAAGTCGTAGGCGACTACCAAAGAAACTGGGATAGGCACATACCACTATTTTTGATGGCCTACCAAAGTGCAATACATAGCTCAACAGGACAAACACCATCTGAAGCACACGGCTGCCTAGTGAGATAAGGTTTGGACACCCATCACAAGAGTCTCAGGAAACAGGGGATTACGTGAGTGACCTAAAAATGAGACTAATCGACATCCACGAAAGGACCAGGATTAGATTGAGCGCTTACAGCGATCGAATGAAGACAAGGTACGACACAAGAGCGAACACGACAGGATTCCAAGTAGGAGATCGTGTTTGGCTGTATAATCCACATCGTCAAAAGGGATTGTCGCCGAAACTTCAACAAAACTGGGAAGGCCTTTATACTGTCGTCACGAAAATCAATGATGTCGTTTACCGAATTCAAAGAGGGTCAAGAGGAAAGTTAAAAGTTGTGCATAGCGATCGACTGCACTGATACAGTGGCGAAGCTGGGACGAACAATCTTAAGAAGAGGGCAATGTTGCGAACAGAGCTTTATACTCCTACAGCGCCATCTGTTGGAAAATTGCATATCTACTTTATGGAAGAAACAAAAAGCTCTTTTCCAATGTCAAATGTATTTCCCCTTATTCCAACCATCTAGAACATTCCATGACGAGAACCTTCACGAATTGGTTTCGAGAACAACTAACATGAGTATATAAGGAAGTACTTGCGGTGAGCACAAGACAGTCAATTTTTGACTATGAAAGTGTGCAAAAGGTTTGCTTATTGGATTGTGTAAAGTGTTATTAAACAAGTCTGATTGAAATTTGAATAAAAGTATTTGAGTTGATTATAAATTGAGATTTATTGTTTTGATTTGGAAAGTGTAAGTAAAGAAGAAATACTAAAAAGAATAATAAGTTTTATTTAACGAACCTAGTAAAAATATTACAGTATGTATATCATTTATTTATTTTATTACTGCCGTTTCTGATGATGATGATCAATATTTGCAAACAGCAATATCAGTGCAAGAATAGTTGTTTCATGTAAATAAAAAACCAATTGTATTTGATTTAGTAGCATCCAGATATGGCTTGGCAGAACAATACTAAAATTAACTCACTCATGAAGAGGTACATAGACTAAAACCCTGTTATGGTTTTGTCAATCGCTCTCCGTTTCGATGTACAAAATAAAAAGCTTTAACCGCTGATGTACCTCGTATCAATAAAGGATATATGTACATATGTATATGTATGAAGATAAACATTTGCAGCATATTGTTATACACAACATTTGACGACTTTAGGAATAAAAGTTGGCACAAATACCTTTCTTATCTAAAGGTGATATTTTTCACTCAATCATTGTGTAGGTGTATTCAAAAGAAGTCATTTTTCTACTTAAAGCATCCTATAACTTTGATGCTGGATCAAAACGTATACGTTTTGCGTACTCGTTTTCACCTATATTAAAAAAGAAGATTCTAATTCGCCCGGAGTGGTTCAGCAAACCGTTCGAATTAAGAGTCAGATCTATTTCAACTGCATTAGACATATGTATCTAATATAAAGTTTAATGGAAATCATTAGAGCCATTTCAAGAAAATTAAAAAAAAAACAAAAATAAATACGTGTATAGAAACTACATATTCCAGCAGCCTTATTTACTAACTCGTTTTAGCGACGGAGTAAAGTTACTTCGACTTTACAACGGCTCTAATCCTGAAAACCTTATTTATAATGAAAATGCACGAGAAATAGCGGTGGAATAAGCTAAAACTGGTTCATAGGAGGTTTAAGGCCGTTTTAGTATCTAAGGCTGGTATTCATCGAGCGCTCTTAAACGGCTCTTAACTTTACGAGGCTCTTAACTTGAAATTTCCTTGGGATATTCACCAGCCACTCCACTCACAAGTGTTTTTCGAAGTTCAAAAATAAGAGTCACTCTCTCTTGTTCAGACATACCCAAACTGTGAAATCAAACTCTTTTCGAACTTGAATGACAGCTGGCACTGGCAGTGAGAATCCTTCGGTCAATTTCGTATTTTGCTTGGGGAGCGTTGCTGGTGACGATAACTGGTTTTGGTTTTGCACTCACCGTCGCGTCGTTTGTTTAGTTTGTTAAGTTTTCGAATTTGCGAACAAACTTTCGAAGAGAGCGCTCGTAAGTTTAGGAGTGGTCGGGACTGCAATAATAAATTATTTATATTTTCCAAACGCTCTAACAGTTGTATTGGAAACGCAATGTGGTTGGTACATTCATTTATTGGATTTGAACTTTATACAATCCAATTTTAAAAATGTATCCAATTTCCAAATGCATACAATGATAATAAAATGAATAATAATGGAAATCAGCTGGGGTTTGATTTAGGTGTATAATAACCAGAGTTTTAGATTCGTCACTTTTTTTCCCAGGAAGGCGTAACTAAAACGGCTAAGAAAATAATTTTAAATAAGGATTTGTTTGACGTGGCGTAAACCCGAAGTAAGTGCTTCGGCTCGGTTTAACTATTCCGAGGTTGAACCCAGTATTAGTGAAGAATAATAAATAAGGCTGTAGATGATTTAAAACGAAAATTACAATTTCTGCTCTAGCTATTAGATGTAAATTTTACTATTTACATGTAAATTTGAGGAGTTAAATACATTCATTCGTTAGTACTGCTAAAACAACTCTACAAAACATGTACAATGTACATATATGAACATATTTTGAACCTGAATTTATCAATAAAAATTTAAGATCGTAAATATTTGATTTTATTTACAAAATTGAAAATTTCAAATAAAATATCTATTTCTTGGAAGAAAATAATTCAAAAAAAATATGATAATATATATATATATATCAGGCACGAGGCGTGATTTTTTCGATAGCGGAAGCACTGAACATAAAACCAAAAATGAAAGACCTTTGAGATGAGATCCAACTTTTTAAATTCCACTTTATGGTAATACACATAAAATAATATACATAAATAATATATTACAGTAAAGTCTTATTAAAAAAAAGCTTGATGCCTTGCGCAAAGATTTATCCTTTTTCTTTTAAGGCAAAATTATCTAAGTACGATTTGATAAGAACTAAGCTACGAGTAGATAACCTTTCGTGTCCACATTTATTTCTAAAAAAATATTTAATTCTCTTAAAACATGAATATGATCTCTCTACAGATGCCATTATTAAGGGATATTAAAAATCTTAAGATTCCTTGAAGTTTTTTTTTGATTTAAAATTCTCATAATTGAAAATAATCTTTAGTTATATTTCTGCTGGAATGTCAAGAAACCTCAGATATGAATATAAGAAATACTATTTTTGACCACTTTTTTTATAATAACAAAAAATAAACAGAAAACAGGTGGATTGTATTTATCGCCACGAAAATAATTAAAAAACTACCACCTTTTAAATTCATATTTGTTTGTTTTCTGATAGTTATTTAAATTTGCACACACATTATGTTAAAATAAAACTCTTCTACCCTTTTGTCCAAGAAATTAAACTCATCAGTTTGAGACAATAAGCAACTCAATAGATACATTTTTGTTTTTCTATCTCTCTTGTAGGAAATTCTCGTAATGCATTCACTCAACTCATTCTTCACACATTGGGCAAAAGGCAAGAAACGAGACAAAATTATTTTGACTTTGGGTTGAGATCTAAGTTAAGTATGCGAAATAATGGAATGCCCAGCTGTTGTGCATTCTATATTGTTTGAGAATCATTTTTGTTTGAGCATTTTGTGAATATTGGTGAGTAATGTTGCAGGTATATTTTCAGTTGACTTGGAGTGGAAGGGTATTTTGAAACTGAGTTAAGGAGGCGATAATAAGGAATGCATAGCTGTTAAGCATTTTAGCAAGAACTTTCATGAGATTGAGCATTATAAACAATGGAGTGATGTTGAGCATTCTCAGTTGGTTTGCAGTGTGACATTTTAAGTTGTAATAACCAGAGAGATCTTGATTTCATTTAGTAATTTTAGTAAGAGATGATAATGTTGTTGGAATGTAATTTACAGAGTAAATGAAGATTCATTAATAGATACAAATAATATAATAAAAATATTAATACACTTTGGAATTTTGAATTTAATTCCTTGCTAGGTACGATTTATTCAAATGGTTTAACGGAAGCACTCATTCCACTCAATATATGGACGCTTCGTCCCTGATATATATATATATATATATATATATATATATATATATATATAATTTATGTGTGATTTAAGTAAAACACTTTTTTTAAAAAGAATTGTACTTTGGTTGATAAAGGTTTCTTTATTAAGTTGAAATCTGTCTGTACAATGTGAGAGTAACTTAAGATCTAACCAAAACGTTACAAACGACTGGTATTTATATGTTCTATATTTCCATAACATACACTTCGTTTAAGCTATAGAAGATAAAGTATTTCTTTGTTTAGATAAGGATTGTTTATTCATTCCTTTATGCAGTACGTCGTAGACGTACTAAGAATTAAGCGAATTACGAAATAAAAACGTTAGCTATATTACAATTATATCCCACGACTTGTTATTCCGGGAATCGCGCATTAAACTTTTTCAAGTATAGCTTCAAGGTATTTTATATTTGTAAGAATTATTATTATTAATTTAATAAAGGTCGGATCAATTTGCTCCGGGAAAAAATATGTTTTTAAATAAAGTAAGAGGACTTTAATTAACTGGCGCCCAACTCGTACGGCTAAAGTTATCTACTTTTATCTTGAACCCATCCGTACGTGAAGTGAAGTGAAGTGAGTTAAACATTGTCATCACATTAAGCCCGTTGTAGGGAAATAGGTAAGTGAATAAGCCAACCAGGACGTGTACGAAAAAAATGGTGCTAGTAAACTAAAAAATGCCTCTGCACAAAGACTAAAAGCAATTCCAAGAAAAGATTTACTTAAATTCAAGAAACCGGACAAAAAGCAACAATTTCAGATTAAAGCCGCTTGGATCGAAAATAATATGAAGCAATACTTCATATTTTTAACATAAGTCTATTTAAATCATATTTATAAAATTTTTAAAAAATATTGAAAGTTATAAAAGATATCGAATTCAAATTAAAATTATAAAAAAATATTATAAAATAGTTAAACTAAATAAACCATAAAAAAATAAATAAATCAAAAATAATAAATACACCCTTTTCTGAATATTTAAATAAATTAGGAATTTAAATAAAATAATTGTGAACCTTCGTTCATTTAAACGCTTTACTTGTTTTTTGATATTTTTTTTTAAATAATTTTAAATCAAAATAGTTTAAATAGACCACAAATACAAAATCAAGTTCTTCCCGTTCCCGCTCAACCTGATCTAGGTTTAAATGTCAACCAAAATGAACTAGTACAACTGAATACTAGACTGGTATTTGACACGCTACACATTCAAGGACCATAAATTTTCAATTCAATTATGAATCCCTCATCGGACATCAATAACGACATAAACCAATTAATAAATTTAGCTGAAAATAACTTAAACGACTTAGATAACATAAGCAGAGGTGGTAAAAAGCATTAGAGAATTCCCTGAGCAGACGGACGATTTTAATAGCGACATACAATACCAAACTAGATATCAACGGCAACAGCAGTAAAGAACTCCACCATATCAACGACCTCTTCCACTGAAGCTGATGTCTATCGATTACTCTTTCAGAACCTAAAAGGTGGGTGAACTACCAAAATAGACCAAGGAATCAAAAACGACAATCAGAATTCACAAACGAAGACCCAAAGAACGACGAATCACTAGAAGAATATATTGACCCAAAGGAGATCAATAACTTAGACCAACCAAAAGAACTAGACGACATTTACTTTTAGTTTAAAGTCCTCTTCACTTCCCTTTTTCGAACATATTTTCAGTAGTGAAGAGATTCTAAAGTTCCTTGTTGACACTGGCTCGAATTATAAGACAAGACACTCTTAAGCAATTAAATGCAATCACCCATACAAACAAGAATGATATGCCCATTCAACCTAGCTCCACTTATTCAAGAATTTCAATTCCTCTTAAACATCATCTGTCACAATTTGTTCACAATATAAATATTAGAACGGATCACATGACTAAAAATTAATAAGCCAAACGTATTAATATCATTCATAAATGTCCTAATCTTTTTTCTGAACCAAATGGAAAAGTGACGTACCGACACTACCACTGTCAAAGGAGAAATCCAAACTACAACTCGAGATCCCCTGTGTAATATATTCCACTTAGTTAAAGAAACGCTCGAGTCGGAGGTTCAAAACAGAATAATATTTATTGAGCAAGAGAATAGAAATTCATATACAGTGTTGCCAGTTATAAAAATAAAGTAAAAATAATTGTTATACTTCAAATGGTATAACACCCCCATTCTAAGTTTAACAACTTCAATCTTATTTTATCAATTATTTCAGTACATTTTTCATTGTTAAATTCATTTATGTTTACACATTTTATGTTTATAAATAAATAACTGCATTAATATAGACCATAATTACATGTATGTACATGATTGTAAACTAGCATTTTAGAATTATCATTTTACAAACATAACTTATTAATATAGAACATAATTACATGTATTCATATGCAAACCTGTATTATAGAATTATCATTTTACAAACATAATTTATTTGGAGCTTTGATTTTGTCTCTTGGTCTTAGTGACCGTTTACATTCATATTTTTGCACTTCAGAACTAGAGCTAGAGTCATTCGAAGTCGCCGGTGTTCGTAAGTCTTCATTATTACTAGATTCGACAGCTTTGTTTGCGTTACCCGATGTTGTATCTTTATTTTCTCTGTCAGCCGTACTTGTCGGGCTAGTCAAATTTGCGTCACTCTCAACATCATTTTCGACCGATTGTTGTTCTCTAACGTACAACTCATCCTCATTATCCCTAGTCTTTTCGGTGTAGAACTGCCCTGTTTTTATCATTTGATCCGAATGTCTTTTAGTTAATTTACCTGTTTTAGCCTCTTTGCACACATAAGTTGTTTGACCTAACTTTTTATCCACCGTCCCTGGAATCCAACCTTTCTTAAATTGATCTGCATAGTTTCTAAGATAAATCTGGTCACCTTTTTGAAAATCTTTTTCAACTGTTTTCCCTTTATTATAATTACGAACCTGAGCATCATTACTATTTTTGATATTTGGGCGGAGTCGGTCAAAACGTGTAAATATATGGTTTCTTAATACAAGAACTGAAGGTTTTTCTCCCGTGGTACAGTGTGGCGCATTCCTATAACTAAACAAATACCTTTGAATCTGAGTATGCAATGTCTCTATATTATTGACTATTAACTTCTTCATAGCACTTTTAAAAGATTTGACAGCGTTTTCTGCCGCCCCGTTACTTGGTGGATGATATGGTGGTGAAGTTAAATGCTTAATGCCATTTATTTTACAAAAATTTTCAAACTCTGAGGAAACAAATTGAGCACCGTTGTCGCTTACTAAGGTTTTAGGCAATCCGAACCGAGCAAATATTTCTCTAAGCTTCATTAATGTGTTTTTCGTATCCGCTCTAGATACCTCATAAATTTCTGGCCACTTACTGAACGCATCCGTAACTACTAAAAACATTTTGTTTTGAAACGGGCCAGCGTAGTCTATGTGGATACGTTCAAAAACAAAATTAGCTTCTGGCCATTTCACTAAATGTGCCTTTGGCTGTTCAGGCCTTGCCTGAACACAAAGTTGACAAGCTTTCGAAACCCCTTCGATTTCCTCATCCAACTTTGGCCACCAGAAATAGGATCTAGCTATTCCTTTCATTTTTGAAGCTCCTAAATGTGTGGCATGTAACTCTTTCAAAACTGTTTGCCTCACTTTTTCAGGGATAATCACTCTAAATCCCCACATTATAACTCCTTCTTCTACAGTTAACTCAAATTTTCTCTTGAAAAATGGAACTAATTCCTCCTCGACATTTTCTGGCCACCCATTTTGAATATACCTGTAAACTTTTCCCAAAACTATATCTCTCCTTACTTCCTCTTTAATTTCCTGGAAACTTACTGGAATAAAATCTTCAACCCAGTTTAAATAGTCTAGCGTTTTAATTTCCTCAACATGACTAACCGTCAACGGAAGTCTTGACAAACCATCTGCCGCACCATTTTCTGTACCTTTGACATAAACAAGTTCGTAGTTAAAATAGGATAAATATATCGCCCATCTTTGAAGTCTCCCCGCTGCCATCACCGGAATTCCCTTATTTTCGCCAAACAACGCTTGCAAAGGTTTATGATCTGACTTTATACAAAACCGCCTTCCCATAAGATATTCATAAAACTTACGAACTCCCCAATAAATTGCTAAAGCTTCCTTTTGTATCACCGCATAGTTCCTTTCAGATTTGGATAAAGTTCGAGATGCGAACGAAATTGGCCTTTCACCACCATCAGGCATCTTATGTAGCAAAACAGCCCCGATTCCATATTCAGATGCGTCAACGGCCAAGACAATTTCATGTTTCGGATTGAAATGCACCAATACATCATCTGAGATTAACTCTTCCTTTCACCTATTGAAAGCCCTTTCACAATCTCTATTCCACCTGAACTCTACACCCTTCTGCAACAGCCTGTACAATGGAGCGAGCAAACTTGATAAGTTGGGAATAAATTTCGCATAATAATTTACCATCCCCGCAAATGCTCTGACCTCAGAGACATTATTAGGTACTGGCAACTCAAGAACGGCTTGCACTTTCATTGGATCTTTTTTTACTCCTTCCTTACTAACAATATACCCTAAGTAGCTTATTTGAGGTTTAAAGAAAACGCACTTCTCTTTATTCAACTTAAGGCCTGCCTCTCTGAGAACACTCAAAACCTTTCGTAAATTTGCAATATGATCCTTCAGATCTTTTCCCGTTACCACGACGTCATCTAAAAGGTTTGCTGTTCCTTCGCATCCCTGAAGTGTTTTCTCTACTTCCCTTTGAAAAATCTGACAAGCTGGTTTTGTTCCATATGGCAACCGAAGAACTTGAAAAATGCCTTGATGAGTACTCCAAGCAAGTTTCATCCCTGTTTCTTCATCAACCCTAATCTGATTATAAGCTGCGGTGAAATCTAGTTTTGTAAAAAGTTCACCTCCTTCTAACGAATTCAAAATATCCCAAACAAGTGGAATTGGGTGATTTACATTTTCCAAATATGAGTTCACCGTGATTTTATAGTCCGCGCAAACACGAATTTTTCCATTCGATTTCAAAATTGGCACTAATGGAGTACCCCACTCTGAATTTTGAATTTTTCTAAGAGCCCCTTCATTTACCAGTCTTTTCAACTCCTGCTCTACCTCTGTCTTAAACGCAAATGGTATTTTTCTAGGTTTACAAAACTTGGGCTTAGCATCTTCCTTAAATTGCAGTGAGATAATAGCATTCTTGTATTCTCCTAGTTTTCCATCGAACAAATCAGAGAACTCTTCACGAATACCCTTAGCCAAATCATCTAAATTGATTTCTGCTTGTTCTTGAAAATGCTGACCTACGATTTGCTTACCTTTCATGCCCCATGTAATACCTAACAGCTTCATCACGTCTCTACCTATAAGTGGTTTATTATTAGAGTTGTCCAAATCAACAATCTGAAACCAACCCCAAACTTGTTTTTCCATAAAATCTATTTTTATTTTTATTTTACCGACCGGTACTAAAATTCCACCATCATAGTTACGCAAACAAATGTCACTACTTTCTAACTTTTCCTCAATCTTCAACTTCCTTAAACAACACAACGGCAACACCGACGCGCCCCATCACCTGAATCTAGTTCCACAAACAACGAAATATCATTTAATTTTAACTTTATTACAATAGGATCTATTTTAACATTACCATTTTCTAAATGAAATAGCTCCAATTCATTAAAATCATTTTCTAAATAATTAATTTTTTGTTTTGGACTTTTGCATGCATTTTCAATATGTCCTTTCTTTTTACATTTTCTACAGATACATTTTTTATACTTGCACGATCTGAATGCGTGTCCTGCTTTACCACATGCAAAACACAACCTGTCGTCTTTCTCTGCTACCGCCTGCTGTTTCTCCTGTCGATGAACTGCTTTTCGATTGACAAAACTTCTGGAACCGCTTCCCTGCAATCGATGTATGTCTGTCTCTTTTTCTTTTATAGAAACTTCTCGTTGTAACGCAACTTTTAAAATTTCTCTTAACGGCTTTTCCACCTGCTCCTCACACACGCGGTCTAGTATTGGGCCTTTTACTAACCCCGTTAGGAAACGATTTTTCACAAAGTCCTCCAACAAATTGCCAAATTTGCAATACATCGCTATACTTCTCACCCGCACCAGCCAACTGTTCACCAATTCACCCTGATTCTGCTTCAAATCGAAGAATTCAATCCGCTTTCTAATGATCGAAGACGTTGTCTCAAATTGTGACCTCATTAGCTCCATCAGCTCTTCGAAAGGGAGATCTTTAGGCTTCTTGGGAAAAACCAACTCTCTTACGACTTCGTATGCTCGATGGCTTATGGTCGTCAATATAACCGGTACCCGTCTCGCATCATCAACATAATTTGCCAAAAAATATTGTTCCAATCGTTCTTCATATATGTTGAAATCGTCTTCCAAATTGAACAATGGAACTGTGCCTACATGGCCCGTGCTATGCACAATTGTAGAACCACTCACACCACTAGCACTAGCAACAACGTTTTCCGGTGGGTTGGACATTATTTTCTTTTTTTTTTATTTTAATAAACAGATTTCACATAGACCGATTTAACAAAACTCCGAATTATCCTCGTCGCCAATGTAATATATTCCACTTAGTTAAAGAAACGCTCGAGTCGGAGGTTCAAAACAGAATAATATTTATTGAGCAAGAGAATAGAAATTCATATACAGTGTTGCCAGTTATAAAAATAAAGTAAAAATAATTGTTATACTTCAAATGGTATAACACCCTGTACTTAAAATCCTAAAACTAAAAGAGCTTCGATACTTCCTCGGAATGTCAGGATACTATCGCCGCTTCGTTAAAGATTACGGAAAATTGGTGAAAACCCTGATATACCTTTTAAGAGGGGAAGTTGGACATGTGTCCAAAAATATTTTAAAAAAAAACTCATTCATCTAAATCAAAAAGCCATTGATGCACTCAATAAATCGATTCACGGACCACCAACCCCTTACTTACGCTCTAAGCAACAAAAATACGAACGAAGGAAAGCCATTTTGAAAGAATACAATTATGAGCTTAAATACTAACGAAGGAAAGGAAATATCGTTGCAGAGTCTCTCTCCAGACCTCCAAAAATAGAAATAAATTTAGTGACCCCAATAGATCATAGTGCTGATGGCTCAGCACTTCTATTTTCCTAAAAATGCTTCACAGGTGTATGACTTCCAATGAAAATAAATATGATAGGCATCCTAACAAACCAAATTTAAATCTGACACCAATTTCTAAATACCCCGGACATACCTTACATATCGACATTTTTTCCACAGAAAAATGCCTGGTCCTTACTGCAGTAGACCAATTTGCTAAATTTTACCCAGTCAACATACATACCCCTACAAGACCATAGTATTTTTCTCCTGTGTACCCGAATTTTTGTAATAATCAAAGAAAAGGCTCTTAATTCAGCCTCAATAACTTCAATTCAAGAAGATGATTTTCAGATCAAAACCTTCAAAATCTCACCATACTCTATAAGAAATTATGTGATATTTCAATTCTGATGTATCTACTCGCACGGTCCTTTGAAAAACTTAAGAACTAGCCGTAAATGAATACAATTTTACCATTCACTCAACCACAAACGAAAAACCTATCAAAGGCTTGAAATCTACTTTCGTTAATAATTAAATAATTATGTAGCCAAAACAAGCTTAAACATTTCCAATCTACTTATGAATTAAATTTTTTTAATTCATAGTCACTTAGTTTTATTTCATAAGTCACTAACTTGCTCATGACTTAAATTTTTAATTCATAAGTCACTTAGCAGGTAGTGAATTATTTTTTTTTTTAATTCATAAGTCACTTAGTAGGTAGTGAATTAATTTTTTTTTAATTCTTAAGTCACTAACTTGCCCATGACTTGAATTTTTTTTAATTTATAAGTCCCTTAGTAGTTATGAGTTATTTTTTTTTTCAATTCATAAGTCAGTTAGTAGCTTATGAATTAATTTTTTTTAAATCATAAGTCACTAACTAACTTATGAATTAATTTTTTTTAATTCACAAATCATCTACAGACTTATGAGTTATGGGTTGTTTGATTCAAAAATTCGCAACCCTGGTCGTGGGACTCGGGTTTCTTAATTAAAAAAAAAACTAATTTGTTTGTGTATTTTATTTATTTATCTTTCTTGCTTTTTACTAATTTATTTATTTGTATTTCCCTTGCCCGAAGCAAAAGGATCCACCTTGAGAAATATATCTTAAAATTAAATTTCTGTTGAAAATTGTTAACAAAATATTCATACATATTTCATTTAAGTTGTGAAATATGAATAAGAATATCCCTTTGTGTTAATTTTTGAAATCCCGAATAGGATTGGAATGTGATATTCATACATAATTGTGTGGGAAACTGTTATGTAGAAATTATGTGCCCTTAGGCTAGCCGCGCACTAGCAACTTTTAGTTGCAAAACTGTTTGGTTACTTATAGAAAACAGATGAACTGTTTGGTTGAATGTCCGTGAATTTGCAGATAATTATACGTTCAATAAAATGGCGAACTTATTTTAGGCAATCGTTTAGTTTGTGTCAAAACACAAACTTTTTAGTTGCTCGAACCAAGCAGTTTCGCAACTAAAAGTTGCTAGTGCGCGGCTAGCCTTAGAAAATGGGAGGCATTCGGTGTAACGGCTTGTTTGACATTCGTTATTATAAAAATAATGTGCCGCTAGGCAAGGGGAATGTGGGAGGTTTTCGGGGTAGCGGTTTTGGTAACGTCTCACACGTAACTAAGACAAGGCAAGGGGAACGTCGCGACGCGTCGGTCAGCGTCACCGTCGGGGAAATGATAAAGCCAGATGACATCATACCGCCACGGAGTGGAAAGAAGGGAGGTAACGTGAGACAGAGGGGTAATGGGAATTGGAGCATCCTTTGGTTTCGGGACTCATTTGGAAAGATTATCTTGAGAATCCTTGTCCCTAATCGGCTTCTACAATTTGACAAGTTCGACGCTCGGGTAGAAAGTTGACATAGAGGAGAAAGTACCGCATACAGCTGTTATAAAAAATATAATTTGTCTTGAAATAGGCTCTTCAAATTTTGATAAAAAATATGTATGCTGTTGTAGGCATTTTCTACATTATTTTCACAAAAAAATTTAAGAAAAATTATTTTAACGGTACCTGTCATAGAAATGATTTTTTTGTTTTTCGAGTTTATCATTAACGGCTCTACCGATTTCGATTACAATTTGTGTACAGGAGCTTATTTAAATTTAAAATAATATTGTACATAAAAGTTTTCAAGTTTTTTTGTGAAAATTCAGTAGGTACCTTGAAAGTGGGTGAACGCTTTTTTTTAAATTATTTCCTTAAACGTATCAAGTAAGTATTATTAAAAATTGGCATACGAAATTTAAAAAAAAATCGAATGCAAGGAATTAATTAATTAATATAACTTCTCTAATGATTTTTTTTAATTTGTTTTGTATAAATTCATATTTTTCTAGAAATAAGACGGCAACTTAAACAATAAATTGTTTGCATTTGTATATTTTTCTTTAATAACATCCGCGTTTCTGTTTCTATGTAGATTGTTTAATTCAAAAGTATTTGTACATAAAAGCAAGTACCTGTGATTTAGACGTGTATTTTATTTTAGAGTGATTTCTTTCGCGGGTCTTTTTACTATGATAAAAACACTCCATGGTGGAAAATGTTTAAAGCTGTCAAATGGTTTTGTAGATCGTTAAAGCTGTAACAGTTTTACTTTTAAAAAAAACAGCTTTTTACTGTAATGCTCTTTTTAGTTCTGTTTTTTCTTGGCTCTTCCATTTAAATGGTTATAATATAAGATAGTTTATAAGTAATTATTTCTACGCGGTCATGTAGCATTGTAATTGAATTGCCTTATTACTAATTTTTAATTTTATAATTAATTTATTTTTATTGAACCAAATGCATCAAAATCATTTATTTTCGGTGGTACGTGGTTACTACTTTTGTTTTGCACTGGCATAGCATCTTTGTATATGTATGTATGGTATGTTCGTGGTAATTCATAGCAAATATGAAAATATTGTTTTCAGTTCCCCATCCTTTATTCTGCTCGTCGACATGACGCAAACACCTGACTCAGTTATCTCCCTTATTCCGCTTATTGTTGTCAGATCAATTATCTCTTTATTACTACTTACTTTATTCTCTATTTTTCATTTTTAAAATTGTGAATACTTGAATAATGAATACTTCAGCGCATCCAAAGAATAGGTGTTTCATAATAGTACCTACTGTAGATTATAATATACAAAGGTACTACTATGAAACGTGTAATACGGTAAACGGTAATACTACTCTACATTGTTGGTATGTGCTGTTTCTTTTGAAAAGTTAAAAAACTTTCTTATTTCTCTGGCCTATGATGTGGCCGACAAATTGCGAACTATGCTGAATGTTCTGAGTAAGCAATGTGCTGACCTAAGGGTTTGCCACATACATGCACAGAGTTTACATGCAAAGATAAATTACTTCATAAATGTGTTTGTAGGTTCAAATATTGATATTATAAGTGTTTCGGAAACATGGTTCCACGTGAAAGTACATGATGTTGTGTATAATTTATATCGGTCTACAAATTGTTACGCGCTGACAGATTGAACAGTGTAGGTGTTGGCACTGCAATTTATGTACCTGACAATAGCCGTGTTTTTTTGGAAAAGTTATCCGTAGTACAGTAGGATTTTATATGAAAAACAAATACAACATCCGCAGTAGGATCACTGCCGATACTCGAATCAACGTCAAATCTCTATCCGCAGCAAGATTTCAATTCTCTTTTTATCGGCAGTGATCCTACTGCGGATGTTATCGGCAGTGATCCTACTGCGGATGTTGTTATTCATATAAAATCCTACTGTACTACGGATAACTTTTCCATAAAAACACGGCTAATATCTATTTTAAAACTGTCATTGAATCAGACGTATCTTCATTGATTGAATATTATTTTATAGAAATCCCTAATGAAGTTAGTAATTGCTTGCTTGACTTGTTGACTTTTTTCACCTTTTTCGGCTTAGTAACGTTACCAACCAATTTTTGCAATGTATTTCAATTAAAAGAAGAATTGATGCGAAAAGTTTTTCCAAACATTGTTCAACAATACAAGACACATGTTTGGCTGAGCGAAACAGCTACTCATATATTGGAGACAACAAACAAACCCCTTTGAGAAATTAATGACTGTTGACATTCAATTCAGTCGATACCGTTATGAATGAAGATGATGACCACCTCATCCACAGAATTCTTATGTCGATTTCCTTTTACACTAGGGATTTTAGGGATTGCGATCCCTTGTCAAATTTTGTCTTTTTAGTGTGCGTATTTCGTATACATGTAAATCCCTCTCCAAATACGGATTCGAAAGATTTGATCTCTGTCAAAAAAAAATCAATTTTTTTGGTGTGGTAAAAGTCAAAATTTGACAAGGGATCGCAATCCCTAAAATCCCTAGTGTAAAAGGAAATCGACATAAAATTCATTGGATTTACGAAGCCTGCCATCGCACATATTGCAATTGAAAGTTCGAGCACCAATCATGATGCTTCGTAATATCAACTAACCAAAATTGTGCAATTGCACAAGACTTGCTGTTAAAAAGATAATGACCAAAGTTATTGGAGCCACTATTTTAAATGGGAAATTCAAAGGTGAAAAAAGGTGATTCCACATATCCCGATAATACCAACATGCATGCCATTCGAATTCAAACGTTTGCAGTTTCCAGTGCAACTGGCTTTCGCAATGACCATCAATGAAAAGCAGGGACAATCCTTGCAAGCGTGTGGCTTGAATTTGGGTAAATAATTGTTTCCACACGGACAAATATTGTGTCTAGCCTGTTCACGTGTAGGGAAACCCGTTGGTTTGTTTACACATGAAGGAGAAACCAAAAATATTGTTTATCACAGAGTCTTACAATAAATTCTTTTGATGGTTAGGTTAGGTTAGGTTAAAGTGGCTATCATTAAAACATCTGACCTACTTAGACCAGTAGAGGTCCATTGTGATACCACGATCTAATAGGGAACAGAAAGGTTCCCTACTAGTTAAAACCATTTGAAGCTTCTGATGAAGCGAAGGAAACTTTTAATGTCGATATTTATGAGATCGCTTGGTTCGTTATAGATGTATTCTCCTGGATGAAGTTTGCGTCTGTAAGAGAGAGCAGAACATGTACAAAGAAGGTGTGGGATTGTTTCCTCTTCCTCCTCGTCTAAGCAACTCCTGCTAAAATCGTTTGATAGTACACCGAGTCGTGCAGCGTGTCTAGCTATGGCGAGTTCGTCGGCTTTACAATTCCGCGGAATTTCCCTGTGTCCCGGCACCCAGAATAGGTGAATATTAAACTGTTTGGCCATCTCCATGAGAGACGAACGACAATCTTGGGCTGTAATGGAGTTTGAAGAAATTGATCCGCGGGATTTCAAAGCAGTCTGACTATCTGAGAAGATGCGGATATCCGTACTAGATACCACGTTTTCCTTAAGCCAAGCAAATACTTTCTTTATCGCCAGAATTTTCGCTTGGAACACGCTACAATGGTTTGGTAGGCGGAAGAAGAGACTAAGGTTTTGTCCATCTGAGTACACTCCACCACCCACTCCGTTTTCAGCTTTCGATTGAAAGTTTTCTTTTGTAAGAAAAAATAAATGTTTTCAAATTTAGCAAACAAATAAAGAAAACTTCTAGCGATGCGGACTAGGTACTACAACACAAATGGAAAGACAAAAAATGTTGAAAGGGTAACGATAAATAAATAGATATATGTCTGTAGTTTTAAAGAGAATTTTGAAGAAAATATTGCTGTTTTTATTTAACGACCAGCGAAGCGGTCGAGAGTATACTAGTCCTTACTAAAATTAGATCAATTTCTGTTTATACTGTTTGTGGAGTTAAACCAAAGAAAACGAATAATCTAGAAAAGTTGAATTCTAATCCAGAAAATGAAAAAGCCAAGGAGTATGTAAGTAATCAGAATATTGAAAGATTCAAATTTTGAACGAGGAGTCTAATAATCACATAAAAAAAACTTTTTTCATTTTTAAGATGAAATGTTTTCAGACAAGTTAAAGAAGAACTCCTCATTTTTTGCTACTCTTGAACATTTTATGAAATTCGTCAATCTATTTTTTTAGTCTTTATTACCCGATTCGTGGGCATCTTTTGATAGCTGACCAGTAAATAATATAGCGAAATATCTATTAATGGCTTCACCTATATCTATGCACTGATGATGGCATGTTATATACTATTTTTATGTATTGACATAAAGTTAATACCATACAGCCCACGGGTGCTAGCCTGTTAAAGTGAATGTAATGGAGGTGCAGCCGCAAGGTGCAGCACTATATTTCTACTGTTCACAGGGACCTTTTTGATGGATGGGAATCTGATTTGAAAAATATCAAAACCAAAAAATAAAAAATATTATTTGTTTTAATTGTAATTTAAAGACTTTTTTCAATTTTTTATTTACAAGTAAGGACTATTTATGTTCAATAGGATGAGATTTTGTCTTATGGTTTGATTTTAAATAAAACAATTGTCTTTAGATTTGAACTCATCTTAGCTCAAAAAGACTAGTTTTTGAAAAGCTAGAGAAGCACGCATCGAATTTAGAGATTTTATTCAAATTTTTGTATTGTATTTTCTTAATTTTAAACATTCAAAATCATAAAAATTACACAACGTGCATGTCATAAGGATGAAAAAGTATTATCTAATATAGATTTTATTGACATAGTAAAAAAGAAGTTTGGTAAACATTTATGACATTTTTAAATTTTCGGATTTCCCGCTTTATAGATAGATAGATGGATATATGTATTTTCAATTCAATTCAATTCAATTCAAATATTCATTTATTGCAAGTTATCATTATAAATTTACAAAAGCTTTTATGAATTTATAAGCATTGGCTTAGCCGTCAGCTCGACTGGTAACTTTAAAATATTTAATACAAATTGAACAAGTATGTATAATGGTATACAAATTTAAAAAAAGAAAAAAAAAAAAGGATTTGATTTTATAAATATTTGGATTATGATTTATGTATATTCCGTAATTATAAGCATTCTGTAGCGGTAGCTAGCTCTGACAAATTTGACAAGGTTCGCCCATTCTGATCCATTTAAAATTTCAATCGTTTCCTGTACTGATAGGGTTGGTTTACCAAAGCATGCTCTTCTTTGTTGGTTAAAAATTGGACACACACTGATGAAATGAAAGCAATCTTCTTTAGCTCTCAAGTTACATAAATTGCAAAATTGGTCAAAGCTTCCGTTGTATGGTTTTCCATTTAAATGTAGAAGTTCGCATCTTGATTTAAAAATAAGGGAAATATCTTTATAGGAGAGAGAATCTTGGAAGTAGTTCTTGTCACACAAGTTATAATCAAGCTGGCTATAGAGTAATCTGCTCTCCGATTGACGGGCATTTTCAATCAACTGACTTCGATTAGAGTCTTCAAGTTTTTGGATGATTTCGTAGAACTTCGTTTTCATTTGACCAATATTGTTGAGATTAATTTGCACAACTTCACCACAGGAAGCAGCAATGTTTTCCCATGTCCTCATCCACCAGTCCTTATTCCGAATTTCGTAGAGCATCATTATTTTGCATAACCGAGTTTCCCGTAGACTTAACATTTTAATTAAATAATCCGCCTGTAACTTTAGACTTAAAGTAAAAAGTTTTGGCAGGCCTGTTTCCAAATAAATTGCATAATTTGGTGCGGTTAAGGGAATATTGAATATTTTCTTCAAAAAATTTCTTTGAAACTTTTCGATTTCCTCGTATTCTTGCATTCCCCATATTTGTGCCGCATAACAAAGCGAAGATTTTACGACTGCATTGAAAATATTATATTTTGTTGAAAGATTTATGTGAACGTTAGAGAAAATCTTCTTCCAAGTAACATTAATCAAGCTTTGTGAAGTTTTTGCTTTTTCTGCAAGGTGCTTGCTATAATCCAGGGTTGTATTTAGTAAAACTCCCAAATACTTGTATTCTTTCGATACTTCTAAACGACTTCCATTAAGTATCCAGGTGTTCCTAACTTCACTCCGATTAGAACGCGAGAAGACCATTACTTTCGTTTTGTCAGTGTTGATGACTAAACCCCACTTGTCACAATAGTCCGTAAGACGATTTATCATCAATTGCAAGGTTTCTGCTGATTCGGATAATAAGAGAAGATCATCGGCATAGAGTAATACATTTATTACGGTACCAGCAATTCGGACACCTCCTGGAATGAGAGCAGCTATATCATTAATAAAGAGAGCAAATAGAAGAGCACTGAGAAGACATCCCTGCTTTACTCCAGTAAGTGATTTAAATGGTTTTGAATATGTATATATGTATGTATTTATTTGCTTTTACAAATTGATTGGCAATATATGTATATACATAGGTACAATTGTTTTTTCTTAATAAAATAAGTCATACAGAAAATACTCGTATAATATTTCAAGTTTAAAGTTAGTTTTTAATTGATTTGAGTAGGTACTTAATATTAAACCTGGGTTGGTTATTCATTTATTATAAAGGTTCTTAGTTTGAGCGAGTTAACAACATATTTATAAATATTAATTGTAATGTTTTCATTTTCGGACGCCATTATGCTACTTAAATCGAACAATCTGTTAGTAATCAGACAGTGGTTTCTCAATGTATTAAAGATAGGACATCATTTTCGGATTTGCCGCGTTATTTACATAAAAGATATTTAGCGAGTGCAATACCGTGTAGACTCACCACGAACGTTTCGCTACAAATTTCATTTAGCATAGTCACCGGGAAACAACCGCAAGAACCTTAAAAATTATATAGGTAAAAATAATTTTTTTTTCATTAACTTTATATACTTTGAACATATACCAATACCCTTTCAACAAAGGAAAGAATGTTGGTCTCATTTAAAATGCACGGGACAACTATTCCCCATGCTCAGTAATGTTTTTCAAACCGAGAACTGACTATCCGCACACAAGATTTAATCAAAATATTATTTATAACATAAGTCTTTGTCAGGTTACTCTTTCATTTTTTGTTTGGAAATGGCGTGATGCGTTAATACGCAATAATCAGAACCAAATTGTGGTAGGCTCTTACCGAACAAAAACCACCGGAATCAGGACCAATCTAAGAAAGATGGACCGATTATATTTCTTTCATAATTTAAAATCACCCATAGCTTTTGGCTACTAATTCTATTTGTAGATCGCCATTTACTACTTGGCCACGAAGGACTTTGTTTTGGAATTTGTTGATGGGTTCATTTCTTTTCTTTGTGTTGTTAGCATTGTTTTGTTCTGATTTTTTTTATATATACCTAATTAAAACATAAGACGGGGTTCACATTGGACTCACACCGCCGCACAGTGGCCCGAATTGACTTTTTTGGTTGCAAAAATCATATCTCTTAAACGAATAAAGATATCACCACAATTTTATCTTGAAGGAAATTTCCAAGGCTATAAAGTTTGAGAATTTAAAGAAAAAATACTTACAGGGCGTTTCAGAATCTGCTGCTGAAATAAGAAGTTTTAGTTAAGTTGGTTAACATATCTGGTATTTAATTTTAAAAAGGTTAAAAGTCAATTTATGAATTAATTTGAGTGTAATTTAAGTAAAACAGTGGGAAAAAAGAAAACAACCCAAATTGAATGAAAATGTGGCGAAAAAAATCTTTTTTTTTATTAAATGATTTTATTTTTTTATTTTTTTTATAAAAGAATAATCATAAGTATTTATAAAATATTTTATTAATAGATTACAATTCAAAAAGTAGAAGAATAAAATAAAAGGAACAAAAATTTATATACAAACATTAAATTTCTTGGAAACTATCATCAAAGTCCGGGGAAATGCGTATCAAACTTATCATTTCTGGTGAGTATTTGTCTTTCAGATCTTTTTGGGTTCTTACATGCCTCAAGGAAGAAATAAGTGGATCAGATGAGATTGCTAGCATGTTTAATAAGTCTTCATTCTGCCGAATTCTTGAAACTTTGAACGTATTTTGATATCTGTATTTCTTGTAGTCTTTATTTTTGGACTCTTGGGTTTCTTCTGACAATTCTCCAAGTGGTAGAGATTGGTATTCGATTATATTTTGACTATCAACCAAAATTTTGTGAAGAGTAGGTGTTAGTAGTTTTTCAGGGTACTTTTGTTTCAATAACTCTGCGGTTTTTTTGGTGTACTCTCCAAATTTAACTGTATTCACTTCTTCCCTGCAATTCAAAACATTAAGTATTATTTTTATCCTAGTTATAACCTTTTCATTGACCTCAGTTATTCGAGCGGTTGCCTGCGATTGTTCAAAAAATCTCCTTGAAGTGTTTCCAAATACTTGATTTGGTTTATCCACAGAAAGTCCAAGCTCATCGTGAAAACGTCTTTGAATCTCTCGTCTTCTTCGTATTTCTGCCTCCTTGATCCCAATAGATTCACCAAATTCCTCTCCCTTTGTCGAAGTGTATAAGCAAGTTTTAAAATAAATTCCATGCACCTGATTCTAGCATGCAATGGAGAGATTCCATATTCGTAATTATGTTCGTCGTTTTTTAATTCATCCCGGTTATTGAAGTTTTTTTGGGTTCTTTTACATATCGGACATGACCGCGTTAATTCGTTTAAAACTTTTCCGTCAATCATAGTTAAAAAGAACTCGTGTTTCACCAATATAGTTATATCTTCATTAACTTTATACTTTGTTGGTTGAATATCTGCTATTTGCCTTTTCATATCGTTGACTGTTGTATTTATGAGGTCAATAGTTTCATATGGCATATTGGAACATTATATGATGGGCGAGGGTTCCTCCAATCTGTACTATTGAGCCTGAGTGAAACAACTGATGCCATGAACATGTTTGCGTCTGTTTCTGCTTTCCTTGACTCTTTTGACTCGAAGTGGACTTGCAGTAGAAATTGCCTTGATCACATCACTCTTCGCCTTTTCATGGTCTTTATTATACCTTATTACTAATGCATCAGAGAGATTTGCAGTACTTATCTCCTCTGTTGCATTGATTAGTTTTTGCTTTTTTGTGAATCTTGCGCACTCATTGACTGACTTCCTTGGCCTTCCTCTTGATGACCTTGATGTACTGGAGATCACACATTACTTCTGTTTGTCTGGTGATATGGAGAGATGAAGATAACCATTGCTCATTTTTGTTTATAAAATTGACTCTTGATCTATGGGCTGCGACCCATTTTTCTTAGTAGCGCAATGAAAGTGTCTTAATTTTACTTCATTTTCCGGTAAATTTACAGCAGATAGTTGGTGTTCACTTATTACGACAGAAATAAACTCGTCAGTGCTATTAACTTTTAAAAAAAGTTCAAACAAAATCCATTTCCATTTTAAATAATTTTTCCTTATACAACTGCTCGATCGCTCGTTATAGTTTTAAATAATAACTCCATCCCAATGTTTTATTTTTTTATACCTTAAAACTAAATACCTTCACTAAAAATATTCTTTTTTATGACATTCCAATAAGGTAATCTGTTTACCTAAAAATATTCTAATCAAGTTAAGAACCCTTATCCATCAAACTACCTGACAATAATTAATTATACCCGAAATCAAAAACATTCATACTCAAAAGTTTTATTAGGGGTTACACCATAATAAGCTATAAAACCGTTTTAAAAACCTAAGCATAAAATATGTCTTCCTTCTAAATTACAAAACCATTTTATTTAAAACGAAGACTCATACCTGCAAAACAAAGAAATAATAATTTCCATGAGTTTTTTTTGGACTTGAAAAAAAAACTCAGAAAAAATTACTGACATTTTCAAATCAAATCTCTCTAGCTCAGTGTTATGCAACTTTATGCAGCTGAGTTTTTGGTTGTAGAGCTATATAAGGATTCATTATCCGTCCAGTTTGGTTTGACAAGTTTTAAAAACTTTTTTTCTACTCAATGTGAAGTTGAAAAAGTGCCTAAAAAGTGGTGTTTCAAAAAACATTAAATTTAGTACTTTAAAAAATTTATAATTTTTTTTTTATTTCTGATTATAGTAATTAACACATATATCAAGTAAAAATAACAAAAAAAAAGTTTAACTTATACTCTTTTCTTAGTTTTTACACTCAAAGTTAAAAAAAAAATTAAAAAAAAAAGTTTTTTTCTCACCTTAAATATTTGTCAACTTTGACTAGCTCCACAAGCCAAACCGTTCATACAAATGAAATAATTTTTGCGATTACTAGAGCTCCAAGCATTTGTTAATTCAGAAAATGTAAAAGTTTTGCATTATAAACCCACCCGAAAAATGAATTTCGCAAGCACTTTTGCCTAAACGGGCCACTGTGCGCCGACTTATTTTGACGTCTCTGTTTTTTCTCATTCGCACTTCATGGTAAGAAAGAGACGAGAAAGTGAGGCGGGATTTTTAAAACAAATTGAAAATTAATGGATTTTTTTGACATTCGTTTTTGTGACATATGTATGACACGGCAGTCAACACAGTTTTTTTATTTATTATTGGTTTGTGTTTTGATTTGAAATTCATTTTAAATATTATTAAATTTTGTGAACATTGTCAATTATGACAACTACAAGACGTCAAAGTGAGTCTTGAGTGCTCACACTACCTTTGTGTCTGAACACGACAGGGTGACCTTACGTCAAAACAAATCGGTTGAGTAAGTCCAATGTGCATACCGTCTAGGACATTAAACGTAAGGCAGCAGCGCCAGCGTGTGGTCGGATTGTCGGACTGAATTAAATGCGCGAACCGGCCACTCTCTGTGTACTTCTGATCTAAAAATTGTATTCTGCTGTAAATACGAGAAAAAAAATGATTGTTATAATTTTCGTCAAAATAAATTTCTAGCGAGATAAACATAAAACATTTAATAAAAGTAAAAAGCAGCCATTTTGTATTATTCTTTGAGTGAATCACCCATATTCCACAAGTCGTATTTTGTCTCGTACTCGTAGTCGAACTCGAACTCGTTTCGTATTAAAATCGTTATTCTTTAAGTCATATACGTTGCGTACGAGAAGCTTAAAAAAACAACGTATATTGTCGCCCGTAGGTAATTGTCAAAATCAAAAAATTTGAATTGAAAAAGTCATTTGTTGGTTCTACAATTAAATTATTTTATTTATAATAAAATTCTGATGAGCTCCATTGATTTGAAGTAGCTCTTCTTCTATTTTATTTGTTTTTTCTTTTTGTTTTTTGTTTGTATGAGTGGTGTTACTGGCTTGTGAATCCTCGTTATATTCTTGGACTATGTCAGTTTCATCTTCAGGCTGAAAAACTCCAATGTTTGATCTTTGGGGATCAACAATTTAAATTTAAAATGTTAGCAACGCACTCCTCAAATTTGCTCTAGCATATGGTTGTAATTTCACCACCCCTGTGCCTTTAAATTGCTGCCTATTGTGATGCAGTTTCTGTTTGAACTAAATACTTTTGATCATTGCAAACCTAAAGAGGCATGTATTACAATTTGTTAAATATTTCTTACTTTAAGACAAGCTGGACCATTTCGGATGGGTGGCCCAAGGCTATTTAGTTTTACCGAAAGGTCCGCCCAAAACTGTTAAATATTTGCTTTGAGTTTTCCACTCTTCCTATGGCCCCTTGCTACCCCCAAATTTTTTTCCAACGCACAAACCAATGCCTCAAATTAAGAACGATTTATTATTTTATTAAATATGAAGGCGTTAATAACGTTGAGTCCAAATAAATAAACCAATAAAAAATGTACTTTAAAAAATTTGGTGGTGCAACAGCTCGACTAGGAACGGAGGGGTCCTAGAATTGTCTGCCGCTTCCGAACGACTAATGTGCAGTACTTTCCAAGACAAGAGATATACTCTTAGAGGATTTTTCAATTCCTTGCAAGATGCAGTACACTCCTGAAAAACTTTCTGCTGCGGCTCAGAATCGAACTCCAGACCTTCCGCATGACAGTTTAACGCGTAAGAATTGTGCCAAGAGGTACCAAGGTACTTACATTAACTTTTTGTCCATTTTTATCGAAAAAAAAACAAGTCTCGTTTAGAAAATTTAATACGAGTAATAAAGTACACAAATACGACTTCAAGTAAATCGAATACGAGATTCGGAATAAAGATAAAATACGAATAGACGTATGCGTTGTTTTGCGTTTCCCGATATTAGTACAAGTGAAGTCGAATGTACGACTCCTGGAATACCAACATACGACTATAGTCGAATACGAGTCATAAATACGAGTTTCAGAATACGGGTGACTGTATCTCATAATACTATATCTCAAAATTTTTCATCTCAAAATGCTGGATGAGCATGAACACCTGAAAGTTTTGACAGATCAATTAGTTTGGTGCAATTATTTATGCAATTGTTGATTATAATCAAAACAATTGTAAAAATATGCCGATTATAATCAACCTTGATAACTCTTTAAAAAATATCTTATTGATTTTATGTTGGTTATTTTCCAGATTTTTTTAATGATAAAGAAACCCACTCAAACTCGCACCTACCCCAAATCCTATAGTGTGCCCAAGATGGGCGGTTGCACTGTTTATACGTCATAATAAGAAAAAGGATTATAAAAACGGGATTATAAAAACTTTTTTACATTATCAAAATGATTTTTATTTTTCAGCCTATTTACAGCATTTTGAAATACAGACTTTTGAAAAACCAGAATTTAGAAATACAGAATTTTGACTTACAGTATTTTGGTCATACAGTATTTTGGGCATACAGTATTTTGAAATACAGTATTTTGAGATACAGTATTTTAAATACAGAATTATGACCCATACAGTATTTTGACCCCAACCCGTCACAAGTTTACAAATTTTCGGTTACTAATTTTGAGTCGCTGAAAACGAAAATTACACTCAATTTTTTGGTTCTTTTTTACATAATCGCATAAATCATACTAACGGTTTATCCAATTAACATTTATTATAGATATTTTTTTAAAGATATGAGTCTCCTCTTTCCAACAACATACTGTTTATGTTAGTCGGATTGAAATTTGTTAAGCTACATTTTAAATAAATTTCTGCTTTTAAGTTGCTCTATGAGGATAGAAAATCAATCATTAAAAATGTTTTGAAGATCTCAGCTGAAAGATACTTGTAGTTACGTAACCAACAAATTAAGTGCAAATATACTAAAATCGTATAATAAATGTAGGAGCAATGAAAAAGTCAGTGAAGGAAGTGCATATACAACTAAAACTTATTTGTTCGGTTTTCACAATTTTGGTCAAAACACTAACTACGAAATTGTATAAATTCACAGTATTTGCATTTACATATATTCCTACTTCAACATCGAGCAAATTTGATGATAGCCAAAGAACTACTCACATGTTTTTCAATTCGCCCGGAAGTGCGTAACTGCAAGGTATTTTAGTGAAGAGGTTTTTTCAACGAGTTAATTTTCTTTAAAAGAAAAGAGAACAATGGTTTGTCCCAAAAACCTTTCTGTTTTTTACTAACTGTGCAAGCACTTAACGAATAAGTTTTGTTTTGCTTGCGGCTTGCGGCTTGTACATATTCAGAAAAGCAGCTCAAAAAAAGTTAACTGAAACAATTCTTATTGCTTATAAACATTATTTTTGATTCAAAGCCAGATTTGTGAATAAACAAAGGACACCAAATTCAATAATGTTCTACTTGTTTTGCAAGAAGATGTTTTGGTCACAAGGAAAGCCAGTTAAATGGAGGAATTCGATTGATCATGTGACTGATGTTACTTATGCCTGACAGAAATACAAGGAATAACATTTCGTAAAGGTTTTTATCCCGACATAAAATCCTTTACAAAAGCTTAACTACATTCTTCTCAGTACCGAAAACGTGGCCATTCATCACCGTCAACACCAGAAATAGAAGTTTCAGATTTGGATTCTAGTCCCATCAGTAAACTTGAGATAGAATGTCAAAAACTGAAACTTATGAATCAAATCGCACTAAATGATCTATGTCGTGATTTAAGCTTATCAAAAGACATCTGAATTGAGTCACTTTTTACAGAAATCAAGGTGAGAAATTCGAAAAATATTTTTCGAAAACGGAAGATTTTTGCTGCTGTGTAAACGAGCGTTTAGCTAAATTTGTCGAAAAACATAACCTAAATGATTGGCGGTAGCAAATATAGTGAAAAGCTGTTTCGAAGGGCAACAAAAAACCATCAATTCCCGTTGGTCACTCCACAAATGTAAAAGAAAGTTATAAGACAATGGAAAAACTTCTTCATCTGCAGAGCTACAATTCCTACAAATGACAATGAGTTTTCAAAGTGTTTAAAAAAAGGAAAGAAAAAGCATGGTATACTTCCTTTTAGGAGCGCTGAAAATGCACTTCTTGCAGTCATTGAGACATTGGGTGATATGCATAAAAGATAGTAAATGCTTTTACTTGAGAATTTCTAAGTAATTACTTTTTTTGATATGCATAAAAATGCAGTAAATGCTGAAAATAAAGTATTTACTTGAGGTCACAGTACTTACTTTTTTCGGATGAACTTTTTCAGTAAATACTTTATTCCGTATGCATTAAAAGTAGCAAGTACTTTTTTTCTGTAGGAATTACTTCTTTTTTTCAAAGTCAAAGGATAGCAACATGAAAATTTAAAAGTACATACTTTTTTTGATTTAAACACATAACTATGTAGCTTCGAAACCATAAAGACTTACAGTCTTAACTCTATTCTCAAAGCATTCACGTCGCTGATATAAATTAAAATTAAGTTACTGTTGACTGTACTGAAATGGCGGAATTTGTACGCGTTAGTTCACAAAAAGTCTATAAAAGTCGAAGATCGGGTTCAGAATCAAATTTTAAACAACTCTATCGTTTTGAGAGGGAAAACGTAGATTGGTTGAGTGAATACTTCATTGGTAAGTCATTGCAAAATCGTAATTTGTAGTTTTAAAACTTGACACACCCTTACTATTTGGAGCCTTTTGTTAGTTCGCGGAAATGGTGTAAAACTTTCTATTTTCTTATACGCCTGTTAACTTAAAAATATAATTTATAATTTTACAAGAAGCAAACACTTATGAAAACTGTTATATATGTATATTGCGGTACTATACCAATAGGCTTCCGTTAGTTAAAGGAGTTAGTGGTTTTTAGTTACTGGCGAAGTTTTAAAACTTGCCCTTAGTCGCCAAGTTTATTTAGAGTCTTATGTTGAACAAATGGTTCATATATATATAATACTTTTTAAGGAGCTCAAACTGAAACAAGAGGAGGGGCAATCACTCATCAAGAAAAGATGCGAATTTTTGTACGATACGTTGGAGATCCTGGATTTCAAGTTGGCGTTGGGAAGATATAGGCGTTCATCAGAGTACTGTATCCAGAACAGTTGATTTTGTTGCAAAATTAATAAAAGACAAAGCTTCTCATTGGATAAAATTTCCATCGAGCTATGAAGAACAGCTGGGAGCAAAAAATGATTGGCTAGGCAAATACAGGTTCCCATTATGTAATTAAATATGTTGTATTATGGGCTTTAAGCCAGTGTTGATTTCAATCAAATGAAAGACAAATGTTGTTTATTTTATCGACGTTTCGTCTATGATTATAGACATCTTCAGGATGTATTTATTTTATTTTTATTTCAATCTGAGAACAATTAGAAAAATATGGAAGCCGTTACTTTATTAGACATAGGAGCCTTGGTAGTATTTATTAGTATTTACTATCAATTTCCGATGAATTCTAGTATTTACTTGGATGAATTTAGTATATACTGAAAGTATTTGCCAGTTAGTAAGTACTAAACTTTATGCATATGGAATGAAGTAAATACTTTAAATTTAACCATTTGCTTTAAGTTATAGTATTTACTATTATCTTTTACTTGTAGTAAATACTTCCGTTTTATGCATATCACCCATTGGCTGAGTTCGTAATTGCAAAACTGCCGCAGTCCTGCAAAAATTGCGTTCATAATTGTAAACAAACAGCATCATCTCTGCATGAGCATGGCAACATTTGTGTTCATAAAAGTAAACTTACAGTCAACATGCGGTCAATTTGGCATGTGTTTTTTTTATGTTGCTGAATTTGCAGGAAAATGGCAGAGGATAAAATGTGAGTAATTTTTTTTTTGAAATTAATTTATAATCGTACAAATATTAATTTGTACATCTTTGATAAGAAATTAATAACTATCCATCCACAGGATTAAATACGAGTCCAAAATCTGGTCCGATGCTGATATCGAACTATTTTGGCAATTATGAACACATTTTTAACAAAGTATGATGACTGCACACATGCTGTTGTAATTGTGTTCATAAATGTATTCGAAGCATGTTTTAGGCAGGGCAGGGGCAACAAACATTGCTATTACGAACTCAGCCATTGTCTTTCTTCAATTATTATTTTATAGCTTCTACATTTAATGTACGATTTTAGTATACTTGCACTTAATTTGTTGGTTAGGAAACTATCTTTCAGTAACTTAAAAGCAGTAATTTAAAAAAAAATCGATTTTTTAAATGTCTTATTGCATAAAGCTTAATAAATTGTAATCCGACTAACATAAACAGTATGTTGTTGGAAAGAGGAGATTCATTCTTTAAAAAAATATAATATATATGTTAATTGGATAAACCGTTAGTATGATTTATGCGATTATGTGAAAAAAGAACCAAAAACTTGTTTTTTTGCTCATATCTCGAAAGCGCTTCTTTGAAAGAAAAGAATTACATTATACATATTTGATATTGTCCGACGTTTCGATAGGGTTTCACTTGTCGTGGTCACGGGTTTGACTGTCAAACAAGTGAAACCCTGTCGAAACGTCGGGCAATATCAAATATAAATTTGATAAAAAAAAAAATCGCGATAAGTCCGTAAATTGTTCGTTAATTTAAAATGTCTCAGCACCACGATAAAAAAAAATCTTAAATCTACAAATATAATATGATAATAATAATGATATACCTTCATTTTTTCTTTGTGTAAATGTTTTTAGTATTTTGGCTTACCATGTGTCCAATGGCTAATTTATAACATATTGTTTCGAAAAATGTTTTGTATTTAACTTAAATATTCTCTTCTCAGTAAAATTTTGTTGTAGTATGTTATTAATAAAATGTTATGTAATTGTGAATCCAAAGTAAATTAAAAAGCAAACTTTGAGCAATCTGTTATTCATTTTTTGCTCTAGAATTTAAAAAATTCAAGTGTGAATTATTATTAAGGAAGTTAGACTGAAAGAATAGACAAAAGATTCGGCTGTGAATTGCTTAGTAAGCAATGTAAATGTTTCCGAACGAAGTTTGAAATCCTCATTCAATTTAGCAGATGTTTCTTTACTTTTCATTTTTATCGACTTGCTTATTTGAAAAATTAAGATTGTTTTTTTATACGAAGATTGTTTTTCGTATTTCTCGTATATACATATGTATAGGTATGTTATATAATCAAAAATATTTGTTCTTAAATAAATCTTGTTCACAAATTTTCAAAAAGGCGAACACAAAAGTCTTTAATTAAACACCAAAGTATGGGTAAAACATATTATAAGTGTCTCGTAAAATTAAATGAATAAGAAAAATTATAACCAAGGTTTTGATTTTCCGATACACAACATTATGCATATTGTAAATAATATTAAAATTAAAGCAAACTCTAAATAAATAAATTGTTATTTAAAAGATAAAACGTTGTCTATTATTGGATTGGAAATATTTGACCCGAATTCATAAAAAACAATGTTTATACTTTTGATTTTAACAAAAAAGATTTAATATTACTATGTTATTATGTCTTAACATATTTTCAAAAATGAAATACCTGTTTAATTACCTTTAATGTATATAGTCCAAATGATACTACCTCATTGAAACAAACAAAATAAGCAAATACATTTAAAACAAAAACACATATATTAATATAAGCATTATATAAAATTAATTATACAAAATGTATTCACTAAGAATGTTATAAGAAAAATAAATTTTATATAAAAATTCCTTGAATAAAAATTTAAATATTCGCATTCTAAAATGAAATGTACAAATTAAAACTCCAACAAAACAGAAAATTTTTAACAAATGCAATGAACAAAAAACATATATTAAAATTGATTAAGATACATTTAATTTAAAATTGTAGGGTTACTTTGATAAAGACATAATGTTCATATGATAAACAAACAAACTCAAAAGTTAAAAACAAAATCTATAAGTACATACCTATTCAAAATTATTTTTATAGTATTGAAAAAATTAGTATCTTTGAGCATCATTTTTAAAAATACTGGTCAAGCTTAACCAACTTCCTATGATTTTGATGATACTTTGGTTGCTTTGGGCTCTAAGAAAATGTTCTGAAGGCCTGTCCGAAATTCGTTGACATATGTACATATTTACATACAAATTGATTCAAGGCAACGATAAAAATGTTTATATGGGAAAGTCTATTTCCTCTTGTTTTCCATTTGGTGGGAATTGGCAAATTGTCCAAATAAAATTGTTTCTATGGATTATAAAACTCTATTAAAACATATCGGCAGCATTTTTTGGGCTTTAATTTTTTTGGGGGGCAAGAAAGTCTATTCTTTAATAGATAAGCTTAGTGAAGTTGCTTAAAAAATTTAACAGAAATACTATACTAAGATATTTTAATTGTTCATAATGCTATGAATATGAATGCTTTGTAATGGAAGCTGTAGTATTAAAAGGTGACGCAGTAGTAACAGTGGTCTTGGTTGAAGATGGAGATGTTGATAAAAGAAAATTAGAGCTTCCAGATTTGGATGAGTCGTTGTTGATGGCTTGGATTTCCTCGAGTATGGAATAATTTTTTGACAGAATTCAACGCAAGAGAACCTTGAGCAAGCGTTGTCTTAAGAATATCCAAATCGTCTTTAATTGATTCTGTTGGGGATCTATGATTTTCATTTTTGAATCAATCAATAAGAGCAAATTGGTTATTTTTGTTAGCTCTTTGCCAACGACTTCTAACAGAGCGGGAGCGGGTTCATTACGTTTCGTATTCTCTATAATTTTATTAAGGTTTTCTAGTGAAGCGTTGATGAGATCTAAATTATAGTTCATAGCAGAACGCATTTCAGGTGAGGTGGCTATTTCGGACTTCTGACGAAAGCTCTGAAATTCCTTCATTTGTTGTCACCGATCGCTCGTTATTGCATTTAATAGCTAAATGGGAATGGATTTGCACTCCACACAATAATAGTTGAAAAATTTCAGGACCCCAGAGAGAAATGGCTTAGTATTCCAACTCAAAACGATGCAGTGGGGGTGAAATTGCATGTTGCATATTAAATTACATGGAACTAAATCTGCAGCAACAGACAAAATAGTGCAACTAGAGTTATAAGACTTTACGGGCATTTTTACACAAACAAATGTAGGTTACTTATATTTCAAAAATAACGGACACAAATAAACAAAGACAAATTAACGAAAGAATGCAAGGGTAATCACAATTTTTTTTGTTTATTTAATGATTTGTTGTTATTCGCGACCTTAGAACAATAGGATTCTAACTGACATTTTTTTCAAAAATGAGTTATATGTGGAGGGCTCACAGCTGTACCGAACCAAGTCATTTTAAAGAAATCCAAAACTAACGCCAGGATTTCCGCAAAATTAAGAAAGATTTAAGGCTGTTATCTTTGCCAAACGTATTTTAACTTTCAATAAAAGTTTTGCGCCTCTTGGAACGAAAAGCAAAGAAATACCTTTTACTGCAATTTGGCATGAGGGTACTTCCGTTCGACACTGAATTCATAGCACTTAACTTTTTAAAAATTCAATATATAAAGTCAACTTTTGTTGAACCATCATCATTTGTTCGCTCCCACCCAAGAGAAATATCAATCGACACAATAAATGTTATTGAAAAAAATCTCTTCCAAGTGCTTCCTGAAAATAGAAAACAATTCTTGGACAATCTTCCTGCGACCGAGCTTAAAGCAAACTTAGAAAAAATTTTTTCTTAAAAAATGATTAAGTTTTGTTAACATAAACTTATGTTTTCTTTTTTGATTTACAGTTCAGTTAAAAAAGAAGGAATTTTAATAGAAATAGTTTGCAAATCGGTGTACATAGAGCTTTTTAAATATATCTTAATAATTAATTTCTATATACGGGTTACTATAAGAGATTTAGTGTTTTCCTTTATAACTCGAAGTATGAAAAATGTAGTTAGGGCCTTCATGATATTATGGGCAGTGTGAGCTTTATTATTAATTAACTTTTCTTTAATAATGTTTATTTGTTTTCCTTTATAAAAAATTAAAAAAAAAGGAATAAAATCTTCGTTCAACCAAAATTCTTATTTCTTTAAGATAACAGGGTTCTATCTGAACAATTTAATTTCTTATCATGACACTAAGTTCTATCAGGTAATTAGAACCTTATTGTTGTATGCTCAAATGACTTAGTGTTGAGAAACAAGGTTCTATCCATTTTTTCAACCACCAATTACTGAAAAATTATGAAATATGTTGCAGATTTTTAAATTCAGATCAACATAACTTAGTACAAAATTTGTGTTTTCAAAAAATCATGTATATCCAAACAAAAATATAAAAGTTATAGACAAACAAAATTTCAATCTCTGTTTTCTCAAAAGTGACTTGAGTGCAGTTAGAACCCTATTGTTCTAAGGTCGCGTATTGTTACGTTGATAGTCACTTTTTATTTATTTTATGTTAATGGGTACAAAGGAGGCGCGAATATGCAGGGGTAGTCACTTTTTATTTATTTATTTTGATTTATTGTTCTTACGTGAAAAAGTAGGTTACACTTGATGGGTAGAAATAAGAGACAAGCGAGGAGCGATTTCAAAATGCGACTGTTTTTTGTGACGATCAAGAACTTAAAATTGATATAATTTTTAAATCCGTTTATTGTTTTTACTTAAAAAAAACTAATTATACTCGTAACATAAGAAAATGTACGTAATAAAATTTTAAAACTTAAGGCGAACATTCTAGTCTGTTTTAGTATGATACTTGGTTAACACGATAGTTTTGCAAACTTTAATTAAGTTTAGCATCATACTTTCTCTAGCATTTTATTTTTTTTTTGTCGGTCACTTGGTAATATTCGGTGCCAAGCAGTGAGGGACTTTTACCGCACCAAAATCAACGGGATCAGGACCAATCTATTAAAGATCGGCAAATGATTTTTATATTTTAAAATCAATTTGGGTGAATTTTAAACTTTTAATACTTTTCTACAGCTTTTAGGCAATCAGCTCATGAGGCTTGGTTCTTCTAAGTCGCCGAACATTGTCTTTTACATTTAAGACGGAGCAGTTGCTGATTGTGTGATATAGCGTATTTTTTAATCACTTCAGTGACCATTTCAATTTGAAGGTCGTAATGTAGATCGCTATTTCTTATGTTCCAAGGAGAATTTATTATTCACGAAGGATTTTGTTTTGAAATTTTTGGATGGGTTCAGCATTTGTTTTCTTTGTACAGCCCCATAGCCAGATACTATACGTCCAAATGGGTTTCAGCATTTTCTTGTATAAGATTATTTTGTTCTGGATAGATAGGCCAGAGTTCTGTTTTAGTAACCAGTACATTCTTTACTGCACTTTGAGTTCAGTTCTTCTGTTTTCATTTTGTATGTTCTCTTTCCATTTTAGCTCTATATCCAAAGTCATTCCAAGTTATTTGGCAGTATTAGTGTAAGGTACAGCCTTACCGCTGATGAAAATAGGAACATTATTTAGTTTTTTTCCTAGTATAGTTTATATGCCTCGATTTTGTTTCGTTAAATTTGATACGTCAAATCTCTAACTTTATCGACGGATAACTGATAACGGATATATCAGGCACCAATATCAAAGTATCGTCAGCAAAGGTGGCTATGATAGCGTTGATGACCAATGGAATATCCCTAGTATATTACAAAAACAGGATTGGCCCTAAGGACACTTCCTTGGTGTACACCGGCTTCAATTTTTTTAGTTCCAAGTAATTTTGGTCGTATCGTACTGTAAAAAGTCGGTTCGTAGCTTAGGATATCAGTATTTCGTGTTACTGCCTGTGAAGGTCTCTATGCAGTTTGTACTCAAGTCCCAAAAGCCAAACTTTATGAAAGGCTTGAATAACATTTAAGAATAGAGCTGAACATACTTTTGTTTAAATGCTTCTTCTAATTCTTAAAATCGTGGAATGTTTGTTTCTAAATCCAAACTGATGGCTCAGGATAAGACTTCTTTCTTTTATTATTTTACTAAGCGTTTTCAGGAGCAGTTTCTGGAAAAATATTGCCGTGATTAGTATGAGCGATATAGGTCTGTAAGATGTTACTTCTGTTGGTGGCCTACCTTGTTTAGTTATAACAACGACTTCTGCACTTTTCTAATGATGTGCACATATCTAAGCTTAATGCTTAATGCTAAGGGGTGGCCGTGGCGCGATGGATGCGTGCTCGCCTGTGAACCTCATGATCACAGGTTCGATCCCTGCTGACGTCTATGTCGTTTTAATTCCATTAAAAAATTTCTAAAATTGTCATCAATTGGTTGCTGGTTTACTCATTACATGTTGTTCAGGCATAACACTAACAACATGTGATTGAGTTAAACTAGTATGCCCAACAAGGATGAACACGAATAAAATAATATGAATTATAAGCGACATAGAAATAAGACACGGCATTCTCCGCTTTAGTTCAGCCGCCATCCCTGGAGATAAAATATCTGAGACAACAACCTTCAGTTTCAGTACATCGTGCCACACATCTTTCCTATCCTTCTTTCTCTTCCTTAACTTCACGCCAGTTATGTTGCAAATCCTCTGGGATTCGAAAAAAATATATAAATATATCTTCTCCTTCAACGTGGAGGGACAAATGAAAACGCAACGAATTATTTAAAGATTGAAATGGATCTTCAGAGATCCTCTTTATTTGAGATGTGAAATAGAACTGCTTAAATCTAAGATACAAAATAATGCTTAAGACTAATGTGCCTGATGAGATGATCATACGATCATCGAATTATGCTGACTTTGTTATTTTGTTGATGCTTGGATGAGATGATCCCACGATCGTCGAATTATGCTGACTTCGTTATTGATTTTGCATCATTGTTTATGTCTGGCTGCCTCATCGGAATTTTAATAGAGATGATTTGTGGACTATATGTGTTGGCTTCTGATGTCATGGGGATCGGCATAGGTACCTTTGTAACTCCCCCCTCCTTAGATTGAAGACTCTCCTGAGGCTTCACGTTTTCAATTTCGTTCATTGGTATGTTATCAGTATTTTTTATTTCTTCGGCACGTATAATTTTATTTATAATTTTAATTTTCTTATGTTTATATTTTATTATAAAGTAGCAAATAGCTATTACAATGCTTATAGTTACTATTAATGTAAATGAAATCGTATTACGATTGTTCTTATATTCTATTAATTTTATTTTATTTTGATGCTCTATATCATTTAAAACCAGGTCTTTTATTATTACTTCTGAGTCAATAAGACTCATATTTAAATTTGGACTAATAATTATTTTGTGATTGAAAGTTTTTATTTTATTATTATAAGTTTTATTATTTAATGTTACGGTACATTTGTTAAAATTGACAATAAAATTTTTGTAATAATGGTATGTTTTTTCATTGCAATTGTGTTCTATAATATTTTCAAAATTTATAACAAGTAGTAGACCTTTATTTATTTCTTCTACATAATTTTTTGTTTTATATTTAATTGTTTTACATGGAGAGCATTCTATTGGATTTTTAAAATTCTTTAAATATTTACTTATAGGATATATTTTGTTTTGATATTTAACAATTTTTTGTTCTATTATATTTTCAATTATTGTATTGTTTATAAATGGTATTAATCTTAAATGGTAAGTTGGAAGTTCTTGATCTAAAAATATGGGAATGCTTATAATAATTATGAAAGTATTTGAATTGTTTTTTCCAAAAATATTTATTTTTATTTCTTTTAATTCGTTTAAGCCTATAAAATTTTCTTCAATTTCATCAATATCCAAAATGGATCTTGACATGATTCCTTCTTTAGCTGCATTTACATTATCAATTAATTTTTCGATTTCTTGATCCAATTCCGAAACATAATTGGATAGCTTCAATAATAAAATCTCATTTTTAATTATATTAATTTCATTTCTATTATTTGTGTTAAGTTTTATTATTTGAGACTTTGAGCAGTATGCATAAACGGTAGCAAATGCTTTTACTAGTAATTTTGTATAGTATTTACTACTTTCCATATGCATAAAAGACAAAGTAAATGCTGGGAAGGTAGTATTTACTAGAAGAAAAGTATTTACTAGTTTTGGATGAATTTTTATAGTAAATACTTATATTGATATGCATAAAAAACTAGTACGAACTTTTCTTTCTAGTATTTACTGCAAATTTTTCAAGTTTCTAAATACCAACTTAAACATTTACTAGTAAAAACTTTCTCATGTTAAATGCCAACATCAACAGTCGCAACTTTACTTTCAAAGCAATCGGTTTGCAGAGCATTTATTACGAGTATAAATATGGCAGCTTTTTTCAATGTTAGATCTGAAAAAGTTTATAAAGAGCGAAGGACGCCCGGGAATAATAATTTTAAAATGCTCTACCGTTTTGAAAAAGATAACGTTGAGTGGCTAAGCGAATATTTTATGGGTAAGATTTTTTATTTGCAATTAATTGAAGCTAATCAATTTATTTATCCCTTTTACAATAAAAAATCTCAAGGTTCTCAGTCTGAAAGAAGGGGAGGAGCAACGTCCGCTGAAGAAAAGATGAGAATTTTCTTGAGATATGTTGGAGATCCAGGCTTTCAAGTTGGCGTCGGGGAAGACACGGGCATGCATCAGAGTACTGTTTGCAGAACTTTACACTATGTAGCAAAACATATAGTGGATAAATCTTCTCTTTGGATTAAGTTTCCTTCGGATTACCCACAACAATTGGAAGCTAAACAGGATTGGCTTTTGAAATACAGTTTTCCATCATGTATAGGAGCGTTAGACTGCACCCATGTCGAAATAAAGAAGCCCCACTTACACTCAGAGGAGTATATAAACCGTAAAGGATATGCCTCCATCAATATTCAAGCGACCTGTAATGCCAGAGAATGGTTTACAAGTGTTGTTTGCGAATGGCCAGGGTCAGTTCATGATTCAAGGATTTGGAAAAATAGTTTTCTTGAACCTATTTTGAAGTGTTCAGAAAATACAATATTATTGGCAGACGAGGGATATGGAATTGCACCATGGCTAATGACACCATTCAAAAATCCAACTAGTAACATCGAAAAAGCTTATAACAAATTGCATACTAAAGAGAGGGTTATAATAGAACGTTGTTTTGGTCAACTGAAAAGCCGGTTTCCAATCCTACAAAACTGTATACGAGTCGAATTAAAGAATGTACCAACTTTAGTTACTGCATGCTTTGTCCTGCACAATATTGCAAAGTATTTAAATGACAGTGACGACTTCGAGATTTCAGAAGGTGAAGGAAGGGGAAATGAAAGTGCAGTCCACACTTCAGAGAATAATGCTTCTGTACTACAAATCAGAAGATTGGGACAGATGAAGAGAAATGAGCTCGCAGAAATGATATACAATACACAATTATAATTTTGTTATAATTTTATTAAAGATACATATAATGTACAAAAATAAATAAAAAAATGTATAAATTAACAAAAAATTATTATTCATTCAAAATAAAATAAAACCAAGTATGTATGACTTTATAAATTATAAAATGTTCGTCCGTCTTCGGAAAAAATATTTTCAGAGGCATTCGTTGAGCGCAAGGAATGATCGTCATCATTGCTAGCCAACCTTTTCTGAAGAAGCTCCTGTTGCATCCTCAAAAGTTTTAAGTTTTCCAGAAGCACTAAACGTTGAAGCTCACTATTAGTGAGAGAAATTGTTTCTTCGGTCTCCTGTTCCAAACGCCTTTTGCGTTTTGGTGCTGGTGCAGAAGATTGACAAGCAAGCGGCGCTGAATCTTCTTTGTCCTCTTCTGCGCTACTTGAAGAACTACTTCTTTTTCGTTCCTTGTTATGGTTATCTGATCCCACAGATAGACCACCTACAAAAAAAAAGGTTTGTAAAAGTAATTTTGTTTCTAAAACTTAACATACCAGGTATTCTTGAAATTGATGGGTTTTGGTCAGCATTGATAAGCTTTAAGAAAATATGTTCCCATTCTTTAAGCTTGATTGGTTTATTTCCCGTTGATTTAAGGTCCGATTTTTTTTTCACCTCAGTCTTAATGTTATTTATCCTCTTCTTTAGTTGGTCTTCCGTTATTAAAATACCAGCCTTGGCTTGAAATTCATGAATAAACAATTTTAAGGCCTCCGCCTTTGCTTTTTTTATATGAGGCTGTTGAGATTTGTTAATAAATACGGCATACTTCTCTAGTGTTTTAACAAACTCTAAGGTTGTTGAACCTTCTGCTTTTGCCATTTTTTGAACTTCGAGCACTCACTTTTAAACTCTTAAAAATTGTAACACAAAAAATTGTTTACAAAAGAAGAAAATTATAGAACGGTAATTTATAGAACAAAGAGAAACAACAGCATTTATTTAACGCATTTATGTAGGTATCTAGTATATACTTTTAGACAAGGATTTTATTTTAAAGTTTTTTATTTAAACGACTGTTTGCTCTTACATCTAACTTATGAATAATTTTTATTTTATTGACATTTGTATTTCAATATTTTTGTTCTTTGCAAAAATAATTAGATTATTATTATTTAAATTGAAACAAGTAAAAAGAAACAAGTAACTAATGAATAGAAATATATAATACTACATACTATTACTTTCAGATGAAGTAGTAGTATTTACTGGGATGAATCCAGTATTTACTACTAGTTTATAATAGCTAGTAGAAACTTAGGTTTATGCATACCGATTGTAGTAAATACTATTAGTTTCAGCTGCAACTAGTAGTACTAGTATTTACTATAACCTTTTACTGCTAGTAATTACTTTCGTTTTATGCATATGCCTCTTTGTCTCTTCTATGTTATTTTTAATATTTATAAAATTGGTTTGAAAAATATCATTAATTTCTATTTGTTGATTATATGCTTCTGCAAGTTTCTTATCATTTTGGTCTATAACGTCTAATTGATTTGTAATTTCTTCTCTATCATCATTATCCATGATTCCATATAGTAATTTAAAAATTGATCCTATTGGATTAAGTAGACCTCTTTTTGTTCTATTATTGTGTAATTTCATATTATTTTTCACAGAGTGTTCATTTGAACTTAATAGCATTTTTATATTAGTTTGGATTTTCGTTATTTTCTGTAATAAAGCTGGATTGCTTTGAATAATTTTTATTATATCTGTATTTTGGTTCTTATATGTTGTTAAATTGTTAAGAGTATCTATATACTCTTGAAGGTTTACCCTATGGTAAATTCGATAATAGTCACTAACTATTGGTATATCTTCATCTTTTATTAATAAAACTCCTTGATCTTCGATATTCTCTATTTGAATATCTGCACTTGAGTGTGTTATAACACTTATTATTATTGTTAAAATTAGGAAAATAGTTTTTATGTTGAGATGAGTTGAAATCTGTAATGAAAAACAGAATTTCATTGAATTGGAATTTGTTGATCTGAATTATTTAGATTTTTCTCTTTAATTGGACCTTTGAAGTATTTTTTCTGTCTTTTTATCCGTGTGGGATGGATCTTTAAATTTCTTTTGCCTTTGCTGTGTAAAATATTTCCTTTGTCATCATGTTTTATTCCTACTTTTCTAAACTTGGGTTTTTCTTTATGTCTAACCTGATTATAGTTTTTAATATAAGCTTTATCATAAGGATAAGGTTTATTTGTTTCTCTATTTCTGTTATGATAACCTAACCATTGATTTTTCTTTAATTCTAGTATTTTAAAGATTTCGTCTTTATCTACATTTTCAAATTGTATCTCTATTGGTTTTCTTTCTATAGTTGAATGAATTGTATTATTATAATAACTAGCTGCTTTAAGGATCTTTTCTGTAATTTCTAGATTGGGTTCTGTAATATTAAGTATTCTAATATGTTCAAGTAGTGACGAATGACATCTACTCATATCGGCATTGCCTGTATGGCTATTGGGAGAATTGAAATGAATTGATAGATTTTCTTCTTCTATGAATTCTAAAATGTTAGCTGTATTAAATTCATTGTCTGCTACTATTAATTTTGGTTTACTAAAATTCAATATGTATTCTTTTATCAATTCAACTAAGGTAGTTGAATTTTTATCAGTAGTTTCTTTAACGTATAAATGTTTCGAAAATTTGTCAATAACTGTAAAATAATATTTCTTTTCTATATGAAAAATATCCAAATGAATTATTTCATTTTTGTTTCTTGGTGTAACTGTGTATTTAAATTTTGGTTTAGGGGGTTTCCTATCATATTTTGCCAAATTGCACACTTCGCAATTATTTATATATTCAATTATTATTTCTTGTAATTTCACAAAATAGAATTTTGATTTTAATTCTGTGTAATTTTCATAAATACCTCTATGGTTTGTTAACTCGTGAATTTCCTTTATTTTTTCTAAACATGCGGTTTTGTTTAATAAATCTTCTGCTAATAATGCACATTTTATTAATTTATAATGTGACACTGTAAAATTTGAAAATAGCTTATCTTTAAATACATTAAATGAATTGTCTTCTAATTCTGAATAAAATGCTAATACTCCTTTCTCAGGTAAATATTCTTTTAATATTTGGATCATTTCATTATTATGAATTTCTTCTTCTGTTACAAAAATCTTCTTCTTGCTATGTACTTTCTTATATACTTGTTCTTTTTCTTTTAATAAAATTATTTGAGTTTTAAACTTATTCACTATACCTTTGTTTTCTGTTATTTCATTTTCATTTCTTACGATATTATTACCTTCGTTAATATTTATTTCATTTTCATTTCTTACGATATTATTACCTTCGTTAATATTTATTTCATTTTCATTTCTTACGATATTATTACCTTCGTTAATATTTATTTCATTTTCACTTGTATTTATTCTTGACAGAAAATCTGCCACTTTATTTTCTTTACCTTTAACGTACTCTATATTAGGGCTCTTGATACCCGCATACCCGGGTAATTACCCGGGTACCCGAGTACCCGCACTTACGGGTATTACCCGGGTACCATAATTTCGGGTACCCGCTTTCTTGCGGGTACTCGGTAAAATCCGGGTACCCAAACCATAATTGTGTATAGTTATAAAAAAAGACTTAAAGAAAGATTGAAGAACATAATTATATTATTTCTCTGCTGCTTACCACTTATACAACATACATAAATAAGCAGTCGGATTTTGATTCGACTATTTTTTTTTATTTTTTAAAATATACAGTAAAAATAAAAACAAATAGTAAAAATAAAAATAAACAGATTCATAACAAAAATTGTTATTAAAAAAAATGTATCTTCATCATCATCATCATCATCAGTGTACTTTCAATAACATTTAAGTACAACATGATGCTTATGGATATAAAGGGTAGTTAAATTTTAAGGGCCGATGTTGATTTTGAATAAAACACAAATTATTTAGGAAATTATTGTCATTTCTTTTTATTATGAAAATATGGTATGGTTCAATTACGTAATGTATGGAACAAAATATCGGCCAAATTGCCGCCGCGACCTCGGCGGCACACCTCCATCCGATGGTCCAAATTTTCGATGACGCTGAGACCTAATTGAGGTTCTATGCCGTTAATGTGCCGAATTATCTCATCCTTTAGCTCTTGAACTGTTGCTGGCTTATCAACGTACACCTTTTCTTTCAAATAACCTCAAAGAAAGAAGTCCAACGGTGTCAAATCACATGATCTTGGCGGCCTATTTTGCTCGCGCAAAAGAGCTATTGTTTCGTTAGCTGTGTGGCAAGTGGCACCGTCCTGTTTAAACCACATATCGTCCACATCCATATCTTCCAATTCGGGCCATACAAATTTCGTTATCATCTCACCATAGCGAACACCATTTACAGTAATTGCCTGACAGGCCGCATTTTGGAAAAAATACGGCCCGCCGATGTCGCCACCCCAAAAACCGCACCAAACAGTCACTCTTTGTGGGTGCATTTGTTTTTCGACAGTCACTCTTGGATTATCTTATTGACGAATCCACTGAGGTGAAAACGTGCCTCATCACTGAAGATGATTTTCTTCGAAAATTGATTATCCACTGTTGCCATTTCTTGCCACCATTCTGACCATTAACGACGCTTGAAATGGTCAAGAGGCTTTAGTTCTTGAGTCAATTGCACCTTGTAAGCGTGTAAATGCAAGTCTTTATGCATAATGTTCCTCAACAACGAGTGTGAGAGGTGCAATTATTGGGCACGACGACGAGTTGAGGTGGACGGGTCTTCAGCCACACTATCGCGAACAGCGGCAATATTTTCTGCAGTAAGAGCTGAACGAGCATGCACTGGTGTTTTCACATCTCCTACAGACCCAGTTTGCTCAAATTTTTGCACGATTTTTCCGATTGTACGCACATTTGGACGATTAAACTGACCGAAAAAATCACGAAGTGCACGATATGCATTTTGATTTTCGCCCATTTTCATAATAAGCCTGAATAACTTTAACGCGTTGCTCGATTGTGTAAATTTCCATGGTTCAAATTGAGTTAGTCTGAAATTGAGAAATGTCAAATAAAATACAGAAAAAAACTTGACGTTTAGGTGTGGTTCACATTCAACATCGGCCCTTAAAATTTAACCATCCTTTAAAAATCACATTTCATTGCTTCTCTGCTTCCTCTTCTTATGAAATATTATTTCGTAAGCAATTGTAGCATTTTTGAGTACTGGGTACCCGTAACACGGCATTGTCGGGTACCCGCCAGTTGACATATCCCGGGTACCCGCAAATTTGGGTAATACCCGCATTACTCGGGTACCCGGGTACCCGGATTTTTGATGAAATGGGTATTACCCGGGTAAAATCAAGAGCCCTACTCTATATTGTAATTATATTCATTTAATTTTGTTTTCCACCTAATCATTTTTGATCCAGGGTCTTTAAGATTATTTAACCAGACTAATGGTCTATGATCTGTTTTAATATTAAATTTGACTCCATAAAGGTAGGGTCGGAAATATTTAGTTGCCCAAACTATAGATAATAATTCTTTTTCAATTGTTGCATAGTTTTTCTCATGTTCATTGAGGGTTCTAGATGCAAATGAAATTGGATGATTATCTTGTGATAGGACGGCTACGATAGCTTTATCTGAAGCATCGGTTGTGAGAGTAAAACTTTTCTTGAAGTCAGGATATCGTAATACCGGATGACTCGTAATCAAGTGTTTTAGTTTCTCAAAGGCATTTATATATTGTGGATCTTTTTCATTAATCCTACAGCCTTTTTTTAAACATTCCGTTAGTGGGATAGCGATTTTGGAGTAATTCTCGATGAATTTCCTATAATATCCTGTTATTCCTAAAAAGGATTTTATTTGTTTCGTTGTTTTGGGTATACAGAGATTTTGTATTGCTTCTAATTTAGATGGGTTAGGTTTAATGCCTTTGTCGGTCAGTATATGTCCTAAGTATTCGGTGCTCTTTGAAAAGAACTTACATTTGTCAATTTGGATTTTTAGATTATGTTTTCTTAATTCTTCAAAAATTAATTTTATATTTACTTCCATTTCTTGGAGTGAAGTTGAAAATATTAAAATATCGTCTAAGTAAACGACGCAAATCTTGTTAATGTGTTGTCTCAGAATCTCATTCATCATTCTTTGAAATGTAGCCGGGGCATTTTTTAATCCGAACGGCATTCTTACGAATTCATATTGACCTTGTGGGGTGCTAAATGCTGTTTTATATATATCTTTTTTGTCAACTAAAATTTGATGAAAACCTTTAGCAAGATCGAGTGTTGTGAAATATTGGGCTTTGCCAAGTTTGTCAAATATTGATTCAATATTTGGAAGAGGAAACTTATCTTCGAGAGTTTTTTCATTTAACTTGCGGTAGTCGACTACTATCCGCCACTTATTTGTTTTTGAATTATCTAGTTTTTTGGGTACTACCCAAATTGGTGCGTTATATGGGGAATTAGAAGGTTTTATTATGCTTTGTTTGAGCATATCCGGTATTTGTTTTTCTACTTCATCTTCATGTATTTTGGGAAGACGGTATATTTTTGAAAAAATGGGTATACTGTCAGTGGTAGTTATGCTATGTTTCGTATTTGAAGTACAACTAAGGTCAGTGCCTTCCTTATAGAATAAATCTTTATTATATTTTAATACTCGACTTAAAGATTCATGTTCTTCTTTATTTAAGTCTTTGTATAGACAGTTTAAATTGTTTGCTTCTTGAAGATCTATGTGACAGTTATTAATTTCTTGAGGACAAGCGTAGTTAAAGTAGAGTTTTACGTCGAAAATTTGTAAAGAGCCTTCTCCTAAATTAAGGATGGCGTTTAGTGGAAAAAGAATATTTTGACCAATAATAGCTTGAAAAGATTTTTCTGACAGGTTTATCAGTTTCCAGGTCATTTTGAAATTTTCAGGTGCATTAAATTCTTTTGGGAAGGAAGTTTTTATTTGTTGAGTCACTAAAGTTTTACCGGTTAATACATTTATTTCAAGTGGATATTCTAAATTAAATCTTTCAAATGATTTTAAACAATTAAAATCGATACTGGAAGTTGAAGCTCCACAGTCTATTAGAACAGGTATTATTTCTGTTCCTATTGTTAGGTTAACTATGGGAAGAGGACCTCGGAGGCCTGTTCCTGAAAATTTATATCACGGTTAGAATTTCGTTGATTTTCAGTATTTCTGAATGGTGGTGGATTTTGTTCATTTGATCTAAAATAATTTTGGGTATTTTGATTCTCGTTATTATTGTTAGTAAAATTTCTTTGATTTTGGTATCTGAAATTATTATTAAAACTTCCACGGTTATTCCTATTATTATGGTTTAAATTATGATTTATATTATTCATGTTATTGTAATTGTTATAGCTTCCGTTGCTATTCCTATTGTTAAATGTAAAATTTGGGTTTCTATTTCCTGTATTAAAGTTAGAGTTCCCATTAAAATTATGGTTTCTATTTGTGTTATTATTAAAGTTAGAGTTTCCATTAAAATTATGGTTTCTATTTGTGTTATTATTAAAGTTAGAGTTTCCATTATTGAAGCCCCTTGAATTTATATTTCTATTGGAATTATTTCTATTTATATTCATGCGGTATCCATCCGGATATTGAGGAAATATATTATTTTGAGGGTTGGAATTTTTATACGTGTTTAACAATTCATATGCTTTTTGCATTGAACTTATATTTCTACTAAGGATAAAACTTTCCTGATTTGTGTTCAGTTGAGAACAAAATATTCTAAAAAACATTGTGTTAACATTGTGAGGTGAAAATTCTAATGATTTTACTAACTCGAAATTATATTTAATATTAATTCTATCCATTAGTTCACACAATTTTAAATAATAATTTTCTAAATTTGTATTTCTTACGCTCACTGCCTGTTGGTATAAAGTTATATAGCTCTCCTGTGGCCCAAAGTGTTTGATAAGTGTGTCTTTCATTGTAGTCCACGTTGCGAATGGTCCCAACATCCTTATAGTCTGCTGTGCTCGTCCTTGTATCAGCCCTCTGACAACGTTTTGTGTAGCAAATGCATTTGAAGCTGGTGTGAGATATTGTAAATTTATATCAACATCATATATAAACGACGCGACGTCTCGTGGTCCTTCTCCACTAAATGGTTTGATCCTTTGAATAATCTTTATTATCTCCATCTCTGGTAGGATGAGTGAAACAGGTTTTGGTTCTAGGATTTCTTGTTGTTGTTGCTGCACTTGTTGCTGCTGCTGCTGTTGTAAAATGTGTTGTTGCTGCTCTTGTTGCTGCTGCTGCTGCTGCTGTAGAAGTTGTTGTTGCTGCTGCAGGAGTTCTTTCTGTTCCGCTGTTGCTCCCAAAAGTAATTCTACTTGTCTCTCCATTTTTTTATACTTTATTTAGTGATTTTTTGCTTTTAATTTTATCTATGGCCAGAGTTTTTTATTTTATTGGGTCAACCTACCAGTCTCAGTAGGCTTTTTCAGAGTGCGTTTAATAGACTTTCCCTTTTTTTGAAAAAGGTCACACAACCCCAATATTAACTCAATTTAAGACCACTTAATCAATAAAAAAAAATATTCACTTTTTCTTTATACCGATTTTTAATAACAACCGATAAACGAACGGATACTGGGTATCCTACCGACTGCGCCAGTTATGTTGCAAATCCTCTGGGATTCGAAAAAAATATATAAATACAGGGTGATTGGCATAAGGTGTGACAAAAAGCTAGGGCGTGTAGGTTGGACTTAGACAAGAAAAAAATCGTATGGGAGGGGGGGGTCTATTTCCCCCCGTTTAGGCGGGAGGGGCAATTTAAGAAAAAAATCACTTAAAACAGAAAAAAAATTATTAGAAAATAACGGTGATACCTACAGAGTAATGCTATATCATTTTGAAAAGCCAGAAATACATTCTTTAATCTTGTTTTTAGATAAAGTTGTTCGAGTGAATAGTTTTTGAAAAATTAATTTTCAAAATCAAAATTTTGAAAAAAAAATGAAAAATTTTTTTTTTAAACAAATTTTTTTCAAAATTTTACGTAATTAAGTATTATTTTTTTATTCAATATTCAATGCTCATATTAATTTTTGATCAAACACAAAAAACCGGATGTCAAAATGTTTTGTAGTTTTTGAGAAAATCAAAAATAAGAAAAACTACTTTTGTTCTAAGAAAAGCCTTTTATTTTAGTTTTTATACGTTTTTGGATTCTTAGGTGAATTTACGATTGAAAGGATTAACTTTCTTTTTATAATTTTTTTAATTATCATCTTATAAACATACAATAATGTGACAAAGTACTGGATTAACCATATTTCACATATTTTTTCATTGAGAACACCTGCGTGAGAGCATTGGTTTAAAATTGACCTGCCACTTTTTTATTATGGTGGGGTCGGCTTGGCGTAGGTGCATTTACGAAAGAAAGGATTAACTTTTTTTGTAAAATTTTTTTATTATCAGTCTTATAAGCATACAATAACACATTTTTTCATTGAGAACACCTGCGTGAGAGCATTGGATTAATATTGATCTGCGAATGTTTTTTAAATAATGCAGCGTTACACGCCCTAACTAGTGACAGAAAAATGCAATTGCGAAATAAGAACAAAAATGTTCCTGAATCTTGAAATCAATTTAAATAATAAATACATGCATATTTAGATAAAATACATAATTACTGTTTATTTAAAGTTAATCCTTTCTTTCGTAAATGCACCTACGCCAAGCCGACCCCACCATAATAAAAAAGTGGCAGGTCAATTTTAAACCAATGCTCTCACGCAGGTGTTCTCAATGAAAAAATATGTGAAATATGGTTAATCCAGTACTTTGTCACATTATTGTATGTTTATAAGACGATAATTAAAAAAATAGTAAAAAGAAAGTTAATCCTTTCAATCGTAAATTCACCTAAGAATCCAAAAACGTATAAAAACTAAAATAAAAGGCTTTTCTTAGAACAAAAGTAGTTTTTCTTATTTTTGATTTTCTCAAAAACTACAAAACATTTTGACACCCGGTTTTTTGTGTTTGATCAAAAATTAATATGAGCATTGAATATTGAATAAAAAAATAATACTTAATTACGTAAAATTTTGAAAAAAATTTGTTTAAAAAAAAAATTTTTCATTTTTTTTTCAAAATTTTGATTTTGAAAATTAATTTTTCAAAAACTATTCACTCGAACAACTTTATTTAAAAACAAGATTAAAGAATGTATTTCTGGCTTTTCAAAATGCTATAGCATTACTCTGTAGGTATCACCGTTATTTTCTAATAATTTTTTTTCTGTTTTAAGTGATTTTTTTCTTAAATTGCCCCTCCCGCCTAAACGGGGGGAAATAGACCCCCCCCTCCCATACGATTTTTTTCTTGTCTAAGTCCAACCTACACGCCCTAGCTTTTTGTCACACCTTATACCAATCACCCTGTATATCTTCTCCTTCAACGTGGAGGGACAAATGAAAACGCAACGAATTATTTAAAGATTGAAATGGATCTTTAGAGATCCTCTTTATTTGAGATGTGAAATAGAACTGCTTAAATCTAAGATACAAAATAATGCTTAAGACTAATGTGCCTGATGAGATGATCATACGATCATCGAATTATGCTGACTTTGTTATTTTGTTGATGTTTGGATGAGATGATCCCACGATCGTCGAATTATGCTGACTTCGTTATTGATTTTGCATCATTGTTTATGTCTGGCTGCCTCATCGGAATTTTAATAGAGATGATTTGTGGACTATATGTGTTGGCTTCTGATGTCATGGGGATCGGCATGGGTACCTTTGTAACTCGCCCGCGCTGTGTTGAAACTAGAGCCTACGTTTTTGAACGTGTATTTAAGAAACACGTGTACACGGAATCCGTGTAGGAAATATATACCAACTTCAAATCCGTGTTCTTAAAACACGTGTAATTATTCACTTTATTATCCGTGTAAACGAATCCTTAGTACACGGATGAGGCTGAAATTATAATTGGTCTTTGGTTTGCTATTTTATCTCACATTTGATACGTAATTAGTAATAATTGAACAACGAGGTATACCTAGACCGTTATCAAGTGCAAAACAACAGCAACTTGCTTAAATTATTTCCGTTATTTTTGCATTGTGCAAAATTATTGTTTGTCAATAGTCACCCGTTGTACCTAAGCTTTTGTTTAATGAGACGGTTAGTAACAGTTGAGTGTTCACTGCAAACGTGCAAAGCTTGAGTCGTATTCTAAATTGTGAAGTATTCCTTTTTAAATTTTAGTTTATATTTCTCTTATAAATTACTGTTTTTACCAATTTAGTATCCCTAGTTTACTAACTTCGACTTACTTAACGCTAGAAATGGTAACGGATATTTTATAGTAACACGTATAATTAAATGCACGGATGCACGTGTATTTAATTATACGTGTTATTAAAATAACACGTGTAATTATAATTACACGGATTCAAATCCCGGTCCAATAATTACACGTGTATCCGTGTATTTCATTATCCGTGTAATAGAGAGCTGTAGTTCAAACATTTAAAAGGGTAATCATAATCCCTTGAGCGCGTGTAGATTATATAAAAAAAATGCATGCGTTTATTATAAATTGTAGTTTTTTGAAGCCTAGTAAAGGCATTTCTTTCAAAACCTAAGCAGTTATTAGATCGTACCCTGGTGATTTTTTTAAGATAGCTTATGCTGACACATGCTTCTTACCTCTTACTGTAAGTCATCTGTATCTGTATTTACTGAGAATGGCTTAAAGACATTCGCAATATTTCTGCGAAGATGTCAGCCTTCTGTGTCGGGTTTTGGATCCAATTTCCATCTTGAGACTTTGTTGGAGGGTCTTGTGTGGCGGTCCTTTTAGACGCTTGGCTGCTTTCAATAAGGAGTGTTCGATTAAAGCATTCGACGTCAAAATTTTTAGGAATCTATCAAGCGAGTCATTGTTGAATTCACAGATTTTTTTTTTAGTTCATTGTTAACACGGTTGAATACTGCCTTATCGCCTGGAAGCCTCGTATTTTGAGCTTGTACTTGCATGTTTTGATTAATGGACTTTGGTTCTTCATAGTGTTTCAGGTACTTTTTTATAAAATCTTCATCTAGCTTAATCGGCTGGATTCGGCGCGTGATACAACCAAACAAATCTCTAAATTTTGTAGTATAACTCGGATGCATGTTGTAAAAGAAGGTTTGCAGTCCATTTTATTTTTATTTTCAACTGTTTTGCAGACTGCAATTGCTTTTGCAGGTAGATTGAAAGCCTTTTTGTATAAGGTCTTCGACAATTTATTTGGAAATACATGAGGGGTGAAGGCTTCTTGCTACTAATTTTATAGATCTTACAGCTTTATTTTCGTACGAGTGCCACTGAATTTGGGTTTTGTTCCGTTCCTCGGTGACGCATCTATACGCATCGGCGTCTTCAACAGCGACTTTCCAGTTATCTTTATTGTATGATGTATATTTAAAGACCTTATTTGTACATTTCTCTAAGCTCTTGGCCAAACATTTCCAGTTCCGAAATCATGATAGAAGGTAGTGCAGAGTGCCTGTTGGATTTTAGGTAAGACAAAACTTCTTTTAGGGTACATCTTTTATGACTTTATTTAATTGTGTCAATCTTCTTTTGAAGCTAACAGACAGTTTTTAGTAAAGTTTTAGGGCTACCCTTAGCTTTTCGTTTCTTGGATTTTCTTTCAGTTTCAAGCACCAACTCTTCTTCATCTGTATGAAACTCAGTTGCAATTTTGTGTGGGTTTGCCGCTGCACCTTTCTTGTCCAGCAATTGTCAATGAGGAACTCGAGTTTTTCTAGCTGAGATTTCCTTTTGCCATTCCTTGTAAAAATTTTCGATTTCAACTTGGTGGACCTTGTTATATTCCTTGGAACATTCCAGACCTTAACTGTCGAACTATTCATAGTTGGTTCATTTTTCGCTAAGGACTTCTAAGTACTTCATTTGGTTTTTGTGTTGGGGTTATTAATGGGATAACCCTTGGTGCAGTTCCTTGCGTGTTTGTGCTTCTCCTTTTTCCTATTACCAATAATTGCTCCTCCCCAGAATCCATAGGACCGATCTTCGAAGAGAGTGGATTTAACAGTATAACTGGATTCCTACCTGGGGTATTTAATCTATTTGTTTTACTCGTTGCCATATTCATTGTTGTTTTAGCTATTGTTTTTTTAACATAAATATTTCATTCACTTCTTCTATTAAAGGATTTTAAATTCAGCCGCCCTTATGAGATCAGACGCTGACTAATAAGCCGCACATTGTATGTCAGATGCTCTTGCATTTTTCGCAGAGCTGGTTCTTAAGAGTGACATCTTACATTTTGCTCCTTGTTCCTGAGAAGGTAACTCAGGTATCACAGCTCTTGGATCTAATAGATCCAACGCTCATTTTTAGTTCACCTATCGGCAATCCATCATTTGGAGGTTACGATGCGTTTTTGCTCTAATAGCTAATATATTTTAAAGTTAGCAAATTGTTAAGTAGTATCATACTAATACCTTAACAATAGGTTGTTTAAAATCTTGCGTCAATATTTTTAAAACGGTTAAATAAAAATCTTAAAATAAAAAAGTAGGTAAATGCTTTTTCAAACTAATGTAATGTTCACCCACATTATCAAACTTGAACAATAAATACATAATTCATATATAACATATTTTTCTTGTCAACGGTATTTCTAAGATGAACAAGATGATTCTAGAATTTTTTGGAATAAAATAATAACATTTTTTAGTTCATATGCATATGTACATTCATAATATGGAAGTAATCTAAAACTGAGTAAATTCAATTGATGAACTAATAAAGAAAAACCTACGGGATGTACATACAAATTATAACAAAAAAAAAACTATATTCAAAAACTTCTTATCTTAAGACTTATTGCATTTATTTGTCTTTATGCAAGCATTAAAAAATACTTGGACAATGTAAATATACCTTTCAGTTACAAGCAAAAAGGTAGAACTATCAAAAAATATATACTCACAAAAACATACTCACAAAAACATACGAACAAGAAAATATCGTCGTCGTTCTATGAAAACTCCCTAAGTCCATTTTTTGTTTTTTGAGATATTTGCATTTAAACTTGGAAATTAATATAAAAAAATCCAAAAATTATCAAAATAGCATGATCTCAGGCCTCAATTGTAGAATGGGTTTGGCGTAGCCATTGTGCAATAAATTTTATTGCAAATGGTTTATCCGAAATGAATTAAATAAGAATTGAATCACATTTTTTTTTTAAAATGGACTTAGGGAGTTTTCATAGAACGACGACGATATATTCCAACAGAAAAAGGTCAAAAAAGAATTTTTTTTCATTTCCACCTCTCGGAAATCTCCCTTACTCTGTCTTTCGTTGAAAAATGAAAATAATAAAATCTCTCTTTCATACTACTTGTTTCTATCTTTCTTATCCTACTCTCCACTGACAAATTTTGCTGATTTCAGCGACATCACAGGCTAGGGACTCTAACATAAAATCACGTCAATTGATAATACTATAAGATATATATACAATGGTCTAAGTAGGGTGTTGATGATAGTAATTGGCTTCATCGTCATTAAAGAATATCAGATTGTGCTGAAACCAATTTAAGATTTGCTAAAAAAAATCACTGTAGATAAAACCACTTTAATTTTAGTTATTATTCTATTTTATTTTTCCTAGAAATTTGTTTGCTTAATTTTCAATTTATATAATTATATTTTCATTCTCAATAAAGAAATCAAAAGTAAAATACGAATTTACTTAAAATTAAATTCTCAACAATCTAAAATTAAATTGGAAATAGTTCGTGTTTTTGTTCAAACCAAAATAAGAAATGAGTGTATCGGATCCCAATGATTGTGTTGGATGCTGCAGACCCAATTCTTACCAGGATATGGTGGAGTGTGATAACTGCAAAAAATGGTATCACTACGACTGCGCTCATGTGGATGCGACTACGGTAGCAGACAGGAGTTTTGAGTGTTTCGACTGTGCTGAGCTCAATAAAACAGTGCGTGATGGAATGCAAGTTGCAGGATTAAAGGGCAACGATGTTAAAGCACAAAAGGTTTTACGAGACGTTAGCGAAGTGGCACTCCCAACAAATAGAAGTACCGCAGCCTCATCAGCAAGAAGCAGAAGAAGACTAGAATTGGAATTGAAGCGTCTTGAGGAACAAAAGGACCTAGAATTGCGGTTCCAAAAAGAAAGAGAAGAGAAAGAAAAGAAATTTCTTTCAAAGCGCTATCAATTATTAACCCAAGAGGATGACGAACAATGTTCTGTGAATAGCTTTGGTAGAAGCAGAACGTCTGATTGGGTTAAAAAGGTAAATATTAATGTTAATGTTTCAAAAAATCCGAAGACAGATGCAATCACGCAATTCAGTCAACATCCTGAAGATCTGGTGACTGGGGTTGGGGTAACAGATATTTGCTTATCGGATAGGAACATTGCAGCACGACAAGTTATGACTAAAGAACTGCCAGTTTTATCAGGACGACCTGAAGATTGGCCCATGTTTATCAGCACGTTTGAGAGTTCTTCGAAGCTTTGCGGTTTCACAAATAGCGAAAATATGTGGCGTCTGCAGAGAGCTTTAAAAGGGCAGGCGCTGGAGAGCGTTCGGTCAATTTTGGTAATACCATCTATGGTCCCAAAAATAATAACCATTCTTCGATCACAATTTGGACGACCGGGACCTCTCATTAAGATGCTCATAGAGAAAATAAGATCTGAGCCACCGCTTAAGGCAGATCGCTTAGAAACGTTGGTTGCATTTGCAAATTCCGTGCGCAACTTGTGTGGTACAATGGAGGCATGTAGTTTGCAGAATCATCTCAATAATCCAGTTCTTCTAGACGACTTAATAGAAAAGCTCCCAACTTCTTACAAAATGGATTGGGCAAAGCATCGTGACTCTTCGGATCTGAACTTGCAAGACTTTAGCGAATGGCTTGACAGTATTTCAAATGCTGCATCTTCTGTAACAAACTACTCTGAATCCAAGATTGATAAACGTCATTCGAGCATAAACGCGCATACAGAATCTCATGCATTAAGTAAAGGCTCCAACAAGTTAAATGGGTGTTTCATATGTAATGGTGCTCATCGTTTGCTTGAATGCAGTAGATTTAAGGATCTTTCCATTGAAAAACGAAGGGAACAAGTTAACAAAAAGGAAGTCTGCGAAGTTTGCTTATCTCACCAAAAACGTTTTAGATGTCGAAGCCGAAGTCAAGAAAAATGTCATTTTATGCTACAGTCCAAGAAAGAGGATAGTCATCATGTCAATGTGAGACCATGTAACGCTCATCAGAGAAATGAAGAAAGAAATGCTATATTCAGGATTGTACCAGTAGTCTTGTATGGAAACGGAAAGTCTTTAAACACATTTGCTTTCTTAGACAGCGGGTCTTCGTTAACTTTGGTCGAACAGAATATTTCAGATTCTTTGGGACTCAATGGCATGGCTAAGCCTTTATGTCTCAAGTGGACAGCAGAGACAGTGAGGTATGAAAAAGATTCCAAAATCGTACCATTAGAGATATCTGGCACAGGAAAGTTTTCTAAAAAGTTTCGACTGCAGGATGTTCGTACCGTTGAGTCTTTGGCGTTACCTAAGCAGACTGTTTTGGCCGAAGTGATTCAACAACGATATCCGTATCTACGTGGAATCCCATTACCATCTTTCAAAAACTCTTCTTGTGGAATTTTAATAGGACTAAATAACCAAAAGCTAACACTCTCACTGAGAACGAAAGAGGGAGGATGGAATGATCCAGTTGCAATTGAGACACGACTTGGTTGGTGCTTAAGCGGAGGAGAGTCAAATGGTATGCGGAGGAATGGACTTTATCATATCTACAAAGCTTGCGAATGCGATGCCGAGCTTGACAAAATGGTGCGAATGCAATATTCTCTTGAGATCGAAAGCAACGAAAAGAATATCTGCGAAACCGCTGAGGAGGTTCGTGCACAAAAGATACTGGAAGACACGGTGAAACGAAATGGAAGCAGATTTGTAAGTGGTCTTCTTTGGAAGCAAGATAATATCGTTCTACCAGATAGCTATGCAATGGCGTTGAAGAGGCTTCAGTGCTTGGAGAAAAAGGTTCTTTCTGATTCTTTGCTTTTGGAAGCAGTCAACAGTCAAATAAAAAATCTGTTGGACAAAAACTACGCGAGGAAGCTTAGTAAGTCAGAACTAGCAGAGGAAAAGAAAAGAGTCTGGTATTTGCCCACTTTCTTGGTAAAGAACCAGAACAAGCCAGGAAAAGTACGTATGGTATGGGACGCAGCGGCTTCAATACAAGGAGTGTCACTCAACGATATGCTCTTAAAAGGACCAGACAAATTAAGAGCTCTGACAGATGTACTTTCTGGATTCCGGATGAATAGGATTGCTATAGCTGGGGACATACAGGAAATGTTTCATCAAGTAGAAGTTTGTGAAGCAGATCAACACTGCCAGAGATTTTTATGGCGCGATGGAATATCAACGTTGGACCCAGATGTTTACATAATGAAGGTATTGACCTTTGGTGCAACGTGTTCTCCATGTATTGCCCAATACGTAAAAAATCGAAATGCAATGGACTTCGCTGATGAGTTTCCTGATGCTGCAGAGGCTATTATTAACAGACATTATGTGGACGACTATCTCGATAGTGTCGATACAATCGAGGAAGCTATTCAATTGGTTAAAGAGGTAAAGTACATTCATTCCAGAGCAGGCTTTAATATTCGAAAATGGCTGTCGAATTCGGAAGATGTCTTGCGAGCTGTTGGTGAACCTGAAGAAAAAGACCCAAATCCTACAACAATCTTGGACAATCTTAGTACCAACATCTGCGTTATGAAGGTCTTAGGCCTCTGGTGGGACTTTCATAAAGACTGTTTTGGCTTCTCGCTGCAGTTTGGAAAGGTGGAAAAGAATATTATTCTGGGATTAAAGATGCCAACAAAGAGAGAGTTACTAAAAGTTCTCATGTCCATATTTGACCCGCTAGGATTTCTTGCCTTCTACCTTGTGAAGCTAAAAGTACTAATGCAGGAAGTTTGGAGAGCTGCAATAGGATGGGATGATATAATCCCTGAAGAGCTACAAGCAAAATGGGAAAGCTGGCGTTGTCTGATGAAAGATGTTCAAGAGGTGCAGATTCCCAGGTGCTATTTTCCTAGGAATTTTAGCAAGATGGCCAAAGTTCAACTGCATGTCTTCGTGGACGCCAGTGAAGATGCTATAGCTTCTGTTGGATACCTTCGATTCCAAGAAGGGAATGCGATTGGTTGCTCTCTCATCTGTGCCAAGAACAAGGTTGCACCTCTGAAACCTTTGTCAATTCCAAGGTTGGAACTTCAGGCAGCGGTCATGGGTGCTAGATTGGTCAGCTCGATATCGAAAATGATAAATATGAACATCGAAAAGCGATTTCTGTGGACCGACTCGAGAAATGTTATTTATTGGCTAAAATCCGATGCAAAAAGGTATAAGCAGTTTGTAATGTTTCGTATTTCTGACATTTTACAAAGGACTCGAATCGAAGAATGGAGATGGACTCCAACGAAATATAATGTAGCTGATGAAGGTACCAAGTGGATGAGAGCTCCTTCTTTTGATAAAGAAGCTCGGTGGTTCCGAGGTCCGGATTTCTTGTACAAACCAGAAGAGACATGGCCAACAATTCCTACATCAGTTATAAACCAGAAGGAAGAAATACGTCCAAGATATATTTTGGTTACAAGTTCCTTGGCTCAAAGTTTCTTAATAGATTTTGAGCGATTTTCTTCTTGGATCCGACTGAAACGAACAATGGCGTGGGTATTAAGATATGTCAACAACTTAAGAAAAAAAGCACGTCAAGAGTCAACATGTTGTCGATTGCTGTTATTAACCGAAGAACTTCAAAGCGCTGAACAACTACTTTTTCAAATGGCACAGACCAATAGCTACACTGATGAGATCGTGTTATTAACAGCTGGTAAAATGATGTTCAAGACAAGCCAGTTGTATAAGCTATCACCATACATTGATGAAGTTGGAGTTTTGCGATTAAGAGGAAGAATCGACAATGCATGGTATGTTGAAGAAGATACAAAGCGACCAATAATACTTCCAAGAGAACATTATTTGACATTTTTGATTGTAAAGCACTATCACGAAGTATTCAAACATCAGTGTCAGGAAACTATCGTTAACGAAGTTAAACAAAGATTTTGGATACCTAAGCTCCGTCCTTTGGTAAGGTCCGTTATAAAAAAGTGTACTGAGTGTCATCAGAGGCAAACTAAACCAATTGTTCCGGAAATGGCCCCACTTCCAGATGCAAGGATGGCAGCATACACACGTCCGTTTTCGTATGTTGGTGTTGACTATTTTGGGCCAATCATCATAAAAGTCGGAAGGCGAACAGAAAAAAGATGGGGAGTGCTTTTTACATGCCTTACAGTGAGAGCTGTTCACTTGGAAGTGGCTCATAGTTTGTCAGCAGATTCATGCATCATGTGCATCAGGAATTTTATGTCTAGACGAGGATTTCCAAAGGAAATTTATTCAGACAACGGAACGAATCTCAGGGGCGCTCAAAAAGAGCTGCGGAAAGCGTTTTCTGATCAAGAATTTCTCAAAATACAAGAAAAGTTTACGACTTCAGAAACGAAATGGTTCTTCAACCCCCCAGCTGCCCCACATATGGGTGGTGCATGGGAACGACTTGTTGGATCGGTAAAGCATGTACTACAGCAAGTAATGAAAAATCAGCGACTGACCGATGAGTCATTGCTGTCAATGTTAATGGAGGTCGAAATGATAATTAATACCCGACCACTTACGTACGTGCCAGTTGAATCTCATGACGTGGAAGCCTTGACCCCGAACCACTTTCTACTTGGTTCATCGAGTGGATACAAACCTGCAGGAAGGTTTTGCGATAGCGACCTTTTACTCCATAAACAGTGGCGACGATGTCAACGGGTAGCAGATTTGTTTTGGAAACGGTGGGTACGTGAGTATCTGCCAACGCTAACACGAAGGACTAAATGGTTTGAAAAGGCTAAAAATATTGAAGATGGAGACTTGGTCATTGTTGTTGATGAAAATCTACCACGGGGATCTTGGCCAAAAGGAATCGTTACAAGAACAATCAAAGCAGCGGATGGTGTTGTTCGAAAAGCAACTGTGAGAACAGCTTCAGGGTTGTATGATAGACCCGTTGCAAAGTTGGCGGTTTTAGACGTCAGACAAATTAAAAATGATGGTGACTCAACAGCAGGAAGCAGTAGAATCACCGGAGGAGAGAAATGTTGATGATAGTAATTGGCTTCATCGTCATTAAAGAATATCAGATTGTGCTGAAACCAATTTAAGATTTGCTAAAAAAAATCACTGTAGATAAAACCACTTTAATTTTAGTTATTATTCTATTTTATTTTTCCTAGAAATTTGTTTGCTTAATTTTCAATTTATATAATTATATTTTCATTCTCAATAAAGAAATCAAAAGTAAAATACGAATTTACTTAAAATTAAATTCTCAACATAGGGTAAAGTGTTATTTATTTCTGTTTCAATTGTGAATTGTAGTTTTTGATGATATACATTAAATGTATTCTTTATTAGAATTTGATTCTGTTTTCTTATTATTGCGAATATGTCATCAATATATTTAACCATACATTTTATTTTTATATTTGTTTTCTTGAGTTTTTCCGTAACGTCGTCTAAGAGGTCGTCCAGTCCTATGTTGGAGTGGGTGATAGTGGGTTGCATTCCAAATACCTACCTGGTTAAAAAGTGTGTCTTCGAATTAAAAATAACTGTTTTCTTTTAGGCAAAATTGGAGGATTTTTAAAAAGACCTTTTTGTGAATTTGTGTGTATTCCTGTACTTTTTCTCATTTCACCATATTAATTTTTAATTGCTAGGTATATTGGTATGTTCGAAAACAAAGATACCACGTCAAATGTGATAAACTAACCCGCCTGGGATATAAGTGTTTTTTCGGTTTGGTTTAGTTTTTGTATTAAATTGTTTTAAAGTATTTATTTATTTATTAAATTATTTATTTTTTTTTTATTAAAAATTTGAAAAATTTGTAATGTAAAGTTATACAGATAACAAGTTCCACAAAATAATTTTTCAATGTTTCAAAATTCTAAGTATAATTGTGTTTATTAAGTTTCAATAAAGTGGGACCCCTGAAGGTGTTGAGAATTTTCAAAGAAACGTAGGAAGTAATTATGGATTTTTTTTAATTCGCATAAGAAAAAAAAATGATCAAAAAAGCCCATAAATAAATAATACATTGCCATTTGAAGATTTGATCAATATACATATTATAAAGACACATTTTTTCTTAGGTTTGTAGTAAGATTCACATACTACGAGTCTTTACCATCCATTTAGTTGCTAACATGTGATCAGGCTTTTTATCAAAAATATACTAACGGATTTGCTGCAAAAGTTGCCACGATTTATAAAACCGTTTATCGGATGATTATGTGCATTTCGTTATTTTACACACCTCTCTGTCAAAACGAATAAGAATTTTAACAATTTGCGCAATGTGCAAAAAGTTATAAGCATACATATAAGTTTTGTTCATTTAAAAAAAAAATCAGAATAACTTTTATTTTCTGGCATTTCTGTGGACAAGTTTTTGTATTCATTGTTTCAGACAAATCCATTTCATGTTAGTTAGACGATTAGGACCTTATTCGGAATTCCCCCCCCCCCCCCCCCACCACCAAAATGAACTTTTTTTTTAACGAATCGATAAAAAAATATTTGCTGTTGATAAAAAACATCAAATTATGGAGGAGAAACACCTTTTTATGGTAAAAAAGTGAAGTACAAGCCGACCCACAGTACTATAACTAAAACTACTTTTTTATGGGATATTTGCTTTTTTTGCTTGCTTACGCATTACGGCGGCGTATAAACAGTGAGATATGTATGGGGGGCCATGCTGCCCCCTGCAACCCCCCTGCTTGTGCACACTATAGGAATTGGGGTAGGTGCGAGGTTGGGTGTATGCAAGGTTTCTTTTGCATTTACAGAATCTGGATTTAAAGAAACTTTGAATTTACCCTATGGGCTATATTCATTTTTTTATACTTCACTTTTTTACCATAAAAAAGTGTTTCTCCTCCATAATTTGATGTTTTTTATCAACAGCACACTTGTTTTTATCGATTCATTAAAAAAAAAGTGCATTTTGGTTGGGGGGGAATTCCGAATAAGGACCGACGATTATATTTTATTTTGTGTTATTTTATTGACATCCGAAAAATATTGTTTTTTTTTTATTTCCGGCCTCGGAATATCAAGGCCATCAGTTGATAATTGCAACGAAATACTTTCGATACATACGTGAAATTTTAATATGTCCCTTACCTGTCATACCACATCATCTGTCAAGCCATGAACTGCTATTTGCACGGCACCTTAGAACGCACTTAAGAAATCACTGAGTTACATTTAAATTGTTTGTGTAATCTTCTTTGAGCTTACGTTCATCTCACCATGACCTATCTGCTCTCCAGATGAAAGGGTGAAATGAGATATAGGAGACTGATTTCCAATCAGAATTACCATTGCCCAGTTGATGGAAATTCATATGGCATTTTCTTTAGTTTTTGCTATGTAACTTTCAGGATTTCAGCTTCTTTGGAGCTTTTGATAGCACTTGGTGTTTTTCTTTTCTTTCTAGCTGCAAGGCTATGATAAATAAAATGCATGACTGGGTCGCACGTTCTTATGTAAACGACTAAGAATTTCAAAAATTATTTTTATTAGAGAAAAACTGTTCATAAGCATGAAATTCATTTTTTAAATGATTAAAGCAACTCCTTTAATAGTTGGATCTAAAAACAGGATGTCATGTGATTTAAGCAAATATTAGTTTATGCATTTATGCAAAAACAAAAATTATAAGCAGTTGTAGTGGTTTCTTAAAAAATAAGCTTTTATATACAAAATTTTTAAAACATTTTTAAGAAAAAATTTTGGTACTCCAATTTAAATTTTTTTTTACTGTTCGAATAAAAAATAAATTTCCAAAAAAAAATAGTTTTTTTTTTAACTCAAAAAATATTGAAATGAAAATATTGTTAAACCTTTTAGAAATTTCATTAAAATCCGTTCTACCGATAATGAGAATTCAAAATTTGAAAAAATGGTTTTATGGTAGGTACAATCAATAATTTTTTATTACATTATAGATCGTAAGAATTAATCGGAAGAAAAAAAATTTATCAAAATTCTCGGAGCCGTTTTCGAGAAAAATACGATTTTCGAAAATCATTTTTTAACATTTTTATGGAGCCTTCCGTTATTTTAAGGTTAAATAATCTTTTTTTCTCACATCTTTTAGATTTTATTAGGAATCTTTTATTTATCAAATTTAAAAAAATTGAGCATGGGTCTTTTTTTTTAATGTTTTTTTTTTTAATATGAAAAAAATCTGAAAATTTTAATACACAATAATATCTAAACTTTTGGAGAGCTCTAGCATAAAAAAATGATCAAAATCAGTTGTACCGCTTTTGAGAAAATCAGAAACAAAAAAAAAAAATGATTCTAAGGGGGGTACCAAAAATATCCATTTTTTGGAAACTTTTTTCAATCATTACCTAGCTTTAACTAAATGAAATTTTTTGGATTTTTTTTTTTAAATCTGTGGGACAGATTAGTATGACAGGTACCGTTATTTTTGGGTTAAAAAAAAGAAAAAAAGTGTGGGATAAAAATTTAAAAACGATATATGTATACCAAGTTTGACGAAAATCGGCTCAGCCGCTTAGGCTGTAGTGGAACAGACAGACAGACAGAATTTCGAGACCCACTTTTTTCGTCTTCGTCTTTCGTAATGTCAACTCTCAACAAAATCATACGAATCCATAAATTGCTTTATAGTACCTATAAGTCGCAAGTAAAAATTGTAACCGTTCTTAAGTTTTTTTTATAAATAATTAGAAAAAAGTGCGGAAGAACAAAAAGTTAACTTATTCTAACTGCCTTCAACTTTCTTTAACTTTTATATAAATCTGTTCAAAGAAAAAAAAATTTAAAAAACAAAAAGGTTTTATGTGTCAGGAAACTGATGCGTCACTGTTAATTCATGAATATCTCGGCTGCCCTCAGTCATAATGAACTTTTTTTTTTGTTTTCAATTTATAGAAAATCAGTAGGACTTTAAAAAAAATTTAAAACTAACAAAAATGTACCGTTAAATAGAGTTTTATTCTCAATAGTTATGAAAAAAGTATTAAAAATAAGAAAAAAAAAGTCTAAACTAACCGTAATTTTTTTCTATTTGCTTAAACAAACTGAATTAAACGCAAATTGATAGAAAATATTATTATAAACAATACAAAATTTCTACTTTGCGGCATACTGGGGTTGAGATATTAATTAAAATGTTCCGTTTCCATTAGTGGTAGAGTTGATTTTTTTTTAATGTAGGGAATCACAAGGACTTTAAAGCTAACCATCAATTTTTTTTATATACCATAATATCTAATGTTATTATGAATAAAAGTATGTTTTATTTTATTGTACTGGATTCTAGAGCCCAGATATTTGCAAAAGACCAAAAGATGCCACAAGACACGTTTTTATCAATAAATTTGTTAAAAAAAAGTAGTTAGGTAGTGCAAATTTGGTTTTAAGCCTTTAATATAAGCCATGAAAAAAAACAGACCATGGTCTGCGCGCAAGGACAGGTTCTTTTTAAAGACGCTTTAACTGGACTATACGATGCCGATGGATTAGAAGTTTTAAATACAAGTTTCTTTTTAAAAATGCAATAAAATGAACAGGCTAGTGCATGAAATGTATAGCTGTTAAGATCGATGGCGAGTTAATGTTAGTGAATTGAGTCTCACACTCTCGGCTAGAGCAGCCACATTTTCGACTGTGTCCACCGTACGACGACGGGGATCATGAGTGTTGTATACTAGAATTCCAGTCTCATGAACTTTTTGCATAAGCTTGCGTACAGCAAGCGCGTTGGGTGCTTCATTTCGGCCAAAACTTAAAAAAAAAACGCACTGTTTGGGCTACACAGCACTCATTTTGAAAATAAGTTTTCAATATTTCCCAACGTTGTTCAAGCGTAAAGCGACTCATTTCGTTCAGTGGAGGTATAATACTGACTTTCAGTCAACATTTCGAGCGGGAAATAGCTGTCAGTGTCAAAATAATCCTTGATTTAAAAAGAAACCACTAGATGGCCCACCCTGTATTTACTTTGACTATTTCCATTACTAGATGGGAATGATGTCAATCAGTTTATAAGTTTCTGAGAGATAAAATACAGAAACCTCAAAAAAAAAAGTTGGAGTATTTAGTTCAGTGTTAACACCGTCTATAGGAGACCAATAAGAGTCTGATTAAGGATTAAGGAGCCTGAAAAAATGGATCGTGTAATCAGGATCCAAAAGTCAAGCTGAAGTATCATATTTTCGTGCAACATTAGAGGCGTTCACATTCACAAATATCTTTGACAAGCACGGGATGATTGGATTGATTTTGATCATTTGAACGCTCCATCCAGCGGCTTGTCAAGAATACTGGATGGATTTCAAAATATTTTGATATTTTGGCTGCATGACAAACATATTTGAGAATGTGAACGCATGTTTGTCAAGTCTAAGGCAAATTTCATTTTCTACGAACTTTTCGAGCTGTCCACATCGTAAGAAAATATGTATGTTTTCTGCGAACTTTGAATAGTTAAATTAAGTAAATTTCCCCATCTAAAATTTCATCTATGCTCTAAGTTTGTCCGCCATTGTCAAAATTGTAATGAGAAGTGTTGTTTGACAACATGTTTGACGAATGTGAACGCTAATGTTTTTCGACAGTCAAACATCATGCCCTTCTTGTCAAACCAATTAGAGAATACGAATGTCTCCATTAATGCTCCGAGCAAAAAGTTTTAGTTATGAGTTATGACCTTCTTTTAAACGATGCAATATCAGTTTGCAATTTTTAAGCATGTTGACAAAAGACGTACATATGCGATGGAGGGGGTAAAAGCAATTGCTGAGGGTGAAAAAATTACCGAGTTATTGTTCTTTCATTCTTTTTGGTTTCTTTTATTTCTCGAGTGTGTTTCATTTTCAATTTTGCGTTCGCTCAGTGAACTTCACTTAACTGGGTAAAGATAACTTCTTTTCGCTTGAACAAAGTCTACTTTTATTAAAACTCGCTGTGTTCAAAAGCACCTATACAATCAAAAGGAAGCCAAAAGGGAAACAGAGAAAAAAAATCGTTTTGGTGTAAAACCAGTCTACTTCGCATCAGTAAAGCCTAGGCCTAAATCTCTACGAAATTTAAAAAAAAAAACAAAATAGAAAGTCCTCTCACCAAACCGTCGATGTAAAAAGAATGGATTGAATACTCATGCACTTAATATGTGTATACACAAGTTCAACCAGAATTTATTAATACACTTCTAATGCATCTGAACAATGTATGTATATCTGATCTGGCTTAAGAAACTTTACTTTATGTACCTGTAGCGGAGTTCTGAGGTGCGTTCTTTGACTTACAATATTTAACTTTTGAAATAAATAGGTTCGTTCCTTTACTTTGAAACTCTACAGGTAGTCGAATGTGAACACTGTCTTGAAATTAACTAAAATAAAATGCACGACTTGATCGCACGAACTTGCTCTTATGTAAAAGTACTTTGGAATTTAAGATACATTTTATAAATATAAAATAGGGCTCTTGATACCCGCATACCCGGGTAATTACCCGGGTACCCGAGTACCCGCACTTACGGGTATTACCCGGGTACCATAATTTCGGGTACCCGCTTTCTTGCGGGTACTCGGTAAAATCCGGGTACCCAAACCATAATTGTGTATAGTTATAAAAAAAGACTTAAAGAAAGATTGAAGAACATAATTATATTATTTCTCTGCTGCTTACCACTTATACAACATACATAAATAAGCAGTCGGATTTTGATTCGACTATTTTTTTTTATTTTTTAAAATATACAGTAAAAATAAAAACAAATAGTAAAAATAAAAATAAACAGATTCATAACAAAAATTGTTATTAAAAAAAATGTATCTTCATCATCATCATCATCATCAGTGTACTTTCAATAACATTTAAGTACAACATGATGCTTATGGATATAAAGGGTAGTTAAATTTTAAGGGCCGATGTTGATTTTGAATAAAACACAAATTATTTAGGAAATTATTGTCATTTCTTTTTATTATGAAAATATGGTATGGTTCAATTACGTAATGTATGGAACAAAATATCGGCCAAATTGCCGCCGCGACCTCGGCGGCACACCTCCATCCGATGGTCCAAATTTTCGATGACGCTGAGACCTAATTGAGGTTCTATGCCGTTAATGTGCCGAATTATCTCATCCTTTAGCTCTTGAACTGTTGCTGGCTTATCAACGTACACCTTTTCTTTCAAATAACCTCAAAGAAAGAAGTCCAACGGTGTCAAATCACATGATCTTGGCGGCCTATTTTGCTCGCGCAAAAGAG